>OZ025291.1:399305475-400505475 GCA_964019185.1 Maratus speculifer
ATTCTCAAACATTTTTCTACTAAACAAGGACACTACAAAAACTGGATAATCCAGGCTAACATAAACGTCTGTCGCCAGTTAACAAGCAAAGGCAAAATAAACATTTTTACAGAAACAACAAGAGTAGTTCACCATCTTAAAGTATTGCGTTGCACAAACTGTCAAGCATTAAATGATCACACAGCAACTAATTGTAAATGGAGCTCAGAATGTGCCAACTGCGCGAAAAATCATCATACTTTAGACTGTACAGAATCAAAAATAAAATGCATTAATTGCGTCCGAGAAGGACTCGAATCACATGAACATAAAGCATCGTCTTTTGACTGCCCGACATACTTAAGCTACAAAGAAAGCAAATTGAAAGATTATTATACAAATTTTAACTACTCATATAAAGGCATAGATAGTGAAAATAAACCATACACTAGCCGCTCAGCAACAAATACAAGTAAATTTTCAAGTATGGAAGACTCATATGATTATAACTATCCTCCAATTCAAAAGAAGAGAAGTGAAATCCGCACTGTCAGAATTATTAAAAATTCTTCTAAAAAAATCTTGAAAGAAAATCATCTTCAAGAAGAGATTGGGAGGCAAAAGGCATTTTGGGAAAAAGGCAACTCACTTCTAGATAAAAACGAAATAAAAATCGCTCAAATAAATCTACAAAAAATTCGTCCAGCGACATCTTTTCTCATCGCATATCTTTTGCAAAATAATTATACTGCTGCTTGCTTACAAGACTGTGCATTTACCAATAAGTGACCGCATGGACTTCCTGCTTCAATACCATGTTATTCTTCATTATCTAAAAACTGTTTTATAATTATATTAAATTCGAATACTCAACACATACAGGTGCAACAGCATACTCATTCAGTATTTGTGAATATACTGACAAATGAAGGTTATATCACATTAGGAAGCCAATATACATCTCCTTCCCAAGATATTCAGGTAGACTTGCAAGACTGGTTCAATATGAAAGGAATGACAAATAAACTATTACTCCTAGGAGACTTAAATGCCCATAGCCAACTCTGGGGGTATGCAACTAAAGATGATTGAGGTCATCATGTAATCAGCCACATGAGTTCACTAAGACTCATCGTGGTAAATGATCCGTATAGTGCACCAACCTTCGAATCAAAATATTTGAAAGGCTGGCCGGATATTACACTGTCTTCATTTCAATTATTTCAACATATAAAAAAATGGGAAGTAAGTAATAACTTAGATTACGGAGATCACAGATTGATTACAACAACTCTAAAATTAGAAATTCCACCCTTACCAAAAAGAAGATACAGAACTAAAGAAATACCTTTTAGAAAATTTAATGAATCCTTAACACACCAAATAGAGGAAAGAAAAATAGACTTTTCATTTATACTTACATCAGAAGACTTTGAAACGGAATATAAAAAATTTTTATCGCTACTCAAGGAAATATGTGACACAACTTTGAAGAAGAGAAGAAGCTCTTATAAACCTTCAGTGTGTTGGTGGAACGAAAACCTAAGAAAACAGAGAAACTACGTACGAGCACTAAGACGAAAATCCAAGCTTCCTGAAGCGAATCCAGAAGTATATATAAAATATAAAAGTGAAAAAGCACGATATAGACAAAATATAAATAAAGCTAAATCAGATGCCTGGAAAAACTTTTGTAAAAATACTAAAGACCCTTATGGCAAAATTAAAACAGTGGCATTCCAAGATTATCATAGACAGGAAATTTATGCACTATCATCGTCAACACAATCAATTCAAACCAAGAACTCATTCTATGAAGAAATCACAGAAGAAATTTTTGGTTCATCTGAGATAATAGAACCTTTTTATTATATTCCTGATACATCAGCACCGCCAATAACTTATCAAGAGCTAAAACAAGCTATTTATTCATTTAATCAAAATAAAGCTCCAAGACCAGATGAAATCGATCATATTATACTTCGCAATATTTATAAATCTAATCCATCTATTCTTCATAGTATGTACAACTCATTATTAAAATTAAACTATTTCCCCGAGGACTGGAAAGTTGGAGAAGCGCTATATTTTTTAAAACCAGGTAAGTCTCCTCTTGAGGCCTCTTCATACCGTCCAATTTCTCTTCTCTCAGTATTTGGAAAAGTGTTCGAAAAAATACTGCTTAAAAGAATAAATTTTCATTTAAATGAACAAAATAAAACATTTCCATCTCAATATGGTTTCCAAGAAAACATGTCAACAGAAACAGCAGTTCAAGATCTGCTTTCCCAAATAGAATTATTAAAGCAAGAAGATGTCTGCATCTCATTAGTATCACTTGATATAAAACAAGCTTTTGATAGATTACCCTGGAAAATAACCCTGAATTTACTAGAAGACTTAAATATAGAAACAGCATACTTAAATACAATTAAATCCTATCTGTCAAAAAGAGGAATTTATCCGAATTGGTTGCTAAATAATATTCATTGGCAAAGCAGAGGCTGCCCACAGGGTTCTTGCCTTGGACCTTTTTTATGGCGTGTATTCATACAAAAACTTTTAAATGAATTGAGAAGAAGAGGATTTAAAGTAGTAGCATTTGCAGATGACATATTATTAATTCTGTACGGTAGAACAAGAAAGCTCTTAGAAGAAACAGCATGAGAAGCTTTACAGATTATTAGCAATTGGGCAATCACAAATCAAATGATCATTTCATACGAAAAATGTCAATCATTGCATCTTAAGAAGCCAAAATTTTTAAAAAGACCACCAACCTTTAAAATAGATAATAACTCGATAAAATCTGGAAAAACCCTGCCATTCCTTGGAATTATATTGGACCAAACATTGTCTTTTCTTCCTCATTTAAAGAATAAAAAATTAGAATTAAATTTCCTCATTCAAAACTTACTGAAATTTACATCTAAAAAAGGAGGACTCTCAAAAAGTATTTTAAAGATCTGGTACAATGCCATACTAGAAAAGAAAATTACCTATGGAGCAGCAGTTTGGTTTAATCTACTTCAAAAATCTCATGGACTAAGATTAATTTCCTCAATACAAGCTCAATGCCTTTTGTTAATCTCTGGTGCTTACAAAAATAACTGCAACTTTGGCATTATGCACATTGACAGGAATTCCACCGTTGTCATTAAAACTATCACAGATTTCTACATCAGGAAAAATCCTCAGATTGGGAATACCAATAGATGAATTCAAACCAGAAATGAATCAAACGAAATCTAAGTCGGCCTCTGTTTGTCCGTATAAACCTTATCTTAAGTGGGACAAAGAAAACGCCAAAGAAACTGAGATAAACATATTTACAGACGGGTCCAAAAATGATGAGGGAACAGGACTTGCTTTTTGTTGTTACCAAAATAAATCTCTAATACATACTTCCCAACTCAAGTTAAGACAAGAGAATTCTATATTTCAAGCGGAATTAACGGCAATATTTAAAGCACTAAACTGGTTCCTTCAAACTGATTATAATACTGCAAAAATACATACTGACAGCCTCTCTAGTCTTTATGCCTTAGAAGATATAACATCAAAATTGGCAATAGCTCAAGAAATCATTAAGCTACTTCAAAACACTACAAAAATAGTTTATTTCTCCTGGTTTAAAGGTCATTCTGGCAATTATGGAAACGAAACAGCAGATGAACTTGCGAAAGCAGCAATATCAGATTTAGACACAAAACAAGAATTTATTCCCTTTCCACCATCATATTTAAATCGCCAATTAAAATTAAAACTTATACGTGACTGGCAAGATATATGGAACACAGATAACAGAGGCAGATTCACTTTTCAATTAACCCCCTCACTGCCCGGCAAAAGGGTAAAATTGTAATGTTGTTTTCTCTGTATTTTATTAAAAATATTAAAATAAGATTTTTTTTCCAACCTGATACAAAATATGTTATTATGTATAGGTGTATAATTTTTGAGAGTATTAATCCTAAATTAATTTTTCAAAACTGGGTTTTATTTGTAGAATTATATTAATTTAAATATTGCTTATGCTGCAGTGAAACCTGCAGGTTCATGTGCGAAAAAATCAGCCCGCGGCAGTCAGGAGGTTAATACCAACAATTTCTGAAAATCTGTTGTTATCACATAGAAATTTATATTTATTAGCGTCAAACCATGGACCTTTCCCGCAGTACCTTTTTAAAATCGGAAAGGCATACTCCCCAAGATGTACCTGTGGAAAAATAGGTTCCTCTTTGCATTATATAACTGAATGCTCTTTAACTTCAACTTATCATATTAGACGATCTCAAAATATATCCCTTTCATCATGGTTCCAACTGATATTAAAACAACCTGCACTAGTTCAAAAAATTATAGACTGTATAACATTATTGGAAAGAAATCAAGGGCTTTTTCAAATGCCACCATTGGATTTAATAGATGATGAAGACATTTAGAATATCATAAGAAACATTTTTTAATAGAACTTTAACCTACTAAATTATCATTAACAAAATTAACAAGTTTTACATTATCATCTTTTTGTTCTTAATTTATTACTCTTAATTATATTATTCGGTTTATTTTATTTATTCCATTCAACTATCTCTAAATTGTCTTAACCTATTGCTATTTTTTTTTTTTTTGAGAGCTAAGAAAATTTATCATCATTAAGTATTATTTAAGTTAGAAATATGATTATTGCAACTTCTGGTTAAGAATATGCTCATAGGTTTATCTTAATTATTTATATTGTACATATAATTTTGTATTTATCACTGTGAAGAATTCTTCAATTATGTTTACTTTTTGAGCACGCACTGAATAGCTAGGGCTACGCGTTGTCATTGTGTTTAAATTATATTCTTTCATTTGTTTTCTAATATATGTTTGACGGCGGTCTGGGGCCATTCAATAGTGTCCCTGGTCTCTCCTGAGACCGTATACTACGGAGATTCTCCTTTCCTTTTGGCTTTTCTGTCTTAGTCCATGTTGGACTTTTAGCATAGTTATTTCACCCTGCTAGGTGGGGCTTGTTGAGCTTAAGCCATTTGGTAGGCCTCCCCACCTAGCTGAAACTGAAACTGAAACTGAAACTGAAATATCTCCCTCAAGTAATGCAATGCTTAGTCAAGTCAATAGAACACCATGGATTTGATGTTATAAAGTATCGTGGAAATACAATTTAATATTAAAAGTTTTTTGTTGCTATTATAAATATAAAATATGAAAATACAATTGTGTATAATTTGGGTACAGCATATTATTATATAATTTAATGTATATGTTATTATTACACATATTTGATCATAATTTATATGTGTATACCAGTAAAACAGCTATTATTTATTACCTATCGCACGAATTGTATTTGTACCTTATTGCTTTTTATGTTATAGAAATTTTATTGATTGTCTAAACTTTTGGGACAGGATGTATGTAATTTTATTAGAGATCGTGGGTGTCACGGTGGTTCAAAGCAATCTTTTCTTGTTATGCAAAATGAAACGACATACGAAATGTGCTTTAAAGCTTTTGAACTCATTTATGATTAACGTTTCATTTTTATACGCTTCAAATTTTAATAAATTTGTGCAATTTTCTTCTTTATAACATGAAAATTGCACGACATAATTTTCTATAAATGGCTTTACCACTTATCTAAACATGAAAACATAAATTGATATCTGTGTGTTTAAATGAAAGCTTTTTTTCGGAGTTTATAGAAGTTTCATTTTTTAAGGTGCAGAAATGTAAAAATAAGTTTATTTTTATTGCTTTATTTAGATATACAAATAAATAAGTCATAATCTTAGTTTGTAGCAATGTTGGGTTGCTTTCGGAAGAAACTTTAGGAAATAAAAAATGAATATAGAAATGGAAAAAGACAACAGAAAATAAAACAGAGTCTCAAAATTAAAGAATACTAACTTAGTAAAACGATTGAATACAAAGTACATTTATATAATAATTAAATTGGAATTAATACGAAACTTTATATTCAGCAAATATTTACAGGTGATAGATTTTAGAACTTTAGAGATAGTAATTATTATCCACTTCACCGGCGAAAGGTATGGGGAAACAGTGCTTTTACCCCCGACTTATCTCGGGGCAGCCGGTTAAGTGGTTATTATTATTAGTAGTAGTAGTAGTTTGCCATTTATGCAACTATGAACATGTCAAAATGCTTTTAACTCACTAATTTCTATAGGACTTGAAAGAATTTTTTTTCAACTTTTGCATTCATTCATTCTATGTGAGTTGAAAAACATATTGCAACATCCTTCTTCTAAAAAAAGTTTTGATATCCCATGTCGCATTGAAAAAGAATATTTAAGATTTAATTTTCTTTAATACAATATTGTATATTATATTCATAAAATTAATATTAAAATAAAAGAACTGTTTTTATTTAAATAAGTTTCATTCTACAAGTAAATAATCTGTACTATTTAGTGCAATTCGTCAAAGTATAAATAATTAAAAAAATATGTTGATTAAATTAAAATGGGATCAATGTTTTTTTTTCGGGTGCGCAATAATTGAAATTCCTTAGACAGGTGTGTAATCTTGGCTAAAAAACTCATGTAATCATGTTAATTTAGCTTATATAATTTAATTAAATTTGTATGGATTTAATGGAATTTACTTAAGGTTATAAAATGAATACATTTATAGATTCTTACAAAGTTAAAATTTATAAATTAAATATTTAAAGAAAAACAGTTTCTTTCATTTCTTCCACTTAGAAAAAAATCTATTTCTTCCGACCGGATTTTTCCATGTTTTTTTGCGCGTTTTTTTCCATTTTGGAAGAAACTTGTCATCCTGGCTTGTAGACTTCTTTAAAATACGGATTTTATTTAATTCTGAAATTATATGTTGAAGCCCAATTTTTATTCATTTTTGTAACGTACAAAATATAGGACGCTAGACTTATATTGTTGCTAGGGCGTATATGTTTTTATTCGCCATTTAGGGACTGTTATTCATGCAAAGTTCTGCTCAAGATGATTGTAATAAAATTGCTTTTAATTCTCATTGCATTTGATTTTTATTTGTTTATTAATACCAATACCTTTAATGTTATTAGACTCTGTAAAGAAATGAATAACTTTTTTTAGTACACTGAGAAAAAAAAATATAGTTCTGACATTTAGAATCTAAATTGTCACTCTATAAAAAATAGCTCTGTGTTATCCTTATAAATTCTAGCTCCCTTTGTTTGAGAGTTCAAGAGCGTCTAACTAGTTTTCAAGAGCGTTTTCTTGTATTCTCGTTGTCAAATTATTAAGAAAAATACTCTGCAAATAGATAAGAACACAAGGAGTTTCATTTAGTAAATATAATTCTAATTTATGAAACCATTCACGAAATTAAGCGGGTATTTCTCGTTACTGAAACAATTAAACATCATTTTATCACCTAGAAAACAAGAGAAAAGAAATTCTAATTCATTCATTTAGTCTATCCAACTTAATTGTTTATCCTATTCGCATAGTTCTGACATCTATAATTCTAGTTTAGGTATTGAGAAAGTTAATAACTATTCATTCTAGGTGTAATCGGTATGTGTTTTTTCTCAGTGTAGTTGATAAAAATACTAACTATAGTACATTATATGCAATTTAAAAGCTATTTTAAATAAATTTAAACAAAGCATACAATTATGCATATTATACTATTACAAATATTATATATATTCCCATATTTAGCATGCTTACATTTTATGAATACATACAAAAAAATTTTAGTGTAATTTTGTTTGTATCTTTCCCGTTCATTTTGGAACTTTTTAAAGTGATATTACCACCAAATTTGAGAAAACAAAAAATCAGGCACAAAAGGATTAATTTTATTTATAGCTTATATATATATATATATAATATATATATATTAAACTTCTCCTTCTATTAATTTTCTTCTTGTTATTTTGCAAGATATAAAAAAACAATTACTATATTCGAAGGAAATTTGACGGGGACTAAAATTATATCAATACCGTAAGTGCGGTTTCTTTTGTATTCACAGAAACAAAATTTCTTAAATAATATATTTTTTTATTTATGCCTGCATTATCTGCAAAATGCATCTGACAGAGATTTAAACACTGTGGAAAAATGTACACTGTAAAACATTTGAGTAACGTTACTCCATAAAATTGGTGGAAGCCAAGCGTTTTATGGTGGCGTAATTTTATGGTGGCGTAACCGATGTAACCGGTTTAACCAATATAACTGGTGTAACATTACACTAATATCTAATATTACGCCTGTAACATATGTTTAGATTACACCATTATATAAATGAAAAAAAAATCACCCCATAAAATTAGAGGCACGAATGCTGCCACCAATTTTATGGAGTAACATTACAGAAATGTTTTAAAGTGTAGTTCTGGCATCTAAAATAGAAATTGAGGCTCTAGAAAAAATAGTCCCATGTCTTCCACATAAATTCTAGTTCCCTCCTAGTTCTTCCAGTTCTCCTCTAGAATTCAAGAGTGTTTTCCTATATTCTCGTTATCAAATTTATTTTATAAATCTCAGCAAATCGATGCGAACGCAAGAGGTTTAATTTAGCATCTATAATTCTAGTTTATGAAACCCTTTCCGAAATTAAGCTATAATTTCTCGTTACTGAAACTATTTAATATCGTTTCGTTGTATAGAAAGTCTAGATCACTTCATCAATTCAGCTTAGATGTTAACCTTAATCGCATAGTTCGGACACCTGTTTTTCTAATTTTGGTATTCAGGAAGACACTAACTATTCATTCTATGTGAAGGCAATATACTTTTTCTCAGTGCAGCTGTTTTTATTCCTTCACCTATTTTTTAAAGAGAACAGGCTGTAACCAAAATATATTCAATTAAAATTGTGTCGTTCGTGTAAATAGAAATTCAAAAAATACTTGTTTTAAAAAAATTACCATTGGTTGTCATATTGTGTTTTCGTCTGTTTCAAAATCATTAATATTTTGTAGAAATTTTAATCTATTACCTAGTTTTTTAGTACTCTGTCGTTTGAAACATACAAAACCCTTGAAAAATAATTTAATTATTATAAAATTTATACATATCCGATTTATACTAGATTGATTGTGACACTGTTGTCAATATTTTGATAAACTAATTTTTGTTTCAGAAATATTTGAAATATGTCATAAAGTAGATAAGTGTGTTTGAAGTACTTGTTTAATGTATTTTGCGTATCAAATCACAATTACTTCTGTTGTTACTTTTATAATATAAAAATTAAAGTGATTTATTTCTAGGTAAATAATTCAGTATCTCAAATTTATTCAACATATTGCCACTTATTTAAGAAAATCTCAAATTATCATTCTTTTGATCTCTTCCTGCAGCATCCTCATTCAAAATATCGGGATATACACTGGTGTCCAAAATTTAAGCATAATTGGTAATTAAGTAATTATTTTTAAGTAATGAAAGAAATGTGAATCGGAATGTGCTGAAACACCAGTTGTGTAAACAAAATAGTACGCGTTACATATTTTCGCGAAGAGTTTTCCCCGAAATCGAACAGGGGACCGTCAACAAATTGAAAAAGAACGAAGATCTTTTGGATAACCCTGTCAAAACTAATGTAGCAAAAGCGTTCAAACTGCACATTATGATAAATTGGCTTATTGTAATGTACTGTGTTAGTTTTTACAGGGATAGCATGTATACTCGTAGAGAAATTAAGGTTTTTATAAAAACAGTCCTAAGTTTTTCGCTTATAATTTGCAGAGTTCTTAATATAAAATAGTGTTCTTTTTTGAAAAAATGACAAATATCATTGTACACAATACCCTGTCACCAGAATTAAAAAATAATAAAGATTGTATGACAAATGAGCAGGTTTACTAAATAATTTTTTACTGCGCATGCGTGAACGCTATTAAAATTTCATTTGCATATTATGTTAGTTAAATGTATAGAGCAACTTTTGTGAAAGTCTCAAAAACATAGCTTAAAAATTCTGAAAATTATCGTTGATAGAATGAGATCAAAATCCTTTATTCCCTAAATGAAGCAAAAAGATGAGGGGCTGTATCCATATTCCATTGTTTAGTGCCTACACAATATTGCACGTACAACTATATTTAGGTAAAACCCCTGATTTTTTTGCTTCCTTTAGGAATAACGGATTTTGAGTTGATTCTATAAGCTCCCATTTTCAGAATTTTCAAGCTATGTTTTTGAAACTTTTACAGAAGTTGCTCTATACATTTAGCTAACACAATATGCAAATGACATTTTGATATCATTGACGCATGCGCAATGAAAAATTATTTACTAAACATACTCATTTTTCACACAATTTTTATTATTTTTAAATTTTGATGCCAGGGTATTGTGTACAATGATGTTTGTCATATTTTCAGAAAAGAACATTATTTTATAATAAGAACTCTGCAAATTATAAGCAAAAAACTTGGAAAAATTTAGGACTGTTTTTATAAAAACCTTAATTTCTCTACGAGTATACATGCTATCCTTGTAAAAATTAACACAGTATATTACAATAAGCCAATTAATCATAATGTGCAGTTTGAACGCTTTTGCTACATTAGTTTTGACAGGGTTATCCAAAAGATCTTCGTTCTTTTTCAATTTGTTGACGGTCCCCTGTTAGATTTCGGGGAAAACTCTTCGCGAAAATATGTGATGCGTACTATTTTGTTTACACACCTGGAGTTTCAGCACATTCCGATTCATATTTCTTTCATTACTTAAAAATAATTACTTAATTACCAATTATGCTTAAATTTTGGACACCAGTGTAGTTTATAATTCTTTTCTTGGTATTATAATAGATCTCTTAACATTATAAATGTCCAAAAATAGCTATTAGAACTCAATATTGTTTTTGGCAAAAATTATCTTACACTTTAAAAATATATTTGTTTGATTACTTTCTCTGAACAGAATTAAACACGGCCTGTAAAAATATCATTTATATAATTAGAGTTAAATATATTTGCGGTCAAGGCTTTATATTGGGCTGTAAATTAGAATCTTTATTTATTTATGTATTGAACACATACTTCTGACTTGTGTACTTGACATGAAGGCCCGCTTATTAGAATCTCAAGTATAGACTCCAAATGTTATCATGCAAAACTGAAGATAACAAATGGTACGTCAAACTTTGAAATATACGTAGTGGGGCCACCCACAAATGATATGACTCTTGGAGGGGGAAAAGGAGTTTGTCAAATTGTGAGAGTTTGTGAAAAGGGGGTGGGAGGAGGTAAGAAAAAAATGTGACATCACACGCATTGGTTAAAATAAAAGCATTAAAATTCAGCAGATTGAAATTATTTTTAAATTAAAGTATCTTCTATTTATAAATTAAAGGTAAGATATTTAAAGCCAAAAATATTAAATTCCATTTTAAATCCCAAAATATAACTGTTTTCAATTGCTCTTTCTTATTAATATTCTATTACTATTGCATATTCATACCGTTTTTCTTCTAAACCTTAATCTTATTCCATACAATATAAATATGCAGATCCTTTTTATTGTTATGTTCACAAATGTGATTAAAACGCATTGTTAAAGTTAAAAAAAATTAAATATGATCTGTAACATAGTGCTTTGTTTTGAACTGCAAGTATATGTTTAAATAATATAGCATAACATGTGACTAAGGGGGGAAGAGGTGGTTTCGGGAAGTGTGACAATTTGTCAGGGGGAGGGGAGTAAAAAATATTGAAAAAAATTGAGACATCCTTTCTGGACAGTTCCATTAATTAGACATTTGCGCAGTTAAATAATTTTTAAATGGTGAATATGAAAATGTATGTAAATGTCATTACGGTAGAAATGACATTATGATCAGATTTCATTGAAATAAATATTACGCAACTCTGTTAAAATCTATTAAAATAACTATGTCAAACTTTGTTGAGTTTTCGCTAAATTTACATTTTATAATGCTAAAGGTCAATGTTTTATGTACAAATTTCTTCATAATTACTTACGTGATTTGTTAATATATTACTGATTACTTACATCATATAAGTTTCAATTTTCAATTCACGATTAGAAAAATAGAAGCTAGTGTAACAATATTTGTTTATTTAAAAATAATATTTCTTTTAAAGATTGGAAAGCAATATATAGTTATTTTCTTAATTCTTATAAATTGAATCTCATGGTTTATGTTATTCATTATTTCCTGTCGAATTTTGGCATGTTTTATTTCTTTACAATTTAAAAGCTAAAAATTCTTTAATGCCATCGAAATAATAATAAATAAGTTAATATGCTTTGACTATATTTTGCTTTTGCGAAGTAAACCTGGCTTAATTAAGAAGATTGAACCTAAAGTTTCCAAATCCTTACTCTTCTCAACAACAAAAACTTCCAATCAATGACTAGCATTAAAATACCTATAAAAGTAGCGTTATATAAACTTTCTAAACGTAAATAAATTACCCGGTAGAAAGTTTTGGTTTCCAATTACTATAAAACTAACTAATACTTTAGAATTGCGTCAAATTTATTTCATTATACTGTAGAAAGTAATATAATATAATGAGAAATATTTTTTGAAATTTGTTTATAACAAAGCTCAGTTAAAATAGTTAAAATAAACTCTTTTAAATATTAAATTAAATTTTTATGGTACTTACGTATCAACGCCACCGCAGCAGAACTTGCGCTAATGCTCCAATAAAGAGCAATCTTGTTGTTCGCCCGTGCAAAAAAATAATGGCGTCAAAAATGAGCAAAATATGCACTAAAAAAGCATCAAAAAACTAAAAAACGGCACCAAAAATCAGCAAAAAACAAGGCAACATAGAATCTAAAAGAAAACTGCGGTGACGTTAATACGTAAGTACCATTTTTATTTTCAATAACATATAAAATAACTCTACAAGCGTAGCATTTGCCGAGTATTACTTTCAAAATCTAGGAATATTGCTCCCAGCAGTTTTTGCCATAAAAATTGCAGTAAAATTAGATGTGATAAAAAAATTACATATAAATTTACTGCAATTTTTTACAGCAAAAATTTCTGGCAACATTACTGCCAGCAGTTTTTGCTGTAAATTTAATAAGTTTTTTTTTTTTTTTTTTTTTTTTTTTTTTTATTACAGCGTCAGTTTTATTTCAGCATAAACAGCTTGTGTAAGCCAATTACATTAAAATGAAAGTTAATTCAAAGATTACCTTTATTTAAATGTCCTTCGGTGTTTCTAAAAACGATGTGAGTATCATTATACTATCATATTTTGCAATTTGTTGGCCAAAAAAAGGGATATTAAACAACAACACTTTGGATTTATTTTTTGCAGTAGTATTCGGTAGGGAGGAAGCCTTTACAATAACAGTAATTATTATGTTCATTAGCCACCTTTCTATTTAAATAGTGACACTGATGGCAAATATCTTACCGTGCACCTAAATAAGTTTTGGATAATCCATTACCGGTTTTTTAATTCTTGAACTTTGGATCTTTAAGCTTGTCCTACGTGTGGTTGTGGTTCTTTTAAGGTAATTTCTCTGTACGTTTTCTTACGCTTTGTAATACATGTCTTTTGACAAGTACACCAAGACATTCCGCCTTTAGATTCCAAGATTCAGCCAAAGATGCAACAGCAGTAAAGTTAACTTTAGTCACAGAAAACATGAAGATTAAAAATAACACGTACACGAGAAGAACAAGTGAAAATCAAGAAACAAGTGCGGAAATCTATATGTTTTTTAAACAATTTTACATCTTTTGCGTCACGATTTACAGTAAAATACATACTTTCAGCTAAGTACAAAAGTCATTTAAAAAAAAATCTTTCAATTCTATTTTGATTATTTTATGATGATTAAAAGAAAATATTAAATATATATTAGCATAGAATTAAAAACTAATAATGAACTGGGAAAATATTTATATTCTTCATATTGAAAATTTTGGCTTGCAAGGAAAATTAATCAACAAGCTCGCAAAAAATGACATCAAAATTTTTAATTCTCACAGTATTGTAGGGGGAATGAAGACTACCCTACTAATCCATAAATTGTACAAGTTGATGAAAAATTTTTACTTTAATTTTAAAATAGCTTTTTCTTTAAGAAAATACATCAGAGGTTTATGAACATTTACGCAAGAAAAATCATTATTTTTAAATTGAGATAATTCATCAGGACCGATATTCTCATTTTATGGCTCAATATAACGAGCTTGATACTACGCTTGGGAGACACTTTAAAGACAAATGTTCAATTCTGACATCTTTCTTTCTTATATTATTCCAAGAGGTTAATTTAATCCCAACAATTCATATATTCAACAGCCGAATGAAAGTAATAACGCTGATTATAGAAATGATATATGTTTTCCCTTACCCAAGTCCCTTAATTTAAGTTCAAGCCTGCCAATGCCATTTTCTATGAAAAATGAAATGCTAGTATGTTTTTATTGCTATATCTCTGGCAAGCAAAGACATCCCAATATTTTTTGGCATTAACTGTTAGTATAACAGTACCTGCTTACTAAAATGTAGTTGTTTCCATGGGGAATTGTTATTTTACATTGTTATGTTGCCACAAAATACAATCAAAATGACGTTTATATCCATTTTCCGCACTTAATATCTTATTTAAATAATAATACTTCAAACTTTTAATGATAGAATATAAAAGTGTTGGAATATGGCAAACAAAAAAAATAATACTGCATCGAGATACTGTTGCTGCTACCAGATATAATCTGTTAAATATTAAAAAAATTCAAAATCTGCAAAATTTAAATTAGTGTTATCTAAAAAAAGCGTCACGGTTGAAAAAAACAAAATACAGCATGCTGTAGTAATTGTTCATACGTACAAAAACGTCATGTTATTTGTTAAAATATAAATCACAACATGGTTCACTTTAGTAATCATTGCAACTGAGGTTTCATTATACAAATAATTTTCTATAATTTGAAATCACGTTTAAATTAATAATGAATGCCCGTCTTCAACTTCTTTAATTTTCTAATTATATATCTATACATACGAATCTTCTTTTTAATATATATATATATTAAAAAGAATATTGTGTGTGTAGATATATATACGTATTACAAATTTTCTTAAAACTCAAGCTGAATGTAGTTTTTTTTAAGCTATATTTTAAAAAGCTAGCATAAAAAATTTCTTCAGTAATGCTGATATTAAAACAAACGAAGCATTTTAACACTTTAAATGACGGTTAACACTTTCAAACTTTGTTTTCATGGTATATAACTTAATTACTTGACTGCATTTATTAAAATCTAGTTACTTAAATTTTTATGATGTATTTTATCTGAGAATATCTTACAAAACGTTTATAAAAAAGTTCATTTTTTAAGCTGTGGACTCTTCACAGATGTTTTATCTACACTTATTTTTATCATCTCCATGAAAAAGAATATTATTGTAGAATTTCAGTAGCTATGGTTGGTGGCTGCTGGCAAAACTCTGAAATTCTTTTGAAATTGAAACTGAAAAGTAGCTGAATCTACCTCCATGATCAACCCTCAACATATTCCCACAAACAAAAATGTTCATAAATGCATGGCTCATAAATCATTTACGGTTCATTGTAGCTATATTTCAGCCCATTTTAAAATTGAAATTCCATTCATAATTATTTCAATTTTATTGTGTAGCTGATATCAGCATTAGTTAACTATTCCATATTATTTTAGATATATTAATTTTCATCTGATAACATTTCCTGTTCATGAAATAACGCGGCAAAAATTTATGTAATTAACATCAGAGTCAAAAATGTACCTGGGTGCTATTGCCTGAATTATAATCGTTTTCAGTCGTTAAATGCACAAGTATGAAAGCTCGATAACATTTTTAATAATTTAATTCCTAAATACGTATCATAAGTAGTTTTTTTAATTTTAAGGCTGGATTTCATTTCATAAATATAGCAGCTTCTGTGTCATCTATCAAGCTAGAATTAAAAGTTGATTGGTAGTTAAGTTTATAAAAATTATATGTATATTTAAAGTAAACAATATAAAAGTACAGCACTAACAATACAAAATAATGATAATTAGATAATAATTATGTAATAAATTAATATAATTAATTGATTAATAATACAATTAATTAAATATTAAGTAATAATAACGAACAATATTAAATATGTAACAATATTAAAAGTAAAATACTCAAAAAATTTCTTTTTGGATATTTTATTTTCTCTTTTACTTTTCTTTTATTATCATTCAACAGTCATGATTTTTATATCATTTTAATAATCAGAAACTGATTTCAACAAATACATTGAATAAAAGTTAAAATACAAAGCTTTTAAAAACTAGTTGGATTTGCCGATCCCAAAGCTTTCTTCTATCTCATTCGTACATTTTAATATTTAAAAATTAGTTACGCATGTTAAAACTTTAATATTATTAACTCAATACTATACCAACTTTGATTTTTAACTTAAATTTCTGCTCCAGTAAACAAATCGAAGTAAAAACTAGTTAATGTGGATCATGATGTTTATTAAAATAAATAAATTTCTCTTATTCTGTTATCAGCTGGTTAGAATAATACAAAAATCCCGTCTCTGCACAAGACGATGGACAAAAGAACAACATGCATATGTTTTTCAAATTCAAGGAAGATGTGCTTGCCATACCCAAAAATAATCATACACAAAAAATAATTCAGTTCTTTGCATAACTTCACACATTTTGAGGGTACAATAATGAAAATCACACAGACATCGCGATTTAAGCTCTAACTTGCGGCGGATTTTTTTCAAAGTAAGAAGGGCCTGGTGATTATATATAACCAAACACTTACACAAAAAATTTGGTTCAAGTCTATGCATAACTTCATACAGGTTTTGATGTTACAATATTGAAAAATGCTCAAAAAGCGATATTATAGGGGCCCCTTTTGGCTGAATACTTCAAAATTAAAGGAGGATCTGCTTGCTACAGCCAAAAACATACACAAAAATTCGGTTCAATTTTATGCATATCTTCATACACTTCCATGGTGCAATGGCGACATATGGACATACAGACGCACACACGGACAGACAGACATTTCGTAAAAACATATTTTTTGCTGCCTCTGATTCCTAAAACGTGTAAATCTGCCTAAAACAGTAAGTCGTAAAAAATTTCGATTGCAATACTTTCCTCTATTAAAGCTAGAACAAAGTTTAAAAAAATCCCTGTCGGCTTCGCCTGTTGGCGGAAGTAGATTTCGAATTTAAATGCTCATTTCGACAACAAAAAATGAAATATGATTACAGATAAACATTGTTTAACAACTTTATTTGGCCGCTTTTGAAGAACTTTCAATTTATTTTTTCTGTAAGGACTGCTTTTATCAGAAACATCTAAAGCGATATTCGGCACAAATGCCCACTCTTACAGCATTTTTTGAAATATATTCTGACTTTATGAAAAAATCGACCGATACGGCACATTTTCTATTTCCTAAATAAGAGAAACTGTTAGTTTAATACATTTAGGAGCAAAATTGAATTTATAAATGAGTCATAAAATAAGCAATTTGTTATTTGAATACATGTTTAATTCTCCAATCCCGATCGCTTCAGGAGAGTTTGTTCGAATTGTCCACTTTGACAGCTTTTTTTTTTTAAATGTATTTTGCCTTTATCAAAAAACTGGACAATACGGCACATTATACAATTCCTACATAAATGTATTTAAAAACGAGTCCGAAAAACAAGCAATTTGTTATTTCAATGCTTTTTCAATTTTCAATGACTATCGCTTCTAGAAATTCTGTTCAAATGCCATTTTGACGGCATTTTTTGAAATATATTCTGCCTTTATCACAAAACTGACCAATACGCCACATTACATAATTCCTAAATAAGAGATCCTGCAACTGAATGTGTTTAGGAGCAAAATGAGTGGGAATATAAGCAATTTGGAATTGAGATTTTTTCTTCGACTTCTGTTTTTGTTTAATCTATTTTTCATATAAGAATTGGTACAATGAAAAACTTGTCAATATAAAAGTTGTAGATATTTTTGAGGAAATGTATGATAAGTTCAATCGGATTTGATAATTTTAGAATTGACAAAGTAATGAATTTTTTTTTCCTTCCACCCTCCTTTTTATTTATTTATTTATCGTTTTTATTTATTTATTGTTTTTATTTTTATTTTGTTTTTATTATATATTTTTTTGCAATAAGCGTTTCTCCCATTAAAAACTTGCCAGTGCAAAAATTTTAGTTAATATTAAGAAGATTTATAAAAAAATTAGTTGGATTTGATATCTTGATAATTGTCATTTTTAAGTCCCGAAAAACATATTTTTTTCGCTCCTTGAGCCCATTTTTATTTTTATCAAAAATCTGTTACGCAGAGACTTTTGGCCCATTTTTTAGAAATAATTTAAACTTTAAACTAATTCGATATCTATTTTAATAAAGAAGTTATGCGTTTTTTTTCTGGTTTTCACAAAACCCCTCCCTATTTCCACCCTCTTGGTCAGATTTTGCCCATTAACGAACTTGACTGAGATTTTATGTCCCTTGATTTTATGTATTAGTTTGGAAGAGATCTGTGCAGATTAAAGAAATTATCGTATCCATAAAAAAGTTATATAGACCGATAAATAGATAGATAGATAAAGATTTTTACTGATGGAAGTTTTGTGATCTATAGGAGACATGATCGATGTAGATTTGCAAAAATTTTTCAGAAATTCCAACATGGGAGCGATAACAATAGGTAGTATTTCATGCGAAATCTATCTAATATAGGGACAGTTCCAAACATTTATTTGTGCATTCGTGATTTTGTGTGTTTTCTTTTTGATGCAATATATTTCACCATCAATACCTAAAATATTTTTATTTTCTGCTTATTTTCATTAGACACTAGAATGAGTTTTAATATTAATAAATAACATGAAGTAACATTGATAAATCTTTAATGATATCAGTATGCTGTCATTCCAATTAATTCCTGCGATTTATCTCTCGTGTTTTCAGTTGTGATCTTATAAAAATATTTTCAGTACTATCTGAAAGACAATAACTTTCATATATCATTCGGATTCTCCATTCATAAATTATTTCACTTGTTTCTTTCACCACATTTTTATTGAAAGGTTTATTGTTTGAGAAGATTTTTGAGAAAATTTGTATTAGTCAATTCTTCCTGTCAAACGGCCATTTTGAGCTTCTGCATTACTGTAAATTTTCGGGATATTTCAGGGCTTTCACATTATATTTTTATGCAGTACTGTATACATTTATTATTAATTTATATATATTATATTTTTATGTGCCGAATAAATTTTATGGCAGATTCGAATTTTACGTTGTTTTTATTATAAAAAAAGATTTTTATTTTAAAACATGCTTCTTATAATTACAGCTTACATGTAGTTACCGTGGTTAAATGATTTTATTGAAATAATAATAAATCATCTATATATAAGGTCTATATACAAACTAACCACTTTTAGAATTTTTCTAATTTTACTAGGTAACAGTCATTACCTAAACGGCTGAAAAGGGGAGGTCAAACACTGTAATATCTCATTTGTATTCAAGCTGAAACGAATCCTTTAAAAGCTTTATAAATTGAAATGAGTGAATCATTTAATGAAGGCAACGTTTATCTTATTTCAAAAATAGTACATCAAATGTTACCATAAGTGATTTAGCACATACTTTACTTTACATGTAGCAAATATTAATTTTAAAAGTATTGATTATAGCGAAAAGTGTAACAAATGTTCGGTTTGGAATCTAAATATGCTACTTTATATCCCTACGAATACGTTTTAGTTCAATAAAAGTTTTTTCAAAAATTCAAACTGCTATCAACTTACTATTTCAATCAAAAATTCTTATTTGTTCATGCAACTTAAACATTGCAACAATGTACTTTTAAATATGAAATTCATCATTTAGCAGTACTTTTAGAATCATTTCAAATTATGTTTTATTTTTATGAATTCCTAGTATCTACTCATCGCTATTTATTTTTAATAACTTTCTAAAATATAGATTCTGGCTAAACTTGTAACACAATTGCTTTATTGCAGAGTTTTAGCGATGAACTCAGAAAAGATATTTCGTATAACAGTTTTCTCAGAGAATTTCGTATTTGTACTTGTCATTTTTACTAGTGTATTAGGAAGCGATTAAATTTAAATAATTATTTTGAGACATTCCCCTTCACAATAAAATCTCCAAACATATTAAAGTTTTCAGATATTTCTCTTTTTACTGTAAGGTATTGTTACTTTGTAATCTGTGGTGTTTCCTTAATTATACAGAATCGAAAGTGATACTTAAAATTTTAATTTCCTGTCGATAATTTCGATTTTCAGAATTGCTTCAGACAAAGACAGCTTTCATCAGGTAAGCCTTTGTCCAAAAAACAAATGTACATAAACGAAGATAGGAATCTCTTAACTAGGTTCTGAAGTGCAAATGACAGTGTGAAAATTTTAGTTAAATTAATTCATCTTTAATAACTTTAAGGAAAATAGAATGTCGAATGTCAAATAATAACACAGTAAAATTTAGATTCTTGGTGTATCCGTTTAACTCATCACATATTATTTTTATAAATAATTTAAATAAAAGTTTTGGGCATAATAAAAATTGAGTACTTTTTAAAAAAATGAAAATTAATATTGTATATTTTAGTCATTTAAGGGAATCCGGACCACATTTGAAAAAAATATTTATTGAGTTAAAATTTTCAATTTTTTGTGATGGTTAACCACATTATTTATAAACAAAATCGCAAGATAAAACTTCACATATTTTTTTAAACAAATTATTTATTAAAAATTATTCAAAAAGTGGGGTAAATTAAAACCGTTATAACTCAAAGTATTATTTGTTGAATTTCAATCTTTTTACATTTAAATAAGCAGAAATATTTAACTTTAAATTTTTATTCAGCATTTCCAAAAATGTTAATTAAAAATATTTAAAGTAAATATTTGAAAAAAAAAGGTATAACTTTTATTAAAGATTCATATTTTCAAAAGTAAATATTTTTTTTTCAAATTTGTTCAATTAAAATTTAAATAAATTAATCACAAAAGATATGTTTCAAGTTTGAAGAAGTTATCTTTAATGGTTCATAAGTTATAATAATTTACTGTCGAGAAATTGTGCAAAACCCATCAAGAAGAAAACAACACTTTCACAAGCAGTCATTCCATGAAAACCATTGCTTCAAAGCTAGATTTTGAAAAAAAAATACCACAAAACGAGAAAATTAAAATTAAGATAGAAATATGATTTAAATGTCATTTTAAGCATAAAAAATAGAGAAAATTTTAGTGATATATTTATTTTTAGAGAATGTGAAGATATTTGTGTCCCAGACACCCCCTTAAATCTCAGATTATGATAGTACAGATTAGAAAGCCAGCTGATAATACCTGTTTCTGAATGTTTGTAATAAACGAGGGCAATGAACAATGTTTGTTTTTTAGTAAATGCATTATATATTTTTGTACAACCGGTATCAGATTTTATTTTCCTCTTACAGCCATTCTAGAAAGATATATTTAGAGTTACGCATTAAACAATAGTTTTATTTATCTATCTTATTTTGAAAGTTACCAGAATGTTTTTAATTGATTGGATACAAATTGATAAATTAACGTTGAAATATATGGAAAATTGAAAAGTAATATACATTAAGTGTTATTATTTTTGCCCGTAATTGCATAATATTTCATTAACCACTCGTTTATATCGAATAATGAAAAATACGATTTATTTTAATCGATACTTATATATAGAATGTCTTAATTTAGACAAAATAATCACGATTGTAAAACGGGAGGATAACAAAATATATTTATAGCACCTAATGTTAAAAAACAGAAAAGGTAAAATGTTTGTAAAAAGATAGATATGAGTGTATGGAAGTGCCATGTTTTTCAATTTTGAACAAATAAAATCAATTCTGTATTGACGTAGGGAACAGCACAGTGAATGCTATATGACACGGTTAAAAAAAAAAAAAAACATGGAATGTTTTATTACTCTTTATATACAGTGTGTCCTACCACAATAAAATCACGATGATTTTGTATCGTAATTGGACAGGATACAAACCAGTGAGAACGAAATAGGTATAATAAGAATATTTATATAGAAACGCATATTTACAAGCAGTAACTCACTCTTTGCCCCATCTGGGCAGGAAAAAAATGAATGTATAAAAAAATGAGGGGGTTAAAGTGTCCCGCCGAAATAAAGCCACAACTGTTAATAGCCAATATATCCACCATGTTTAAACCATAATCACCATTTTAATATATGATTTAGCATACCATTTACTAATCTCTGGAAAACAGAAGGATCAATATCATCCCAGGTTCAATGATGGCGGCTTTCAGTTCTGCCATACACTTAAACTGTCTGCCATTGACATATATAGATCTACTGAGGATACTCGACACATTTACTTGAAAGTTGAGATGAGCGTACAGTACAGGCCATTCCATGACATGTACTCAATTATTTAAAAAAAAACATTCCTAGGAGGATTTTGTAAAGGATATGGGGACGTTGTTCTGCTGGAAAATCCAACTTAGGCCATCATTTCTCTCTGCAAATGACAGTAAACGCGTTTCTAGCATTTCTTGGCAATAGGCAGTCTGCATACATTCTGGCTGAAAAGCCAGTTTAAGTGTATCTCCATACACAAAGTTACACCATTAATAAGTCTCAGCCTACCACCCTACTTTAAACACTATCCACAAGCAAAGGAGAGTCTATGGGACCAAATATAAACAAACCTGTAAGGACCAGCGGTATCCTTTTATGGTTCTCAGACGAGAGAAAATTAGTTTGGATGGCTTAAACCGCCTTGCTTTCCATTGGCATGACGTAAGGAAAAGAGAGGAAACATACTCCAAAAGACAGCATGGTGGCGGCTTATTAACAGTACTTGGAGGCTTCGGTTATGGTGGTAAACTTAACCTGGATTTCCCCTCAGACCGCATGTAGGCTACCACATACCAAGAATTGCTAGAAACCCATTTATTGCTAATTGCAGAGAGAATTAGTGGCGAAATTTGGATTTTCCAGCAGAATAACGTCTCCATAATCTTTGCAAAATCTTACGGGGAATAGTGTTTGAATAATTAGGGAAATGAAATGGAAAGGCCTGCCCAGAATCTCCATTTCAATCCCGAACAAAATATGTGGCGTATCTTCAGTAGATCTTTAAATGCCAGTGTCAGACAGTTCAAGTCTGTGACAGAACTGAAGGCTTCCATCATTGAGCCCTGGGATATTATTGATGCTACTGTCTTTAGAGATTGGTACATGATATGCCATATCATATATTCCATGTCATATGTAAACATCGGGGATATATTGAATATTAACAGTAGTGGCTTTATTTTGGAGAGACACTTTTTTCCACCTCATTTATCATACATTCATTTTTTCCTAACCAAATGGGGCAGGGATTGAGTTACGCCTTGAATATACAGGGTGGTGAAAAAAAACGTGGACAAACTGATATGACAAATCAGGCATACAACAAGGATAAAAAATCATACAGGAACATATGGCCGCAAACCACTCATTGAGTCACAAATACAGGGTGTTTCATCTTAACTGAATTTGGGTTGATAGTAATAAATTTCAGAAAACTGAAGTACATTACAATAAAACATTTAAAAGACATTCTCACCTTTCTTTTAATTGTGATAACACCAAACAAAAGTGGTAGAAGTTTGGATTATGCGCCCCAGCAATATGCACTTGGCACCTCACATATTGGATTGTGATAATCAGTTTATACGGTATCATCGATTGCTTGAGCAATATGTTTTCCAGATCTTTTCGTAACGTTATCACATTTCAGACAAAATAAGGTACATATCGTTGCATTTTCATTACAATATTTTTATTTTCCTCGAAATTATTACTTTCAAACCGGGTGTCGCTAGAATGGAACACCCTGTATTTGTGACTCAAAAAGTAGTTTGCGACCCCATGTTCCTATGTGATTTTTTATCCTTGTTGTATGCTTGATTTGTCATATCATTTTGTCCACGTTTATTTTTTAATCACCCTGTATGCATTTCTATATCGTCTTTCTGAATATATTTGTTTCGTTCTTATGGATTTGTTTCGTGTCCAATTTCAGTACAAAAAATATCACGATGGCTTTATTTCAGTGGGACATACTTGATTTAACAGTTTAAAAAAATTAGATTCAAATACAGGTAAGACTTGGAAACAACAATAACTTAAAAAAAAAAAAACTCTGTTTGTGTTTATTGTGTTTTAAACTACACAAAGCTAAAACTTTTGATAGATGATTTTGATAGATAGATTTTGATTTGCGCCATATGCTAATAGAAGAATTTTCAGACAGATCGAAGAAAGGGGTGAACCAGAATATTACAATTAACAGGAATTAGCATCTTTAGACCAAAAATATAGTAGATTCGACCACTTTTCCCACTGCTATAATAAATTAATCGTCGTAAATTAATATTAAAATTGTAAAAAACGATTCATAAAACACGTAAAAAATCTAATGTATATTTTCCCATGTGAAAAATAAAACTTTTTTATTATAATTAATTACCATAGTTCGTACGGGTTCCGTTATTTTCCAGGTGAAATACAAATATTCTTTTATGGAAAAAAATAAATCTAGTTCAAACGCACCTACTTTATAAAATTTTGCGGTATCATATATATTTATGATAGTTATATATACTGCAATATAATGTATTAAAAAAGTGTAGTTTTAAAACAAATATTTTGAAACATGAATTTATAAATACATATAATTCAGTATTCTCAATTATTCAATATTCAAATGAATATCACCGTATTCATAAAACTGTTAGTAAAATTGCTCAATTCCTTTAACAAAAGTTTCTGGTCAAATTGTTTGGAAAACTTTACAAATTTCTACAGAATGTCTAGACGTATTGATTATATAAAATAATGTATTCTTAAATTTATATATATGTCATCATCATCAGCTATATCTGTTTCTACAATATATTTAAAATTTAGAGTTCACTATTTAATCAATTTTTACTTTTTGAGAAGATTAATGATTAAAACAATATCAAAGAATTTCGCAAAATGAAAAATAGTAATCTGAATTTTATTTAATATATAGTTAATTTTTTGTCGATTTTATTTGTATTGATTTCATAAAATAATTTATTCTTAAGTTTATATATACATATCATAATCATTAAATATATCTGTTTCTTCACTAAACCTAAAATTTAGAATTTACTATTTTACTATTTCTTACTTTTTGTGATAATTATTAGATAAAACAGGTTCAAAGTATTTCGCAAAATAAGAAAATTAGCCTGAATTTTATTTAATATAGTTAATTATTTTGTCTATTTTATTTGTCTCTTATAGGTGATGATTGTTAAAAGATTTAGCATTTTTAACTTAAAATTATATAAATATCAGTTGTTTTCAATTCCTTCTTAAATTCAATCAGTTTTAAATAGCGAAATAAAAATCAAAACATTTCAATTGATCTTTCAATTATCTTAGATTTTTTATACGAATAAAATTTACACCCCAATTATATAAATATGTATGGTATATCACAGTAATAATGTACATTATGAAAAAAAAAATTAATTAATTTTCTGTTTTACGGACATTCGTTACAAACATTTTTATCATTTCTGTTAAATTATATAGAATTATATATAATAGCAATTTCTAACCCTGTCGTGGTTTTCATTTTTTCTTCTTTATGAGAATTATTTGTATTTTAATAACGTTTATAGTAGCCATCGAAATCGACTTACGTTTGGTCTAAAGATATCTCCTTGTATGAAATCTAACAAATGTACATATTTTTGTATACTATTCAATTTATATTTACATAGTAATGTGCTAAGAAACACTTTCTGAAGACGTTTGGAAAACAACGTTTTGCAAAAGGATTTGAGAGGGTATTACATCTTTCGGTACTACTTGGTTATCCCGTCGACCGAAAATCTATCGCCAAACTATAAGATTAAATGCCAATAATGGATGATCGTGAATGTCACATTCAATGACGTTAAGTACGATAAACGTGTTTAAAACGCCATTAAGTGATTTTTATTTCGACTTTTTATTTGTATTTTTATTAATATTCCACTAATTATTTGTTTCTTTCGTTATTTAAAATAAAAATTATGTCAATACGTATAGTTTGGCAATGAGTTTGGCGATTTGTATAATTTGGCGAAATTGGTCGGTAGGATAACCTAGTAGTACCCATCTTTCTAATGTTTCTTACGTTATATCACATGTATGTTGTTTAGAAAAGTAATTTATATTTTTAAATGAAACAGTTAATAAATTGTATAAAATAAAATAATCGCCAACGTTACAAAGTAATTAAGTACATGTTTATTATTATTATTATTTAATGTCAAAACATAAATAAATAAGAATAAGAAAGACATAGCCATGTCATTTTTTGGTATAGAAAGTAACTAAGTAATTGTTCTGACAAAATAATACTCCATGAAAAGACATGCACTATTAATAGTACGCCAGACCCCAAAAGGGTTAAACGATCACTCTAATTTGGCATAGAGTTGGTGTGCTGAATCAGTGATCCATGTTCGAACTCTGGACTGGATTTGGGTTATGCTTTGTTGGTTTGGGAATTTTAATTTACTTCTCTAACATAGCGTATGCCTTGTTTGTACATTAGAATTCACAAATCAAAAATTGAGATGTGTGTTTTATAAAAGTGACATTCTTCCTAAAATATAACTTTCAGTCTTTTTTTTTTATTAATTTTAGAAAAAAATACTTTTAGATTAATACACTAACACTAGATATCATAATATATTAATTTGAGTTCAACAAATATTTCGTTTTCTGAAATATAAGGAATTTTGTTGTTTTCCGTACTATTCAATTCATATTTAAATGACAGTAAACTAAGACAGAATTTTTGGAGATAGTTTCAAAAATATTACAATACAAAAAGAATTATTATAAGTTTCTAATACCTCTTTGCGCTTTACAGCATATGATTCTTTCAGGAAAGTAATCTTTATTTTTAATTTAAATTGTGAAATGTTTAAAATAAAATAATTGCAAAGAGTGCAAAATGTATTAAGCAAATATTTATTAGTTTTATTATTATTAAATGCCTAAACATCAACGATGCCATATAATTAATGGATAGATACTTACTAACAATACCATGTGTAAAAAGTAACTGAAGTACTTCTTAAAACAAAGTAATACTGAATTAGAAGACATGTATAGTTAAAGGTAAGCCGGACTAGAAAGGAATATAATTTGATTAGAAAGCCTTTGCAATTGCCAAATAATATTAATTCATTATTCAGTTTCCTATGTAATGTCTCTATTTTTTTCTTACTTACTTTTTGCGTATTTTAAAAAGAAAAGTATATATTTTTAACAAAATCACTAGTTGTTGCTTTTTAACAAATTTAAATGAAAGCAGAGAATTGTAAATATTCAAAGCCAAAGTGAAGTACTGTAACAGATATTTCTTTCTATATATCTTGAAAAACATCAACAAAAATCATGAAATTAGGTCCGAATTTTAACATAAACATTAAATGCTTTTAAAATTTTAATTTCTAAACCAAAAAATACTTTTGTATAGATTTTTAAGAGTTATAAAAGCATTTTAAAAGTAATACTTAGTTCTTCTACGAAAAAAACCGAGCTGTACACTTTTTAAAGAATTATTATAGCATGTGTGGTTTTGATATTTAACTCAATATTTGCAAATTTATTAAAAACATTATACTTATGAAACATATCGTTACATTTTAATGCATTTCTAGATTTTTTAAATCTAAAATAGTAATAAAGATTGAATAAACGAAGCACTAAATCAGCAGAATTTTCATATTTAAAAATTTAAAAAAAAGCACGATCATAGACCGATATCCGGATTAAAACTAGATGAAAATATGAAAGCAAAGTAAATTTCAATGTACCTATTTGTAAAAAATAAAACGAGCTCATTCTGGCTCAGTTTTTATATCTTGCAATCTATTTAGTTTAAAGCGCTATTTTTTATTAAATGATATATATGTATATTATTTAAGTTGTAAAAAAGTTAAACGCGTAAATTGCAGTTTCATTTTTTATGAAACTCCATTTATTAAAATTAAGATAAAGCAAACGTATTCATGCTGACGTGATAAGATTTAAACTGCAAAGATCGTCAAAAAGTTGTGGTAATGTGCATTTTTGGGGAGAACATATATTTTTTTAAATAACCAATTAACAGTTAAAGTATTATCTAGTTTTTGAAGAAAGAAAAAATAAATTTCATAAATATATTTTTAGCCACACATTCGAAGTTCCTTATTATAAAATGTTTATCCTTAGAACTATTCGCAAGATTAACTATTCCATAATATTAATTTTTATTTTTATTTTTTATATTTTAATTTAATCTTATCATGTATATATATATCTCAAATAAATTCTATGTATGTCAATTACAGTGAAACAGTATAGCATAGTAAGAGAGTTACATTGCTTAAATATTAAAAATTCCTAATTTCCATATTTTAAGAATTTTTCTTTCTACAATGGTATAGTACAGCTTTTTGTGCAACAAAATATGTCTTCTCTAAAGTATTTTAAGAATTGGAATCACAAAAAAGATATCGCTCATCTAATTTATAAATAAAAACAAAAGCATTTTACTAAAATTTTTGAAAAAAAGTAAAGCAAACTGTTTAATGCATTTTTTTAAATAAAAAAAAAAAAAACTAAAATAACTTAATTAAAAATCATAAAAATTTGTTTGATATCTGTATTATTAATATTATATATGTTATTTTTCAACATTACATTTTCTTAATGACGATAAATTTATTAAAATTATATTTTAATAGTAATTTAAAATATTGTATGATTAATAAGACAAATAATAATTTAAATTTATGTGATAGAGTGATTTTTTATTTATTTATTTATTACAGTATATCAGTATAGCATTTCTCTTTGATCCTAAAAGGGTCATGGAGATTAGAGTTTTTAATTTTTTTTTTTAATTTTAAATCTAACTTTTAAAATTTCTCTTCACGTGCTTACTTTTATGCATAAAATTTTCTTTAAAAACAGTTATGTAATTAGAAAAAGATAATTAGTTTTTCAATATTAGTATTTTTAGAAAAAAATAATTTATAATATCAGTCACAATAAGTATAAGAAAAAATCTCTAAAATAAAAAAATAAGATTAATGCGCCTATATACGTACATAAAAGAATAAAAAAGTAGTATTTTTTTTATACATTTGGCGTTGTCAGTAAGAAACATCAATGTAGATTTATACCAGCAAAGTTTCAAATTATTACCACTTTAAAATATTCTTTCATGGCCTTCAAACGTTATACTTCAAAACAATGTCTTATGGAATCAACTTTAACTTTCACTTTATTTGAATATTTACTTAAATTTAAAATAAATCTGTTACGTCTGAAATTTCTATAAAGTCATACTGAAAATTTCTAGAATTAACATCACTATTTTTTATCAAATATTTTCTAAAAGTAGATGATCTTAACACCATATTTATCACTAAAAATAGTCAAATGAAAATCCTACAACACTTTTTTTATTATTCATTTAAAAAACAAATTCTTACATTAAACTTCAATATAAATTTGTTAGAAAACGTTAAACGAAAAAAATAATTTCTATCCAGTTCAACATTCTTAATGATAATACTTGCGAAAATTTGATAAAAAAGAAGAAAGAAAAACATTTATAAAATTCTCGGCAAAAATATTGACTTTTCATAAAAAAGAAATTCTCTTAAGAAGATTTAAGTAAGGATAAAACGACACCGCGGGCTGAAAAATATAATCTTTTACAGTTAAAAAAATAAAATATAAAAATGACAAATAATCTAATTTTTTCAAAGATGGAGTCAAATATAAAATATTTTTTTTAAATATGTGAGAAAATCTTAATATTTTTCATGCAATTGGTGACTAAAGGAATGTTATTTTAATCCACTGATCTTTATTATTGTTCTTACAAAGTTTAGTTGATACAGATTATTATGAAACAAAGGCGTTATTTTTTAATTTTTACTAATAATTTTCTATGTGATAATTTACATTGTGTTCATTATTAATAGTAGTAGTAGAAACATACCCATGTTTCTACTACTATTATTAACCGCGGGCTGAAAAATATTATATTTTACACTTAAAAAAGCTAAATAAAAAACGATAAATAATCTAATTTTCTTCAAAGAAAGAGTCAAATATAAAGTGTTTTTATTAAAATATGTGAGAAAATCTTAATATTTTTCATGCAGTTAGTGAAAAAAATAATGTTATATTAAGCCACAGATTTTTATTATTGTTCTTAAAAAGTTTATTTGATACGCATTATTATTATTATTCTAAATGATAATTTACACTATGTGCATTATTACTAATAGTACTACAAATATACCCAACGCTTTAAAAGAATATATTTTCAATTATTTTATATGTTCAGTAGATTTAATTGTGAAATGTAAGTTTTATTACGATTTTCGTTATTGACTAAAAAATAAGTCTAGATTATTCTAAGATAGTCATAAGTATGTTAAAATAAAATTTTGCGAAATAGGTTCATTTGTTCATGTCATCACATGACATAAATAACTTTTCAAGTTATTTTGAGCGTAATTTTAGCGAACATATTTTGCACATGAATAGGTATTCTAGAACTTAAAACAGTAATTAAAGCATATAATGAAACATATCACAAGTATTACTTTTTATACTTATTTATCATACCTTAAAATATAGTTTAAAATTAATAAGCTGTTACGACTGAAAAAATAGACATAGCTCAACTGTAAACTTTGAGGCTCTTTTCGTCGTTACATAGTAAAATAGTCTGTAAATTACTTAACTTTTTCTAGGAAACTGGGATTACTTGAACTTTTTATGAAAAGGTAACAGCAAAAATTCCTGTCACCGTTTCAGTTACATAAATTTTTGAGGCAACGCTACATAAAAAAGTCTAGGAATCCCAGTTTCCTAGAAATGGTTTAGTAACTTTACAGATATTTTTTTTACAGTGTACTCCATTATAATGAAAACCTTTTTTCATATATTAGATCTTTATTTTTCTTTGTATTCTTTAATCAAGGTTTCTCTAAAAAATGGGATAAATGGCCTTATAAACAATAAAAAGAAAGATATTGACAAAAACTAACCATTATTGATTTTAAATTGATCTCCAATATCGACAACATACATTTGGCAACGCTTATAAAAATTTTGAAATCCATCTCTATTTTGAAATCTAGTTTACATTAGCAAAATACTTAATCATCGATGAAATTCAATTTTGCATTCCCGGTACATCTTCAAAATGCAGACCTTTCACGACTTACTTAAAGCATGAAAACAGATATTGTTTCATGTTATTTTAAATTGTGGTTTTAGAAATTTAAGCTGAATGTAGCTGAGTAACAGTTTCCTTTCAGCAACAACATTTTTGAACCAGCCATGAACACATTTTTACCCGCTGCTTCGAATTTGTGTACTTGTACCAATACTTCAGAAACAGTTCTGGACTGGCCATGTCTTTCTTGGGTTCGATAGTAGTTGGTGAAGGGAATACATAGCTTGTTTTCTTACTTATGATGGTGAGAATTATTTTTTTTATTTATTACTCTTCCAAGTGTAATAAAAATTGTTACCCAAAGCTTTCTTTACACATATTTTTTTATAACTAAATGACTAAAACGAGTACAAAAGTTTTTTGATGGGACCTTAAGGGAAAAGCTTACCTTTTCAAAAAAAAATTTTGTTGTTTAAATGTTGTTACTCACTATATTTTATTGTTTAAAAAACAATTAATTTAAAAGTAAAAAAAATAACTGCATGTGTAATTATTTTTTTAATTGCATTTTTAAAATTCCTTATAATCTTTAAGGTATAGGTATTTTTTCCCAAAGTTTTTTTTAAATAATCAAACCTTTGTTAGACAGAGTGTGTATGGATTTTTAGGTGCATCTAATCTTGCAATTAAAAATTATATATATAGATAGTAGAAAACTGTGCAATCTAACACATCTTCATACTCTAACATGTCTTCACACTGATTTTAATGTATAAAAACAAAACACCTGACGGCTAATTCCATATGCAATCACATTTATAGTAAAAGCATACATAACCAATTGTAAACCTCTGTTTAGAAAACAAAAAAAAAATTAGCATTTTGAAAAATAGAAAGTGAAGAAAATGTGAACTTGGGGGAAAAGCCATTGAAAGTTTAAATTTGTATGGGTAATTGCACTGAATGTCTTAACAATATTTACCATATCTCACGATACAATTGCCATATTCTTGAAAAAGAGGTGTCAAAATATTAATAATTAAACAAGTTTTTATTTCATATTAAAAATGAAAATCCAAATTTTCACAGTTTTAGGCTAAACTATCCTTTTAACCATTTATTTTCATTTTAAGTGAGCCAGTGACAATCGCTCTCAAATTACACACCAATATATTTTATACCCGTGTCAATTCAGGTACATCAAACATTAAATACAAATGTGGTGTAATATCGCAATAATTCGAAGATTTTTTTCTACAATGGCACAACTTCTAAAAAGGTTTAAGCACACACGGGTGTGCGACAGATGATTATCCGTTGATGAGACCAAGTGCTTCAATAGGTGTGAGTTTAGAAAATATGTATAGTTCATCATATTATGTGAACATACATCATCATATTCAGATTCCTGAAGCTTGTTTTATGGTTTCTGATAAGCTCATTCTATGATATTTAGTTAAATTATACAAGACGCAACTACAAACTATTTTTCTTTCATATGTAGTCCTTCAAGAATAATTTTATATACATTTGATGATACAATGTTAAGTCTTTATGTATTATTTAATTTTGGAAATACAGCCATTACCATCATTTAACATTTTTCATACGGCTGAAAACTTTTCTGAGACTACAGCTGGCAAAAAAATTATAAATTCTCTAAGTAATCTGAATACAGTTACACGAGATGGAAGTTCATTTCGATGTGGTATTTGCAATGTTTATAGTGGTACTTCTTGAATTAATTCAGTTGTAAAATTTTAAAAAATCCTAATTAATTATGTTAAACGATGAACAGCATTTTTTTTGTTCTTTCAAAATGTATTCTAAGAACGCTAACATGTGTTTGTTGAAATAAATTAAATGATGGTGGAAATAAATGACTACAAATTTCAATATTCGAATATTATAAATATTTTGGAGTATATGGTCCAATAGCACACCTAAATGTTACTAAACAAATTATTCCTTTCCGAATATATCTGATTTCAGTGAAAAATCAAAGACAAATTTTCATTTAATGTAGTGCTAAAGTATTTGAAATAAATTCATAAAAAAGCATTTATTCATTCTTTTAAAAATTAATATCTTAAAAGAATGCTGAAAATAATTTGATAATTTTTAGAAATTAAACTGGTAATTAAAAAAATGAACACTTGTCTATTGATTCAATTACCAATGACGAAGTTGTAGAAATGATTGTCTTTTACTCTTGAAAAATTTCTAGTGTACGGTAATTAATCAATTTCTGTATTTGTTCAGATGAGGTGTCATTACATCATTTTTGTTTTACGTCAGTAAACTTTTTTCTCGTTTTGATTCATTAATCATTGTTTTAATGAAAGTATTAATCATTGCTTTATCTTACTGGAGTTGATAAATGGACGCGTTTCTGTACGTTAGGGAAGAACTTGATTACATGTTATGAAAATAAATGAACTTAACATCATGTATATTCTGTTTATTTGTATGTGACACGTACACAAAAAAGAAAATGATTTATAAGAAGTATAAAATTTTAATGTATAAAAGACTACTTTATTTGCTATAAACTTCAATTAAATAATATATTTATGAATAGTTACAATTCTATATTCATACGAGAATGAATATAAGGTACCCTGGGGTAATAACGCCACGTTAAGGTTCTACCAATTTTTACGGCTTTGTTTTAGATAGTATTTTTCAAACAAATATAGGATCTGATACAGCAACTCATTGACTATCTATATAAAATAAAATAATTTAACAGATATGTATTCATAAAATGTAATGGCGTTTTTTCTTGACCAATGCTATTTGGCGTTATTACCCACCTATATGGGTAATAACGCCATGCAAACAAAACTATGAAATAAGATGGAATAATTGCATGTAGATTGCCCAATTCTAAAAATAAAAAGTCTACAAACTTAGAAATTGACAAATTGCATTCTAAGCTATTGAAAATGTTCATTTTTTGTGAAAGTGTAAAAAAATAAAGGTGCGGTGTGGGGGGGAGGATGAGGCAAAAGAATATCAGACCGTGAGCTTCTTTTTGCTTAAAAAGGACCGCTTAAATAGAATTATTAGAAACATTGCACAGTTTTAACGGTGTTTATTTGAATCAGTATTTAGGATGTAGCTAGGTCACTGTAGGGAATCAACCGGGGTATTAATGCCAAGGATTGGCGTTATTACCCCGGGATACGTATTGCGCAGTAAATCCTAAACTATAAATTATCTCGAGAAGATGTCCAAAATCTTCTACAACAATTGGAAAGTACATGAAATACACTACAAATTTATGTAATATACAAAGTATTTCTGGATAAAAAATATAGTCTTCAGATCAAAAACCTTATCTCGCAAATTTTAGATCAAGCGTTAATTTTAGTTGCTTGTAAAAACAATAAGACCTAAAAATGAAACAAATTAACTTGAAGCTGTTTTTTGCGATTTATATGACTCAAAACCCTTCTGCGCAGAGCACAATGGTGTCATTTACCTGATTATTTCATAATTATGCAAAATATAAGCACTTGGCTTTATTACCCCGCCTGGCGTTATTACCCTACCTTACAAGCTAAAAAAATGAGAAAAAAATCTAAACATTATGCTTAAAAGGAATCGACAAATTTCTATTATATAAAAGATAGAAGTATTAAGAAATTTAAAAAACATATTTTTTAGAAAATTGGGATTTCAGACAAAATTTAAATACTTTATCGGTCATTTAAGCATTTTATATCTCATTTTAAGGCTTTAGATATATGATTTATTTCTTTTTCTTTGCAGAAAGATAAATTCATTCCTGAGGTAGAAAGGTACAAATCAGACTTCCCTGTTTAAAGAACACAGGTATTTTTTTTTTCAAAAATCTAATTCTAATAGGCCTTTTAAGATTCATATGTATTTCAGATTGCATACAAACACCAAAATGCTTTGAATTTTGTTATGAAAGATACTTTACACTGCAAAAAATTTTGCTCTAGTTTGAACCACGTTTTGGTGCTTACTAGCTGCCATCATAAGATGGTGAAATCTCGAACCAACATTTGGAGCTTCCTACTTCAACTTATCTCCAGCTATTACATCTATGCTTCAAAAGAAGCTGCAAATATTGGTTCAAGATTTCACCATGTTATGGTGGCAGCTAGTGAGCGCCAAAATTTGGTTCAAACTACGACGAGATTTTCAACATTGTAGCTTTTTCCGCATTCCAGGCGTTAAGAGTCAACGAAATCGAAAAAAATTACGTTACTTATTACTGCCTTCCTGATTCTCACAATTTCATCGTTTTAAGCGAGTAGTTCGATTAAATGTCTGTTAAATTTGTATTTTATTTCAAAAAACTTAATTTATGTATTGTCGCATTTTTTATTTTCTTATGCAATAATTCTCTATACAAATGGTTAACTTTTTATTATGTTTGTTTTGACCATGCAAAGATCTAAGCGTATTTAATAAATGATAAAATTGAAATTAGTGGATTGTTTTTAAAAATGTGGCATTATAATGTTTTTTTCTACATTTCCCGAGTGTCATAGACTAAAATTATGGAGCCTTACAAAAAACGGGTTTTCTAAATGTTTGAATTATTATTTTAATAAAATGTACATATTGAAATTATGAAAAATTGACAACAATTCATTGCCAGTTTGTAACAAGTTGTTAATAATTAAATAAGAAGCAAATTATCGAGAATTTTATGGATAATTATGCATGGAAACATACTAGGTTGTATCAGGAATGTTAAAACGAAAAAGTATATAGCATCGTAAATACGAAACCGGTCGAAATTTAAATATGGTACTTTCCGATTACGCTGTCAGACATCGGGTATAGCGAATGGAATATCGGAGTGGTTGTGTGAAGTCCGCGCATGATAGAGGAGGCGAAACAGCCAGTTGCGTATTCCGTCGAATTGACGCGGCAGTACGTGTGAGAACATCACGATTTTCCTGTTGCGAAATTCCATGACTGAGGAGCAGCGATGTGTCTCATTAAAGCCCAGTGAAGCATGAAATCTGATAAAATTCTGGCTGATCCCCATTCGTTGAATTTTCTAATGGTAAAGCCATGATGTCCTCATACTGCAGCATGAATTGGACAGAACAGGATTCTTCTACGCCTTTTTCATGCGCGGGCGCCCACGCATGAGCACAACCATGCCGGATAGTCCAATCGCGTCCCTCGATGTCTTTCTACATTATCTGAAAACGACACATTTAACTTTCAACCGGTTTTGTTTTAAAGACCTTTCGTACCTTTTCAATCCAACACTCCTTATACTTTGAATGCATGGATTGCACCCAACAAGAATGTGAAAATCGATATGTCAATTAAATACACATAAAACTTTAAATCTAGTGCTAGAATTTCAGAATTTGGCATAAGTAGTACTTTTATAATATCCAAGCAGTTACTTAAATAATTTACTTTCATTTATAAAGTATAAAAATCAAGTAACCACATTAAAAAATACGCTTGTAAAACCCTGAATATTTTATAATTTTTAGAACATTCAAGCTTTTTTGCTGTCATTGAAATCTTAAGGTAACTAAATTTTGAGATATGAAGTTCCTTTCATTAATGTTTAATCAAAATGCTATATTTTTTAAATACCTATGTAGCAAGTTAATATTTTTAACAATTTTTTCAAGGTATACTATTCTTAAAAAAATATTCGTGGTATTTTTTAGTCGTCAAAATATTTCTATGATATATACTTATTTTATAATTTTAAGTGTAATTGTATTAGTAAATCTGAATAAGAATTTGACATTTCAAATATAGTAAGGAATATGTTTAAGAAATGTTTGGCAGCAAAGAAAAGAAGCATCTTTTTTAAAAAAAAGTACAATCATGATTTTCTGAGGCAATATTATAAATGTACGAATGCATTGCACACCCATATGCTAACCATTAGCTCAGGTCATTTAAATCGTATTGACCAATTGGTCTTTAAGCCAAAATTTACTATATCGAAAATAAACATTAAAATCTTCGCATGGTAAATCCTCTGTTAAATTCAGATTTGATTTTTTCAGTTCACGAAATACAAAAAATAAACACATCATTCAAAAATACTCACACATTTTCTAATCTATTTTACAAATAATAGTTCTATCATCACTATTTACTTGCATTGTGAAACTACGCAATGATTTAATCACAATACGCATTAGAATAACTTTTTGTAATTTATTATACATTTTTTTATCAATTTTAATTACATCTTTTCATAAAACGTATCAAACTGTCAGAAATAATTTGAAACTTTCTTTTACAAAAATAGAAACTTTTACATAAATGTTTCTTCTAAAATTTTCCATAAAAAATATCCTTTGTTTCAATGAGAAAATTAATATATATCTTATAATGTTTAACAAAATATACAAACATTGAAGAAAAACGATAAATGTAACTTTAAATTATTAACTTTCTTAAAATCTTGCTGACATGACAAATCATTACCATTAAAATTCTACATTTAACAGGAAAATTTAATTATTTCGAAGTCACAAACTAATTAATAAAGCTTATTCAAATTTGGGAAATGTGTTAATCTATAGAAAACTTGTTTAAAAGGAAGTATTGTAAAACCGAGTGAAATTGAAGAGACTTTTTAAATTATTTCATTTGTCGGGATTGTATTACGCAAAATTTCTAATTAAGGAATGTTAAAAATATTTTATTTCTTGGTATTCACCAAATTAATTTTTCTTTTGGGAATGACAAATGCTAATTTATACAGATGTTTAATGCTAGGGTTTTCTCGATAAAGAAAACACATTTTTGTGTCATATACATTTTTAATTATTTGACTTTTTTTTTACAATTTTAATATTATTTTAACTTGCGAGAAGAATATTATGTACGTCATTTAACACTTTTAGGTAACATTATTAATTATTAGAACTGCGCAACACGATTTCTAGTACTTTTTTGCTATAGATCTATTAGCGCGGCAGAAAAAACAGATGAGGTTTAACTCATGAAGGTTTTAAAAGGAAAAAAAAAAACACTTTCTGTCCAAACTCACTTACATTTTTAAATTTCATCAGAATCGAGCATTTTCATGTAATAACTATCCATGCATCATATATATATGTAATTTCTTTACAAATTGAACAACTTCATCCTATTCTTCCTTTCAGCGGTTTCTAGAATATTTTTATTAGCTGGCTTTTTACTCGGGTAAAGGAGATTTGCAAATTGCAATAAAAATGTTCCATTTGTGGAAGAAAACAGTAACCGAAAACTTCAAATTCCTAAAGCTAAATTCTAATACATTTTTGTCATCTGTATGATGGCGATTTTTTACATTACGTTTATCTCAATTACGTTATACTACACTGCTCAAAACAATTAAAGGATATTTGAAGTTTTATGTAAAATAAAGAAATAAACGAATTTTTATTTGCCGAAAATAGAAGAAGAGAATCACAAATGCAAATTTTTCTGGTTTTCAAACTGTGGAGTATGCAAATTTTGAGTTCGACGTCAAAAACGTCGCTTCAGTGGCAGCGAATGAAATTTGATTTTCAACTGAATAAAAGAGAATGAAGACAAGGATGATCGGCATTCAGTGATAGCTTTGTTTCGATGGGTACGATGTCTCAGCGAAGTCATTTGACAGATTCAGAAGCTTGGAGAATTGTTGGTAGGTTAGAAGGGGGCCAAACTCAAGCCGAAGTAGCGCAAGCCATTGGAGTGTCACAAAATGTCATTTCCGGGATCTCGAACCGTTTTTTGGAGAGTGGATGCGCAGGCCGAAGACCAGGGCAAGGTCAAAGGCGGGCAACAACGCCCAATGAAGATCGGTATTTAGCGTTAACAGCTTGGAGACACCGAAACATGAACGCTACTCTTCTCCAACAACACATTCGCTCGGCTACAGGCACCACGATTTCAACTCAGACTGTCCGAAACCGGCTCCATGCTGTAGGTCTGTATGCTCGCCGACCGATGGTATGTGTTAGATTAACATCAAGGCATCGTCGCGGCCACAGGGAGTGGGCAACCGAGCATGTGAACTGGAGGAGAAATAAATGGAGCAATATTCTGTTTTCTGACGAGTCCCGTTGTTCTGTGCATCCGGATAATATGCGTACTTTCATCTGGAGGGACCGTGGCAGTAGGAATAATCCTGCGTTCGTGCACGAAAGTATCAGATTTGGCGGTGGAAGAGTGTTGGTGTATGGTGGCATCTCCATTGACGGGCGCACTGACCTCTACATCATTCGAGATGGAGCTCTGACTGGTCGCCGATATAGGGATGAGATCCTCAGACCTATTGAAGTCCCTTACGCTGCAGCAATCCGAGATAACTTTATTTTAATGGACGATAACTGCAGGCCACATCGTGCAAACCTGGTGGAGGATTTCCTTTTCGAGGAAGGAATCGTTCGAATGGAATGGTCAGCGTGTTCTCCAGACATGAATCCAATCGAGCACCTTTGGGACGCTCTAGGAAGACGAGTTTCTGGCCGCCAACAACCCCCACAAATTCTCCAAGAACTGGAAAGAGCTTTTCTTGAAGAGTGGGGTAGAATACCCCAACTCGACATTAATAGCTTCATTGAGTCCATGCTTCAAAGGTGTTCAACGTTGTTGGCCGCCCGTGGAAACCATACCCCCTACTGAAAATGATTTTCTTTGAAGAAAACACCTTTTCTTATTCTTTTTTTTTCTCATATGCACAAATTGTGTTTTTTTCCTTTTGTACACAAATGGGCAATAAAATGCATTTTTTTCTGTCAAACATGTGTAATTTATTCTCATATAACCTACTATGTCTGTCGACCATGTATCAATCAGCTAAAAAGTTTCCCAGATACAAAATCCACCTAAAACTGCAATATCCTTTAATTGTTTTGAGCAGTGTATATAAATTTTAACTTAAAAGTTAACAACTCAATCAAACTCTCAATTAAACTCTCAATTAACAACTCAATTTTCACTTTTAAACCATCCATGCTGATAAACCTCGATGCTTACAAATTCATTTGTGTAGTCCTGTATATGATATACACCTCACAGTAGGGTTGATTGGGGCACGTTTACGAATTTGCATTGTTTCACAAGGAAATTATAGATAATACCAGGCCCGTAGCCAGGATTTGACTTCGGGAAGGGCTCAATTTTGGAATTTTTTCTGATCTTACAAAAGTACTTTGTATAATTAACAACAAACTTGATGACACTGTCAAACATTGTTACATAGTACTTAATTTGTTCAATTTCGGTTGTAATTTTTGACTTTGAAGGGCATTTTCAATTTCCAAACCGGTTCAGACGCCCAAAGAGTTTTTAGGAAAAAAACTTTCGTGAAACTTAAAAAGCACAAACTAACAATATTTGAGATGATAGAGTAATTTATTCCATTTGGAAAAATTCCAAATGGTATAAATTACTCTGTTATAATTGATTTACCGATTGAATAATCGTGTTTAAAAATTAATCTAATGTAATATTTGAGATGACCTTCATGAGCCATGAGAAAAGGTTAACAAATATTGAAAGGCAGACAAATAATGTAATTTGAGTTAAAACCTTGGATTAATATTAAAATGCGAGAGTCTGACATTACGAATGCGAGGTTTTGAAACTATTGATCCATAAATGAAATTAACTACACGCATTATTTTTTCTAAGAAGAATTAATGGCTACAGTCATATGTAATCATAAAAATTATATTTGTATTTCACATTCTCTGTTTATAATATTTTTAAAAGCAATACTCTTGGCACAATAAATTTACTAGTGCAACAGAAGCAATCATCGTAATCTCTTATTGGTTATGATGCTGACTATTTTATCAAGATGTAGTGTGTCCCTGAATGGAAATCATTACAAAGCAACTCAGTCTCTCTTTTGCCATAACACTTCGAGGCGAAGATTTAGTTATTTTCATTGTCGAAAGAGATTATTTCAGCACTGACTGTTGTTACTGGGCTTTCAACCAAGAATGTCAGTAAATGTTTAATATTATTGTAATACGTCACATTACAGTACTAAAACTTTTAGGCCTTCTGTGTTGGTGTCAACATTATCAATTCGTTTACACCCTAATTGATATTCAGCTTTCACTTGCTATACTGACACTTTATTCTGAAAATATTGCGATAGATTCTCTTTTTTGCTTGCTTTTTCCAGTGAAGCAAATTCTGGAAGGAGCAATGAGAAATCTCTTATAATGTCTTCATTCGAAATGAATCGACCCTTTAAATTTTGAATAAGATATTCTACATAGAGAATAAAGACCGAGATATTGTAACACTCTTCAGCGGATGTAATTTGACTGTTTGTAAGTTTTATCTGTCTAAACTCGGGGTCTCTATTTGAGTTTAAAAAATGTCTTCCCGAAGTTTTGATGCTTTTGATGCACAATAAAATATTTCACAAAAAATTTCTATTGCATTTTTCTTTATCTTTATGTAAAACAACTAAGCTATCTTTAGCAAGAGTTACAAACGATATCATGTCACAAGATTTTCCTTGAAGAACTGTATGACTTTGTCTTGCAGAAAACCTTCTCACAAACAGACAGGCTTGTGAAAAAATCATTCTTCTCCCTGACTGCCAGAAAAGCTCCGGCTGTTGATGGAATCTATCATGTGTTTTTCGAAATATTTTCTGAGCCAATGCAAATCTGATCTGTTTAAGTAGCTTAACAAAAGTATTTATGCTTTCATAACTCTCGATAAATTTTGTGTCACAAATGCAAAAAAGTAATTTTATTTTGTTTTCTGGAGCATATGATGCAATTATTGAAGAGCTAAATTTGCCTTTAGGGGACTTTTAAGACTTTTTGTCAGTGTTTTAACAAGTTCATGATACTTTCGGATGACAGGAATCAGCATGCTGTTGGACAAGGCAAGATTTAACCATTGGCTTTGACAATGGAGTATCTAATTTTTGGATAGTCTGAAGAATTCTAGAATTGACCTCTCTAACATGACCAGGATTATTGGCTGCTTCATCATACGCCTATACGACGCATTTATAATCTCAAAGTATAGTTCATCACAAAGTTATAACATTACTTTTCTTGAATTTTTGGCAGAGAAAAAAAAATCGAATTATTGGGATTAGTGAATTTTTTAATAATATACATATCTAGCACAAAGGGCAAGCTATTTTGCGCGTGATATGTTCATAGTTTCAATTAAGCTAACAATTAAGCTAAAACAGATTGCGTTATTTATTTTGATAATTAGTACTTCAGTAACTGTACCCGATGAAATTTGAATTATTCTAAATATCTGGAATGAAGTAAATAGCATTTATACGGATATTTATAATTTCTCGTTTTACTTCATTCTCTCCAGACATTGCTCGAACCTAAAAGAGCTCTTAGCTAACAGTCTTTTTTATATCCATTTCTCCAACGTTAGATGATCGTAATCGTGGTCATCTCTAAGTGATGAGTTTTGCTCTACAAAATTGTTCTACAAAATAAAATTATTTCAAGTATTGATCTAAGAACTGTTTTGATTTCTTCTTTTCCTGAATCTCTTTGAAAACCCAACAATGAAATAATAACTTTTTATTTCCTGAAGAAATTTGAAATTTGTTTGCTTAAATAACATACGGTTTACGAAAATCTAATTGCATATGCTTTAAGAAAATGCATTTAGCCTTTTTCCAATGTCTGAAACACTTAGAAACTAGTCTTCTTGATTTTTTGTGATCGCTCTTTACCTATTCTTTCGTGAAAAAACAAAGTTTACAATAAATGGGTTTTAGAATATGTAAGAAAAGGAAATACTATTTCTATACCTTTTATCCATTTCTCTTATTTTTCTTTTCACTCTACAATTATTAGAAGATTGTATGGCTCTTTGGGAAGTAAAAGAAAACCAAAAGTGTTTCTCTTCGCGGTAACATCTAAGTCATATCTAGTTATATAGCAATATATGAAATTGAGTTACTTGCCATAATGTAAGTTCATATCGAGTTCTTGACGAACCTTCGTCTGAGTCATATTGTTCTATTTGTAAAATAATTTTTGCCATTTCATATCATATTTTCCAATTACTTTAAAGATTCCATTACCTTTTTCTTTAATTTTATTTAGCCAGTTGACAAAATACTATATTTTCTGTCACTTAATTCGCGGCTCGAAAAACTTTTTTAGGTCCAAAAATTGTTTTTGACAAAATTCGCTTTTTTGAGATCAGAATACACTTTATTTCAATTACTAGATTAAATTTCTCGCTGTAAACTGAGCCAGTGTTATTTTATTTTATTTTATTTTTGTCGCGGCACAACTCAAAATGTCCCTATATTCACTATAAAAATAGCGCTTCCAGCCGTCAGCGCGCTCGCTCACATCTGTAGATTGGCTTTACAATGTAATTGGGGTAAATATGTGTGCTGATGGGCTAGAAACTTCTTTGGTTGCGCTATGAAAAACTGCCAAAAATCCCCACATAGAGGGTGTCCATCCCTAAAGTTGATAGCTTTACAAAAAAAACAAAGGAAAATTCCCAGACAAACCAGCTATTTTATACACATTTTCTTTCTATTAAAGATTCATATGCAAACATTTCGCAAAAAAGTTTTTCAGTGAAAAGATTGGGAGATGCCGCTGTGGTGTCTTTAAAAATTTCTCGAAAACATATCGTTTTTCTTTGCACCATTACTTTTCAAAAATGCATTCTAATAGCTTTTTTTGTTTTTGTTTTTTTTTGTTTTTTGTTTTTTTTTAACGTTTAACAGTTATAACATTATTATCAAAGATACGTTCTTTAAAATTATATTTTTTCACATGATTTTACATTGTACAGACGGCTATTAAAGTTCCTTTCTCTGTAAAATATTTTAACATTGACTGCTTTAAATTTCCTTTACATGCGGGAAAATATAGAAAAATAAAGAAGATCATAACATTACAAGTAAATGTTTTATATTTGTTTCCCAAAGTTAATATGTCATATATGTAATATACTTAATTTTTATTAGCCAAATTGATGATACAAAATTACTCTTGATCGAATTTTACAGCACATACTAATAGTTAAAATTGCGTTTTAAAAAGAATTTATATTTTGAGTGGTAATTATCTATTAAAAAACAATATGTCCAAATAACCGATATAAGGAAGGATTTCTGTAACTGTAATTGAATAACAGAATATTTTTGCAGCTAAAAATGCAATTGATTTTTATGTCATGAAAGTTGCAAACAAACCAAAATTATTTTATTCAGGCATGAGATTGCAAAAAGTTAAAAAGAAAAAAAATAGGAAAAGCGCGTGAATTGAAAAATGAGAAATTATTTTAAATAGCGCGAGTGTAAGACAATTAAGAAGCTTATTTTATTCACAACAAAATTGTCAATACTTTTGTTTAAATCATGTTTTATTTTATTTATTTATTTACTTTACTTTTTGGGGAGGAGTGGGGGGGGGGAGAACATGGTCAGATTGAATCCATTCATGCAAATATTATAGTTGAGTAGTAGTTCTGAAATTAAAGTTTCTATTTTAAGTTCATACTTCTCTAGCAATGCACAGCAATCTTAGCTAGTCGTCCAATTTAAATTTTAACAAGTTTTCACTTAAAACATCAATTAACAAACACGCAAGCTAACGTTTAATATGCCACTAAATCGCAAAAAAGCTGTTGAAAACATTACAGCAAATCTTCTGCAATTCTATCACGAAATTTGTAATTTTTCCGCGATTCTTTCAAAAAATTTGCATTTTTTCAGCGATCTTTTGAAAAAAATTGCGGTTTTCTTGCGATCTTTTGTCAAAAAGCGAGATTTTTTGCGATCTTTTGACGAAAATCACGATTTTCTCGCGATCTTTTGACGGAAATCATAGTTTTTTCGCGATTTTTTGACGAAACCTGCTTTTTTCTCGCGATCCTTCGGCGGAATACGCGTTTTTCTTGTAATCTTATGACAGAATACGCGTTTTTCTCGCGATATTACGACGAAAACCGTGTTTTTTCGTGATATTTTGACAAAAATAGCATTCTTTCGCGATCTTTCGACGAAAATGGCTTTCTTCCGCGATCTTTCGACGAAAATGGCTTTCTTCCGCGAACTTTTGGTGAAAGAAATTCGTGTTTTTCTCTCGATCTTTCGACGGAATCGCGCTTTGCTCGCGATGTCTTGTCGAAAACCGCATTTTTCTCGTGATTTTTGACGAAAATCGTGTTTGTCTCGCGATACTTTGACGAAAATAGCATTTTTTGCGATATTTTGACGAAAATAGCTATTTTTGCGACCTTTCGGCCAAAATCGCGTTTTTATCCCGCAATATTTTGACGAAAATCGCTTTTTTTGTGATATTTTTTCAAAAATCTCGTTTTTTTCCCGTGATCCTTGAAGATATAAAAAATGGAAAACGCGGAAAATGACAAAAAAGCGGAAAATCGCGAATCCTCGGAAGAATCTCATGTCTTATTATCATAAAGATAATTTTGTTAAGATTTTTAGACTTTCGGGAGGGTCTTCAACCCCCTTATCCCCCTCCCTGGCTACGTGCCTGGGTAATACCGATACTCAAACTGTAGGAGGTCACGCGATGCATTGAAGTGCAAAACAGCATTTGTATTTAAAAAAATAGCGGTATTTACTTTAGAAAACTCACTAATGCGATTTTTCAATAGGGGAGTAAATTTTTCATGTTTACGTAATCTTTCACACAGAATTTGTTATTTAGTATTCAACTTAAAGTGTATTATATTCGGAAAGACGATCTTTATCTCTATATATTCGGCTGTCTAATTGAATGAATACATTTGAAACGACTCTTCTAGATTTGTGAGGGAGTGACCTTTGTCATAAAGGCACTCTACTATTTCTGAGATCGTGACGTCAATAATTTAACATGTGTAAGCGTGAAAGCGACATCTATCCTCTCTTTTACTTTAATTTTCTAGAGTGTGTGTGTCTCTTTCGGATTCCACAGTTAGGTCGCGGTTAGTAGTAATATGTAAATTTGAAGTATCTCAGTTTGCAGCATATAAAAGCTTGGAGTTTTAGTGTGTGTAGAGTGTCTCTGGTGACAGTAGCCAGAAGTGAGTGTGTCTCTGGCGACGTTAGCCAGCAGAGTGTGTCTAGCGATATTAGCCAGCGAAGTGTGTCTCTAGCGGCGATTTCTCGCTGGTGTCTAGCAGAGTGTGTCTAGCTGCGTTGATTGATTCAGAGTGAGTAGTATCAAGTAGCATCGAGCCTCCAGTGAGTTAGGAAGGTGTTTTGGAAATTCGACTCGAGAAGTTGGCCAGTGGTAAGAAATTAATAGCAATTGCGTTAATTATCTCAAAGTTAATAAAGAAATATATACAGCCACGGGCTGTCTAATAAGATTTTATCTAGCAGTTTAGCCGAAAGATAGCTGAGAAGTAGTCTGAGGTGCCCCTGTTGAGCTAGTGCCGGAGCTGTGAGTATGAGTTAAATCTTTTAGTAGTATTTTCAGTTGTGAAAATTACAGACTTGCTCCACTTCCCTTGAGCCCATATCGTTTTTAATAAACTGTGTTTTTATCTTATGTACTGAGTTATGTCTGCATTTAACACCCAGTACGAGCACCCAACCGTTACAGATTTATTTATAAAAGAAAATGGCATTAGGAGTACTTTTACACATAACGGTGGGGCACATTTACGCAGGCTGTAAACGTGTTCCAATCTTCTAGGTCAACTCGTATTGCCTTATGCTATTTTGTTTTATAAAATATATGTTACGGCTTCACCAAAGTCTTGTATATCGCGTCTCCATGGCGCATTCTTTTGTAACGGCTTCACCATAACCTCGGATGCCGTGCATCTCCTTGGCGCATTCTACTGTACTTTAGGTGTGCCGTTTTGGCAATACTGGAATATCGTTTGTTATTGTTTTGTTTTCGGCGACCTTAGCGGGCCTATCGTGTGTTCGCTAGATCTGTATTCTTTATTCGAAATGTAAATAATGTGTAAATAGTTTGTATATAAAGAAGTTTAAGTATTATTAGTAGTATTAATTGAACCAGCGACCTAATGAGTATTAAATATACTCGCAATATTCGACAGTTCGTAACATTGGTCCGCTCGCCGGTAGGACTTTCGTTTTTAATTCGAACTTGTTCTCCTTGTTCTATTTAAATTAAATGTCTTCGTTAATTAGCTTGAATAGGACTAGAGGCTCTTTAAAAGCCCAGTTAACAAGATTAGAAAATTCTGTAAATGAAAAAACCGAAGAATTATCTAGAATTCAAATTGAAACGAAAATCAAGAATCTTCAAAAACTGTCAACAAACATTGATGTACTTCGTCAAGATTATTATATAACAGCACCAGAAGATCATGATTTAACAGAAATTGATGCTTCATTCGTCGAAATGGAAGAGCGAGTAGAAAAGCTAGAGGTAAGTTTCAATCAATTATTATATTCTAATAAAAAAGAAACAAAAAATTCGGAATTAAGGATAAGTAACAGTAAAATTAAATTACCTGACATACCACTTCCGCAATTTAGTGGGAAATATGAAGACTGGAACATGTTTAAAATAGAGTTTAATAATATTGTTACGAATAATGAAGAATTGACTGATGTTCAAAAATTACATTATTTGCATTCCGCTCTAAGAAATGAGGCTAAATTATTAGAAACTCCAGATGATACATTTGATTCGTTATTTAAAGCGTTAGAAAATAGATTTGAGAATAAAAGAATTGTGGTTAGTATACATTTAAAGGCTGTGTTAGATTTTGAAAAAATTACACATGAATCATCTAAAGAATTAAGGCGTTTATTAGATGTTATAAACAAAAATATCAGGGCTCTAAATAATTTAGGATTTGAGAGAAATAACCTCTCTGAAATTTTGTTTACAACTATAATTTTAGAAAAATTAGATAAGGAAACAAGAAAACAATTTGAATTGTCAATAAACACATCTGAAGTTCCTAGTTTTGACAGTTTAATGGACTTTTTAGAAAAAAGAAGCCAATCTCTCGAAAGCATAAATAGAAGTAATTTAGCTAGACCAAAAATTTCTAGTGAAATAAAATCAAAATCCCTTTTAGTAAATACAAGTTCTGAAAAACAGTGTATTATTTGTGACTCATTTCATCCCCTATATAAATGTAATAAATTCTTAAATATGAATTTTGGTGAAAGATTTGCTATTGTTAAAAAAAATAAACTTTGTCTCATATGCTTTAACAAATCACATTTAGCAGCTAACTGTGTTTCGAAACATTTATGTAAACATTGCAAATCCCCTCACAACACTTTATTACATAGAGATAAAGAAATCGGTTCCAGTAATGAAACTCATTTTCAAAAACCAGGTGTTGATCAGACAGTACGTCGCCCAGAATCAAGTCCGACGCCTTCAGTCTCGCAAAATCTTTCTAATTGCTTATTCGCTTCAAACAAAACTGTTATCTTGTGAACTGCAGATATTGACATAAAAACAAATAAAGGAAATTTTATCCAGGCAAAAACTCTCTTAGATTCTTGTAGCCAAATAAATTGTGTGTCGCTTGAATTTTCAAAGAAATTGGGCATAAAGAAATCAAAGGTTTTTGCTCCAATATCGGGTTTGAATAACACAACCACAACATTAAATTATAAAATTAAAACTATGATTTCAAATAAAAATAGAGATTTCACAAGGGAACTGGAATTTCTTGTAGTGCCAAAAATTACAGAAATAACCCCACTTACACCTATTCGTATAGAAATTGCTGATATTCCTACAAATATCTCGTTAGCAGATGCTGAATTTTATATCCCTGGGAAGATAGACCTGTTGGTCGGCGCGCAATGTTTCTTCGATTTATTAAAATCTGGTGAAATTCGCAGCTCATCTCAAAATTTGTTATTTCAAGAAACAGTGTTCGGATATGTTGCTAGCGGTGTCGTGAATAATTCCTCAGATGATTCCCAATATTGTGCTTTATTAGCCAATGAAAAAATAGACGAATCCTTAAGAAAATTTTGGGAAATCGAAAATATTAATGATTCTAGTTCTTTACTTAGTACTGAAGAGAAATTTTGCGAAAATCATTTTGAAACAACTCATTATCGAACTTCCAATGGTCAGTATGTTGTTAGCATGCCTATGGAGGATGCTACACTTTTAGGAGAATCCAAAAAACTAGCCGAAAAAAGGCTCGATCAAGTTTGGCACCGATTAGATAGGGATTCGAATTTACAACCTCTCTATTCGGAATTTATGGAAGAATACAAAAACTTAAATCATATGGAATTAGTAGAAGAATCAAAACCCGAAAAGAACCTTTATTATATACCACATCATGGGGTCTACAGGCCAGAAAAAAGTACAACACGCTTGCGAGTCGTTTTTAACGCTTCAACGCCCACGACATCTGGTTTGTCATTGAATGACATTCTTTTAAAAGGAAAAATTCCTCAACAAGAATTATTCGTAATTATGATACGTTTCCGAAAACATCGATATGCATTCACAGCGGATGTAGAAAAAATGGATAGAATGGTATTAATTGATCCATCCCAACGAGACTTTCTTAGAATCTTGTGGAAGGACAATATTAACGCGCCAGTGAAAACTTACAAACTTAATACAGTTACTTATGGGACATCTAATGCTCCTTATTTAGCAACTTGTGCTCTTAAACAATTAGCTCTTGATGAGCAACCAAACTTACCTCTAGCATCGTCAGTCGTTTTAAAAGATTTTTATGTAGACGATCTTCTTTCCGGCGAATCGACTCTCGAAAAGGCAAAAATTTTAAAGTCCCAATTGATTGAACTTTTAAAGCGTGGAAATATGAAATTACACAAATGGTGTGCAAACCACCGAGAATTACTTGAACCTAATACTATGGCTGCCACCGAATATAATTTCGATGATCAAACAGATTGTAGTTCAGTAAAAACTTTGGATGTTCTCTGGGAACCTTTAAGTGACTGTTTTCTGTATAAATTAAAGATTCATAACAATAAGGAATTTTATAGTAAACGAGATGTTCTCTCTTTGATTTCAAAAATCTTCGATCCACTCGGATTAATTGGCCTTGTAGTAACAAGGGCTAAGATCTTCATGGAGAAAACGTGGCTAGCTAAGATAGATTGGAATGAGCCATTACCAGATTCCATAGCGAAAGAATGGAGTGAATTTGTTTCCACTCTTTCAGAATTAGAAAATTTAAAAATTCCTAGATTTATTTTTCGTGAAGAGCGCATAGTCGTACATGGCTTCGCAGATGCCTCTTCTTTGGCATATGGAGTCGCCATATACATCCAGTATATACCAACTGAAGGTTCTCCTGATGCACATTTACTCTGTAGCAAGTCTAGAGTATCCCCCATAAAAACAGTGACAATCCCTCGTCTTGAACTGTGCTCATGTCTTCTCTTAGCAAAATTAATGCATAAAGTTGTACCGTCACTTGACATTCCAATAGAAACTATTCTTCTCTGGAGTGACTCCACAATATCACTGGCATGGATTAGAAAATCTCCCCACCAATTGAAAACATTTGTGAGTAATAGAGTGGCTGCTATACAAGACCTCACGGACTCTTATCAGTGGCAACACGTATCATCGGAAAATAATCCTGCTGACGTCCTATCTCGAGGTCTAGATGCTAAAGAACTGATTAACTGCAAATTTTGGTTTAGTGGATAAAATTTTCTTCGGGACAGAATTCAGTATGCAGAAGATTATCCAGTAAAACTGGAAAACAACACTGACTATGAGTCCGAATTTAGAACTGAAATCAACAGTAACTTTTCACTTAGAACTGAAAACTGTTTTCATAATTGTTTATTCTCTTTAACTAATAATTTTTTGAAATTAATTCGTATTACTAGTTATATTTTTAGATTTCTAAATAATTGTCGAAAGGGTAAGGAGAAAAAAAGTGGTGCCTTATCTGCAAGTGAATTGAGATTTGGAGAATTTTTTCTGATTAAACAGGTACAGTATTCAGCCTTCTCTGAAGAGCTTAAGCATATGAAAAACCAGAGGAGCCTTTCAGGTAACAGTAAACTCAAATTTCTAAATCCTTATATAGATTCCAATAATTTAATCAGAGTTGGAGGTCGTTTAGACAATTCCAGTCTGACCTATGAGAGGAAACACCCTATAGTGTTACCACATGATCATAAAATAAGTGAAATGATTTTTGAATATTTTCATTCCAAATTTTTCCATTTAGGGCCACAATCATTGTTACATCATGTCCGGCAAAAATATTGGGCAATAGATGGGCGATCTTTGGCTCGTAAAATAGTTCACAAATGTGTAACGTGTTTTAAAAACAAACCAATAGGGGCAAATCAAATTACGGGAAATTTGCCAGCCGAACGAGTAAATCCTAGCCCGCCATTTCAAAAATGTTCTGTTGACTTTTGTGGACCCTTTATGATTAAGTATAAAAATCAGAGAAAGGGAATATATAATAAAATTTACGTCGCGATTTTTGTTTGTCTTGCCACAAAGGCAATCCATTTAGATATAGTGACAAATTTAAAATCTGAATCATTTATTGCCACACTGAAACGATTTTTCGCTAGAAGAGGTAAAAGCTCAACCATAATGTCGGATAATGGGACTACTTTGTAGGTACAAATAAAGAGTTAAAGAAATTACATGCTCTTGTATGCAAACCCGATTAAGCTTTGTCAAATTTTTTGGCTTCCGAGGCTGTCGATTGGAAATTCATCCCTCCTCGTGCACCAAATTTTGGTGGATTATGGGAGGCTGGGGTGAAATCCTTTAAATATCATCTCAAAAGAACTTTGGGCAATTCTCGAGTCACGCTCGAAGAATTTTGGACATTAATCACCGAAATCGAAGGGGTTCTAAATTCTCGTCCCTTAGTACCTTTGTCATCAGATCCAAATGAAATTGAAGTCTTGACCCCTGCCCATTTTTTGGTAGGTCGACCCATAACTTCAATTCCTGAACCGAATTTGAAAAAAATTAATGATAATAAATTATCACATTGGCAAAAATTAACAAAAATGACCCAAATTTTATGGAAAAAATGGAACACTGAATATTTAGTTAATTTACAGCAACGGAATAGGTGGTATATTGAGAAGGACAACCTAAAAGAAGGGTGTATGGTTATCCTAAAGGAGGACAATTTACCTCCTGGCAAATGGGCATTAGGTCGTGTCATTAAAGTAACATATGGATCTGACAAAAAAGTCAGAGTTTTAGATATAAAAACATCAACAGGTATAGTTACGAGGTGTGTCTCTGAAGTTTGCCCACTTCCTTTAGAGAATTGATGAATTCCGTTATTTTGAAAGATTTAAATAATTATATTATAGTTACCATTATTGTATTTGTATTGAACTGTTTATTATGTATAGCAATTTCATTTGAGATTTAAAAATATTTTAATTCTTAGCTTCATAATTTGTGTAGCTTAACTTTATAACATAAGTGTAAATTTACGTGTCTTCGTCTGTATATATTCTTGATCAACTATTATTAACTTGTTGAATTTATCAGATTACTACATATATTGAGGGTTAATTTGATAACTATCTTGCATACTATTCAAGTGTAATTATTGTATGTATTATAACTTATCTATTTGCATTTGGTGAACTTATTTTAAGTAATACATTAAGTAATAATATTGAAGAAGTACATTGTATTTTATCGGAAATACTGTATTATTGATTGTAGAATTGAAATTTCTATTATTTGCAATTGTTTGTTGTTACATTTAGTATTATTGTTGAATGTTGGCACATATCAACGGGGGCCGGTATGTTACGGCTTCACCACAGTCTTGTATATCGCGTCTCCATGGCGCATTCTTTTGTAACGGCTTCACCATAACCTCGGATGCCGTGCGTCTCCTTGGCGCATTCTACTGTACTTTAGGTTTGCCGTTTTGGCAATACTGGAATATCGTTTGTTATTGTTTTGTTTTCGGCGACCTTAGCGGGCCTATCGTGTGTTCGCTATATCTGTATTCTTTATTCGAAATGTAAATAATGTGTAAATAGTTTGTATATAAAGAAGTTTAAGTATTATTAGTAGTATTAATTGAACCAGCGACCTAATGAGTATTAAATATGCTCGCAATATTCGACAGTTCGCAACAATATATCTAACAAAAATAACATAATATCAATAAACTTTCGTGTATAAAGGTCTTTGGCATATTACAACGCTCGAAAATAACATCGATGATAATATGAAAATTAACAATAACAATCTTTACAAATAACATACTAGCAGCCACTATCATATTTCGTATTAATATTACGAACACATTTCCAGGATGTTAATGATTTTTACAAAATTTAGAAAAAATAAATTGTTAAACAGAATGCAATTATTAAAACTTTTGAAATCTTTATTAAAATAGGCCTATGTCCTAAAATAAGAAAAAATTCCTCTAAAAAATCTTATAGAAAATGTAAGGACAGGAAGTAAAATGTAATTGTCTTTCTAACAATTATTCCGATGAGGAAATGTGTCTGTATTTATTGTTTAGCATCTTACAGTAATACCAAATCAAAAGAAAAATGGGTAGAATGTAAAAGGTGGGCTTATGCAGAAATGCATGAGAGGAGTTTCTACTTGCTTTGTCTACATCAACTGTAAAAGTGATGATGATGATGAATTTTGATAAACTGAATGAACTTAATTTTTACTTTTCGTAACTTGTAGCATATTTTTTAATAAATTTTTCTAAATATTTGTGTCTTTTTACAATGTTTTCGTCGGTCTAAAGTGTACGTGCCCCGGTCATGAGGCACTTATACATATGCGGCATAAATCTATAAATTCAAATTTCATAATCTTTGAAGTGGCATGGAACTAAATTTGATGATGCCAAACTATGCTCTAGGGATCACTTGTAATATAAATACCAATAGCAGTGTAATATGCAAAACAGAAAAAAAAGAAAAAGTTTAGAAAGCAAAAATGAATACAAAAGTACCCCGATCTATTCTAAGCAAATTTTTAAGCAAACTTAAACACACGTACCATAAATTTAACTGCATTTCTGGTATTCATATCTAGTAGACAGTACTGGATTAAATACTTTTAAGTGTCACGTACTACGTAAATGAATTATAAATGAGCATTATGCGATAAGTACATTGTAGTATACTTCAATAGTGCATATAAATTTCAATATTGGAATTAGTGTCACAGAATTAAAATACGTACCCATATACTATTATGCAATGCATTGCTTTTGTGTGGCCCTGCAAATGGATTGTAATTAAATCAAAAATGAGCATATTCTTCGAATTTCGTATATCGGAAATTGTACAGAACCATTGAAATATGCTTGAAAGGATATTTTCGCATTGATCGTAATGTAATGGAAAATTTTGACTGTTCTTGTAACGTAACTATAAATGCTACAAAATTCATTTTCAACATCAATGATGCTGCAGTACAAATCAGTCACTTACAAATGATTTAGAGCAATTCAAATATATTTACGAGAAGTAGAGCTCGAACAGACGTACAGTCAAATAACTATGATAAGTAATAAGTCATAAAACTTATCAACTACATTAAAATATGTGTGTGTTCAAAAGAATATAAAATTCTACTGTAAGTTTTAAATGAAAATGTTTATTGCATTCACATACTATAAAATCAGTTATCATCACATAAATCAGTTTTTGTAAAAGATATATTCAGGTTTTTCTTGATCTCTGCAAGGAATGTGTATATGTCACTTATGTTTATGTCAACCGTTTCGGATTTGTGCTAATTTCTCTAGAAATTAAAATACTATTTAGAATTATAACTTGCTCATTTTTTATTTTCAAATCCAAAAAATATAAATTTGCTTATCCAAAAACTATTATTCTTATTTTATTAAACACCTATTCAGTACATAAAAAATAAACATTTTTTTTTAAAGAATTAAGTATGTAGCTAAATATTACATATACTTTTGAAAAAGGAACTCCCGGGAGACGTTTTTAAGTTTCTGATCCCACTAGATAAAAGTACAGTGATCATGCTGAAGTTACCGCATTGCTTCTAATTATTCCTAACTTTTTTGCACTTTTGATTCCCTTGACACAAACTTTTATTCCTTTATACGAGGTAAACATTTTTTCTGTAAAAAATTTTAAAAGAACTTTTAAAAAAAATAATAAACTTACAGCTCCCTGTTCTCAAACAGTTTAAGAGAATTCTTCAAAAATACTCTCTAAATAAATTCTCCTGGAAAGAAATAACGTCAAGGGAAAAATCATTCCATCTTTGAAGAAATTTTGTAATTCAAGAATTTGTTCTTCTTTTGAAAATGAGAATAGTATCTAAAACAGAGTTTGAAATTTAAAAGCTAAAGAAATGTTATTTTGTATTCTTCCCTGAACGCGGCATTCTTTGTTAAAACTGTTGTTAGCTTTCGTTTTTTCAAAAACTAAAACAAAATGACTTCACCTTTTTCATTCACGTATAAAAACATTTCATATTTATTTACTTAGAACAGGTGTCACAAATAAAAATTAAATTAAAAAGTTGACATGTTTCGGTTCATTCATAAGAACCATAAAATACCGTGGTTTTTAAATTATATTTATATCCAGTGTCATTTAATTTTCTACTGATTTTATATGTTATGAATACGGTTCTTATGAATGAACCGAAATATATCAACTTTTTAATTTAATTTTTATTTGTGACACCTGTTCTAAGTAAATAAATATGAAATGTTTTTATGCGGCATTCTTTTCTTAAATAAAAAAAATAACGGAAAATTCTGCAAAATAATAATAATAAATAATAATAATCATAAAAATGTTTTACTTGTCAGATGTAGAATTAAAAACAAAATTGGAAAATTTTAACTAAGTGTTAAGAAGCGTTGTAAATAATCTCAAAAATAGCAATAGTTTTGTGACTTAAAGATTAGATACTCTATTTAATTAAAATTGATTACATAAATTTTTTGAAGGCAATTTTCATTTTAATTAATAAAAAAACTAATATTTTTTATGTTTTTGGTAACCATTGCTTCGAAATAGTGAATTTTTGTTTTTCGGCGTGTATTTTTTTATTTTTATTATTTTTATTTTTTTCTGATTTAAAATCTTTCGTTTAAAATATCTAATATATATATATATATATATATTAACTTTAAAAATACAAAAATACACTGAATATTGAAAACTCAAGTTTATTTCATGATCCTGTGCGGGTATAGTAAACAATTTCCGAATGATTAATAATAGAAAAAGTCTAATATAATAAAGCCTATGGATAGATTGTGAGATTCTTCAAATGGAATCTTTTTACGTATTTATTCTAGCATTTTAGTAAATATTTATCAAATACTCAAAGTTTTGAGAAGCTTGGTTACATTTTATGTTTAATTCATTTAATTTTCTATCATTTCAAGGACACTACACTGTTATTAAAAAAAAGAAAAAAAATCCGCTGAAAAATTAGATAAAATTAGATTAAAAAAATTTTCCCATCAAATTTTTCTACAACTTTGCGGTAAAAACTGCTGGCAACATTGCGACCAGCATTTTTTGTCGTAAATTTAACGGATTTTTTTTTCTTTTTTTACAGTGTACACCGCAAAGTTTTGAAAAGTTTAGTTACATTTTATGTTTAGTTCGTTTAATTTTCCCTCATTTCAGGGCACTATCCTTCCCGTTAGCTCTCTTTTTAATTTCCTAAAAAATGAAATAGCCTCTGCCTTTTCATTGGAACTCTTGGTTACGTCATGCACAAAAGGAATTCGTAGTCCAAGAGCAGACCGCTCAAAACCCAAAGTCATCGAGCACAAGAAAAAATCCTTTATTTTTTATGGAAGAATAGTAATAGAGGAATCTAATGATACATGTCTGCCGGAAGTGATGTGGTGCGTAAGCCAAAAAATCGGTTGACTCGTAGGGTTGGCAATGTGTTTTCCTGCATCCAGTTTTCCATGTTTTCGTACTTTTGATTGTACGGCAAACTCAATGCTAATTCCACGAGTAAACCACTATTGGTATTATTTTTTGGTGTATGCACCACTTCGCTTCCGACAGACATGGATTATTAGATTCCCCTATTACTACTCTTCCATAAATAAAGCTTTTTTTCTTGTGCTTTATGACTTAGGGTTTTGTTAGGTCGGCTTTTGGACTATCATGTCTCCGTAAATTAGGCTTCGTTTTCGCTTTCGTGACAAAATCTGACTTTCACGGAAAAAGAATTCATGATGAAACTACTATTTGCCTTTTAAAGTTTTGGTTAGCTACAAATAAAGTTTTAAATATTATCAAATTTATGTAATTTTTTTTTAGTTCCATTAATTTAATTTTACAAATTTTATTGCATGTTGTTTTTAATCTATCATGGATGTGTGTTTATATTTTCGAAAATACATAAGAAACGTAACAAATAAATCTCTTTATAAAATTGATTTAAACGTTTGTCTTGTATAATGTGATGCAAAAAAATATCCCTACTAGTAAATAACCTCTTCGGGTTTGGCGTACTATTAATTATATATGTCTTGTTAATTGAGTTTTATTTTATTTTAACGAATAACTTTGTTACTGTTTACATGTAATAATGTTAGTATGTGTCTATGCATTTATTATATGACTAATTTAATGTTTACGCATTTAAAAAAAATAATAATAACAAATATTTGTTTAATTCTGATCGAAACGTTCACAATTCTTTTATTTTAAGCACGTATTTCACTCTTTATATTTAACATAAAGATTATTTTCCTGAAGGAATCGTGTGTATTAAAGCAAAATAAAGTAGACAGCTAATTATGTAAAGCAGAAGAAATTTAATTTTTTTTTAAACTATGTGTATTTACGACAAAAATTTTATGTTTCGGATTATAAAAAATAACAATTAAATTTTTAATGATAGTTAATACTTTAAAAATAATAATTAAATTATTAGGTATTTTTTCTTTAACATATCTATTTAGTATACGCACGCGTTTTATGTTGAGGAATTTTAAAAATTTCTTTAAAAAAATATTTTTTCATTGGAAATATTTCCAATGTAACGTCAATTTTTGCACAATATTTGGGTTTCATTGGAAATATTTCCAATGTAAAGCCAACATTTGTACAATATTGGGGATTCATTGGAAATATTTCCAATTTAACGCCAACACATTTACAATATTGCGAATTCATTGGAGATATTTCCAATGAAATGCCAATATTTATCCAATATTGGCGTTTTATTTGCAATATTTTCAATAAATGAAATATTGGCGCAACGTTGGACCAATATTGGTTTGCTACTAGAATATGTTTGAGTTTTGTTTATGGGTTTTAATAAAGATCTTCTAATTGAGCTTGACTTTATCTGGTTTACAAGGTGACAATTCCTTTGATGGGTGGGTGCGTTACATACAAAGTGATTGTAAAGGAAATTGAGCGTCTATTAATATTCTATTTCGGGTTTATTCTCTTTATTTCTATTATCACTTATTTAGTTAACTGCAAGGCTAAGTCTGCAAGTATCATCAGGATTTAGTTCTATCACAAAAAATGAATTATTATTCATAATTTATTTTCCGATACTCTGTTTACATATGCATTAATTATTACATCGTAATGAATAGATAGTGGATGCTACATTCGAAGATAATTGATAAAAATGTCACATTTAAAGCAAACGAGAATCAAATCATAAATAATTTAACAGAAAGGAAGATCGTTATTTGATTATAGTTTTCGTACATTAATAATGTTTTCTACTGATTTGTAATTCAGTATCTTTTAATATGAAGACATAAACAAAATTAAATACACATTTACTCAAAGGATGAAATCCATTTTTATGGTAATATACAGGGTGCAATATGTTATCGATCGCCGAACTTTAATTTCTCAACCGTTGGCGTTAGATACATAGTTCCAATTACAAAAATGTTTCAAATGGTTGTGGCAATTTGCAAAATTATGTCCAATTACAAAAACGTTGTGGCATTGTTTAAAGTAAAAAATCAATTTTATAAAAATTACAAAATATGATCTTTTATATGGTTCCTCAGTCTCTATACTTATACTTAATTAAAAATTTCACATATCACAACAGATATGTGTAAGAAAAAAGTTTAGCTTTAGTACAGCAAAAATTGATGCAATGATGTAATATTAGAACCGAAACTTAAATCATGTTCCCCTTCACCAGACATTTTCATCCCCCGCTTCCCCAATCTTTTACCGTTATTAAATTTCAAAGTTTGAGATTTGTACACATGATTTTGAGGGATCAGTTAAAAATGAATTAAAGTATAAACGGAGATCAAAATCGGGTGCAATGTCTTTTTTAACACTTTTAACAAGCATCGCTCAAAATGGTGTATCACCAAAGAGGGTCACTTCATCTAAAAACTTTAGCTGACTTTTAGGGGTGGTACACGAAGCGAAGAATAAACTATGGAAATTAAACCGAAAAGTAAATATCAATTTTTTATCCTATGAGAAAACGGTTTACTTTCCACACCGCGGGTCCCCGGTTCGAATCCGGGTTCGGACATGGATGGTGTGTTGTCCCTTATAAGTGTAATAAATATATGTAATGGATATCTGTAATAAAAAGTGTTATGTATTGTCTCTGTTTCTGTGTATTATGGATCAATCGAGGCGACAGTCATTGTAGCTATAGGCCTCAAAGCATTGTCAATTCAAAGTTCAACGGTTTACTTTAAACCTTACTCTCGATACCCACTCTGTAAAAAAAAAAAAAAAAAAAAAAAAAAAAAAAAAAAAAAAAAAATCTGCAAAATTATTAAACTTTTCCTATGAAACTGGGATTCCTAGAACTTTAGAATCTCAGTTTCCTAGAAAATGTTTAATAACTTTGCGGATTTTTTTTTTTTTTTTTTTTTTTTTTTTTTTTTTTTTTTTTACACTGCACGGATTTTTATCTCTTGAGTTACATGAAGGTACAGATGCTTATATGACTGAATCTACTTCTATAGTCGATTTGAAGCAGCACATCCTTTACTCATGCACCCTTTACTCCAACATGCCACTTACTCATTTGTACATGACCACAAATGGCGAAATAATTGAGATGTATTTTTAGATGATTCCGGCATTTGATGTATTAATTTTTTTAAGTAAATCTTTTTTCGATATGACAAAAAATGATATTTACTTTTCCGTTTAATTTCTATATTTCATTCTTCGCTTTATATACATCCCCTAAAAGACAGTTAAAGTATTTAGATAGTAGCCTACTGGACATAGCACCGAACTCCAGACTCGATGTCCCAGGTTCGATGCTCGACATCACCAAAGCCCCACCAAGTGTATGCAAGGTACGCGCTCGTTAAATAAAGGGGATTGGAAAGTCCTGTGGTCGGTCGTAGAAGTTACTATGGATATTGATCTCTGGAAAAAAATTTTTCCCCTTCAGAGTCATATCGAAATTGAGGAGGTGGCGATGTTTAGTGTTTTCATCTATTGGGGCTTTTCCAAAAATCGTCTGCTGCAGAAATCTGACTTCCGGCCCCCTGGACGCAGTCCAATGGAAGCTCCAGAACTCCTCTTGCTCTTCGGGCATCAACAACGACAACAGATAAACTAAATTTCTTTAATAATACACCGATTTGGCAATACCGGCTAAAGAAATTTCCGCCGTAAAAAGCACATTACACCCTGATTTCTATCTCTAATTACTTTAATGCATCTTTTAACTGAATCCTGAATGAAAGGCAAAACTTGTGTAAAAACCTAAAATTATGAAATTTAATAGCTGCGACAAATTTTGTTGCACAGAAGTCAAACTTTTTGTTTTATATCTGTTACGATATTGTTGTACTTTTACTAAATATAACTATAGGGGCTGGTGGAGAGTATAAAAAGTTAAATTTCGTAATTTTTATGAATTATAACTTTTATGAATATTTTTTACTTCAAACAATGCCACAACATGGATATTTACCTCATTTGAAACTTTTTTGTAACTGAAACTATATGTCTACGACCAACGGTTTAGAAATTAAAAGTCGGCGATAGATAATATACTGCACCCTGTATATTAAATTATGGTAAACATTGAAGTCATATCAAACAATGGGAAAATATATTACTCATCATTAATTTCAATTTGATTATGGAATAAAAATGAAAATTAGTTTCTGGTTGTTTGTCTACGATTGACGGTAAATGACTCCTTTTGTCTAAAGGATTTACAAAGATGATTTTATAACGATGGGAACGTTTATTCACAACATACTTGAAATGAATTTGGATTTATTATTATAAATTAGATTACGTTTTATTTGTTTTACTTTATTTTTATGCGTGACAACATGACTGAGATGAAGGGGTGTGTTTTTATATGAACAGATTTCATTTATAGCTCATAATGCAGAATTCGTTTATTATTTTGGTTTACCGTTATTATTTCGGTTTAATACTTTTATGTCATAAAAATATTCAATGGGTAATTACCATAAACTAAGCTGAAAGTTTACCACAAATGCTTTTGTATTGTCTTTCCCATTTTCAACATTTTCCTTTTACCATATGAAAACATGAAGTTTCATGACGGCACTCTAGTAGGAATTTAGTTGGAAAATGTTTTATAATCTATGCATGATTTTTCTTTCTTTCCTATTTATAACCTTTACAAACTGACTTTTTGTTATTTAAACTATATAAAGAAAAATATTTTCAAGAATACGCTACTTGCGACAAAGAAATTAAATTATTTTTGCAATGAAATTATGATATTTATTTAGAAAGGTATACAAAAGCACTTATATGACTTAAAATATTCAATGGATAATAATCATAAACTAAGATGAAAGTATATCACAAGTGCTTTTGTAATATCTTTCCCATTATGAATATTTTCCTCTGACTGCATGAAAACATGAAATTTTGTGACAGCACCCTAGTAGCAGTTTAATTGGAAAATGTATCATAATCTATGCAATCGCATGATTTCTTTTTCATTTTGTTCAAAAATCTTTGAAAATTGACACTTTTTTGACTACACTAAGAAAATTGTTTTCAAGAAAACGCTTCTTGCGGCAATGAAATTAACTTATCTTGGCAGTGACATTATGATATTCATTTAGTAAAGTGTACAAAAGAACTTTTATGGCATAAAAATATTCAATGGGTAATAATCATAACCTAGGCTGAATGTTTTCCGTAAATGCTTTTGTATGTTTTTTCCACCATCAACAGGAGAGGAAATGAGGCGAAAATTAGAAACATAAACTTAATATCCCGTTCCTTAGAGAACTACGTTTATTTTTTTATGGTTTTTAATAATTGCTTCTTGTAACAAAATAATTTTCCAGCAATCGTTATATTTTACTTTTTGTAATTACGAAAATTGTTATGTTAGAGTTACGGAAACTGCTGAAGTTTTGGTTTTCTTTATCATTAGTAAACTAATATTTCTGTTTTTTTTTTTTTTTTTTTTTTTTTTTTTTTTTTTTTTTTTTTAAATATATATATCATAAAACTACCTTTTCTTTATAATACCTTTTTCTTTTTATTGGAAATCCGACGTAAAAGAGTTTTGTAATTATTTTAATAGTGGCGTTATACTAAATACGCAGAATTAGCTTATGGCATAGTAATAATATTTATAATCGTTACTTATATTTTCAACTGAGAACAGCCCAAAATAAATAGGCATAATCTAAAATTAAATTATGTATTTATGTATTATATTAATTTTAGCTAAATCATCTTGTATTTGTTAGATAAAGTATCTTATTTAAATTAACTTAACATGTGTAATTAATTGAATTTTGCCAAATTTACTGAAAATATTTTAAATGATAATTGAAAATATCAAATGAAATTTCCAGAAGAATTAAATTTAAAAAGTTTGTTTTGGCCCTTTATACTGAGACTTCTGTGTTCGTATTTTTTTCATGTACAAAATCCAGTCTCATATAATATGTATATTCATCAATTTAAATATTAAAGATAGCTAAAAATAGTTTGTTAATCTAAAATTATCATATATCTCTCTATAAAACTAACATCTTTCATCATTTTTCTTGTACTTTAAGTCTAAAATCAATATTAGTAATAATATTTATTTAATCAAAGACGTTGCATCATAAGATTTTTTTTCACTTAGGGAAATGTTTGATAAAATTCTTACTGAACTGTTATCTAAGAATCCCAGTCCCCAGTGACAGATAAAAAATTTTCCCCGCAATTATTGAAACTAACACCTGACTTTTTTTTGTTCATGTTTTAAATACGTTTAATTAAAACATTCTGTTTTTATTTTATGAAGGAAATAAATATATTTATTGCTATTTTTCATAGTTCTGCTATCTGTTAGGTTTCATTCACACCCATTTCTCTTTTTTTAGCATTAATTACATACTTGAAATAAAACATTGTAATGATGTGTATCGTGTAGGATACATCAGGTCTGAAGAGATTAAATAAACTAATTACAAGTATAATAGAGATTTTAGAATAATTTTCAAAATAGAAAATGCTTATAAATATTTTATTGTTATGAAACCTGTCAATTTCTAAAATACACCACCAAATAATATATATTCATATAGTCTTTTAACCCTCTAGATCCCAAACCACCCGATACCGCCCGAGATATTTTGAGACCATTTTAATTCGTATATTCCCACCAGAAAATTAAAATAGAAACATTTGCTTTAATTAATAAGATATTCCGTAATTAAATAAACCAAAATTAGCCATTAAATTTTTCTGGTGTAAAATCTGATTTTCAGAACTACATAATTTCTAGAACGTGTTCTATCATGGGAATTAAAGGGTTAAACATAAATAGAATGAATTTAGAGAAAAAATAATTGTATGAACATGTATGAAACTCGTAATGAATCGAATGTAATACATTTTTTATTCAATTATCAAATTTTACTCAATTTATTCAATGCTTTAGAATAAAAATTACATAATTCATTTTATGAATTTAGGCCGCACCACTTACTCAGAAGTTCTGCTCTCAAAGATGGAGATTGGAGGCGCAAGATTTATACCAATGGATGGCAGGAGGACTCCAATCGCGCCGTTTGTTTATAATCGTCCGGAGTTTTCCATGGTTTTCTTCTAACCTTGCGTAAATACGGATTATAATCCCATAGAAAGACAACCTCCCATGAAGGACATTCCTCTTCGGTCCCACATACCTAATCCAGATAATCAGCCGCCATATACAACACCAACCATTTTTTAAAACTCTAAATTTGTACAAACTAATATAATAAAAAATTATGTGTTTATGATTTTTCAATTAAAATTTCGAACATAAATGGAAAAAAGTAAATAAAACAAAAACTACTCTTTAATATTCAAACTACTTTTAATAAAAATTTAGGACATTTTTAAATTTAGATGATTTAACATTGAATATTCTGAACGAAAACGTAAATGCAGATTAAATATACTTTCGAAAAATATCTGAACGAATAAAAAACTTAAATATATCTTTGAAAAAAAAAAACTTTAAATGTACGATGTAATGTTATCATTTTGTATTAGAATTTATTATTATTATTATTATTATTTTAATTTTTGGTACCTACATCGTTGATATTAGTTAAGAAAATATTATTAAATATATGTAGATCTATGTTTTTGTTTTGAGGACTGTGAAATTTTGAGATGCATTCCATTTTCAAAATAGTGTACAAAGAAAAATGCAAAAAAAAAATTATATTCAATATTTTAAAGTCTAATCTTATTTATTTGCGTCCAGCAATGTTTTATCAGATTTAAGTTTTCTTAACACTAGAGATTTCAACGTGAAATGTTTTGAGATATGCTATCAAAATGTCATAAAAATTTTATGCTTCAGAAAATTTTAAAATATGTATTTGTAGGGAAAACTCCAATATGACAGTCGTATGAGACTATTGAATAAAAATACTGCTGCTTTCCTATTTTTGTGAATGCTAAAACATTCAGAGAAACGAAAATGCACGATAGATATATTTTTGAGAATATCGTTTAAAAAGGTTTATCTCTTGTAAGTCAGAAAATATTGCAAGTGTGTGAAATCATTTTCTAATTTTAAATTGTTACTGCTCGAAATCAATAACTAGAATAAATTATTTCATTTGTATTTGGAATCGCATTTAGCTTTATTTTAAAGGAGTAAAATAGAAAAAGTAGAACGGTAGGTGTTTTAAAACATTTGCTGTTTATTAAAGAAATTTAAATCTGTAAAAGATTAAATTTTAAATGAATATTTTAATTTTGTAAAATGATCTTCAACATTCAAAATATTAAGGATACTGAAATAAAGTTATAATACTTATAAATTTTCCAAAATGGTTCTGAAAGTTGCATAAATTAAACAAAAAATTAGCGTTCATGGGTTTGCTTTTTAAGTTGTAAAAACATTTTTCATCATCATTTTTTGCTTTGCTTTGTGCGAAACATGGATCGTTCGTCTGACATAAAGAAGTTTATAAACTATGATACATTTTACTTGTTTAAAGAAGGTCATAATTAGCAATGCATCGCCAGTCACTTAAAATGTTCTCATCCAAGTATTAATAGAGCAATAAAGCCGCATCTTAATGACGGAAATTATGGAAATTTTAAAAACAAGATTATAAATAGTAGAAGAAAGCCTAAAACTAATCACAGAAGGGTAAAGAGTATTGCTTAAAAAAGATTTCAGAAGTGTAAGATATTTGCATCGAAAGTGGAAAGAACACAGTGTTAATGTGACTAAATCTACAAATTTAACACCAGGTGAGCCGCAAACAACTATTTTTTAATTATTCCTCGTACCATATTTTCAAAAACGAAAATCATACAAATTGACTTTGCCACCATGTTCAAGAGAAATATACTCGAGTATCTCTATAACAAAACTCTATCCAACAAATTTCTCTATTTAACGAATTTTTTGTAGGAACGGTAAAATTTTCCATGATTCATTAAAAACAATCTCCATATAGCGAAATATATATCTCTATTTAACGAATTTTCTTTTTTTAATGTTCTTTCATATGTTCAGAAAACGCTTCAAATAATTTGTAGAATAACTTGTATTCGTTGATTTCTGGTTTATATCCCATTTCTAAATTACTCTACCTTATTCCTTACGTTAAAAAAGGCATTACCCCCTCCCCCCAAATACCGACGGGCAGACGGGGCATTGCCGCGTGGCCTCCAAGCCTGAAGGACCCCAAACTGATGGTTAAAAAAACTATTGATTTTAGTTTCTAGTGTAACTTCTTATAAAATGCCCAGCACCTAGCTAAAAGTTAATAATAAAAAAAATCAAAGTGCTAGAGTAAAGGTTTTTGCGTGTCCGTCGATATACTCCATACGCTTCGCATGCAAAAGCAGCTCTAGAGCAGACAGCAGAATGTTTAGTCAAACGTGTTATGTCGCGCTAGCAAGTTTGTCGATCCCACCGAAACTAGTATAAGGAAGAATTGGTTGAATAATATAAAAAATATCTAAAACATTCCAGAAAATCTTTCTTCTTTGCAATAGATAAAATCGAAAAAATAAATCGAAATCCACCTTTCAAAAGGTTTTAAAACAGAAACGCATGATTAAGATATCTAAACTCAAAAATGAACCTAAACAAAATGCTCTTTAAAGTATTCAACCAATCAAACGACCGTATTTTCTCCTCTATGCTAGCTTCAGTGGAATCGGCAAAAATTGCTCCGCCACCAGGTGCCTGCCAAATTGGTTTGCCCAATTCGATACTTTTTAGTCATTTTTGGCTTATACTGTGTACGTTTAAATAGCGGCGAGTGGAAAAAAACTTCGCCCGGGGCAAAGTTTCGATTTGCCCCGGGCGCGGGGGGGCCTCACTAGTTTGCTCCGGAGCCTCCAGGTTTATAGTTACGGCCCTGCCCCTCCCCCCCAAGAAAAGCATCCCTTTTGCATGGTCACACTTGACTTTATTTCAGCCAAGATGAGCATGTGTTCTTGGAAAAGTTTGAAATATATGCTTGCTACTGGAGCGATTTGCAATTATCACAAAGCGTTCTAAGAAGATAAAACTCTTCCATTGTCGTCTTGAAAGTGCTGTTCGTTTCTTGGTTTAGATAATAAGGCAGGAATAAGGAAGGGATAAGGGGGCAATTGCTGAAAAGGTCGTTTTTTTAACAGGTTTTCATCTATCTAAATTATCTCGCATTAATTCTAGAGTTTAGAGCGGATGTTTCCTATCTGCTCCTCGCAGCATTTTTTGTTGTGAGGGATCATTTGAATGAAGAATTGTTATTAAGTGTCATCTATGCTGGTGTTACCTTCTACTGCATCTGCATAAAATTAATTGCTTCACGATAAGCATGACTCTCTCTGATAAAATAATAATTATGAAAATAATCAATAAGACACTGGAAAAAAAAGAAAGTGGCGAAAATGTTTGAGGTTAAAGAAAAATTCCGTTAAATATTCCATTCAAAATTTAAAAATTAAATCAAAATTTTCTTTGCCGTTCTCTATTCAACGAATATTTCTATGTAACGAATTTTTTGACTGAACTATGGATTTCGTTATATAGAGACTCGACTGTATAGTACAAAATTTATATTTTAAAAACAACAGGGCGAATGCAATATAACAATAGTCACCTATGGTAGCTCTGTAGGAAGTCTCAGTAGATTTGGATTTCTATCTGGTATATTAAAGATAATGTCCCTCATGACTATTAAACAGAAAAGATACAGAGAACAAGTAAGAAAAACGATGCATTAAGCATAGATTATGAAAAACTTCCGGGTACTTCCTGAAATCTTTAACAAAACTTTGTTATTTAGGGAAATAAGGTGTTACTTGATTACCAAAGACAAATATGTATTCCAGTGCTTTTGAACAACCCTGTATTTGATCTGTCGGTTGATATATATATACTGTATAATGGTAAAATTTATTTTAGCAATAAAACGCCTAACTGGTTGAAATTTCTTCTTCAGCAATTGACACTAATAGATGGAAACATACTTGAATACATTTCTTCAGTCTTGTAGTTTACCTAGTACTTTTATTACGCTATAGTATTTTGATAAAATTTAGTTCGAAAAAGGAGTAGTGCGATGTAATTCAAGATTAACATGAACATGCTTTTGAGAAATTACAAATATATAATACAATAAAATCCTAGTTAATTTTGAATTTATAACAATAAAATTTCAAGCATGTAGTCAAAAGTTTATTTGTCTATGAGAAAAAAAAATATTAATGTTTGTAAATCTGCAAGCATTCTCCCGTCAGAAAAAAATTACATTATAGTTACATATTCATTTATATTATTATCATTTCAATAAAATGTAATTAAATAATCTTAAAACAGAGTTCTTTGCAAATTAAACAAAAATCATTGTTTGTTTTGAAAATTGAAAAAGTGAGTTTTATTCTAATATATCTTCTTGAAGAATAAGTTTTACTACCGTATTAAAAACAAATATGGTTGATCCTACAACAATTGCTTTTAAGTTTTGTTGCTATGAAATTGTCTTTTTCATTTTTCAAATGTCTAAAGAAATATGACTTACGAAACGATGACATTCTGGTACTTCTCTGAAATTTTTCTATTTTAAATATGCAATAAATATTACTTTAGTTTTCGAAGAAGAGACATAAAATGAATTTTTACAAAGAAAACGACAAATGTATTTTTTAAAGTTTTTCTTATAATCGCTTTATTTTACAATATATTTTACTGTACAAAAACAGCAAACAATGCAGAGAAAATATTTCAAAGAGGAATTAAGTTTTGGTTTTTGTGATTTGTTATTTAATATAAAATATTTGGTTTTATAATATTTTACTTACTTTGGAAATGTTAAGTTTTCTTTCAAAGCGTTTAGAATGCTGGGATACATTTTTTAGTTATTTAGATCCTGCAGTTTGTCAAAAAAGCACTTTTGATTTAGATTAATAAATCGATTTTATATGTGCAATATAGAGATGAAATTAGTGAAATTCTTTAAAAGTTGATAATAATTATGCATGTTGCAATTGAAGAATTAGATTAGAATTTAGAAAAGGATTGTGTTGCATTATCTAAATTTCTTTGAATGATTAGTTGGACTCCCAAGCACAAAATATCTGTTCTGAGTGCTCCATTATATTATATAACAAAGATTAAAAATGCAATGGTTTATGATCTAAATTTATACTTTAATATGACTATAATTATAGTATACAATAATTATATAACTACTATTAACTAAATATTATTAACTAAAAGAAATATATTTTAAAACTCTTTATTGTACAATGGGACTACAAGGTTCAAAGTAGTCACTTTGAAGAACGATAGCATTGCTGGAAGCTGTTTTTCGCAACATCTCATAAGGCCTCTTGCGATGTTGTTTTGACCGCCTCTAATGTCTAAAAATGTCATCCCTGTAAAAATTTTTTCATTGATGAGACCAGGTAAAAGTCAAAATAAACTATGTGCAGTTGATAGGGAGATGTAGAAGCACATTAGTGCGAGTTTTGACGAGGAATTGTTTTAACAGTTGGTATCAATGTGTTGGTGCATTCTCAAGTAGAAAGTGCCACTTTCTGACCTTAGCGAAGGTTTTCCAAAGCGTTTGTAGTCTTCGATGGATTCTCGGTCCTCTTTAAATCGTGGATGCCATTCATAAACCTTGTGTTTCACCATGGTAGATTTATCGTACACCTTTCTTAGCATTTTCAAAGTCTCCATTGTTGTTGAACCTAACCTTTGACAGAAATCAATGTTGCAACGCTGTTCAAGAAAAGCCATATTTTTTACGTCGCGGTGCAAAAATAACTAACTTCGGAAGATAAAAGCTACGCGAGCGGTAATTATAACACGAACTAAATCAACATGAGAAGTAGGGAAGACATAGGAGAATACACTTCAGGCAGTTTTCTTTTAAGTACTTGCTTTCGTTGTCAAGAATGGCTGCATTCCCTCTGAATTTTTCAAGCGTACTACATATATCGCGCATCATTGGTGAAAATATGACGTGTTTCAATGATTTGCTACTCATTAACATCTACTAAATGTATCGACACGACGAAAGAAGATTATAATATAATAAAATAAAATTACATTTTTACTAATCAAACTATAAAATTAATTTAATTTAATGAATTTATAAACTTATATTATCAAAAGTTCTATCTTAAAAATACATTAATATTTAATATAAATAAAAAAAAATAGTAAACGTGAACGTTTAAAATGCCATTAGATGCCAAAAATCATATAGGAGCTCACGTAATTGTTTTACAAATTCCAGACATTAAAACAAATATTAAATTGTACAGTAAATTTATTTTTGGGAGAAATTTTATTATACATCATTTAAAGGCGTTTGCAGTGTTCTTGTAAGTTAAACTGATGTCCTTAATATATTTTCAAACAAAATTATTGCGATAAAGTCAATAAAACTAAATTACATTACAATAATTAAATAATTAAATAAATAAATGATAATAATAAAATAAGTAAATAGAATATTCAATAAATTGAATATAGGTTTGCGCAGAGATCAAATTATTGCGTAGGCCCGAGCCCCACGATGGTGCTACTAGAGATAGTGCACTGCGTAAAGCAAAAATAAAATAAGGATGCTTTTCCAAATTTCCCATTACTGTTTATTTTATTATCTCATTTTTAAATCTGGGATGAGACGCATATAAGCATTTAGTAAAAGCTCGGATTTTTTTTTTTTTTTTTGAAATTATATAATTCAATATAACATCGTATCTTATATTATACTACTTTTAGCAATAGGATTATAACATCGGGGAAAAATTCCTCAGACCGAAACTTATGTTTTTTTCCAGATGTGAAATTATATTAAATCAATTTTTATTTTTCTAAAATTTATAACTAAAACAACTTTTTCAAAGTTATTTATCAAAATGCTCGTCTCCTAAATTAAGTTTTAAATAAATGAATTATTTTTCTCACTTGTTTAAAATCTTGCGGATTTAATTAGTGATATTTTAAACTTTTATCAGTCTTAAAAAATATTTTTCAAACAAATATTCACAGATCATGAATCTTTAGTACTAACAAAAACAACGTGATTCATTTCTGTATAATTTTAAAGAACAAAGTACATGCATTAAGATTGAATGCATGCATTATAAAGAAACCTACAACAAGGAAAAAATAAATATTTAAGAAAGATGAAATAAACATTGCATCTTTATTTCATCTAGAATATATTTTTAAATCAGTCTATGGAAAAATCTTGGAATAAATATATTATCTCAAGGAGAAAAATAATTTTTCCGGCGGCGATTAAGAACAAGGATGAAATATAACTGCAGGCTGCAATCTATACATTCTGTTCGTTAATAAACTAAAAATAGAAATGAAAAATTCGATGTTGTTTGTATTTTTAAAAGAAGTTTTGACATCTTGAATACTTTCAAGAGAATCTATGTAACGCATTTGCAAGGAAGATTCGTGTAAAAATGTATGTAAATTGTAATCCAGCATTTTAATTTATTTTTCATTAATTTTCATATTGCCATTTAATAATCGCAATTATATAAAACAAGTATACCTATTTATAAATTTTTGCACTAAATCTGCGATTTCTAGGGTGGAAACCTTATTTATCACTGGTTTTCACCACTTAGATAATGCACAGTCAAAAATACTTCTTTATATGTCAGTATGTGTGTACTATGTCCGAAATACCACCAAAAATAGTGTAATAAAAGAAAAGAAATTGATAAAAAATTACTACAAACAGTATTTTTTTAAATCTGCAATTTGTTTTAACTTTATATCTAAAACAAATCTTGATTAAAAGAATAAAGAATATCACAGAAATTTGACAAAAATTGTAGTTTATTATACTCGAAAACACATACAAAAATCGATTAATTAAAAAAAAATACTAGTATTCAAAAAACTAATGAAGGTCAATAAATTATAAAAAGCTAGTTGGTGTGACAATCCCAAAACTCATACGTGCTAATGCTTCCAGAAGAATGAAACATCGTATTAGGTAATTCACATCAAAATATAATCTGAAAAAACTTATTTCAAGTTTCAACTGAATCTGAAATTTGATGAAAATCCGTGTATTACTATTTGACATAGAATTATCGAAGAAATCGCAAAAAGAACTAAAAGGAAGCGCCACCTGTTGAGTAATTTATCTATCGGTAAATGAATTGTAACAGATGTAAATTTTCCAAGTATTTCACCCACTTTTTTTACATAATTTTTATTTACATAATTCATTTACCAATTGAATAAGCGTGTTATAAATTAATCTAATACAATTTCATATGCAGCGTTTTTTTTCAGTTCCATATATTGACCTTCATTTTTTTCGGTTGAGCTGATCCAAAGTACCAGACAAGATAATGTGATTGTTATGGTTGGTTTGGTGAATTATTCCTCTAATATTCGTCCGGGATGTCTCAGTTGGAAAGGCATTAGCGGCTTCAGACAATACATCCCTGGTTCGAATACCCAGACCCGGACATTTTTCACCTACTGGAAAATTTACCACTATTATAAAGAAAACTAATTTATATCATGAACTAAATGAATTTTAAGTTAGGTGAAAATTCGTGCATTAGTTCCTGAGATACATCTATTGCGGTTATCATGAATAAAGTCGCATAGCAGTGTTTCCTGTTGGGTGATTTGCACCAAAGCGTAATCAGAACCATATTATATCTAGGACTAACGGAATCTCAAGTTATATGAAAATCCGTCCATCAGTTCTTGAGATATAGCTACTGTAGAAATCCTAAAGAAAAGCATTAGAGCGGCTCCACTTACTAGGACATATACATCAAAACTAATAAGATCTAGTTCATTTCAAGGTCTAACAGAATCTAAAGTTTTGTGAAATTACATGTATTAGTTCTTAAAATAGAGCGCCCACAAAATTTATCTCACATACAGATAGACAAAGAGACTCACAGACAGACATTTTGTGAAAACATGTATTTTAGAATCTCTAACCCCTAAAACATGCAGATCCGTCGAAAACCGAGACTCGAAAAATTTCACGAATACAATACATTCCGTTATAAAGATAGAAGAAAGTAAAATTATATATTAGTTATGTGTTAAGACTGTAACACATTCATTTTTATTTAAAAATTAATTTAGTCACTGAAAAAGTGTACGTAATAGTGTCAATAGCTTAAGTTAGCTTAAACGATAAGCAAAGAAATTAAAACAAAATGGTAGATCTTTAAAGATTTTATTTTTAATTATTACAGAATTTTAAAAAGTTTTGCCTAATTTTATAAGGCCAATTGTATTCCTATAAATTTATATTAAATGACGAACCTTTTAAACGATTATTACTTTCTCCTATTTTTACAAGAAGGAAGTGATACGTAGAAATTTAAGACTTCCGGTTTTCGACGGAATTACATGTTTTATTGCTCAGAATTCCAAAAAACATATTTTTACAAAATGTCGGTCTGTGAGTCTATGTGTAGGTATGTGAGACACGTTTTGTGAGCACTCTATCTCAAGAACTAATGCGCGGAATTTCATAAAAAATGATATCCAGTTAGTTTTTAATATAAAACGGTGCTTATTAATTTTCGGTAACAATTGTTTAACAGGTGGTGCTGCTATGCAACATTTTTCCCGATTTCCAAATAAGCTCTATCTCAAGAATTTATCTACGAATTTTTATAAAATATCAGATTCAGTTAGTCCATAACATGAGTCGATATTTTCTATATTTTGGCGTAAATCGCCCAATAGGTAGCGCTACTATGCAGCAGTTATCCAATGTATACAAAATTATTGGATTATACCTGCTTGAATATTTTTATTTTTATTATTATTATTATTATTATTATTACTATTATTTTTATTATCATTTTTATTTGATTAAACAAAATCTTTGACTTTGAGAAATATTTGTGTTTCAAATTCATGACCCTTTTATGCCAGTTAATTGATTTTTAATTCAATTTCAAAATGATTTAGAATTTATAATCGAATTTGTATTTCCTACATTGAACTTGCTGATTAGTCTTACTCGAAAGTATAATTTGCGATGTTACTTAAAGAAAGAAAAGAAAAAAAATACTAAAACATGTAGAGCTTATACAACTTTAAGGAAATATTTCAAAATATCACATTAATGTGTAGATTGAAAAGAACAATGTATGCAAAATTTCGTCGATGAAAATATGTTAAGTAAAATTTCACAGCTTATATAAATTAAATCTAGTCAGATGTGGCAATCCCAAAACTTTCTTCTATCTCAGACATATTAATACTTCCAGAAAAATTAAACATTATACCGTCATTTACACTAAAATCTAATAATCATCAAGTTATGTATAATTTTAACTTTATCTGAAGTTTGATGAAATTCCGTGTATTTGTTTTACAGATAAAATCATTGTAGAAATCGTTTAAAAATCTGCATAGAAGCGCCACCTGTAGAGCGATTTATTGAGATAACTAAATAATACTATTTTATATCAGGGGCTAGCAGAATTAAGGGGGTTTGATCATAATTCGTGCATTAGTTCAGGAGATAGAGATATTGCAATAATCACGAATAATGCTACATATCAACGCCAGCGAATGGGCGATTTACAACAAAAAGTAATCAGCACGATATTATATAAAGGACTAATTGAATCAGAAATTTTATAAAAATCCGTTCTTTAGACTTTGAGATATAGCTATTCTGAAAATCGTGAAAAAGGCAGCATTGCAATGCCATCTATTTGGCGATATACTCCAAAAACTAATCATCTGCAGTTTATATCAAGGTCTGACTAAATCCTAAATTTTTTGAAATGAATTCTTGAAATAGAGTGCCCACAAAATTTTTGTTTCATACAGAATGACAGAGTGACAGACAAACTCACAGACAGACATTTTGTAAAAACAAGTTTTTTGGATTCTCTGATCTCTAAATCATGTAAATCTATCGAAAATCGGAATTCGAAAATTTTTATGAATCCAATACTTTCTTCTGTAAAGATAGAAGAAAGTAAAAAAATACATTAACTGTAATAAAAAAATACATTAACTGTAATAATGCTTAAAAACTTAACTAAATAATTTATTTTTCATTTACAACTATTTTAAAATTTGGCATTACTTATCGTTCTGCTTCTATATTTATAATAATACTTTAAAAATATACTTTAAAATACTTTAAACATTTAAAACAACAGGAAAATTTAAATTTGCTAACTAAAAGTCTTACATTTTCGCTTCAATGCTTTCAACTGTGCTCAATTTATCATTCATTTTGCTTTAAATGCAGAATGCCAAACTGAAAACTTGAAAAATAAATTAGTATCATTTCAGAATTGCAGACGCGAAAATATAATTTCAGACAATGCAGTTTTCCCTGCATTGTAATTATTCTTTTGTAGTCCGAAGTAAAACATGTAATTCTAAATTCAGTCACATATTTTAAGATTATTTTAAGATGTTTGCATAAAAAGAAATTTCGAAATTAATTTTAACAAGGATATTTTCGTTGGCAAACACGAAAACTTTAAAGCAATTAGGAACAGAGCATGAATTAAAAGAATCTAAAAGGTTAAATTAAACATTTACAGTAATGGTTTTATTTTAACAAATAATCCCTGTGAGATACTGCAATAAAGTTTTTTTTTAATTTATTAATTATAGTAAATGAAATTATTGACTTGCAGAAATAACTCAGATTTATAATGAACTAAATATTTATGTTTATGGGGATAGAAATTGTATATATATATATACATATATTTTAATGTCATAGCTCGTTTCTCCTGGCTTTGATAAATATTTTGAATGAAATGTTTAGTAAAGTAAAATGTAGGTTTTTACTAAGTATTGGCTGAATATCATTGTTATTTTTATTATTTCACATGCTATACCACGAAAATCGTATCTCTCGGTAAAATGGAAAACAAGCTTCGCAAGCTTCTTAGTTTCGTAAATGCAAAACAAAATCAATAAATATTTACACCTTTAGGTAAAATCTTTGAGAATGTATGGTTCATATCAATTTTCTATAAAATAGAAATAGATCAAATAGCGAAACTTTAAACTATGGTACCATCACTTACACCTAACATTAGCACATTAACTCCTTGAACGTAAACTGTTGTATCCAGTTTTATTCCTTTAAAACGAATATTTTGTATGGTTTCGCCTGTTAAAGACACACATTGTCTCCTCGAACTCTTTTTAAAATGTCTTTTTCAGGCCTACATATTTTTTAAAACATAAGAAGACGTAAAAATTTTTCTAAGCTGTTTCAACTATATTGTCTTCATATTGCCTTATTAAACATCCTGTCTTTTTCTTATCAAAAAAAGATAAAAATAAGAAAGATATTCTTAGGAGAATCTGTGAGAACTTTCATAATGTGACAACAACACATTTAAAATATAGTTCTATAAAATAAATGGATGCACTTTGTTTCAAATACATAAATGCCGTTCAAGTAGGAAAAAAATATATTGCATAGTGGAATAAAGCCCTGCTGAGTGAGCTATGGAAGATTTAATTCTGCCTTTCAAAATATGTCTTTTATCATTCAGCGTGGAAAAATCTATAAAAATCCCCATTAACACCGAGGAGAGGATTTTTCCCTTTTTAAATTATTATAACTAACAAAATAAAATAAAATAAAATAAAACATCTATTTTTTAATTTTTCTAATAAAATTTAAAAATAATTATAAGTGTTTATTTTGAATTATAATATTTTTAACAAAAATAAAAAACCCTTGTAAAGAAAGACGAAATCCTTATAGAGAATTAGATATTATACAAGGTAAATCGATGACCCTGATGACAAAGATTTTTTTACTTTATTTAATAATTGCTTTTTGTAACAAAATCATTTTGCAGCCATCGTTATATTTTATTTTTTGTAATTATGAAAAATGTTATGTTAGAGTTACGGAACTGCTGAGGTTTTAGTTTTCTTTATCGTTAATGAACTCATATTTCTGCTTTTTTTAATAATAAAGCTGCATTTTTTTATATTAGTGTTTCCATTTTTATTGAAAATTCGAAATACTGAGTTTTGTAATTGTTCTATTAGTTTTGTAGTATTAAAAAAATAGAATTGATCTATCATTAACACTAATATTTATAATCGTTCTTTGTATTTAAATTGAAAATAACCCGAAATAAACAGACATAATCTAAAAATTACATTATATATTTATATATTATACTAATTTTAGATAAATCATTTTGTATCTTTTAGATAAAGTATCTTATTCAACGTAATCTAAAATGTCTAAATAATAAATGTCTAAATAATAACTTTCTGTTTTCATTTTATGAAGAAAATAAATGTATATATTGCTATTTTGCATTTTTCTGCTATCTCTTAGTCTCCATTCACACCCATTTCTCTCTTTTTTAGCATTATTTACATATTTGAAATAAAAAATTTAAATGATATGTATCGTGTAGGATACATCAGGTCTGAAAAGATTAAATAAACTAATTACAAGTCCAAATATAAATTTTAGAATATTTTTTTTAAATAGAAAATATTCATAAATATTTATTGTTATGAAACCCGTCAATTTCTATACACAAATGCATCACCATTTAAATATAGATTCATACAGTCTTATAAACATAAATGGAATGAATTTAGAGAAAGAAATTAAAATACTGTATGAAACTCAAAATGAATCGAATATAATACGTTTTTTATGCAATTAAATTCATCCCTGATTTAGAATAAAAATTACCTAATTAATTTTATAAACTTAGGCCGTTCCAGTGATTGAGAAGTTCTGCTCACAAAGACAGAGATTGGAGATGCAGTATTTATCAGGGAGGATTTGGCAGGGGGACCCCAAATACGCCGTTTGGCTAAACTTCCGGAGTTTTCCACAATTTTCTTCGAACCTTGCGTAAATACGAATTACAATCCCATTGAAAGGCCCTCCCCCCATGAAGAAATTATTAGAAAAATCATCTTTTTTTTTTTTTTTTTTTTTTTTTTTTTTTTACAACTGCAGCATTATTTTAATGCATATTTCTATAGTCTTGTAAACACAACTGAAATAAATTTGGGAAAAAATACATAAGCATACGAAACTCTAATGAATCGAATGTAATATATATTTTATACAATTAAATTTCATTCCTGCTTTAGAATAAAAATTACGTAATTCACTCTATGAAATCAGGCCGCGCCAACTGCTGAGAGGTACTGCTCAGAAAGTTGGAGACCGGTGCTGTTAATGAAACCGATCGCGACCGTCGGCCTAGTCGTTTGGAGAATTTCATGGTTTTCTCCGAAATTTACGTATATACCGATTAGGATTCCATAGTATATCCCCAATGGAGCGCCTTTCTTTTCGGTCCTACATACCTAGTGCAGATAATCAGGCGCCATAAACAACACCAACTATCTTTTAAACTCTAAATTTGTATAAACTTATATAATAAAAAAATTGTGTGTTTAGAATTTTTCAATTAAAATTTCGAACATAAATGGAAAACAGTAAATAAAACAAAAATTACTGTTTAATGTTCAAAATACATTTAATAGAAGTTTAGGAAATATTTAAATTTAGATGATTTAACATTGGGTATTCTGGATGAAACAGTAAATGTAGATTAAATATACTTTCAAGAAAATATCTGAATGAATAAAAAATTTAATAGTAATATCTTAAAAAAAAAACTCTAAAGGTACGATGTAATGTTACCATTTTGTGTTAGAATTTATTATTATTGCTTTTTTTCATATTTTTTGGTACCTACATGTTGATATTTGTTGAGGCAAAGGTAGTAAATATATGTATATCTATGTTTTTGTTTAAAGACCTATGAAAATTAGAGATTCATTCTATTTTAAAAACACTGCAGCAAACAAAAGTTTGTATTCAATATATTTTAAACTCTAACCTTATTTATTTGCGTCCTGCAGTGTTTTATCAGATTTAAGTTTTCTTAACACTAGACATTTCAACGGGTACTGTTTTGAGATATGCGATCAAAATGTCATGAAATATGGAAAATTTTATGCTTCAAAAAATTTTAAAATATGTATTTTAGGGAAAACTCTAGTTTGACAGTTGTATGGGACTGTTGAGTAAATATATTGCTGATTTCCTACATTTTGGGAATACTAAAACATTCAGAGAAATGGAAATGCATAATAGATATATTTTTGAAAATTTCGTTGAAAAAGGTTTAGCTCTCGAAAGTCTGTAAATAATGTAAGTGTGCGAAATTATTTTCTAATTTTAACTGCATACTGATTAAAGTCAATAACTAGAATAAATAATTTCATTTGTATTTTGAATCGTATTTAGCTATATTTCAAAGGAGTACAATAGAAAAAGCAGAACGGTTAATGTTTTAGAATATTTGAAAGTATTTGAAAAAAAATAAATCTGTAAAAATTTTAAATGAATATTTAAATTTTGAAAAATTATCTTCTGTATTTAAAATATTACGATACCGAAATATCTCGTTCATAAAGTTAGAACAGTTATTAATTTTGCAAATAGGTGCAGACAGTTGCATAAATTAAGATGAAAATTGGCTTTAGTGGGATTTCTTTTTAAATTATAAAAACGCTTTGCATCGTCATTTTTTTGTGTGTGAAACATGGGTCGCTCTTCCAACATAACGGAGTCTGCAAATCATGATATATTTTACTTAATTAAATAATGTCGTAATCAACAATGCATCGCCAGTTACTTAAAACGTTCTCATCCAAGTTTTAGTAGAGCAATAAAGCAGTATTTTAATGACAAAAATTTTCAAAAAACAACTTGTAAATGGTGAGAGAAAGCCTAAAACCTATCAGAGAAATAATCGAAGGTAAAAGTGTATTTCTAAAAAAAAGGTTTCAGAAGTATAATATATTTCGAAAGCGGAAAGCATGCATCGAAAGTAGAAAGAACACGGTGTTAATAGGAGAAAAACTAAACATTTAACACCGCGACAGCCACAAGCAACTATGTTTTAATTCTGCCTCGCACCATTTTTTCAAAACAACAATCATACGAATCCACGTTGCCAACATGTTCAAGAGAAATATACTACAAAAAAACAATGGGGCCAATGGAATATAACAATAGTCGCCCATGGCAGCTCTGTACAAAGTCTCCATAGACTTAGATTTCAATCTGATATATCAAAGATAATGCTCCTCATGACTATTTAATAGGAAAAAGAGAGATAAAAAGGGGTGCATTAAAAGATGTCTATGGAGTCTGGATAATTGGATAAAGATGTCGTTTACAGATGAGTGTGTTTGGCGCAACATAGTATATTAATCTTGGTGTTCAAGTACAGTGGATGAAGTAAGAAGCTTATGAGAAAATTTTCATGAATTTATCAGTGAAATTTGCAAGCAGTGTAATGGTATAGGCTTGCATGACTGCGAATTTCCTGGAAAGCTATGTATGGTTAACGAAATTATTAATCGATGAAAGGATAATTTCTGTATATCTTTAATGCGGAGATTTTTTTAAAATAGAAATTAAAAGTGTGGGTGTCAGGAGTTTTAAATTTAACGCACTTCATGAAAATGTGCTTCCGCTTCGAATTCGCATAACTTCATAAATATTCAAAGTATTTACTTAATTTTTTGTGGTATATTTGGGATAGGGTTTAGGTCTAATAATATCATAAAATAAAGACTCACAACAGACTGAAAAAAATATAGCAAGAACATTTAAGTAATGAAATTTTCATGTATTTTTTCAAAAAGGCTATCACTATCCGTAAGATAACTAAACTTTGAGTAGACCTATAAACTTCATTCATAGACTAAAATGATCTCTAAACTCTATTTTATAGAATGAATTAAGGATATAAACATTGCTTGAAATTAACTAATTTAAAATGGCATATGAATTTGAAAATTTGAAAAATCGTTAAAATTACAATTAATTAATCATTAAAAAATTAATTAAATTTTAAATTATCTTTACAAAATTAATTCATTTTATAGGGAATGTTAATATAAACATATGTGAGAAATTTCCAGATGATACTTCAAATAGATTTTTCTTAATCTTACGGATTGTTTTGAAAAATACATGAAAATTTCATTACTTAAATGTTCTTGCTATATTTTTTTTAGTCTGTTGTGAGTCTTTATTTTATGATATTATTAGACCTAAACCCTATCCCAAATATACCACAAAAAATTAAGTAAATACTTTGAATATTTATGAAGTTATGCGAATTCGAAGCGGAAGCACATTTTCATGAAGTGCGTTAAATTTAAAACTCCTGACACCCCTTAATCGATAGGACTATATTTGGATGAAAAATAAAATATCCGATGTCAGGTTATGTCAGTTCTGGACTGATGCTATTGTGTAGGTTTAACGTTATTGCAGACTTTTTTGACTAAATCTGCATAATTATATAGTTTGGGACTACGTGCGCAAACATCTAAAAGTTTAAGTAAAAATCATTGTTATCAGGCCAGTGACTAATTGCGTCTAACCTCTTATATCCTATGCACGTCTGCACGAGATTGCAACTTTTTTATTGTCTTTCTACTCGACCACTAGAACCCAGATGCACTCAATGCTCTGACCCATCTTAAAAGCCATTGATATATGGAATACCCTTCACTCAATTTGTTTGGATTGTGCTAATCCTTTAAATTTCCCTTTTTATTATTTCTAGCAGCGGTATTGTGTTGAAATTCTCATCGAAGTACATAAAATTACGTCTGGACCATTGTAAAGATTATTTAAAGTCCTAAACTAGATTATACTGTATAGGGTCTGTACTTTTCCTCTACTATACTACAAAACTTAAAACTATCCCAGATCATGCTGGTACTACAGGGTATGGTTTGTTTTTATATACTGCTTTACTGAGGCACGTATTAGAAAAGGAATCGCCCGCTCGCCCTTCGAAAAATTTCAATTACCTTTTAAAAAAAAAAAAAAAAAAAAAAAAAAAAAAAAAAAAAAAAAAAAAAAAAACAAGTGGATACAGCGGAGTCTGTCGAATCTTTCATAATTTAATTTTTATTTCGCTATGTCATAAAATAGAATGAATTTCTCATATTTAAAAATGTGTCTCGTGGCATGCATATAACTTATGCAAACATATAAATTATGTACGGCATATATAACTCAAAACAGAAAGATACAGATCATATTATTTCTCGAATTGTATGTATTTTACTTAGAAATCATGAATAGTACAAACTTATTAATTTAAAATTTATCAGCTTTAAAATTGAAATGAACAAAAAATAACTTCCTTCAAACATAACTTTAAGGTAGTCACTTAAAAATAAATATATATGTATATTAACAATGACAACTATTATCTGAATAGTAAATGCGGAACCTACACAATTTTGTCGGTCGTTAGTTTTTTTTTAACTTTTTCAAAACCGAGTTAAATTTATTAAGGAGAAAATTACTTAAAATCATTAATTTAGCACATGAAAGAAAAAATTAAATGTAAGCAAACACAAAAAATCACATTAAAAATTACTTCAGTACATACTTTTTTCTGTTGTAGTCAGATGATATAGTCGTTTTAAAAGCATAAAATCTAACCCTATCTTGCAATTGATGCGAACTTTTGCCTTATAAAACATCTAAATCCAATTAATTCATAGAAATTTGTACATTCCATTTTAAATCGCACAAAAACAAGAAATAGTATTTTTCTTTCACGTTTAGGATCGCCTACGCTTAAGCTCATCTTTGCTCATATTTCAAAGGATTAGTGCGAAATAATCTATGATTAACAAGAAAATGCTTCCGGGAAATTACAAATATATAATAAAATAAAATCACAGTTAATTTTGAATTTCCGTATTTATCACTGAAATAACAATAAAATTTCCATCGTCAGATTTTGGTATACCAAAACTACATTATTTGCTTCACATTAATATCATATAGTTAAGATTAAATAAATAATATTAACCGAAATAAATATGTATTGAAATTCAGCAATACTGATAACACTCAATGGTGTTTTATTGGGTTTCACAAAAGAAAAAAATTGCTTTTTGGCATTAATTTAAAAATATTTTTTTATTAAGCATGTATTCAAATATTTACATATTTATGAGGGAAAAAGTATTAATGTTTGTAAATCTACAAGCTTTTCCACGTCAAAAAAAAAAGAATTATATTATAGTTACATGTTTATTTATATTATTATCATTTGAATAAACTGTAATTAAGTAATCTTAAAACAGAGTTCTTTGCAAATTATTGAAGAAAGATTTTTTTTTGACAATTGCGTTACAATTTAATATGTCTGCTGCAAATATAAGTTTTACGACATTATTAAAAAAGGAAAAACTATGGTTGATCCTAAAACAATTAATTTAAACTTTCTGTTGTTATGAAATTGCCTTTTTCATTTTTCAAATGTCAAAACAGATATGGCTTTCGAAACGATGACATTCTTATACTTGTCTGAAAATATTCTATTTTAAATATGCAATAAATATTACTTTACTTTTCGAAGAACAGACATAAAATGAATTTTTACAAAGAAAACGACAGATTTATTTTTTTAAGTCTTTTTATAATAGCTTTTTTACAATATATCTTACTGTACAAAAGCGACAAACAATACGGTGAAAATATTTCTAAGAAGAATTAAGTTTTGTTTTTTTGTGATTTGTGATTTAATATAAAATATTTGGTTTTACTGTATTTTACATTGGAAATGTCAAGTATTCTTTCTAAACCTTTAGAATGCTGGGATGCATTTTTTAATTATTTAAATGCTACAGTTTGTCAAAAACGAACTTCAAATTTAAAGTTAATGAATTTATTTACTATGGGCAATATAAAGATTAAATAAGTTAAATGTTTTAAAATTTGTTAATAACTATGCATATTGCAATCAAAGAAATAGTTAAGAATTCAGCAAATGATTAGCGATGTGTTATCTAAGTTTATATTAATGCTCAGTTTGTTTCCCAAGCCCAAAACATTTGTTCTGAGTGCTCCATCTATACTTATATAAAATAGTTTGTCCTGACTGACTGATGATCAACACACAGCCTAAACTACTGATCTTAGAAACATGAAATATTGGGAAAATATATTTCTTATAATGTAAGCGTGCACTAATACGGGATTTTTCAAAATTTGCAACCTAAGAGAATTAAACGGGGGAGAAAAGGGGTAGAAAATTATAAATTATTTTGCTTTATTTAAGCAGCCGTTACAGATAGGAGCGTGAAATTCCAGAATATAAATCTACTAAAAAAATAATTAAACACATATTTCAGCAATCTTACAACTCTCCCCCTACGGTAGTTAAAAGTGGGTCGAAGATTTGAGAATATTTCGCCATCTCAGCTGCCGTTTTAGGTAGAAGCTTGAAGTTACAGAAAATCAATCTGCTAAAAAAATATTTAAACACATGTTTCAGGGATTTTAAAATTTCCACTCCTGAAGGGGGGAGCAAAAATGGGGGTCGAAAATTTTCAAGCATTTTTGTACCCGTCATGTGATGTATCATCTTAAAACAGTCGGAAACTCTTTTAGATTATGGACCTTTAATTCCTTCTCCCCAATTTGGACACCCAGGTGGGGGGAATTTTCGATCTTTTTTCAAAATTGCAGTCATTATATCATTTTAAATCGGATTTTTTTGAGAAGCCCTCTAATAAATATTATTTATAATATGCAATACACATACATTTAACGTATTAATTAAAAAAAAAACTATTAAAATGTTGAATAATATAAACTAAGACAGACTTGAATAAATTTTTATACAAAAAATAAAGCACTAAAAAACATTAAAAAATACAAGAGTAAACGTTTCGCCAAGCTGCACGCAAGGCTTCATCAGTACAAATAATTATTCATTGCATAACAAACATTGGAACAAATCAAGACAGTTACAGTTAATTATTATATCTTCAGAAAAATATAATATTCATTCGCCAACTCTGAATGATGCTTGTGCTATAACAAAAGAAGAGATCAAATAATTGTGAAGAGATCAAGTTATTGCTTGGAATCGCTCTCCACGGTCCTATATAATATGGCACTATTGTACATAGTGCATTGCATACGTAAAGGCAATGTTAAAAGAATGATCCTTTTCCAGATTTTCATGACCGTTTTTTTTTACATTAACTCACTTTTAAATCTGGGATGAGGCGCATAAACATTTAGTAAAATTTCGAAATTTATTTTGAAATTAAATAAATAGTACAATATAACGTTGCACCTTATACTCTTCTATCTTTAACAATAGATAGCATCTGAAAAAAATTCTTGACACCAAAACTTTTGTTTTTTCCCAGATGTGAAATTAGATTAATTGAATTTGAACTTTCCCAAAATTTATAGTTAAAACAACTTTTTCGAAGTTATTTTCAAAATGTTTTTTTCTCCTAAATTATAATTCAAGTTTTAAATAAATGAAAATTCCCATCTTACTTGTTTAAAATCTTGCTGATAATTTGTGATATTTTAAATTTTATCAGTCTTAAAAAATATTTTTCAAACAAATATTCACAGATGATGAATTTTTAGCACTCACAAAAACAACGTGATTCATTTGTGTATTATTTTAAAGAAAAAAGTACATGCATTAAGTTTGGATTCATGCATTATAAAGAGATCTACAACAGGAAAAAATAAATACTTAAAGAAGATGAAATAAGTATTGCATCGTTATTTCATCTAGAATATACTTTTAAAAAAGCCTTTGGAAAAATCTTAGAATAGATATATAAAATCAAGGAGAAAAATAAATTCTCCGGCGGCGATATGAACAAGGATCAATTACAACTGAAGGCTGCAAACTGTACTTTCTGTTCGTTTATAAACTAAAAATAGAAATGCAATAGTCGATGGTTTTTGTATTTTTAAAAGATGTTTTGGCGTAATAAATACTTTTAAAAGAATTTATGTAGTGCATTTTCTAGAAAGATTGGTGTAAAAAATGTATGTAAATTGTAATCCAAAATTTTAATTTATTTTTCATTAATTTTTGTATTGTCATTAATTATAAAAGAAAAATTTACCAATTTAAAACCCAATCCGCACGATTGTATGAATTAGGTATTCTTTTAAATTGTTGCTTCTGAGTTATATGCAATAAAAACACATATCGAACCGTTTTTCTGGTATATAGAAAGAGTAAAGTATCATATTTTATCAACAGATAGTTGTGGTAGTACATGTTTTACTTTCAGCCAGCACGAATAGTTTTGTTTACAAACTCATCGGGTCTTACGGGGTTAACACAATTGTAGAGCAAGTCTGTGATTTCCAATGGGGAATTTATTTCTCAGTAGTTTTCACTACTTAGATAATGACAGTCAAAAATATATTTTTCTGTCTGCCTGTGTGCGTGTCTGTCCGGAATGCATATTTCAGATGTGTATATTGCTGGGACGATTACTGTTTCTAAACCAATAGGAGAGCGTCATTATCACGGTCAAGTACACGCCCACACAGTTAGATTGACAGGAACTCGTGGACAATTGACGGTGCTAATTATAACGATAATCTGTTGCGGATGAAAGTGAGCTGACTGGCTGAATGGTTAGAGCGTCAAGCTTGAAACCGGAGGATATGGGTGCGAGTCCATCGCGGGCCGAGAGTCCGTTGGTGATTTTTTTTTTCTAAATTATTGGAGGCTGTCTTTTATTAATAAATGAGACATTTAAAAAAAATATTTCAAACCCTTTTAATATTCTAAATATCGTTCCAAAATGATTTATATATATGTGACGATTTCAGGAGAACTCGAATTATTTCCACTGGTTAAAAATAAAACACGCAGTCATGGCAAGCGAGGAAAAAAACAAAAATAATAAATAAATGTAGAAGATCCAATAATTAGTCATGGGCTGCTGTAAATTCATTTATTAAATTCGTGATAATGAGGAAGGAAAAGCTCCTTTTTGCAAAAATTCCATCATTATTTCAGCGAGCTGTCCTCATCGAAGAAGCAACCCAAGAAATCTTCTGAAGAATCTTCCTTTCATCTCGAGACTTCCCCCTTTTAAACTAAAAAGAAAGTTCTGGAACATTCTGTAATCTCTAACCATCATTATTTTATGTAAACAGAATTTTTGTCCAGCTACGAGATTATTTTAAACAGACGATAAATTTATTTTAAAAAAAATATTATTTAACCAATTTATAATTGACTCAGAATTTTAAATATCTTAGGCAGACGATTTTTATACATGATTAATTTTAAGAGAAAAAGAAAAGAAATGAATTTATTAATATGCAAATTATCGTTGACGGCGGAAAAATAAATAAATAGATAAAATAAAATAATGATATTTTTTAAAGGTATGGGTTTGGACTAAATTTAATAAGACTTTCTTAAAAAGGGTTGATGAAAACATAGAAGAAATCAGTTTTATTTGGAATATTAAGAAATAAAGTTTTAATTAAGAATATTTTTAATTTAGAGCCATCTTTTTAAATTTACGCATACTGGAATAATGTTTTTTAAGGCAAATTAAGAATTTATATCGTCTGCATAAGGATTAACAGATTAGATTTGGAAACAAGATTTTAATTTAATAATTTGAAGTAAGTACGAAATATTATTATAAGAAAATTAAGATAGTATAAAGGTTAGTTTTGGCGAAAAAATTTTAAATTTGTAATATTATCCCCCCTCCCCAAGACTTTGTATGAAATTGATAGTTAAATAAAACTACAAGTTCAGACAACAGAAATATAATAATTTAGAAAAGTTAAATTTTGGAATAAAACTGTCAAACTCAGGAAGCCAAGAGATGGAAGAAAAGAAAATTAACGCAATATAAAAAATATTAGCGATTAAAATAAAATAGTTAACAGAAAATAATTCTGAATTAAATTTAGGTAGGAGCATTTCCCTGAAAGAAATACAATAATGTTACAACATCACTTACCATTTGTAAGTGCATAGGAGATAATACATATAATAACAATAAATAAGTTATGAATATTAATAAGCAAGAGATAAAAATATAATAAAAACAATAAAAATTCGTTCTCATGGAAGTTTAAATAATTACAATGACTTAATGCATAGTTTATTTTAAATAAGTCCTTTAAATGAAAAAAGTCTTTCAAGAATATATAAAAGAGTCTTTTTCAATGTCCAGTGAATACAGTCTCTTTAATTAAAAATCTTCAAACCTAGTTTAATCTTTGGTTTTAATGTTATGTTGGATCCAACATCTTTCAGTAATATATCAATTTTTCAATAATAAATAGCATCACTCTCAATATCAATAATAAATAATATAGAAAAATTTAAACGATAATAATAACAACAATAATAAGTAATAGTATAATAAGACTCCATATCCTAATATTTTTCAATAAGAGTATAATTAATACTAAACTTCATTATAGAAATCATAATAATAATAATAATAGTAAAATAAGAGTATAATCAAAAGAAAATATCACTATTTGTTTATTATTGATAGGGAAAATATTGGTTGAGGATAAAAATAATTACATAGCAACTAAATAATTTTCTTATCTTCTAATAGCATAAGAAAGTATTTTTTGCTAGCCGAAAGCATAAATAAAAAAAATCATAATAATTCCAAAATCCAAATAAAATTAAATCTAACTATTTAGAAAATGGACTCTCAACCAGTATTTCCTTACAATAATTCCTCTCTGATACTCTTTTACAAAATTGTCAAATTTGGTTATAAGTTTTCAATGCCAAATGTAGAATAATGTTTTATCCGCACATGGTTTATAAACTTTTATAATAAAATACAATAGGAATGAAAGTTGTCATTCTTAATTGAGAAATGGAAATAAAAATACTTTTCTTTTTGAAAAACTTTTAATCTGTAGTTTTCACAATCACTGAAAATCACATATTATATTATAGGTTTGAGTAGAATCATTAGATTTTATAACTGTTATAACATAAATATCTGCTGAATAAATAGAATAATATTAATGTCAAATACATGAGTAAATATAATTAGACTTAAACACCCTTAAAATTAATTTATCAACATCAATTTGAAAGCTTTTACAAACAAAGTGTTCACCTTATGCCTGCATAAGGTGTCCAATTTAACCCCAAAAACTCCCAAAAACAAGTAATATTCTTGTAGGCCTTCAAGAACATACCTGCTGATGTTGAAAATTATGGGTTTTTTATGGTAAATGGTTTTAATGGTTTAATGGTTTAATGGTATTTGGTAAATGCTTATGGTACAAGTTTTTTTATGGTATTTTTTTATGGTTGTTTATGGTAAATTTAATCTATTGTCTTGACTTTAGTTTGATCTAGTGATTGTATCTGAGGTTTTGTTTGTTTTTTGGGTTGCTCATGAAACAGTTTAAAATCTTCGGGTGAAAAATAGGGTCTTAATTTAGAAACATGCACAATAACGGAATTCTGTCCTGTCTCATAATTAAATTTATCTATTTCATAAGTTACATCAGAAAGTTTATTTATAATTTTATATGGTCCAGAGAAAGTAGGTTCTAATTTTCGAGTGTTAGGGTATTTAAATTCTTCATAAATTACAGAGTCTTGTATTTTTAATGGGCATTCGACAAAATGTCGATCATAGAGTCTTTTACTTTTAAGGTGAAATTCCTGAGTTCGCGCTTTCGCAATTTTGAGGGCTTTGTCTACTGGGGTTGTATACATTTTAACTGCCTCACACAAAACCATTACCCCCCATTTTAAAAATCTGAATCAAAATTATCGTGAAAATTATAACTATATTTAGCTGCTAACTTTAACCAGAAATTTTATCTAATAAAAATAGAAATTGTAAATATCATAGTTATACCTTAAATTGTGATCAACTTTTTAATTCTATTATTTTATAAATCATAAACAGATTCAAAAATTTTAATTATAGGTAATTCCTTACTTAAAACCACAAAATTTACAAAAAAAAATTAATCACATTTATCAGTCAAAATTCTAGCAACAGCCTTGCATAGTTCCATATTCCTACTGAATTTAAATAAATTATAAGAATCCGGGAACCAAAGCTCACTGTCACTAGAAATTCTAACAAATAAAGGAAAAAACATAAATGTTAATTTAATTTTCAGCTCAAATGTTTAGTTGTAGGAACATTATCATGAAAATACTGTATTCTGAGAATAGTTCTTGATAACAAACAATATCAATAAATTAGAAAATGTACCTTTTAAAAAATAACTTGAGCTTCTGAGTTCTTTTATACTTCATTATTATTACGAACTTATCTTTAAACGTGCATAAAAATATCATAATAATCTTAATAAGTAACAGTAAATATCTTAAGAACATCATACTCCTCAATTAAATTTTTAAGAATAAGCATGTTTTCACTCCAACAAGTAATAATAATAATAGTAATAATAATAATAAGACTCATAACTAGATAAAAAGATAAATAAATAAGGCTCACAGAAAAATAAACAAACAAATAAATAAACCTTACAAACAAAGAACTATCTACACAAATACAGTAAAAAGGATACACATAATAATTAAATACATCTAAAAATAACTCACGGATAAGGAGAAATTTTCAAGCTGATCCTAGGGGAGACAGGAATAACGAAAATTATGAAAGTAAGTAGTAATCTGCGTTCAGTTGTCTCTAAAAGTTTTTTTTTTTTTTTTTTTTTTTTTTTCTTCTTGTCATTATGACCATGATTATCTTGAGTCATCAGTTACACATAAACAGCAAAAAGGTGGAATATCAGGCCTCAGGAATTCACGAGATATTTAGAAGAAATCTTTCAAACCACTCGGACAGAAAGCTGTTTAACATTAAAATCTCCTCTGTTACATTCACTCGAGGAATCAAAAGATAATGGCAATTCTTGCTTAATAACACTTTCAACCATGGCGGGAAAAATTTTCGGCGATTCATATTTTTGTCATCACTTCGTTTCAGTAGATTCATTAGATTCATTTACATAGCATTTTACTTCTTCAGTAGATTCATTTCAAAATCCGAAACAGGCACTAGCACAGGCATTACTTATCCTGTGCGACTTTTCGATTAGTTGTGACGATTTCAGGAGGACTCGAATTATTTCCACTGGTTAAAAATAAAACACGCAGTCATGGCAAGCGAGGGAAAAAACAAAAATAATAAATAAATGTAGAAGATCCAATAATTAGTCATGGGCTGCTGTAAATTCATTTATTAAATTCGTGATAATGAGGAAGGAAAAGCTCCTTTTTGCAAAAATTCCATCATTATTTCAGCGAGCTGTCCTCATCGAAGAAGCAACCCAAGAAATCTTCTGAAGAATCTTCCTTTCATCTCGAGACTTCCCCCTTTTAAACTAAAAAGAAAGTTCTGGAACATTCTGTAATCTCTAACCATCATTATTTTATGTAAACAGAATTCTTGTCCAGCTACGAGATTATTTTAAACAGACGATAAATTTATTTAAAAAAAATATTATTTAACCAATTTATAATTGACTCAGAATTTTAAATATCTTAGGCAGACGATTTTTATACATGATTAATTTTAAGAGAAAAAGAAAAGAAATGAATTTATTAATATGCAAATTATCGTTGACGGCGGAAAAATAAATAAATAGATAAAATAAAATAATATTTTTTAAAGGTATGGGTTTGGACTAAATTTAATAAGACTTTCTTAAAAAGGGTTGATGAAAACATAGAAGAAATCAGTTTTATTTGGAATATTAAGAAATAATGTTTTAATTAAGAATATTTTTAATTTAGAGCCATATTTTTAAATTTACGCATACTGGAATAATGTTTTTTAAGGCAAATTAAGAATTTATATCGTCTGCATAAGGATTAACAGATTAGATTTAGAAACAAGATTTTAATTTAATAATTTGAAGTAAGTACGAAATATTATTATAAGAAAATTAAGATAGTATAAAGGTTAGTTTTGGCGAAAAAATTTTAAATTTGTAATATATATATTAAACAAATGGGAAAAAAAGTATTCTGCGAAAATATTCGTATAAGCAAAATTCTTACTTTAATTTTTATTTATTTATTTATTTATTTATTTCAGGATCAGAGGAAGTATAATTTCTAATTGAAGTAAATAAAATTCAGTCATTTTGAAAAAAAAAAAATCTTTCGTACCTTTAATTTTTAATTACCGAGTACAAATTCAAACAGTCCGAGTACAAATAAATAATAATCACACACGATCAATTGTCCACGAGTTCCTGTCAATCAAACTGTGTGGGCGTGTACTTGACCGTGATAATGACGGTCTCCTATTGGTTTAGAAACAGTAATCGTCCCTGCAATATACACATCTGAAATATGCGTCCGGAATATCCCCTGAAACAATGCAGTAAAACCAAGAAATTGATAAAATATTGCTGTAAATGGTGTTGTTACAATCTGAATTTATTTGAACTTCGTATCTAAAAGAAATCTTGATTAAAGAGAGAAAGAATATCACAGAAATTTGACAAAAGTTGTAACTTATGATATTCGAAAACTCATACAAAAATTGATTAATTAAAAATGAAAATTATCGGTATTCAAAAAAATAATGAAGGTCAATATATTATAAAAAACTAGTCGGTGTGGCTATCCGAAAACGTTCTTCTAATTCATACGCGTTAATACTTTCAGAAAAATGAAACACACCAGTGTCAACGATTAGGTAACCCTTTTTCACCCACTTGGAAAATTTACATAATTCATTTACAGATCGTGAATAATCGTGTAACAAATTTATCTAATGTAATTTCCTATACAGCGTTTTCAACAGTTCCATATATTGACTTTAGCTGATCTCTGCTGAGCTAGTTCAAAGTATCAGACAGGGTAATGCGATCGTTAAGGTTAGTTGGGTGAATAAGTCTTCTAGTATTCGTCCGGAATATCTGAGTTGGAATTGGCGGCTTCAGACAATACATCCCTGGTTCGAATCCTGGCCCCGACTTTTGTCAAACACTTTATTTTTACATCTGCTATTTTATATCACGAACTAACTGAATTTTAAGTTTGATGAAAATTCGTGCATTAGTTCCTGAGATACATTTATTGTGATATTTATGAATAATGCCACATAGCAGAGTCACCTGTTGGGTGATTTACACCAAAACGTAATCAGAACCATATTATATCAAGAACTAACGAAATCTGAAGTTATATAAAAATCCGTCCATCAGTTTTTGAGGTATAGCTTTTATACAAATCTTGAAAAGGCAGCATAGCAGCACCACCTTTAGGAGATACACACCAAAAACTAATAAGTTCCAGTTCCTATTAAGGTCTAAAAGAATTTAAAGTTTCGTGAAATTACATGCATTACTTCTCGAAATAGAGCGCCCACAAAATTTACGTCACTTACAAATAAACAAATAGACTCACAGACAGACATTTTGTAAAAGCATGTTTTTTAGAATCTTTAACCCCTAAAGCATGCAAATCCGTAGAATACCGACATTCGAAAATTTTCACGAATACAATACATTCCTTTTATGAAGATAGAAGAAAGTAAAAGTATATATTAGTTATGTGTTTAGACTGTAACGCATTCATTTATATTTCAAAATTAATTTTGTCACTGTTAAAGTCTAATATTACATAATCGTGTCGATAGCTTAAGTTAGCTTAAACGATAAGCAAAAAAATTAAAACAAAACGGCATATCTTTAAGGATTTTATTTTTTTTTCTTACAGATTTTAAATTTTAAAGAGGTTTGCCGAATTTTATATGGTCAGTTGTATTTCAATAGATTTATATTAAATGAATAAACTTTTAAGTGATTATTACTTTTTCCTATCTTTATAAGAAGAAAGTGTTTGATTCGTGAAAATTGCAGACTTCCGGTTTTCGATGGATTTACATGTTTTAGGGCACAGGAATTACAAAAAACATGTTTTTACAAAATGTCTGTCTGTAAATCTATTTGTATGTATGTGACACAAATTGTTTGAATGCTCTATCTCAAGAAGTAAGGCACGGAATTAAAAAAAAATTATTCAGGTAGTCCTCAATATAAATTGGTGCTCATTAGTTAAATTGCTCAACAAGTGGCGCTATGCAATATTTTTCACGATTTCCTAATTAGTTTTATCTCAAGAACTTATGCACGGATTTTTATAAAACTTCAGATTCATTTAGTCCATAAGATGAGTTGATATTTTCTACATTTTGGTATAAATCGTTCAACAGGTGGAACTGCTATGCAGCCTTTATCACCGTTTTCACTATAGATCTATCTCAAAAACTAATGCACGGATTTTCATCAAACTTCAGATTCAGTAATCCACGACAGGAATTGAAATGATCTGTATTTTGGTTTAAATCGCTGAATAAGTAGCGCTACTATGCAGCATTTATAGATACATAGACAGGGTGTTTCACAAAGGACCCCTAACTTTAAAAATCTATAACTCGGAAACGGTGATAGATAGAAACATGAAATCAGTGGTGTGTTTCTTTAAAAAATCGTGAGAATCTTATACATAAATCAGAAAATTTAGTTAAAAATAGCGCTCATAGATGGCGCTGAGAGTGATAGGCGCTCTGTTGAGGCTGATATTGACGTCACTTACCATTGATGCGAATTAAGGAGTTTTATGCGAAGTGAGTCTTGTTCGAAAATGCGCTTTTGCTTTTACGACCCGATTTTGAATTCAATCCATATAATTTTCATTTTGTTGGCTTCAGCACAATAATAGACAAAAATAATGTTTCCATAGGAACGATTCCTTTAAAATTGAAATGCGAGAGACAACAACGTATATAAAAGACGGTATTTGGAATGTTGTTGTTTTGTAGCATTTCAATTTTAAAGGAGTCATTCCTATGGAAACACTATTTTTGTGTATTATTGTGCTGACGCCAACAAAATCAGAATTATATGGATTGAATTCAAAATCGGATCGGAAAAGCAAAAGTGCATTTTCAAACAAGACCCACTCCGCATAAAATTCCTTAATTTGCATTAGTGCTAAGTGACGTCAATAATAGCCTCAACAGAGCGCCTATCGATCTCAGTGCCATCTGTGAGCTCAATTTTTAACAAAATTTTATGATTTATGTATAAGATTCTTACGATTTTTTGAATAAACACACCACTGGTTTCATGTTTTTATCTATCACCGTTTCCGAGTTATATATTTTTAAAGTTAGGGGTCCTTTGTGAAACATCCTGTACAAAATTATTGGATTTTACCTGCTTGAATATTTTTATTACCATTTTTCTATTAAACATAAAATTTGACTAAGAGACATATTTTTTTTCAACTGCATGTCCCTTTTATACCAATTAATTGATATTTGATTCAATTTCAGAATGATTTAGAATTTATTAACGAGCTTGTATTTCCTACACTGATTTATTAATTTCTTTTATTGGAAAGTATAATTTGCGATGTTACGTAAAGAAGGAAAACAAAACGAAATACTATAACTTGCACAGCTTATACTACTTTTAAAAATGCATCAAATTATTAAATTAATGTCTAGATTGAAAATAACAATGCTTGCAAGATTTTGGCGATGAAAATGTTAAGTAAAATTTCACTGCTTACATAAATTAAAACTAGTCAGTTATGGCAACTCAAAACATTCCTCTTTCTGAGACATGATTATACTTCTAGAAAAATGAAGCATTGCAGCGTCACTGCTTAGGTTATTTACGCAAAAAACTAATAAGCAATAAGTTATGTAAAGTTTTAATTGGATCAGAAGTTTGATGAAAATACGTGTATTTGTTTTTCAGATAGTATCATTGTAGGAATCGTAAAAAAATCTGAATAGAAGCGCCACCTGTGGAGCGTTTCACTGAAAAAAACTAAACAATACTAGTTTATATCATGGACTAACTGAATCTGATGTTTGATGAAAATTCGTGCATTAGTTCTTGAGATAGAACTATTGCAATAATCATGAATAATGCTACATTTCAATGCCACCCGGTGGGCGATTTTCAACAAAAAGTAATCAGCACCATATTATATGAAGGACTAATTGAATATGAAGTTTTATATAAATCCATTCATTAGTTTTTGAGATACTATTGCGGAAATCGTGCAAAAGGCAGCATTGCAATGCTATCTATTAGGCGATATACCCCCAAAAATTAATCACCTTCAGCTTATAACAAGGTCTGGCTAAATCCTAAATTTCGTGAAATGAATTCTTGAAATACAGGACCAAAATTTTTGTCTGATAAAGAATGACAAAGTGACAAACTCACAGACAGACATTTTGTAAAAACAAGTTTTTTGAATTCTCTTAAAGCATGTAAATCCGTCGAAAATTGGAGTTCGAAAATTTTTACGAATCCTATACTTTCTTTCTGTATAGATAGAAGAAAAAAAAAATATTAACTGCAATAATGCTTACAAACTTAACTATATAATTTATTTTTCATTTACAATTTTTTTTAATTTGGCATTATTTATCGTTCTGCGTCTATATTTATAATAATATTTTAAAAATATGCTTTTAAAAATACTTCAAACATTTAAAACAACAGGAAAATTCAAATTTGCTAACTATAAGTATTACATTTTCGCTTCAATGCTTTCAACTGTGACCATTTTATCATTTATTTCGCTTTAAATACAGAATGCCAAACTGAAATCTAGAAAAATAAATTAATATCATTTTCAGAATTGCAGACTCGGAAATATAATTTCAGACAATGCAGTTTTTACTGCATTGTAATTATTCTTTTGCATTCCGAAGTAAAAGATGTAATTCTAAATTCAGTCACATATTTTAAGATTATTTTAAGATGCTTGCATAAAAAGAAATTTCGAAATTAATTTTAACAAGGATATTTTTGTTGGCAAAATCGAAAACTTTAAAGCAATAAGGAACAGAAGATGAACTAGAAGAATCTAAAAGGTTAAACATTGATTGTAATTGTTTTATTGTCATACATACACGGAAAGAAGTGTTTTGTTGAAACAACTAAATTTTTGTTACTAATGCCCCTACAAAATATTTTGGTTGCAATGACCAAATTATGGTTGGATTAAACAAATAATTTTGTTAATTCAACAAAATTTTGTTGAATTAACAAAAATCATGGTCATTTCAACAAAAAAATTTTGTGGGGGCAATAGTAATCAAAATTTAGTTGTTTCAACAAAACAGTTCTTTCCGTGTAATACCTGTGAGATACCGCAATAAAATTTTCTTTAATTTATTAATTAAACTAGATGTAGTTATTTACTTTCAGAAACAACTCAGTGTTATGACGAACTAAATATTTGGATTTACGGGGATAAAAATTGCATTTTTTTTATCTCCCACTTTATTTCTCCTGGCTTTCACAAATATTTTAAATAAAGTGTTTAGTAAAGTAAAATGTATATTGTTAGTTAGTATTGGTTGAATATCTTTATTATTTTTATAATTTAACATGCTATATCTCGACAATCGTTTCTCTCGGTAGCTTGGTAAAACCAAAAAACAAAATAAATAAATATCTACGCCTTTAGGTAGGTAATCGGCACAAAAACTTGTGAGAAAATGTACGATTCTTATCAATTTTCTATAAAATAGAAAAAAAAATCAAATAACGAAACTGTAATCCATGATGCCGCCACTTACGCTTAGCATAAACTCCTAGAATGAAAACTGCTGTCGTCAGTTTTATACCTTTAAAACAAACACTTCGTATGGTTTCGAAGGTTAAAGACATACATTGTCTCTACGAAATTTTTTAAAAGGTCCATTTCAGGCGTACATATTTTTTAAATAATAAGAAGACGTAAAAATATTTCTAAGATGTTTCAGTTATATTTCTTAATGTTAATTACTATACACCCTGTCTTATCTTTATCAAATAGAGATAAGAATAGGAAATATATCCTAAAGATAATTTTTTTAAATCTTGCATAATGTGACGACAACACATTGATAATATAATTTTAGAGAATAAATGGGTGCACTTTGTTTTAAACGAATAAATGTCCCACTTGAAAAAATAAAAAACATTACATAGTGGAAGAACACCCTGCTGAGTTAGCTATGAAGACTTTAATTCTGACTTTTAAAACATGTCTTTTATAATTCAGAGTGGAAAAATCGATAAAAATCCCCTTTAACACCGAGGAGATGACTTTTCTCTTTTTAAATTATCATAACTATAAAATAAAATAAAATAAAATAAATTTACTTTCTTTAATATTTTTAATAAAATTGTAAAATAATTTATAAGTGTGTATTTTAATTTCAAAGTTTTAACAAAGATAAAAATATTTTTTAATAAACACGAAATCCCTATCGGGAATTAGATATTATATAAGGGAATTCTCGGTAAAATGATGACGAAGAAACTCGATCAAATGCATTTAACCGAGAACTACTGTAAATTTACAGAGAGGCTCGCTTTTTGTCTCCTTTTTTTTACAGTAATTTTTAAGATTGGAGGTTATTTTGGAGAGATCTACACTTCAGAGCACGCCCCTCGGTCTATTTTTCTCGTGTCTGCCGTTGCAAACAGGGCACACATGCACTGATAAAAATAACTACAATAAAACCACCAATACTTTCACTAAAAATATTATAACAAAATAGTTTCGCAATCTTAGAAATTTAATAAAAGAACTCTAGAATAATTATTATACATGGTGTATCTAAACTACTGGGCAAAACTTTAAGGGGTGATAGTACACATCAAGACAAATAATATTAAATGAGAAACTAAGGGTCCAAAATTTGAAATGATTATAAAAAACGGAAAAATTGGTCGATTCGTTTGCGGTTTACACGAAAACTATTATGTAAGTATTGTTTTGAAAAAAAAAATTATAAAGATAAATTTCAAAAATTGCCGATAGAGGGCGCTTTAGAATTTGAAGTAACGAACAACTATTTTTTACCGTTATTTTTTGCATCTCATTAAATTTTTTTAGAAGTTTAGACATAAACTTAAATTTTGAGCTCAAAATCTGTGGTTAAGTAGCGCAAACTGAACTACGTTCAATGGGAGTGGGTAGGTTCCAATTTCAAATGATTATTAAAAAAAGAATAATTGGTCAATTGATTTGCAGTTTTCACTTAAACTATTCTTTATGTCAGTATTGTCTTGAAAATAAATTATAAAGATAAATTTCAAAAAAGTCGACAGAGGCCGCTTTAGACTTTGTAGTAACGTACAACTATTTTTTACCGTCATTTTTTGCATTTCATTAAATTTTTTTAGAAGCTTAGACATAAACTTAAATTTTTTGCTGAAAATATGAATCGTTGAGAGTGGTTAAGTAGCGCAAACTGAGCTGTGTTCAATGGGGATGGGAAGATTCAAATTTCAAATGATTATACAAAATGGGAAAATTGGTCGATCCGTTTGTGGTTTTCTCTAATACCATTCTTTATGTCAGCATTTCCTTGAAAATAAATTTTAAAGATAAATTTCAAAAAATTCCGTTAGAGGGCGCCTTAAACTTTAGAGTAACCAACAACAATTTTTAACTGTTATTTTTTTGTATCTAATTAAATGCTTGCAAAAGCTTAGACTTAAATTTTGAGCTCAAATTTTGAATCGTTGAGAGGGGTTAAGAAGCGCAAACTGAACTGATTGTGTTCAGGAGTTGATATGTGACCCTGCCCACTCTGACTGGAGTGATATGTGACCCTGTTCAATTTTTCGCTACTTAATTACTCACAACGATTCAGATTTTGAGCTCAAGTTAATTTAATTTATTTTTTTTTTACAAAGTTTATAGTTTTTTTATTATTCTTTTGGCAAAGATTATTTAAGTAATATAATATCGTTAATAATTGACGGAATCCTCTGGGCATAAGTAATACTCACACTTGACAGTTTATTTATTTCTTATTTGGTTACGCATTCATCTAAAAACGTATTTCTATAATGTAAAGCTATTATTTCAAACTTCATATTTCAATTCTTTTTTTTCTGACCGAATTGCTGATGTAATGATTCATTCGTTTAAAAATGATTTCTACACAAAATAATAATAATAATTACTTGTGAACTTATGAACGATATAAAAATTCATTTTGAAACATATCTCCGGTAAAATGTTCAATTAGGCTTTCGAATTTAAATTTCCTTCACATGGAGTTTTGAGAAGCGTTAAACAATTGGAATAAAGAATAGCAAGTAAAAGAAGTTAAATTTCAGAATTTACATTTTTAAAGAATTTCGCAACCTCAATAGACCAGAACTTTTGCAGTTGTAATTTTTAACTCTGTTTGTTCATATAGAACTTGTATTCTTTTCTATTTCTTTTTTATGCTAATGTAAGAAAATGTGAAAGGTTGAAATATTTTTGAGCGAATGAGCCAAAATACAAATATAAAAATGCTTATAAAATATTTTATGTGAAATTTAATACGTTCATGGTTTTACATAAGAGGTGACTAAAACAATAAAAGTGGTATAAGTTGCTAAATATATACATATTATTACATTGAATATTCGAAGTAGCAATGTTTCATATTAAATTTGGGTTGAAGAAAATATTTAACAAAATTAAGTATTTTTTTTTCTACAGTATTAAGTTAAATTTTAAGCACGTAATATGAAAAACTGCTGTTTCGACTGACCAAATTCCCATTTAATTTGAAAGTGACGTATTAAACAAGTAAGAAAAATCATACCTTAAACATAGATTATGAAGCACTTTCCGAAACTTCATGAAATCTTTAACAAAACTTCATTATTTGCGTAAATTAAGTTACTTTATGTAGCCAAATATGAATTCCAAAAATTTTGAATAGCTCTGCATTAGATCTGTCGGTTAATATATATTTAATGATGAAAATGAAATTTAATTTAGCAAGAAAATGCCAAGCGGGTTGAAATTTTTCTTGCGGTAATTTTTTCTAATGGGCGGAAACATATTACTGTACATATTCAAATATATATTCCAATACTTTTAAACAGCCCTGTATTGGATCTGGCGGTTGATATAGGGGAAGATGGGGATAATTGAGCCATTTTTTAAATTTTAATTTTTGTAAAATTTTTATAATTTCTTAGAACAAAATAAATTATTGAAAATGAAAATTTGATAATTCTTCTTCAACTGAAAACCACTTTCAATTAATTTTGAACTATTTTTCTATGTCTAATTAATTTTTACTTTTTTTACATCGTGGCTCAAGTATCCCCATGGAGGAAATACGAGCCATGGTGAATAGATACTTGAGCCAGTACGGAAAAAACCTACAAAAGTTTTTTTTTTCGCTTTGTTTTTGCACAAATATTATACAGAATGATAAATTATGATACATAAAGTCCTTCAAAACCAATTGAGAAAACAAAGCTAATAATACGATAATTTTTTGTCGTTATAGCTGGTGATCGAAGGAACATTGCAAAATCTTTTTACTTTAAGCTACATGGTAACTCAGTAGCGCCCTCTGTTGGTGACAATACTCATTTCTTTGATTAAAAAAACTTACAGTAACAGATGAAGTTACAATTTCACTATAAAATATTAATCTTAATATATTATATTAAAAAATAAATATTTTAAAATGTTGGACCTGACTGATTGAAGTATTAGAGATTTTTATTTTTAAAATAGTTTAATTTTTTTAATGTAATAAAAATTAAATTGAAAACTATGTTTACATTTATCTAAAAAGGGTATTTTTTTTAGTCAAAATGAAAAATAAAATGGATATTTTCATTAAAAATACACATTTTAAAACATTTTTTTCTAAATCATTATTTTTTAAAGAAAAAAATATCAATTAGTGAATATAAGGACACATTTTTATTTCTTGTTTGTTTCATCCATGTCTAATTTCCTAGTGGGGATGGTTGAACCATGGCTCAAGTATCCCCACTCTCACTGGCTCAAGTATCCCCATTACCACCATTTTTGTTTATCAGAGTTTTACTAAGTAAAGCTTGCAGCTATTTGAACTAGTTTAGATTCAAAATACAATTGAAATTATACTTATTAAATTTATCCATATGATTGCAACTTTAAATAAAAATTTTAATGCAAAAAAATAAAAAAAACATGCGCCTAAATATTTACTTTAGATAGGGAAAACAACTATTAATCACCATACATTCAAAATGGTACCAAGGTATATGATTCCTTTTTTACATGTTCAGAACTATAAATATGTTACCATATTGCCAGTTTTAAAAAAGAAAAATTAACCAACTGTAGAAAAAATAGGGATGGTTCAAGTACCCCCACTCTCCCCTACTATATACAGGGTGATTCCAAAATTTTTTTTAAATAAAAGAAGGGTGGTAGTACACATCAAGACAAACATATTAAATGGGAGACCAAGGGTCCTAAACGTTTTCCAAAGGAGATAGCCGCCATTAAAATTTAGGGACCAAAATTTCAAATAAACATAAAAAATGGAAAAATCGGTCGATTGATTTGCGGTTTTCACTAAAATTAACCTTTATGTCGGCATTTTCTTGAAATTAAATTATAAAAATAAATTTTAAAAAATGCCGATAGAGAGCGCTTTAGACTTTGGAGTAATGAACAACTATTTCTTGCCGGTATTTTATTCATCTCATTAAATGTTTTCGTAAGCTTAAACTCAAACTTAAATTTTGAGCTCAAAATCTGAAAGTGGGAGTAGCTAAGTAGCACAAACTGAACTGTGTTCAGAGGGTTCAAATTTCAAATAACTATAAAAAAAGGAAAAATTGGTTCATTGATATGCGGTTTTTACTAAAACTATTCTTTATGTCGGTATATTCTTACAAATAAATTATAAAGATAAATTTCAAAAAATGTCGATAGAGGGCGCTTTAGACTTTGGAGTAACGAACAACTATTTTTTGCATCTCATTAAATGTTTTCCGAATCTTAGATTTAAACTTAAATTTTGAGCTCAAAATCTGAATAGTAGGGAGTAGTTAAGTAGCACAAACTGAACAGTGTTTAAGGGGGGGGGGGGAGTGTTCAAACTTAAAATAATTATAGAAAATGGAAAAATGTGTCGATTCCTTTGCGTTTTAAAATAAAACTATTCTTTAAGTCAGTATCTTCTTGAAAATAAATTTTAAAGATAATTTTTAAAAACTTCCATTAGAGGGCGCCTTAAACTTCAGAGTAACCAATAATTAATTTTAACCATTATTTTTTTGTTCTAATAAAATGCTTGCAAAAACTTATTAAATGTTTTCGGAAGCTTAGATTTAAACTTAAATTTTGAGCTCAAAATCTGAATAATTGGGAGTAATTAAGTAGCACAAATTGAAGTGTCTTCAGGAGTTGAAATTTAACCCTACCCCCTCCACTACACAATTTAATTTTTCGCTACTTAAACACTCCCAACGATTCAGAATTTGAGCCTAAAATTTAAGTTTATGCATTTGAAAGCATTTAATGAGATTGAAAAATAACAGTTAAAAATAGTTGTACGCTACTTCAAAGTCTAAGGCGCCCTCTATCGGCATTTTGTGAAATTTATCTTTAAAAATTTTTTTCAAGGAAATGCTCATTTAAAAATTAGTTTTAGCGAAAACCGCAAACGAATCGACCAATTTTTTCGTTTTTTATAATCATTTGAAATTTGAACCCTCTGAACACAGTTCAGTTTGTCTACTTAACCACTCCCAACTATTCAAATTTTGAGCTCAAAATTTAAGTCTAAGCTTACGAAAGCATTTCATAAGATGCAAAAAATAACGCCAAAAAAGAGTTGTTCGTTACTCCAAAGTCTAAAGCGCCCTCTATCGGCATTTTTTGAAAATTATCTTTATAATTTATTTTTAAGAAAATACCGACATAAAGAATAGTTTTAGTGAAAACTGCAAATCAATGAACTAATTTTTGCGTTTTTTATAATCGTTTGCAATTTGAACCCTCTGAACACAGTTGAGTTTGTGCTACTTAACCACTCCCACTTTCAGATTTTGAGCTCAAAATTTAAGTTTGAGTTTAAGCTTACGAAAACATTTAATGAGATGAATAAAATACCTTCAAGAAATAGTTGTTCGTTACTCCAAAGTCAAAAGCGCCCTCTATCGGCATTTTTTGAAATTTATCTTAATAAATTAATTTCAAGAAAATGCTGACATAAAGAATAATTTTAGTGAAAACCGCAAATCAATCGACCGATTTTTCCGTTTTTTGTGTTTATTTGAAAGTTTGGTCCCTAAACTTTAATGGCGGCTATATCCTTTGGAAAAGGTTTTGAACCCTTGGTCTCCTATTTATTATTGTCTGTCTTTATGTGTACTATCACCCCTCTTTTATTGTAAAAAAAAAATTAAAATCACTCTGTACAATGTAATGAAAAAAATTAGTTTAGTAAGAAAATGTCTAGCATGTTGAAATTTCTCTTTCAGCAATTTATAATAATCGATGGAAACATACTTGAATACTTTTGTTCATTCCCTTAGTTTACCTTGTACCTTTATTACACGTCAGTATAAAACTAAAATTTATTTTAAACTAAATCATTCTGAAAACTGCTAAAATCACATTCTCAGAATATATCATTCATATACGTCCATGTATTCAATTGTTTGCGTGACCCTGTATATTACTTTATCTATGTTCTGCAAACATCTCTTAGTAAATTGAATGCATTGAATGCATAACTTATTTAAAAACCACCTTTTTTAAATTTAAGCTCATATTCAGTAACGTGTATTTGCGACCACTTTTGGGTAACCCTATATAACAGCTATAGTATTTATACATGGATTTAGTAAAAGTTTAACGCACATATCATAATTAAAATGCATCTCATTCATCCATCAGCTATCATCGGATATATGTACAGTATTTCGGAAAGAATATATTATTTGAAATCATTTGTGTATCTCTGTAAATTCTATCAGTACAAAAAACCCTGAACGGGTTAAAAGCTTGTGACGCAGCACTTTATCTTATATCTCTAAGAATTTTAAATTTGGGTCTTAAAACTAATGATATCAAAATTTATGTGACGCTATGCTATTAATTAATATATACATATATTAAAATTTATTCATTAAGGTTTTATCAATTACATCTTTCATAAATTCAAAATATGAACCTTAAAAGATATGATATCAAAATTTAAGTGACGCCTTGACGAGGCTTTAAACAATGTTTTAAAATTCCATTTATTTATTTATTGTCTAAATACATTTTCATATCTAAACAATACTTTTCATTTTCCAATACACTGTTAAATACATCACTTTCACTGAATATATATAATGCACTGAAATGTATTTATTTGAATAAATAGATTTAACTTTTGGGCTACGCTATCCAAAATCAAAAATAACATTTAAATAAATAGTTTTTGCGTCATTGTATCTATTTGCATCTATTTAACTTACTTTGGATACAATGACGCAAAAAATATTTATTCAAATGTTATTTTTGATTTTGGATAGCGTAGCCCAAAAGATAAATCTATTTATTCAAATAAATACATTTCAGTGCATTATATATATTCAGTGAAAGTGATGTATTTAACAGTGTATTGGAAAATGAAAAGTATTGTTTAGATATGAAAATGTATTTAGACAATAAATAAATAAATGGAATTTTAAAACATTGTTTAAAGCCTCGTCAAGGCGTCACTTAAATTTTGATATCATATCTTTTAAGGTTCATATTTTGAATTTATGAAAGATGTAATTGATAAAACCTTAATGAATAAATTTTAATATATGTATATATTAATTAATAGCATAGCGTCACATAAATTTTGATATCATTAGTTTTAAGACCCAAATTTAAAATTCTTAGAGATATAAGATAAAGTGCTGCGTCACAAGCTTTTACCCCGTTCAGGGTTTTTTGTACTGATATCAGTGCTTTTTTTTAGGTTAATAATAAAAAGATAAAAACAAAAATTTAAAGACTAATGCAAAGAATTCATATTCATGATTTCAGATCACGTTTAATTACCCCTCCCCTATCCACTTAAAAAAGATATTTCATATTTTATTATTAATATATGCTGTGCTACTTGATTTCGTTAAAAACAACTCTGTAGTAAAGTACGTTAGTATAAGATAAGAAAGTAATGTACATTCAGCACCGTATTTCTAAGAAAGGATTTCATAATCTATGCTATATGTATCATTTCTCATTCTAGTTAACTGTGTTTATTCTTTACACATGATGATACATATACTGCAGATGGATTAAAATGATCAGGAGTACAATATTCAGAATGTGCTGGAAAATATTTCATAATATATGCTGCGTGCATGATTCTTGTTAATAATGTTTCAACCTTTGTATAGGTTGGTAATATTGCAGATTGATTAAGACTATATCCGTTACAATATTCAGAATATGCTGGAAAGTGTTTCATAATCTATGTTGCACACAGGTTTTTCTTTCTTGTTAATTATGATTTGTTCTTTATATAGAGTGGTAGAATTACTGCAAATGGATTAAAATGATAGGCTTACATTAATGAAAATGTGTTGGAAAGTGTTTCATAATCTATACTGTATGTGTAACTTTTCATTCTTGTTAGTTTATTTATGTTTTGCTGTTTGCACAAAACATATATAAACTAACAGGGGGGGGATTTGGATGGGAAGATTACTGTACAAAGATGAAAGTGATAGGTTTAAAGTATTCAGAATAAAATGGAAAGTATATAAACATGTTTAATGGAAAATTTTTTACTCTCGTTAATTATGCTTTGTTTTTTGCACAGAATGGTAAAATTATTGTACATGAATGGCAATAAGTTTACAATATTCAGAATGAGTCAGAAAGTGCATCATAATCGATGCAGTATGCATGAATCTTCGTTCTTGTTAGTTATGTTTTGTTCTTTGCACAAGGTGGGAAAATTACTGCATATGGATGAAAATAGTAGGTTAACAGTATTCCGAATATGTTGGAAGTTGCATCATAATCTATGCTGCATGCATGACTTTTCGTTCTTGTTAGTTTTTCCCCCTACACAAAGATAAAATTATTGCAGATGAATGAAGGTATTAACGTATTTAAAAATGTGCTGTAAAGTATTTCATAATCTATGATGTGCGCATAATTTTTCATTCTTGAGGGGTTTGGTAAAAATGCCCTTAAGGAGGCACATTACGCAGATGGGAAAGGCAAGTGCATTATATGAAAGAGTGAAGAAATGGTGTCTAATGATATAATGCTTTAAAATGTTATAAAAAGTTCTACCGAGAAATTTGGATGTAATTTCAAAATCAATAATAACAGTAAATTAAGTATGCTTATTTCTTCTTGATAACATCTATAAACATATAATTAAATCAGATCTATATTAAAATTGATAATATATATTCTACATTGATCAATGTACTTGTCATTTGTACAAAGAATGTCCTGATTGGTAATTGCCCCAGGGTGATCAATAATTACAATGTTCCCAGGGTAGTTCCCGATCATCGAAATTTTTTTATTCAACAAACTTTAAATAATATTTTATTCAAAGTCTATATTTTATTGAATAGACTTATAGCAAATCATTAACTATGTTAAATTTGGTCACATCAATTGTAAACATTAAAAAGATGTTAGTGGTTTTTTTTTATCAGGAATTTTCCGGGTCCACCCTATAAGTTTCATACTTCAATTAGGAAAATATTTAACCGACAAAGAAAAGAAAATAAGTACTTTATTATTTATTATATGTTTTCATTTCATATGAAACTTTCCATTCTTGGGCGACTTAACTTTCAAAATAAAAATAATATACTTTTATCGAACATTTCAGCCACTAGGCATAAAACGTGCAAAGTATGAAAATTTACACATTTAACATTGTACGAAATATTTTCAAATTGATGACTTGAAAAATTAATTTTTTTCTCATAAATCGTGTAAAATAATATTAATCCATTAAGAACCAACTTTGATTTACTAAACAGCTATAAATAAAATAAACAACTCAGAAAGCATCACAAGAATTTATGAAAAGAATTTGTGTGTACAGTGTACATATTTAAGCATTATTCAGATTTAGTTCTAAAACCAAATTAACAAATCTAGTAAAAATTTTAATTGTTAACACTATAGATCACTAAAAAGCATCATAAAAAAATATTATTTATCTATGTGAAACCTTTTTAATCTAACATTTCAGTCGCTAAGTATGAAGCAAGCAATATTTAAAAAGTGTAAAGTAGCTGAAATTTGTATAGTTTGGGATAAATATTGTGCAAATAGAATGATACAGACTTCTGGGTTTATTTACATTTGAAAAACAGTAATTTGAATGTAATAATGGGCTAGAAATCATAATGAATGCTTACAATAATGTATAATAAAGTCAACACTGTGAAATACACAAAATGTATTATATGCAATGCATGTTAGAATGTAAACATTGAAAAGCATCTCAATATAAGCTCATGGATGAAGTTAAGTAATACTTTTTTTCATGGAATAACAATTTTTTAATGAAATAAACTAGGATGCAAGAAAATTCAAGTATTTTTTATTCAGCATTTAAAAATAATAATTTGAGCGAGGAAGTGATGTATGCTTGATTGGTTATGCTTAATGCAAACCTATTCTTCGTTAAAACAGTGATAAAACTTTAACAATAAGTGATTTTATTCCTGCAAACTTTTTGTTTATTTCACAATATACATGAATATTTCCTTCAGTAAATTTTCTTGAACCAGAAAGTTTTATATTGGTTCAAGGAGTCATTTGTGTTCTTAAACTAGAGGACAAAATTATTACTCCATCCATTCCTACTCTAATCCATAAGTTTTCAAAAACACAAACATAGCAAAATTTTAACAATGATATGTAGAGTATGAACAAATTCATCTTTTTGCAATTATTTAAAAAAAAAATTCCTGCATTATTCAATGGTAGTACACTGTAAAAAAAAATTTGGATAATTACAAAATTTTTTCTAGTAGAATTGTATTCCAAGAACTTTTTATGTAACGGCAACAATAAAAATGCATGTAACAGATACAGATTTGCACTTTGAATCAAACAAATTTTAAGGTTACTAAGAATTTTTTTGGGAAATCGTATTCCAAGAACTTTTTAAGTGACGATAACTAGCATTATAGATAAAATTTTAGTAAAGTTACCAAAATTTTAGTAAATTCTTTTGTAAAGTTACAGATGGTTTTAGTTTTGCTTACAAGTTTTGTAGATTGACATCATTTTCTTGTACAGTGTGCACATAAAATTTTAGTAAGCATAAGAGATTTCGGTTAATTTAGATTACTAAGGTTACAGATTTTTTTTACAGTGTAATCAAAAGATAAAAATATATAATTGTACATAAGTAGTATTGTTTTATCCTTTTTACACAAATTTTGATTGGTATAGTTAGAAAAACCTGAATTTTTAGGAATTATGAAATTAATTAGTGTGACATTATTCAAATTTACTTTCCAAATTTGTGCTTTTTACTAAACAAATCAACAAAATTCACAATTCTTAGATGCTGTTAGCGAAAGTTTGCGATTTTTCTTCACATGATAGATGAAATTCTCTATTTTTTCCCGCACCAGATCGAGGAAATTTTTTAATTTTCGGTGCCTAATTGATGATATTTTCGATTTTTCGGCGCCTGATCGACGAAATTTCGTGATATTGCTGAATCTGAACAACCAAATTTCCTATTTTTATGAAGTTGATCAAGGAAAGTCGCGACTTTTATGAACCTGGTCGATGAAATTTGTGATTTTTTCTAAGCCGATCAATGCATTTCGCGATGTTTACGAAGACAATCCATGAAATTTGCTATTTTTCATTGCATGATCAACGAAATTTGCGATTTTCCTCTGCATTATCGACGAAACTCATGATTTTTCATCACAGGATCGACGAAATTCGGAATTTTTCCGTGCCTGATCGACGAATTTTGCAATTTTTTCACGCTTGATCCACGGAATGCACGATTTTCATGAAGCCGATTGACCAAATTCTCGAATTTTACAAAACCGCTCAACGAAATTTGTGATTTTTACAAAGCTAATCGACAAAATTCACTATTTAATTTCGCATGATCGACAAATTTTGTGATTTTTCTGATCCCAATCGACGAAATTCGTGATTTAATTAGGGTCTGATCGCTGTAATTAGCGATTTTTCTGCGTGTGATTGCCAAAATTCGCAATATTTCCATCTCAGATTAATGAAAATTGCTATTTTTCAGAATCCAATCAACTCGCAATTGTTTTGTGTCCAATCGACGAAATGTGTGCTTTTCCCATTCTTAATTGACGAAATACGCATTTTCCGCTCCCGACCAACGAAATTCGCAATTTTTGTATCAACGCTGACGAAATCTGATTTTTTTACACGGCAAGATGAAACTAGTGATTTCTTTCCCTTTATAAACTGACGAAATTCACGATTGTTTTGCAGCCGAACAACGAAATTTTTAATTTTTCCGCGTGTTATCTCTAAATTCGCTATTTTTCTGTGCCTTATCAACGAAATTTGCAATTTTTTTTCTTTCCTGATCGACGCTTTTTTCTCTCTAAATCAACGAAGTCTGTGATTTTTTTTGCATCCAAACAACATAATTTGCGATTTTTCCATGCCTGATCGACAAAACACTTACGTGCCTAATCGAGGAAATTTGCTATTTTTTCAGAGACTCATGTGCAAAATTCGCAATTTTTCCATATCTCATGAGCGAAACTTGCGACTTTTCCGGTCCACATCGACAAAATTCGCTTTTTTTCCACACTTCATTAATGGAATTGACGATTTTTCCCGTACCGATCAACGAAATTTGCAAGTCTTAAGAGATGAAATTTTATATTTTCACGCAGTAAATTGACAAATTTTCCTGCGACATATGCACAAAAATTGCAATTTTTTCCAGTTGTAAATTGACGAAACTCGCGGGCCACACGCTAACCCATCGCGGGCCACCGGTTGTGCATCCCTATTTTAGAGGTTTTTTAAATTTTCAAATTTGAGATTTTTTAATGTTTTTTATGTGATAGTTATATCCTTAATTCATTTTATAGATAATAATGTTATATGCATGCATGCAAAAAAAAAAAAAAAAAAAAAAAAAAAAAAAAAGCCATTCCATCAGTTTTTTTTTAAAATCTTGGTGTTAGCCGTCAAAAATAAAGTTTTAAAAAACGAGACTTAAAGTTGAAATTCTATGGGTGCGACTATGAATGTGTTCATACATAAATGCTTATGACTCCGTTAAAAATGCAAATATTTTTATGCAGTTTTTTGCATTGGGTTAAGAATTAATTGAATAATCAAACTAGATCATAAAATAATCAATTTTTTTAAAAGTTTTCAACCCCTGAGCCTCCTTAAACTCAAAGAGCATCTGTGTGACAAGAAATTATCATTTTTTTTAGCATAATGAGTCTCAGAAAAGTGATTTATTTCAAATAACCAATTTTTACTTAACTAATCCATGTAATATGCACTTTCACAATTTTAAGTAGAATTTTCGCCAATTAATTGAATTACTTTATTAAATGAAATCTGATTAAAAAAAGCGGCGGATTCCAAAATGCGCCAAAACAATTAAATATTAAGTCTGGTTTTGATTCATATAAGTGACAATTATAGTGATCTTTCTTAGCTCTGGCAAGGGTTTTAACCCGAAAACCACCGCCTTGGCTGCACCACGGACAAAAAAATTTTATGTTGGTGCAAAGAGTAATTTATTCATAGACATGAGAAAAAAAGTTATTGACAAAACCAAAAATAAGTACAGTACAGGATTTTTACCTGGCATTTTCATAAAATTTTGAATATACCCTGTCTCCCCCCTCTAAAGTTTTCATACATTCTATATTATATTCCATATTAAGAAGGCGCCACTTGTCTAGTCTTGTTTTGAATCAGAATGCATTATTAGCATTTTTCATTCAGGTAGAATTTATTTAGAATAGAATTGATAAAGAAAATGCACAAGTTGAAAAACATCGAACAGACATGATAGAATCATTAAGTAATTTTCATGATTTTAATAATCCACATGGATGTTTCTTGTTATGCCAATTCAATCTTGCAATGTCTTAATATACAATGAATAAAGTCTGCAATAAAGTTAACCAAAGAATCTTGCAATGGATTTTTGCCACCGCTTATTCAAATTTAATTAAGAGGAATCAAGATAATGAAATGTTGTATAAATTTTACTTGCTAACTTTATAGATTACTAGGTACTACTAGGTTATCCCGTCGACCAAAAAATTATCGCCAAACTATAAGATTAAATTCCAATAATGGATGATCGTGAATGTCACATTCAATGACATTAAATACAATTTGTGTGTTTAAAATGTCATTAAGTGATTTTTATTTAGACTTTATTAATATTTTACTAATTATTTGTTTTTTCATTATTTAAAATAAAAAATATGTCATAAGTATAATTTGGCGAAATTGGTCGACGGGATAACAGAGTAGTAGCAATTACTAAAATATTTCAAACTGAAATAATTTATGTAACTGAAAATGTTTTATCCAACATTTCACTTAAGTTTAAAACAAGCAATATATAGAAATTGTAAAGTCCCTCAAGTGTGTGTAACTTGGGACCAGACATTGCACAAATATAATGTGCTCATCTTTTGTTTACATTTTTAAAAAGAGTAATTTTAATGTAATAATGGACTAGAAATCATAATGAATGCTTATAATAGAGTATAATACAGTCAACTCTGTGAAATCCACAAAATGTATTATCTGCAAAACATGTTAAAATGCAAACATTGAAAAGTGTTTTAACACTTTAACTCAAAGATAAAAGATATGCAATAATTTTATTTTCATGAAATGACAAATTTTAATAAAATAAACTAGGATTTAAGAAACTTCATGTATTCTGTACCATGTATTTAAAAACAATACTTTAAGCAAGCCAGTAAGTTTCAGTTGATTAATTATGGTTAATGCAAACTTATTCTTTGCTCAAGCAGCGAAAATATTAAAAAAATAAATAATTTTACCTCTATATATTTTTTGTTTATCAAACAATACACATAAAAAGTTCCTTCAGTAAATATTCTTGAACAACAAAATAATCCATTGCAAGATTCTCCAGTTAACTTTATTGCAGAGCTTGTTCCTTGTAAGACATTGCGAGATTCAATTGGCGTAACAAGAAACAACATGTGGATTATTAAAACCTGAAAGTTACTTAATGATTCTATCTTGTCTGGTTTATGTTTTTTAATTCGTGCATTTTCTATATCAATTTAATGGACATTATGTAAGAGTATTACTGCCTGAATGTGAAAAATGCTCCGTAACTTGGCGCGTTCGGATTCAAAACAAAACTAGACAAGTGGCGCCACTACGCGTATGAATACATCGACTATCCAACAACAAGTAATTTAAAATAATTTTTGTTTGAAAACCTTAAAAAAAATTATAAGTCGAAAGTATATTGAATATGTATAATTAAAAAATATTTTCCTATTTTAAAAAAGGATTCAAAATATTTTTTTCCACAAAATGCAGAAATATGCGATGTAAGAAACGTAATATTTTCTGCTTTACGAAAAATAAAGGCAATATAAATAGAAATTTGATTTAGTATATGTTTATTGAATGTTTTAAAGCACATGATAAGATGTTTTTGTAATTTAAAAAACATTTATTGCTTCGATTCGGGTGTTTTAACTGTGACCATAAGTACATAAGGTTTTTCACTCAGGCTTCGTCTGCTAACCCATTGAATAACATGTAATCCGCGAGCTAATATAGTCCAATTTTCCAAGACCAATATATAACAAACAAGAGTTTTCCTAGAAACAAGGCAAGTCTTATTCCCTCTATCTTAAAGAGATTCATATTATATATAAGTTTTAATAAAATCTCCCAGCCCGTTTTCTAGATCTCATTATCAGGAACAAACACCATCAATTTCGGTTTTAAAATGGTTATCGAGATCTAAAAATATACGGCACGTAGAAATGTAAAGATTATAGGATAGGATTAGACTGGGAATATAAGACTATATTGAAAAAATTGGACCATTCTGTCCAATATTTGCTGAGTTATTAGAAGGCGGCTTTTCAGATTTCTTTTGATGTTGAGTTAGCTGTATATATGAAGTTCCGCATCTACCTTACGTGGATACCTTATGACGATGGTAGGTTTAAAGCTGCGTCACTTGAAGGCTGCCGCCTTCTATGATCTACTTCATATAATGCTTGACTGTATCGTATAATTTATACTAAGCCTCAGCTATATATATCAGTTTTATTATATATGAAATGGTTTAACGCAAATATGTCGCACACAATTCCCCCCTTTGACCATTATGTAATGGAATTCTTTTGTGTCACCCTGTAAATGTATAATAGCTGTTTTTTACCGCATTTTTACAGAATGCATATTTTAGTACATATCATAAATTCATATAAATTTTAATATGTTAGACACGGTGTAATATCTTAAAATTCATATGAGGCCGCAATGTAACGGTAAACTTTTGACTAGCCCTGTAAATGAAATAATCATGGTAGAAAGTTAATTTTCAGTAGGGTTCGTGCTACGGTTAATGTCAATAACATCTAAAATTTCATGGCGATCCGAGTATATCTACGAGAGTTAGAGCACGGCCAGACAAACCGAATGCATAAGCACTCTTAAACTTTGTTAGAAAGTGCTAAAAAGAGAGATAAAATAAAACAAACAAAACCGCATGCAATAATAATATATATTTTCATTAATAAGTTCAATCCAAGAAACTGCTACTTATGCTTTCAATTCTAATAATTATTGGCCCTGACATTTAAAAAAAAGTGAGGTATTTGTAGAAAATACAGCAATTACGTATTAAAATGTTCTCTGATGATTAAACTTGAACGAATACGAAATTGTAAATGAAGTGTATATTTTTAACATTTATTTTACTATTTTAGTCACCTTTAAATAAAGCAATGAACTTTTTAAACTTCATTATTCATTCCATACAGAAAGTTTTCAAATTATGTTCCCTTTAAATTTTAGGATTTTTTTTTCTTTTTTTTGTCATTTTGAACATTTAGAAAATTTATGATTTTAATCAATGAACTTATTTTATTATATGAATAAATCACGATTTTATCACTGATTTAAATTACATCATTAAATTCCCTGACTAGTTAGTCAAACAATGAAGAAACAATCAGATGTTTAACCGCAACAGAAAATAACCGGCAAGTTACCCTTACCCTAAGGGAAAACAACCGGCAAATTAACTCTTAAGTATTTAAGTTGTGTAACAGACCCCCCACACCTTCCTGCTTCACGAGAACTAAAGAGCGTTGTATAAAATCCCTGAACCTGAGAAGGAGGGAACTATGCCCTACAACATAGGGTAACATTCCCAGTAATTGGCACTTTAAGAATTTGTCTTTAAACTTACTTCAATTTTCATTACCAAGAAATAAAACATTTACTTGCAAATATTTTTAAATTAAAGAATGCATATCTGTGCATCTATTTTACCCACTAAAAGCAAAAAACTTTTAAAAAGTATTTTTATAAAAATATATTTATAAAAAGTTGCTGTAGTCACCAGTAATTGGCAACTAGAGCACTAACGTATGACACCTTATGATCCAGGATTGGCACATGATTATATAAAAAAAACTTTTTGTTTTGCATTGTGTTTAACACCTTTAAAGGAATTTACCGTAGATCAAGATGCCATATTTCAGTTTTTTGAGAGTAAGATATCAGCATATTAGTCTGAAATGTGAACACTTTAAAACAATACCATATGTTTATATTAATACCCAGTAATCGTCATGCTGCTCCAGTAATTGTCATATGAAGCTTTAATGGATCCCAATTACTGATAATCTTTCATATTTTCAAATAAAAACAACTGATAATCAAAATTAGTCTATAACTTTAAAAGTACTGCCAAAATAAGTGTTTTAACCTCAAATCTTGCGATTCCCTTGTAATTGAAATAGGTGTCAATTACTTGGAGCTAGCAAAACTGAAGCACAATTAATTGGCATCTATCATTAATTCAGAAATCCAAATATCTGTGTCAAAAATACTTTTACACAATTAAAGTAACCCTTTTAAACTAAACAAAACTGTTGTCAATTAAAATTTAAAATATATTATAAATCAGATAATAACGAATTGAAAAGCATGTCTTTTTTAAGACTGACAAGAAGCATTTGCTAAAAAATTGCTAATTTGATACAACCATAATTGTTTTTCTTTCCTAGGCACTATTGTCATCTAGTAGCATAAATCGAAGTTATAATCTTTAAAGTAAATGAGCATATAACTGGTAAAAGGTCTTGCTTTTTAAAAGAAGGGATATTAATCTTATTTTAGGACATGTTTGTAGGATGTGCCAATCATTGGTGCATGCCAATTACTCGGGACGTTACCCTATATAAGAATAATAAAAAACTCTAGTTACCAAGTTTAATCCTTCTCTCGTGAGATTTTTAACAATAAAATAGTAAACAAACTATCATAGTTATTTAACAATATACTTGCAAGACATTAAAGTGACATGTAACGATTTTTTTTAGTCGTGTTATTTTTGTGCTAGAATATTATTTTCGTTACATGAAATGTCACCAAAACATGCTGTTCTATCGCAAACAGTAATAATGCTAATGTTAAACAATACTCTGCTAATATTAAAAAGTCAATATGAAGTACGTTGCAGTAAAAAAATATTATATATATTTTTAGTTTCATTTTAAATAGTAACACAATACCATGTTTAAAGAAATATCAGTTTCTTAAAAGTGTTTGAAAAAAAAGTTTTCTATATCTGAGACATTAAAGTGACATGTAACGAATTTTTTTAGTCATATTTTTTTTGTGCTAGAATATTATTTTCGTTACATGAAATGTCACCAAAACATGCTGTTCTATCCCAAACAGTAATAATGCTAATGTTAAACAATGCTCTGCTAATACTAAAAAGTCAATATGAAGTACGTTGCAGTAAAAATATATGTATTTTTTTTAATTTCATTTTAAATAATAACACAATACCATATTTAAAGAAATATCAGTTTCTTAAAAGTATTTGAAGAAAAGTTTTCTATATCACATAATATCTAATTTCAGCAAAGTATAATATTTCAAATGTTTCATAAATTAATAGTTTCAAAATCGTTTCTAATTATTTATGTCCAAAAAGTACTATTTTGAAATCTTTGAAATAAAATAACAGAAAATCAAAAGATTTTTTTTTCGTTTTGTTTTATTTTTCTGAAGCAGATTTTTAAAAACTGAAAGCTATTTTTAACTGGATCGAATACACAAACTATTCACTGCTTTGAATTATCATATTTTTCTATCTCAGAAGTTTAAATCAGAGATTAGTAGTTTTTTTATGTTTTCAAAAGATTTCTATACCTATATATGTATATATTATCTCAAAATGAATTTTTAAGGTATATATTTTTATTATAGATGTATACATAGAGTAAATGATGTTTGATGAGTATAACTTAGAAAATATAGTTTAAAATCTATATGCGTACTTTAAACGCTGTTTTCTCAGAATTGGAAATTTCTCATGTTTATGGAATTTTAAATGTTTCATGAAAATTCCTTATTATCAGATTATATTAAAATTTTTACTTTGCACACCTCATATAATAATAAATAAAAGATAGCATAGATAATTTTTCTTAAGGAACATTTTTATAGTAAAGTTTGCTATAAATAAAAAAATTATTGTTATTTTTCACAAAAAAGTAGAGCATTCTTATAAAATATTTTTCTTCTGTTTACACGTTCAATCCACTTTAACAATTTATGCTAACTTTCTCTCTAATAACCGATAGGTACCTGATGAAAAAAAAGTCATGATATATTCAAAAGAAATGCAAAAGGGACATTTTAAAATATAACAATTATTTGATATTTTAAAATTTTATAATTTAAAAACCTTTTTTTATTATACATTATACATTAAATTTTGAATTTAACCATTTGAACTTATCATGAACAATTCTACTAATTTAAAAATTAATTTGTTGAAAAATAAAAAAAAAATTATTTTTAATGTCCCCTGTCCACTTAAGTTTTTAAAAGAAGATACGAAAATCGATTTATAGTGAGTTTACTTTTTCACATTTAAGACAAATTTCATTGTTATTTTTTGCAAAATGAAATTCTCGAATAGACCTTACTTTTCGCTGAATGTGAAATAAGTCTGTTTAAAATGCAATTAAAAGAAGTTCATTATTGTTGCAATTAAAAATTAAAATCCATATATTGCTCAGAGGGACACGCCATGGATTTGTGACGGAAAACGTGGATTTTGTGACAACTATCCCTACAAAAAAAAAGGAAAAAAATCAATAATCTATTTTCGGATAAAGCTTGCCACAGTGAAAGAGGAACACCGTGTATATATTTTTACAAAAAAATAATGTCATTTAAATTTGAATTGAAGATGCAAATCTAAAAATATCGTTTATTTGCTGGCACTGCTATTACCAGTGCATTTAACCACTGCTGAAAACACGTTCGCAAATATTTGTACATTTTGTTATTAGAGGAGACAAGACTGAGTGCGGTACTTTGGATGTATTTATGACCCGCTTCCTTGGAAACTTCCCGACCGATATTGGTGAAATTTTACATCCATATTCTTTTACTTATGCTCAAGATTTATGGCAGACAGTTTTGTTTTTGTGACAAAACATTTTATTTCAAACCAAAGTAGATTTTTCAGGGTTTTTTTTTCTGAAACTAACTAAAGTTTGTTAAAACTGTCTGCCATACATGATTTTATATATAGTTTACCACCAAAAAAATATCAATATCGCTCGAGTTCTTTATGACATAATGGGATTTTTACCTGAAATAGTACGAGATAAAAATAACTTACATACGTCTAACTTGTGCCAAATTCTTGCACGATTTCTGAAATATATGAATTAAAGTATACACTGGTGTGCAAAATTTAAGGACGAGTCCCAAAATGCCAATTTTCAAGCGATAATTTTCTCGTGAATATTCAAAAGGAAATAATATAATTCAAATAATTACTATCCCTGCATAACTTTTAGTCTATATAACATCTCATTCAGGTCACACATGGTCACAAGAGTCCCAGTCACTACGGCGAAACAAAAAATAGGAAATTCCATACGCCTCATTTAAGCAGCAGTCAAAATAACCTGTCATTGGAGTCACATATAGTAGTCATTTGAGACTCAAAAAAGAGACGTATGGAATTTCTTTTTTTGTTTCGCCGTAGTGACTGGGACTCTTGTGACCATGTGTGACCTGAATTAGATGTTATATGGACTAGCTGTTATGCAGGGATAGTAATTATTCGAATTATATTACTTCCTTTTGAATATTCGCGTGAAAATTATTGCTTGAAAATCCCTTGAAAATTGGCATTTTGGGACTCATCCTTAAATTTTGCACACCAGTGTATATTAATTATTCGATAAAATTCAGTTTCATGTAATGAATGGTGCTAGGTTAAATCTACATGACTTCCGGATTAACATCTCTTACACAAAATTTATTCTGTTAGCACAAAATTTTAGGTTCATTCGTAATTATGTAAATTTGTAGCAGCGATGGGTGTTGTTCAGTCCATCTGTCCTTCCACATATAACGGAGCAAAAACTATCCAACTGAATCGTTTGAAATTTGAGATATATAATTGTTGGATAATTTTGTCTAGTCATTTCAAATTTTTGAAAATATGATGTGGAGTTTAATTACAGGTACAATAAAAAACATTCTGTTACATTACAGTCAGTGTGAAAGAAAAAGAGTTTCAAGTGTATTTTAATGATCTTACACTCTTTCGAAATAATAAAATTGATATGTATTCCGTATAATCTGTGGTGTAAAGAAAAATTGATATTAATATACAGGGACACACAAAGGTATCCCTTTACATAATGACGTAGACAGAAACATTTTTTTGGGTGCGTTTTAAAACTATTTCATGCGTTATGAAATTGATATGCATTCTGAGGTTTACTACAAGTTACTTCCTGTATAAATAAAAGCTTATAGTATTTTTATGTTCACACAAATGATTTCGGCTACTATATTGTATCTGAAGTATTACCCTAATAGCATGCATGGTCACAGTGATGCCACAGTGACTTCACGGTGAGTCACTTTGGTCACATCACATCTGTGACCAAAATGCCACCACTCAGTGACGTCACATTGTGACTGAGATGTGACTTTCTTAAAAATCTTTAGAAATTTATAAATATCCTTCAAAACATGTTATTTACTTTTAACCTTTCTACCCTGTTCAAATTTCACTCTATCTTGACAAAAACGTTTCACACCAGAATTGTTATTTAAAATTTTTTAATATACTTAATTGACTTATTTCTCTGAATATGTTATTTAACTTTCTTTATGAAAAAAGTTCTAGTTCGAATCGTATAAAACAAGTTAAAGCTATGGGTCGATTAGACCCATTCAGGGTAGGAAGGTTAAAAACATGTTTCTGGCAATTTAAGTATCGTCGCTTTTGTCACAGTTTCGTCACAATGTTAATGTCAAATTAGTCACAAATGACACATTTTTCACAAATCTGTCACATTGTCACCACTTTGTAAAGCGTCACGAAAAACCTCTAAAACGGCCTTAACGACTTCACATTTTAGTCACTGTAACTTCACATCGACGTTACGTGACGTCACATCGACAATCGATGGTCAGAAAGTCACAATGTGACTTCACAACGACGTTGCAGTGACGTCACCATGCTTTACGGGTATATACAACTACATCACGAATTTAATAATTTAAAGGTGTGACTATGTAATTTAAAAATAGAAATAAGTATGAAATTTTATCATTAAATTAACTTGAATGGGCGTGATATCTGAGTCGGTGTATTCACTTGTATTCTTAAAATTATTTTTGTTTGTCAGAAAAAAACAAGCATATCAACGGAATCAGGAAGATTCACTGAACTTTTTAAGCAATTAACACAAAAACTCATTTTTTTAATCACACATGTTTCTTCTTATAATTAAGTTTAAAGATTTTTGGCTTTTTTGTGATTTTTAAAAATACTACGAGTTAAATATATACAAGTTTCGCTTAGTTTATGTTGAAAAATAACTATTTACGCAGTAGATAATATTTGTTATGTTTCTCAACAGTTAAACTGGTACTTATAATAGATAGTTATAGAATATTCTGCAAATTACAGGGAATAAAGGATACTATATCTTTTCATAGTTAATTAAAAACAAATACAAAAATTACAGGTATTTTAATTAAACAACTGACTAGAAAATAAAAAATCTTTAAAATAAATAATAATGAATCAAAAATATAATTAAAGAAATCTAATATACGTGAATATGCATTTACTTACGGTACTAACGAAAAACATTAAACAAGCTCAAAGCATTTATTGTTGTTTTTAAATATTTTATGCGATTCTAAACTTTTAATTGAATGGGCTGTGTTTTTGTATTTGTTTTTAATTAAAAAAATTCTATTACAGTTAATATAATTTTGATTAAAAAATTCCAGTAATAATAAATCATATAAGTCAAATCTCATAATTAGTATACTCTTATTCTTATAATACAATTATTTTTATTAGCTTGTGAGTTTTCGTATTTTTCAATAATGTTATATATCTAGCCTTTTTTTCTTCTTTTTTACTATATAACATGTCTCACTATATAATCAAGTTTTAATATAATGTAGAATTCAAGAAAAAACAAAAACGTGTTTTAAAGCATGCTTTCAATGCTTTATATGTATAATATAAACTTAAAAAATCTGTTTCTATTATATATATTCATGAACAAGATTTCAATAATACACTTTTGCAATATTTTTAAAAATGTTCTTCAAAGGTATTGCATTTGGCCCCCATGTTCTTCATGTAAACAGTTGCTGTTTTAATGCATGCATAATTTAAATGCTGTTTTTGACAGAGAAAAAAGAAAAATTTCATGTCTTGCATATGAGATTTATTTTACAAATGCGATTTATATTACAAATTCCTTCCATATGATATGCATCATATTGATTATAACATACAATGACTGATTTAACAATGGACTTAATGATTCAAATTGACTGAACAAAAGAAGTTGCTATACAATTTCAAGTAAAAAACTTTGGATGTGAGGATAATAGAACATACAAGTTTTATTCACGCTTCTACTTAAAATAGTTTTTCGTAATTACCAACTGAAATCAGTGAAAATGAATGACAATTTTAGTTTTTGTTTTGGCTATACGCGACAGCTAACGCGTAACTAAGCCTTAATAAATGTATGGCTATTAATTCTTCACTGCTAAAAAATGCAATTGTAAATGTTATTTCTACTTTGTTTGTTTACTAAATTTCTCTTGTATCAACATTTGCGTATAAGAGACATCTATCCGAAATTCAGAAATTGGAGAAGTAATCCGAAAATATTTTGATGTATGCTAATACAGACTTTTATTCAAAATAAAGTTTATTTAAAAAAAAAACAATAGTTTTTATTTGATTTAAAATAAGTCTTAAAAATTATAATAACAAAAAAAAAAAAAAAAGTTCGCTACCACAAATTTTGAAAGGTAATCTTCGATTCACTTTTATCAGCAAAGTTTGAATTATTAAAACATTTACATATAAATAGTGGTATCGTGATAGTTAATTTAAGCATGCGCAATTATTTTTAATATTAAGTAAACGCAGCACCAGTGTGTAATAGCTAAAAAAAATGTGTTTGTAATTCATTGTACTAAGTGCCTGTAATTAATTGTGCTGATGTACATATAAATCTTTTTACATAGAAATATTGTGATTAGTTAATTTTAATTAATTTTAAGTAAAGTGTCAATATTTATGCATAAATATTTTTAAATATAAATGTGTTACTTAGCTAATTTTAATTACTTTTTAAAATACAAAAATATAAATGATATTTTTTATAAACAGCATCTAGTGAAATACAGTCTTATTAAAAATTGTTTATTATAAATGCTCTTTAAAAAACTTAAAATTAAAATTGCACTCGACTATCAGTTTAATTTATATTACAAAATCCTTGCTAGTTTAAAGTTTGCTTTCTTCTACTTTTAAAAATGCCATATACAAAACTAGAAAATTTAAATTAATAACATCCACAAATTATGAAAATTGGAAATATGATGTCAGACACGGTAATTTTTACTGCAATGCAAATATTTTTTCAAGTTTTAATATTACATAGAATTAAAAATTGTGTCCCTGAAATTTTCAAATTACAGAATTATTCATATTAAACAGAAAACTTTGCAACTAACGTTAATTGGAGATTTTTCTTCTGAGTGCAGTGGAAAAGGGAAAATAATCAAAAACATAAATCAAATTAAGCTAGTACGAAAGATTTGGTAGACACTAACACAATTATTATCTTTTTTTCGTTCACCAAAACATTAACATTTTCCTTCGTTTCATTAGGGGGAATATTGTACAGATCTTATTAACTATTTGCAAAAATACCGCAAGATTTCAAGATAGTCGACATTTAATTTTGAAATTAAATTTATATTTATGCTACTTTCATCGAAGCTTAATTATGCAAGTTTTTTTTATAACCTTAAGAGTAAAAATTATCGTAAAACTTTAAAATAATTAGTAAAATTAGTTATGCACTATTTTCAGTGAACTAAATATTATTTAAATTTATACTTTTTAATCTCACTTTATTCATCTCCAATTTTCTGAAACGTGCAATTAAAAAAAAAAAAAAAATTAAACACTCCTTACTAATTTTACAAATCATTATCGTAATGGAAAGTTACTGGTACCAAAAAACTGTAAATAAAGTCTAAATTTAAAGTAAGTATGTAAAATTATCTTAGGAGGTCATCTACATATTTAAACTAAACCTTTTTTCCATAGCTTTGCCCAATTCTGAATCTCTTAATAATCTCTAAACCCTACATTTAGCCTAAAAACAAATTTTCATGCATTTCGTGTGGTATGTTTTCAAGAAATTAATTATTTTAAAACGAGCACAATTCAAGACTGTATTCAAATTGAACTTCATAACTCCATTGTTGACCAAGAAAACACTTTTCTTGATCAAGGCATCTTTGACATTAATCAAGCACTCAATGAAGATTGCTAGATTGCACCATAGCATAAGAAGTTTAAAAATATTTATTCACATCTATCGTAGAGGCCCCTTTACCAACATTTTGCGATTTTTAAGCAGTATTTGAAAACCACTTAGAACAAAATATTGATATTTTTGGTTTGTAGAAAGCATTACTTACTAAATCTAAATTTATCAAAAAAATTGCAGGTTGCAATTCATAATTTTGTTGAAAATTAATTTCATATTCATAATTCATATTATAAAATTAAAAACATTCCAAATTCAGTATATTTGTGTTAGGGTAATTTAGTATCATTTCAACATAAAAAATAGCATATTAAAAATATAATTTCAAGAGATATTAAAATATATATATGAAAATATAATTTAACATTCGAAGCACCAAATTTTGAATGTTTATAATTCAAAAACTTATTATTCAAATGACTTGAAATTCGGTGAATAGGCATAATTTGAACCGAAAATTTTAAATATCTTGAAAATGGTATCTTTAAATGATCCATGATATCTTTAAAATATTATCATTCCTATGTAATAATTTAAGTGACCTTTATCTGTGATATAAGGTATTTCATAAATCCCTGCATGAACCTCGTGTTCTATAGGGTCAACTTGCTTATTAAGTAAACTCTTTAATATTGGCGGCGGAGTCGCAATCATATCAATATTAATCTTTTTTAATTTAAATTTTAACTTCTCAAAACTGCCTTTCAAATATGATAAAGAAATTCGTTTAAATTTTCTAAGATCTCTCCCTTTATTGAAACTTTCAATTAACCTAAACAACAAAATTCAGAATTTTGACATTTACACCGAAACTATATCTCACTAAAATTCAGTTTTTACCACATTGAATAATGTTTAAAAAAATGTTTAATTTTATCTTTATCTTTTTATTACATATATGACAATATATTACTAACTTTTAGGCTTATTAAAAATAAAATTATATATTCATAATCTTTTTATATCATATTTATTTTATGTGAAATATATATAAAATAATTTATTTTTCCGTAACAGAAAATAAATACATTTAAAAAAATCTTATTTCCTTCTGTTTGAACTTATATATATTTAAATTTAGATATTATAATCTGTCATATTATTGCATCATTACATGTGATTTGATAAAATACCGATGAAACATAAATCTAGACAAGCATTTTTGTGATTAAATATACCTTAGTTTAATAACAAAAAAATTGCAAACCTTTTTTATTGTCCGTTTATCTGTAGACATCAAGTTTATAATAAAAATTCTAAAACATCATTAGTAATTCTAAATCCATATAAAGGAGTATAAAAAAATTCTATAAAGCTTCTGTTTTCTAAGTTCTTATGGTATTTTAAAAGATTTAGAATAAACGTCTCTTAACAAATATTTATTTGCAAAATATCCATACATCAAAAAACACTCCATTTATCCTTATCAATGTATGCTTTTAAAAATATATAGGTATATATTTTTTCTATAGTCGGTAAAGAAAGATTAAAAAAGTTCCTCAGAGAATTAGAATACATACTAGAATATCTATTTGAATAACTATTAACTATCAAAATTTTGAATACTAGCAGAAAACTTCCTTTTAAATAGATCTCCTGAGAAAAAAGCGAATGAAACTATGCTGCATCTAGTAATGTTCTAAAAATTTATTCTCTTCAAAGAAGTTCTCCAGTATTAAACTATTCAATCCTTTTTAACAAAATAAATTTAGCTAAAAATTTTTTGTATATTCTTCTGAACGTACTGAATGATGTCTGAAATAGAAGTATTTTTTTATTTGCATTTTTAAAGGTTTATGCAGTTTTAAAGGACCAAACATTTTCCTCTTTTAAAAAATAAGTGATTTAATTCAAAGCAACTTCACGAGCGAAAAATCTCTTCTTTGTAGAAATACCTTAAAAAATTAAATTTTATTTTCTAGAGAACTTTGATTAATAAATTGTTTTCTAAAAATTTTTCAGTTTTAATAATATATTTTTATTATTGTTAAAATTAAATATATTGGCGGGATTGAAACTTTAACCCATTGGCAGTCAAGCTCTCTGCATTCAAAACCTTTCAGAAAGGTTTACTGAAAATATATTTTGTGTTTCTGTAAATGTTCATTCTTTGAGAAAGCTAAGTCATTATATGTGTTTCTCAAAAAACTGCTTTTCCCCCTGCAATATTTGCGGGTAATCAATAATCTATTCAAGACCATTGTGCGTGTGTCTAGCAAGGACACTCAATTTCTACTTCCCCTGACAACCGGTCTCCCACCCTTGGACACCTGAAGAAACTAATCCCTGTGTAATCTCCTCTAGAATAAATTGGGGAATCTTTTTGTAATAGGGAACATGTGTTGATTGCAAGCATTCTTGAAAACAGGTAAATCGCATTGAAGTAAAGAAAAAAAAAGACAAATAGAAAACGTGATATTTTCGCACTGATTTTAAGAGTTATAGCTTATGAACTATTTTGTAAAAAACTCTCTTGATATAAATTAGTTGTAGCTGATATACATGTCTTACTATATATATATTTTTTTTACTGTAGTAAAAAAAGATATAATTAAACATTGCTATGCTTTTTACAAGTATAAGTAAATTAAATTTAATTGGCTAAAAACATCACTTTTAATAACCTAACCAAGCAGATTTTTTTAAATTTGATATAACATGCAGTTAAATTCAGATATAACTTATTAATTTTTTTAATTACACAAAATTATTAGGAATTATTCTTCATACAAGATACCTTAGATTAAAGACTTTCTGCAAAATATAATTTTAGAAGATTAAAAAATATATAATTAATTAAAAAGGAAAAGCAGAATTTCAAGAATATTTTATCAAAACCCAAGAATGTAGCAAAATTAATTTAAAATTTTTAAATATTGATTCAGATCTATTATAAACGTATAAGATAAAATGAATTTTTAACTTCATATTTAAATTCATATATGGTTTCACTTCTTTACTAAATCAAGCCTCTAAAGAATAGATCTTTGAACTAGATGAGGCGCCATAGATAAATTTATCAAAGAAACTCATGCTTTAAAAAAATTCTATGAAAAATAGAAAATAACAAAACAACGAAAGAAAACCCTATACTGTTTTGTCGATTAAAATATCAGACAAAGAATGTAACAATACTAGATAATAATTAAATATGATTTTAGAATGTATTTTTAGATTTCAAAATTTATAAAATGAAAAATGTTTGAACTAATAACCAACTAAAAATCATTAACTAATATTTTTAATTACAATTTACAACATAATATCGGATTTAGTTAAGATTACAAAAGGATGTAATGTTATTCTCTTGCAGAAGTTTGGAAATCGATACTAAAATAATGATAAATTTGTTTTTTTAAATTTTTGTATCGCAAAACATTTTAGAACAATATATATATATATATATATATATATATATATTTCGTCGGGATAAAAATTATCTTTAGCGGTACCAATGTACACAAAACTTCATTAAATATAAACCTTAAGATCTTATAAACTATGTAAAAGAACTTCGTGATACTGCAGAAAAAAATAAAATATATATACATGTATGTAGTTTCCAGGATAGTTAAAACAGCTCCTTTCATCAGGTGAAAAAATCGGGGTTGTGTTCACCGAAACAAAAAAATAAAGGAATTTAATCGAATGCAAACTCTATTTTTTCCATCTGATGCAGAAGAATATTTTAACTGCTATTAAAATGATATTCAGGATTTTTTACTAGCCATTTCCTTTAAAGTAACAAGGTGTGATATTTTTACACAAATATTTGCTTGAAATGTTCTATAAGAAAGCTTGGATTATAGGAATACTTCGAATGTAGAATATTTCTCTTATTGCAATACGTTACAAATAATTACATTTATAAAAAAATGCCTTAATAAAGGAATTCTCAAATTTAAAATAGTTTTCAGTTAACGATTTTTTTATTCTCTACTATAATTTTTTTTTATTTTTTTTTTATTGCGTTTAAATTTACTAATATTAAATCTAATTAATCACACTAATATTTCTATTAAGTATTCTATTAAGTATAAAGTAGTATTAAGTATTAAGTTTCTATTAAGTATATTTCTATAATATTATATTTAATATTTCTATTAAGTATTTCTGTTAAGTATTTACAAAGACAGAATTTATATTTCTGTATTTATAGAAAAGGAAACTCAACTGGGAGTGTTCTTTGAACTAATTTTAAAAGTTTTTATTATTATTATTATTATTATTATTATTATTATTATTACTGAATTTTGCATACAGCAGCACACACATGATTTTGTTTTAAGAAGGGGTGGGGCGATGGTGTCAAATTCGAGACATAATGAACACACTTTCTCATGCATTTCCCTGGAGTAAAATTAAAAAAATTGAATTCATACAAAGCTTTGAAATTAAATAATTCTGATATAAAGTAAAACACACACAAAAAACCCCATAAGTTTGAAATTATATCTTGAATTTTAAATTTCAAGAATGGAAATTTTACAATAAAATGAGAGATCTAAAATTTTATTTTTCTTTCCGTCACATCAAGATAATATGTACACATGAGTATATTAGAGATCTGCACGGGCCGAAATTTCCGGGCCCGGCCCGTTTAAATTTTTATATTTTAGGCCCGGTCCGGTCCGTTTTTTCCTGTTACAATTTCTACGATTTCTAAACAATTGATATTTTTATCATAAAATTAAGATTCCTTTAAGGAATACTGCATACATATCTATGGAAGGATTTTACAGTATATTTTACAGGAAATACACATTAACAACATTAATGATTACTTAGATTCTTAGGCTTTCAACATTCGAATGAAAATTCATTAAAAAATTAATAAGGCTTACAATAAAAGAAAAAAGAAATAAATCTAAAAACATCGTTACGTTTGAAGCTCTTTAATAAAAGAAAATTTATAAAAATATTTCTATATAATTTTATTAAAGATTTTAAATCCAAATTCATTCTTAAATTCAAAGAAGCTCCTTTCTGACACATTTGTGAATTCATTTTTTTCTCAGAAACGCATAAGATTAGCAGGTATCTATATTGAGAAACGATATAATCAAATGGTGTTATCCATTTTTTGATACAAGCATTTTAAAAATACTGCAAGCAAATAAAATACTGTCATAATTAGCGTTTTGAATAGAGTTTCTGGAAGCGATAGCATGGGAAGGAAGAAAAACCTGCAATCATTGAGAAACTATTATATCTCAACAAGGTTATACAAGTATTTTATTTGCTTAAAAATGAAAAACGCTATTCGATTCCAAATCCCTTCAATAGTTAGGCTTATCACTTTTATACTTTTACAATTTAAAATTAATCAGAAAAAGTGTCAAACTTTCACATTATTGAGAAATTAATTTAGAAACCATCAAGAGGTATATATCCAAAGATTAAGCTAACATAAGTTCTTTATCACTGTTAATAATTTTACAAATCATGTTTTCTGCCCAACAGATCTTGAGGACAATTAAGTGTAGTTCCGGTCCGACCAGTCTATGTGTAGAAAAGTAATACAAGCTTGATCTCGGCGCGGCATGAGTCAGCTAAAAAAATATTAAAACGGGTTACACACAATGTAACTCTCCGATACCGATGTCTACACTCTACATTTTTATATTGATGTAGTCAAACTAGTATGGCTCGTGACGCACATTTATACTTATTCTCGTTAAAACCATTTTCGTTGAAAATACCTCATATTTTATTGTTTTTGCTGAAATCTTCAGAACGGACCAGCAGGCCCGAATTTTTTTTTTTTTTTTTTTTTTATCGGCCCGGTCGGCCCGCGGGCCAAGTCCGGGCCTGTGCAGACCTCTAGAGTATATAATTCGTAATTCTAAATAAATTGGACAGGGGAGGGAGAGAACACACATCTGAAAAGTATCTGAAAAAAACGTGTTATTTAAAGGGAAAAAAAGAAGAAAAAAAGAAGGGCGGAGAAAAATAGAAAGAAAAATGTGACCGAAAAAGAGGGGACAAGGAAAAAACAGGACACGAAAGAAAAAAAATGCTATGCTTATATTTAATTCAGCATTATAACACATATTAAAGGCATTATAACACAGTTATGTGAATAGAAATGTTTAACATAAATTGAATAATGCTTACTTAAAAGGCGATTAAATAAACAATTATAGATGTTAAAATTTTATTTTTTTTATTTTATTTTATTTAAAAATCTTCTATAACTATACAAGATTAATACTATAATTATTAACATCTATAATTGTTTATTTAATAGCCTTTTAAGTAAGCATTATTCATTTTATATTAAAAGCAAGGCGACATTTTATTCCGTCATATATTTTATATGTATTTTATATGTAGAAATGTTTATTTTAAGTCAATGTCTACTAATACGAAAACTGGAAAATGTGCGAATGTTTGCATACGAGAATGCTCTTTACATAACTTCTTCATTTTAAGCTTGTGCGTGTATAAATTCACTTATTTATTTATTTTTTGTTTATTTTTTATTTATTTACTTACATAATTTTAAAGAAATTAATTAAAATAATAATCAGGGTTTTTTAAAACTTAATATTATTTGAAATGCTTGTTTATTAGCTTAAATTGTATTTTTAAAAATAATAAAAATTTTTGATCAGTAGCATTAGTATTTTTAATTGCTCATTGAACAAACAGACAGGGTTGGGTTTCTGACGTCAGAAACTGGTTTTTGACATGACAAGTGTCAAAAACTGGTTTAAACCGTCAAAAACGTGTAATGCGCTTTAAACATTTTAAGACCAAAAGAGAAACATTGAGTAATTTTTTATTTAAAATTAATTATACTGTAATTTAATAATTACAAAAAAATTAAATTACTTTAATTGCAATAAAACATTGTTTTTTAGAATGTTTAAACAGTAGAAAATGATTTTGTACAGTAAATAATCTGGATCAATTTTACCCCACAGCATCCTATAGCACTTAACAAATTAAGAACATTTATTTACACACAAATGGTTTATGAGTTTAGAGTGTAGGAAGCCAAAGTTACAAAATACTCTCTCAATTGGTGCTAAGCTAGCAGGGCTTTATAGCAGAAGCATTGCTAGTTGAGCAAGTTTGGAGGCAGGCCAAATTTTCAGATTTATGACAGTTTTTTTTTCCTTTTTTTTCCGGAAATGATAATATACAATACAGTAAAAGTGAATTTTTAATATTACATCTAATATTGTATATTTGTGACAGATTTTTAATGTGAAATTTTACAGATCAGTGTAATATTTGAGGTTTCTGACGAGGTTTTTGACAAGAGGTTTTAGCCATGATGGTTTAAACCACGGTTTTAACCGGATAAAACCATACACTGTCAAAAACTTGCCAACCCTGCAAACAGACAAAAAAAAAAAAAAAAAAATGATAATAAGCTAGGGACAAGATTAGAGGCCGTAGTTAGAAGGGAATAATAGGGGGGGGGGGACGGCTCATATTTTCTCTTTCTCTCTCTCTCCGAAGCAGAAAGATAAATTAATGCATATTCATTCTCTAGATATTATGTTTCCTATTCAACTGTTGTAATAATTTAATTTTATGCTAAGAAAATAATAGGATGATTAAAAAATAGAGTGTATAACTAGTGCAATATTAAACATCATGTTAGTGCAATAGGATGAGCTAGTTTTGAAACGCGTATTTTAGTTACAATTTAGTATTTCTACAAAATTGTGAAAGGGCCTCAAAACTAAGTTGGTTTTTGAACAGAATTTCATTTGGATTTTCGGAACAGAAATTGATTGGGTAACTTTGGAATTTTTTCCAGGAAAGGCTGAAAATATCGGTGATGCTAGGGCGGGGGGGGGGGGATGAGTCGCCTTCAGAATCGCCTTAGCTATGGTCCTGAACAAGGCCTTTGTTGAGATTACACCTAAAATAAGAAAATTAGCAAAGTTTGTTATCCCCCCCTTTTTTTGACGCGTTATAAAAGCAATTTATTAATTTTTTTGGTTATAGATTATGAAATTTCCAGATATATTATTCTAAATATTAAAATATGAAATAAAATAAACACTCCTATAAGATACTAGAATAATGGGTAAAAGCGCGCACCCCCCCCCCCCCCTCTTACACAGACACACATATACTCTCAAAAAAGAGAAATATCGCATTTATTTAATAGTATACATAACAGAAAAGATAAAGTTTTGCTTGTGGAATTTAGAATATGTAACAGGGATAGTAAAGTTTTATCCTATTTTTTTAATGACATAAAGATCATACTTAAAAATTTATTTATTTATTTCTGACATGGTACAAAAAATGATGCCTAAGAATTAATTTATTAATGCCAGAAATTGAGTATTGATAAAAACGAGCATTCTCGTATGTGATTATTCAAGAGATTTTAAAGAAATATTCATCTACAAAAATTATACAAACCAAATATTTGGTGTTTCGTCACTTCTTAGTACTTAAATACAAAAAAAAAAAAAAAAAAAAAAAAAAAAAAAAATATCAATTCCTTGTCACCTTTTTTCTCCCTTTTTTTTTTTCACTTTTTTCCGGTCACAGATAAATTGATCAGAAGATATTATATTCAGTCATTATTTTGTTTGTGTTTAAATGAGTAAAATCCAGGACGAAAAAGAGCAACTGATGGAAAATGCGCAGATGCTTTTAATAAAAATGAAGTCGAACATTTTTTTCCTTTTTTAGGTGTAAGTAGAATATTTTATCAGTGAACTCTGTCGAAGTTAATCCTTTGAAACAGGACTAAAAAAGAGAAAAAATGCCACCCTGAGAAAACAATCGTTTATTATTAAAGTTTCAATTCATCTATCAATAAGTTAACAAAAAAAAAAAAAAAAAAAAAAACAGCAGTTATATTTCCAAGTACCGTGGTTTTATGTCGTTAAGTTTGTCCCGAAAATTTCATGTTGTATTGCAAGCTTTTTTTTTTTTTTTTTTTTTTTTGAGGGGGGGGGGTGTTATTTTATAAACAGTCACGAAAAAGCTATATCAAAGTTGTAATTTGCTTCAACTCCAAATCTCAAAGGAAAATTACTGCTTGTGGTCACTTCAACTCTTAAGACATAAGTTTTAATTTATTTTTTATTCGGAAATGCCTGAAACTAGCTATTGTTCAGAAACTATGTAATCGAATTGTTTTATTTATTATTATTTTTTAAGGAGGGAGAGCAAACGCAATAGATCATGCAGAAAATATTGTCAAAGTGGACGTTTTAAACCGAATTTCTACTTGAAAGTAGAATAACTACTCATAAGTGTAAAAAACCTATTTGTCACATGATCAAAATCACTTGTAATTCAATTGATAATTTATTTACCAAACAAGTGAAAACACAGTTCGATTCCAAATTGTTTCCACAATCAGGCATTCCAGTTATATACCTTTCTGTTAAAAAATGAATTTTTAAATGTGTCAAAATATTTATATATGCTAGCTAGCCAATATGCTACCTGAGCACAGTAGTTGAATACTTTTTCGTAAATGCTGCTAATAATGAAGAACTAAAATTTATAAGTATGGTAAATGAACACTTGAAAGGTTTGAACGAAAAATTGAAATTTGCAAAACGATTACTTTTGATTAATTACTTAAACAAATTTTTAAATGTTTTAATATTTTTTGCATATATATTTGCATATAAAATAAAAAACAATAATTCTACAAATAATTTAAAGATTTAGTAATCAATTGAAAATTTTAATTTCTGTTCCTTTTGTGCCTCCATTTCTATTCTCTATTCCTTGTGTGTCTTATTAACGTAATTTACACATTAGGGCACATTTAAACTTCACCTTTAATGAAATGTTATTTTTATATCCTTTTGAAGGATTAATTATAAACAACAATCAAAACTCTAAATAAGAGACATCTCTATTTAAGAGACAAAAGCTCCGGTCCCGTGGGTGTCCCTTATTCAGAAGTTTCACTGTATATATTTTGTTGTCGAAATTTGATTTTTTTCACTTTTATTGAAAAATTCTGTTATAGGCAAGTTTCGTTTACACAAGTTTTACAGTAATACAGTGCTATACTACAAAGTGAACGGTTTAACAACATCTGAAGATACCTGCAAAAATGGAAATTGCCTAAAAAAGGAATTTTTTTTAATATTCAATATGTTAAATTTCACGTGCTAAGACGGAATCCTGTTTAAAATGAAATATTTTAACGGTTCTTCTGTTTCTTGTATTTGTTTCTTGTAGTTTTGACTTTTTTTGTAAATATGATTCAGTGAACGTTTTCTGTTCAGAAGGGGAGAGGGAGTTATACCCCAGAACCTATCCTTATAAAATCCCCCCCCCCCCCTTCGCCCCAAAGAAAGTTCTGAAATGGCACTCCTGATACTAACAAAGGTGTTACAGCAAAAGTGATGTAAGAAAAAAGTTTTAAGTATTTAGTAATATAATTAAGTGAAAAACACTGAAAAATTTTTAAGAAAGAAAATTAAAAGAAAATAAATATTTATTCTTTGAAACAATATAGTAAAGAAATGAAACGTGCAAATGTCTTAAAATAATGATACTTATTATAATGAAATATAATGTTCTGGAAAAGAATGATAAAATAAAATAAGCAAACATTAAAATAATATTTCATGAATTTGCTTAGAACGAAATTATAACACCTCATCTACATATAATCTTTAGATTCACCTTAATATTTGTTTTGAGGTACAATGCCATTTTTAACCATACACAGAAAACATCATACTCTAAGCATTTTTAACAAAATTTCCAAAGCACAAATTCTTTCAACTACAATAAACTACTTGACAGGTAATTTACCTAAGAACAGCTATTGTGCAGTGAAAAGAAGGAGGAGCAGCTACACGCCTACTCTACTCCCAGGCAGGAACAATGGGGCAATGGGGGGAACAGCACAACCTCGCTCACGCGCTCTTAACCTTTTCAACGTAGAAAAACTCAACCGTCTACAAGCGCTTATAACCATTTAGGAGCATATGAGTCTCGGCGTTCACAGACGCTCTTAACCATTTACAACTACAATACTTCGGGCGCGTGTGCGCGCTTATAACCACCAAAGGGTTAAGAAACTGTTCTGATCAGTGTTTGTCAAATAAGATCTGGAGTAGGACCTTCCACTAACAAGGAAGGTCTCCATACGGGCATACTCATAAAATTCTGAAAAAATTACAGAATGTTCTTCTCATCTTGATATATATGTTTGTAAAAAAATTTTTGGCTGAACCCTGATAGAATGTTCGTAAAAAATAATGAACATTTCTTTTTATTGGCGATTTATCATCGGTTGGCGACAAAATAAAAATTTAAAAAATACTTTTTTACGTTAAATTCTTTTTAAGGTAAAAATGTTTCATATTGAACTTGTTTAAAGAAATTTTATTTATATATTGTTAGTTTTATCAGCTTTAGTGTGTTTTAACAATATTTTTGTCATAATGTATTTAGAATGAGAATTAACTGTGAAATTTTATGAATTAAAACAAAATTTTAATTAATTAAACTAGTGGGGCTCAGACCCCCTGCTCGCTACGCTCGCTAACCCCCCGCGATTCCAAGTTGTAGGCTTCGCGGCCAAGTTGTAGACTTCTCGATTCCAAGTTGTAGGCTACCTCTGCTTGCTGCGCTCGCCAATACGCCATGGAATCGCTTCGCGAGAACCTTATTTTCCATACACTCAATTTTGGAATGTTTCTTGATTGGTCTATTCGACTCATGGAAGGTGTGGTCCACCCGGACGCGTTATTTCCGGAAACCTTACACATCAGCATCATTCCACGAGTTTTTTCTTGAGATTTGTTTAAGTATAGTTTTTTTTTAATATAGAAGGAGAATAAACGAGTGCATTCGTATTTCAATAGTATTCGATTAAACAGGTAAGCATACAAGTGTAACGTTTCAGTAATATTCGAGTAAACGGGTACATATAAATATAGTATTTCAATAATATTGGATTAAGCGGGCAAGCATATAAATGTCATATTTCGGTAATATTCGATTAAGCGGGCAACCATATAAATGTAGTATTTCGGTAATATTCGATTAAGCGGGCAACCATATAAATGTAGTATTTCGGTAATATTCGATTAAGCGGGCAAGCATATAAATGTCGTATTTCGGTGATATTCTATTAAGCGGGCAGGCATATAAATGTCGTATTTCGGTGATATTCTATTAGGCGGGCAGGCATATAAAGGTCGTATTTCGGTGATATTCTATTAAGAGGGCAGGCATATAATTGTCGAATTTCGGTAATATTCTATTAAGCGGGCAATCATATAAATATGTCGTATTTCGGTAATATTCTATTAAGCGGGCAATCATATAAATGTCGTATTTCGGTAACATTCTATTAAGCGGGCAAGCATATAAATGTCGTATTTCGGTAATATTCTATTAAGCGGGCAAGCATATAAATGTCGTATTTCGGTAATATTCTATTAAGCGGGCAAGCATATAAATGTCGTATTTCGGTAATATTCTATTAAGCGGGCAAGCATATAAATGTCGTATTTCGGTAATATTCGATTAAACGGGCAAGCATATAAATGTCGTATTTCGGTAATATTCTATTAAGCGGGCAAGCATATAAATGTCGTATTTCGGAAATATTCTATTAAGCGGGCAAGCATATAAATGTCGTATTTCGGTAATATTTTATTAAGCGGGCAAGCATATAAATGTCGTATTTCGGTAATATTCGATTAAGCGGGCAAGCACATAAATGTAGTATTTCTGTAATATTCGATTAAGCGGGCAAGCACATAAATGTAGTATTTCTGTAATACTCTATTAAGCGGGCAAGCACATAAATGTAGTATTTCGGTAATATTCTATTAAGCGGGCAAGCACATAAATGTATTTCGGTAATATTCGATTAAGCGGGCAAGCACATAAATGTCGTATTTCGGTAATATTCTATTAAGCGGGCAAGCATATAAATGTCGTATTTCGGTAATATTCTATTAAGCGGGCAAGCAGATAAATGTCGTATTTCGGTAATGTTCTATTAAGCGGGCAAGCATATAAATGTCGTATTTCGGTAATATTCGATTAAGCGGGCAAGCACATAAATGTAGTATTTCTGTAATATTCGATTAAGCGGGCAAGCACATAAATGTAGTATTTCTGTAATATTCGATTAAGCGGGCAAGCACATAAATGTAGTATTTCTGTAATACTCTATTAAGCGGGCAAGCACATAAATGTAGTATTTCGGTAATATTCTATTAAGCGGGCAAGCACATAAATGTCGTATTTCGGTAATATTCTATTAAGCGGGCAATCACATAAATGTCGTATTTCGGTAATATTCTATTAAGCGGGCAATCACATAAATGTCGTATTTCGGTAATATTCGATTAAGCGGGCAATCACATAAATGTCGTATTTCGGTAATATTCTATTAAGCGGGCAAGCAGATAAATGTCGTATTTCGGTAATATTCTATTAAGCGGGCAATCATATAAATGTCGTATTTCGGTAATATTCTATTAAGCGGGCAAGCATATAAATGTCGTATTTCGGTAATATTCGATTAAGCGTGCAAGCATATAAATGTCGTATTTCTGTAATATTCGATTAAGCGGGCAAGCATATAAATGTCGTATTTCGGTAATATTCGATTAAGCGCGCAAGCATATAAATGTCGTATTTCGGTAATATTCTATTAAGCGGGCAAGCATATAAATGAAGTATTTCAGCAATATTCAATAAAGCGGGCAAACACATAAATGTAGTATTTCTGTAATACTCGATTAAGCGGGTAAGCATGTAACACTCTGCTGTGATATTGATTTGCAATCCCGGTTGGAAACGCTTCGCGATGCATAGACTGAGCCCTTTCCTGATTGGTCTATTCGACTCATGGAAGGTGTGGTCCACCCGGACGCGTTATTTCCGGAAACCTTACACATCAGCATCATTCCACGAGTTTTTTCTTGAGATTTGTTTAAGTATAGTTTTTTTTTTTTTTTTTACTATAGAAGGAGAATAAACGAGTGCATTCGTATTTCAATAGTATTCGATTAAAGAGGTAAGCATACAAGTGTAACGTTTCAGTAATATTCGAGTAAACGGGAACATATAAATATAGTATTTCAATAATATTGGATTAAGCGGGCAAGCATATAAATGTCATATTTCGGTAATATTCGATTAAGCGGGCAACCATATAAATGTAGTATTTCGGTAATATTCGATTAAGCGGGCAAGCATATAAATGTCGTATTTCGGTAATATTCTATTAAGCGGGCAATCATATAAATGTCGTATTTCGGTAACATTCTATTAAGCGGGCAAGCATATAAATGTCGTATTTCGGTAATATTCGATTAAGCGGGCAAGCATATAAATGCCGTATTTCGGTAATATTCTATTAAGCGGACAAGAATATAAATGCCGTATTTCGGTAATATTCTATTAAACGGGCAAACATATAAATGCCGTATTTCGGTAATATTCTATTAAGCGGGCAAGCATATAAATGTCGTATTTCGGTAATATTCTATTAAGCGGGCAAGCATATAAATGTCGTATTTCGGCAATATTCTATTAAGCGGGCAAGCATATAAATGTCGTATTTCGGCAATATTCTATTAAGCGGGCAAGCATATAAATGTCGTATTTCGGCAATATTCTATTAAGCGGGCAAGCATATAAATGTCGTATTTCGGTAAGATTCTATTAAGCGGGCAAGCATATAAATATCGTATTTCGGTAATATTCGATTAAGCGGGCAAGCATATAAATGTCGTATTTCGGTAATATTCGATTAAGCGAGCAAGCACATAAATGTAGTATTTCTCTAATATTCGATTAAGCGGGCAAGCACAATAATGTAGTATTTCTCTAATATTCGATTAAGCGGGCAAGCACATAAATGTAGTATTTCTCTAATATTCGATTAAGCGGGCAAGCACATAAATGTAGTATTTCTGTAATACTCGATTAAGCGGGCAAGCACATAAATGTAGTATTTCGGTAATATTCTATTAAGCGGGCAAGCACATAAATGTCGTATTTCGGTAATATTCTATTAAGCGGGCAAGCACATAAATGTCGTATTTCGGTAATATTCGAATAAGAGGGCAAGCACATAAATGTCGTATTTCGGTAATATTCGATTATGCGGGCAAGCACATAAATGTCGTATTTCGGTAATATTCTATCAAGCAGGCAAACACATAAATGTCGTATTTCGGTAAGATTCTATTAAGCGGGCAAGCAGATAAATGTCGTATTTCGGTAAGATTCTATTGAGCGGGCAAGCATATAAATGTCGTATTTCGGTAATATTCTATTAACCGGGCAAGCATATAAATGTCGTATTTCGGTAATATTCTATTAAGCGGGCAAGCATATAAATGTCGTATTTCGGTAATATTCTATTAAGCGGGCAAGCATATAAATGTCGTATTTCGATAATATTCGATTAAGCGTGCAAGCATATAAATGTCGTATTTCTGTAATATTCGATTAAGCGGGCAAGCATATAAATGTCGTATTTCGGTAATATTCGATTAAGCGGGCAAGCATATAAATGTCGTATTTCGGTAATATTCTATTAAGCGGGCAAGCATATAAATGAAGTATTTCAGCAATATTCTATAAAGCGGGCAAACACATAAATGTAGTATTTCTGTAATACTCGATTAAGCGGGTAAGCATGTAACACTCTGCTGTGATATTGATTTGCAATCCCAGTTGGAAACGCTTCGCGATGCATAGACTGAGCCCTTTCCTGATTGGTCTATTCGACTCATGGAAGGAGTGGTCTACCCGGATTCGTTAGTTCCGGAAATCTTACACACCAGCATCATTTCAGGAGTCATTCCTTTTAAGGCTAGTTTTTTTTTACTATAGAAGGATCTCAAAATTAACTCCAATCTAATTGAGCTCTTTCGATTCAATTTTGTTGCTATGGAAACAAATACTTCTCCGATATTGAAATGAATTACTGCAGCATTATTTAACTGGCTTTTATTTTGTCATACGCTTAAATCTATGAAACAATACTTTTCAATATGATTATATTTTTTATATAAGAAATTGTTTTTAAAGTTATAAAATTAAGTATCTGCAACAAAAGCAACACAATTATGTAATATAATATACATCTATGAGTCAAACTCCCTCATTCTTCAAATTTAAATTCATTAAATACTATTTTATTACTATTCTAAAATTTAATTGACAAGAACTTTTCAGGTGCATTAAAATCGTTTGCTTTTGGCTAGGGAAAATGCTACTCGCGAAATCGCGTGACGCTTTCGTCTTTTCGCGCCCAATACTCGACGATATTTTTTTTTTTTTTTTTTTTTTTTTTTTTTTTTTTTTTTTTTACTGAGTTTCTTCTGTAATTCCGCGCTAAATTTGACTGATCCTTTATTACATACATGAGTAGTTTAATCAGTATTTTTTTTCAAAAAATTCTGAGTATGCCCAGTGTGGGGACCTTCCTTGTAAGTGATTTGGTATTCAGGACATCAGTAATCAATGACCTTATTAATTATTTTCTCTATGCCGTAAAATTTTAAATTTGTAGGAGCGTTTTTTCTAGACACACATTCAAATAGGGCAGGTGTTCTAATTTAAAGTGTACGCCCCACCATATGGTATCCTGTTAAATAAATTAATTTATATGAGGACGTCATTTTAATTTTAAAATCGGATAATACGTGGAAATAACAAACGATATCAAGAAATGAAAAACGCAGAAAATGTACTGCAATGGGAAATAATGGCTACTTGAATTTCTTAAAGATGAGAATCTTCAAGTGCTTTTTACGTATTGGATTCCAAAGCTTTTGAATCACTCCTGGGTATGAATTAATCAATTTTGTATGAACTTATCAATTATGAATTAATCTCTCTTCCAGTATTATCATTGGACTAATTTGTTCTAATACAGATAATTTGATCGGCACCATTAGTTTTAAAAGGTAAAATTCTTCTTGTTTTAGCATTATTAATATATTATTAAATGTAATATATTTTACCATATAAAAAAATTGGTGCCAATCAAAAAATCTCATTTTTTTTTTGTAAAAATCCTAACAATAGCCCAACTACACGGAAAGAACTGTTTTGTTGAAACAACTAAATTTTTATTACTATTGCCCCCACAAAATTTTTTTGTTGAAATGACCAAATTATAAACAAAATTTTGTTGAATTAACAAAATTTTGTTGAACTAACAAAATTATTTGGTTAGTCCAACCACAATTTGGTCATTACAACGAAAATATTTTGCAGGGGCAATAGTAACCAAAACTTAGTTGTTTCAACAAAACAGTTCTTTCCGTGTCGTGACACTGCTTTCTTCAAGATATTTTGTGGAGATAAAACTGCAGATCTTATAATTTTTTTTTAAATATTGACGTAAGTTGATACAGTAGAAAAAAAAATTCCTGTTGGCACAAAGGTGAATATATATAACGTCACTTCATTTATGAAACTATGATAAAAACAGATTTGTGACTGAAAATTCACTTCTTTGATAAGTTTAAAAAACTGAAATAAATAGTTATTTTTAAGGCTCTACTACACTTCCACCATGTGAATAAAATAGTTACACCAGATTTTTCCACCTCGAATTACACGGCAAAACTAGCTGGATGTGCCAATCCCGAAACTCATACATACATTTTTATATTTAAAAAAATAGTTATGCATGTTAATGCTTTAATAATTTTAATTCAATACTATACCTACTTTGATTTTCATCTGAAATTTCTGCTTCAGTCAATTAATCGGAGTAAAAACAAGTTTAAGTTGTACCCGAGCCGATGGAAAATTGATTGATAGGCAGATTTTTTTTTCAAATTCAGGAAGAACCTACTTGCCACACCCAAAAATAGTCACGCACAAAAATTTTAGTTTAGTTCTATGAATAATTTCATAAACTTTTTTATGATAAAATAAGGAAAATGGCACTGACATTGTGATTATAGCGCCCCCTTCCAGCGGATTTTTTTCAAATTGAGGGAGGACCAGCTAGCCATAGCCATACACTTACATAAAAAAATTGCTTCAATTCAATGCATAACTTCATACACTTTTGGTTGGTACAATATTGAAAATTGCACAAAAATCGCGATTGCACTTCCCACTTCTGGCGGAATATTTCGAAATTGCATGAGGACCTGCTTGCCACAGCCAAAAACATTCACAAAAACTTTTGTTTCAATTCTATGTATATCTTCATACACTTTTTGATTGTAGAATGGCGACATACGGACAACACATACACACACGGACAGACAGGCATTTTTTTAAAACATGATTTTGGAATCTCTGACCCCTAAAATTTGTAAATCCATCGAAAATCGGAATACAAAAATATTTCGGTTACAATATTTTCTTCTTTTAACCCTCTAAGCCTTTGTCCCGTAATATTCCATACACTAAGCTCCAGGATTCACTGCAATATAAACAATGTTTAAGATATTATAATTCTATAAATTTAATGAATTTTCAAAGCATTGAAGAATGATTAAGACTCTCAAGGATTACATTTATATTCCTAAATAAGATTTTTTATGCAATATTGAAAGAATCATATTTTATTAGCATTTAAAACAAAATGCAGAGAAAACAACTTTACAATTTTACCCATTTGCAAGATGCTTGGAGGGTTAAAGATAGAAGAAAGTAAAAATCCGTTAAATTTACCGCAAAAATTGCTGGCAGCAATGTTGACAAATTATTAAAAGATTTTTTTTTTTTTTTTTTTTTTTTTTTTTTTTTTTTTACAGTGAACTATTTGATTGGACTACAAAAATTATTAACAAAAATATTAACAAAAATTGCATTATCATTTGATATAAGTACCGATATGAGTAAAAATGTGGTATAAAATATTCACAATTAAAGAGTCTTTCATGTAATATTTAAAAACAAAAAACGATTTTTCCACAATTTTGAGGTAAACTATCACCTTAATATCAACTCTGTATTAGGCTGTTCTTGAGCTGTTTTTAATAGTATATTATTTTCTGTTTGAATAACTTTTCATGGTTTTGTATATAAAAGAGTGTCAGTAATAAAACAATATACACCATTATTGTATTCGCAATGTTTATTTTCTTTGCATGCATTGTTTTGAGGTTACACATTACACATAGAATCGATAAAAGACCCATGTTTCATTGAAAGTGTTTTTCTAGGTATGGTGATAAAGCGTGGATATATTTCATCTCACATATAAGTCATAATTTGAGAAAGTAAGTTAGTGGTTATTTCTATAGCACCTGCCCAAGTGACATTATTTAGACGCCATTACTGTATCATAAACCAATACATTATGCGATGAACCATCATAATTCTTTTCTAAACATTAATACGTCAGCTATATTATGATTTGAGCTAGCATAATGCATCAAAGAAACTTTTATGATTGAGTTAATTAAATGGGACATAAATGCCCTTTATTGCTTAGTATAAAGACAGCATCAAGTCCATCAAGTAATTTGTAGCCATTGGTGAAAATAAAACCATTTACGGAATGGTTATATCAAAGACCATAGCTAGAAGTGAATCATAGGGGGGGGGGGGGGGCTCTAGAAAATTTAAGGAGCAGGGCTCCTATTTTCTCTCTCTCTCTGACAGAGAAAGATAAATTAGTGCATATTCACATTGTAGATGCAAAGATTGCCATTAAACTGTTGTAATTTCATTTTATCCTAAGAAAAGCGTATGATGATAAAAACTATGAGTCTACAATTAGTGCAAAATTAAACCTCATGTCATATGTACAAATACATACACATACATTTCATATGTACAAATAGGATGTGCGAATGTTTAAACACTTATTTTAATTATAGTTTAGTGTTTCTGCAAAATTCTGAAAGGGCCTAAAAATTTAATTGGATTTTTCAAAAGAATTTCATTTGAATTTTCGGGAGAGAAATTCATTTAGTGGTTTTGGAATCTTTTCCACGGGAGGCTAAAAATGTTTCAGGGGGGGGGGGTGATCTCCCCCTAGCATTCCACCTAGCTACGGACCTCGTGTTTTCGTGAGACATTTATTTAAAAAATATATATACATTCTTCTTTATAACTTTCGGACTCTAGCGATTAAGGACATAGTTCGGGAACAGAACTGAAATGAGCACTATATGGCCAATGGTGACCGGCTACTTATGATTTTAGACATTTTGTTATATATAATTAAAAAAATAATCTCAGAATTATCTTGATACTCTAATTGTGTAAACATAATAATGAACAGAACTGAAATATATCTAAGCAGTTCAACAATGTTTATACATTGAAATAAGAACTTCCTTCAGAACTGATGGAGGCAGAATATTTGCAAATATTCTGACAACGTTAGAAGATCTCTATTGACTGTCTAATGACACATGGTAAATAAAATATTGATGGATAAGTAATTCTGCTATTTTTAAAATATGCTTTATTGTGTGGCCAAAGCGACAGTTTCATCATTGTATTTTATGTCTGCATATGTTCTTTGATCCTAGTTTAGAGCTTCCTAGTGATCATTCCTATATATAAAATTGCATTGTTCCATCTTCTTTGGTGAAACGTGTTTCATATATCCCTGATAATTGATTTGGCTCTATTGGGTCTATTTTCTTACATATTATTATTGTTTTTTATTATTTTGCCAATGGCTTGGTAATGTTTTATAAATATCTAATTTTATTGTTGTTTTTTTTTGTTTTTTGTTTTTTTTACATTTTTTTAATTTTGATACATTTGTTAAAAAAAACACTTAATAGGATTTGCATATTAAAAAAGAAGCCGCAAAAACTTACAGTTTAAGCAGTTCATTCTCTAGGAAAAATAGTATAATATATTCCTTCCAGTAAATTAATAACTATGCAGTTATTGGATTTTTGACATTTGACTAGCCAGTAATTAAACACCCCCGGTTCTCAAACTGTGTATCTCATACAATGGACAAAACAATTAGAAATATATCTATAAAAATTATATTTAATTTATGCACAATAAAATTAGTGCATAATGCAAATGAAAACAATAAATTCTTATCAAATATGTGAAATGACATAACACTTATTTTATTATATCAGCATAGGTGCAATGTGTTCCTCAGAGGTGAAAAATACATATTCCAAAGAAAAGTAATCAGCAATCAATAAGGAAAGTATTAGATTTTTATTGAATAGAATTAAGGGTACAGAGGACTTTCAAAATCGCAAAAAATCATCAAATTGCCGAATTTTTATTTTTTGCATAATAATAATATATGAACTACCTGCTATTAAACGCAAAAATAATTTTTCAATTTCGACTATTTTTACTGGAGTTACAAGCATTTTTGTCCACTCAGCTAGTTCTGCCACGGCACTTTGTTTGCCTTTTCGCCGATTCGCAGCCGTATAATTTATCCTAGTTTTTCGTTCTGAATTACTCAATGTTATAATTTTGCACTGAATACTTATCAATTTTGTGATTTCGCAAAACAATACTTTAACTGTAACTTTTAACTGTTTCTTTTAGCGTTTGTTTACAATGTATTTAGAGGAATTGCTTTTTGCCTCTAATTTTAACGCAAAATAAAAGAAAAACTCTATTTCTCAACCACTATTTAATTAATCTAACAAAAATTTGCACAATAAGAGGTATTTATACCATGAATATTTCCCGATAAATTTTTAAAAATTCATCAGAAAATAAAAAAGTTAGTTTTGAGAAGATTTTTACAAATTCAGATACTTTGAGTCCTTTGCATGAATTACTGTCGAAACCACACATTTTATGTAAATTTACCATAAAAACATAAAACACTTACATATAAGCTAGAAATGAAATTATATCCCTTATATATAACTGAGACTTTGACAGTAAGAAAATATTAAGCAATTATAGCCATATAGTTACTAAAACCTGTTTTTCTCAGAATGAATATTTTCACCGCTTTCAAGATTTCTGTTCCATGCGAAATTCTTAATGCCCAATTTTCTGATTTTTTTTTAAATGCTCTCTATTCCTTTAAGTGTTTGGAACGTAATATTCCGTCCACTAAGCTGCAGGTTTCAATGCATTATAAGCGGTATTTAAAATAATAGAATTTTATAGATTTAATGAATTTTCAATGCATTTCAAGATGACTAATACTGTCAAGGATTACATTCATATTTGTAAATAAGTTTTTTTTATAATGTTGAAAAATCATATTTCTGAACATTTGAAATAAAGTGCAGAGAAAACAACATTACAATTTTACCCATTTGCAAGACGCTCAGAGGACTATATATGTGTTAACAAATGTTACTAGAAATAAACTTGTTTAGACGCATTTAAAGTTTTAAAATTTCAGTTATATGGAACTTTTAATGATTTTTTAATGAAAATTACAAAAAAATTATGTTAAAATCATTTTTTTTTATGTTATACAAGTAATATGCTGAAAATGCTTAGTAACATTTATTTGTATGTATGAAAGGACTACTTTGAAGAAATTTTAAATAAGTATGTGGAAACTGGTTTCGCATGGAACATTTTAAAATATTGACATTTTTCGTTAATTTAAAGAAAAAAAATCTGTATCTCAAAAATTATTGAAAATATTAAAAAAAAATGTGAAATAAGATATATATATATATATATATATACTATGACTATTTTCAGAAATTTAAAAAACAAATTCATTGAAAATTAAAAAAAAATAGTTTTGAGAGTCCACTGTACCCTTAAGATGATGTTGTAACCCCTTCTAATGGGAGGTTTGCAAACCTTATTCTGTAAAAAATATTTACTAATCTTTCATTTACTGGGGGAGTTGGCCTATACAAATTCTTTTACTTACCATTTCTTAAAAGTTATTATTTGTGTGCTGCGAAGGCTATAAATTTTGATATTTTTTTCCCTTGTGCACCAAAATATGCATCGCTCTGAAATAATTGTTATAAAAAATCATAGAAGGCGGCAGCCTTCAAGTGACGCAGCTTTAAACCTACCATCGTCATAACGGTAGATGCGGAACTTCATATATACAGCTAACTCAACATCAAAGAAAATCGGAAAAGCCGCCTTCTAATAACTCAGCAAATATTGGTCAGAATGGTCCAATTTTTTTATTATAGTCTTATATTCCCAGTCTAATCCTATCCTATAATTTTTACATTTCTACGTGCCGTATATTTTTAGATCTCGATAACCATTTTAAAACTGTAATCGATGGTGTTTGTTCCTGATAATGAGATCTAGGAAACGGGCTGGGAGATTTTATTAAAACTTATATATAATATGAATCTCTTTAAGATAGAGGTAATAAGACTTGCCTTGTTTCTAGGAAAACTCTTGTTTGTTATATATTGGTCTTGGAAAATTGGACTATATTAGCTCGCGGATTACATGTTATTCTATGGGTTAGCAGACGGAGCCTGAGTGAAAAACCTTATGTACTTATGGTCACAGTTAAAACACCCGAATCGAAGCAATAAATGTTTTTTAAACTACAAAAACATCTTATCATGTGCTTTAAAACATTCAATAAATATATACTAAATCAAATTTCTATTTATTTTGCCTTTATTTTTCGTAAGAAGAAAATATTACGTTTCTTACATTGGATATTTTTGCATTTTGTGGAAAAAATATTTTGAATCCTTTTTTAAAATAGGAAAATATTTTTTAATTATACATATTCAATATACTTTCGACTTATGATTTTTTTTTAAGTTTTCAAACAAAAATTATTTTAAATTATTTGTTGTTGGAAAGTCATGTATTCATACGCCTAGGGGCGCCACTTGTCTAGTTTTGTTTTGAATCCGAACCCGAACGCGGCAAGTTACACGGAGCATTTTTCATTCTGGTAGTAATATTCTTACATAATGTCCATTAAATTGATATAGAAAATGCACGAATTAAAAAATATAAACCAGACAAGATAGAATCATTAAGTAATTTTCAGGTTTTAATAATCCACATGTTGTTTCTTGTTACGCCAATTGAATCTCGCAATGTCAATATACAACGAATAAGCTCTGCAATAAAGTTAACCGGAGAATCTTGCAATGGATTAGTAATTAATACAGAATGTGTAACTTTGCAATAAAGTTTTTTGCTTGTATTTTTGAAGACTTATGAATTACAGTGTGGAGGCAGGATATATTCAAAATTTTACGAGAATGCCAGTTAAAAATCTGGACTGCATTTTGTTTTGTTGTCAGTAATTTTGGGTGAAATGCAGTTTATTCTCCTTCGCCAAGGAACTTTTTATGTGTATTGTTTGATAAACAAAAAATATATAGAGGTAAAATTGTTTATTTTTTTAATTTTTTCGCTGCTTGAGCAAAGAATAGGTTTGCATTAATCATAATTAATAAACGGAAACTTACTGGCTTGCTTAAAGTATTGTTTTTAAATACAGGGTACAAAATACATGAATTTTCTTAAATCCCAGTTTATTTTATTAAAATTTGTCATTTCATAAAAATAAAATTATTGCATATCTGTTATCTTTGAGTTTAAGTGTTAAAACACTTTTCAATGTTTGCATTTTAGCATGTTTTGCAGATAATACATTTTGTGAATTTCACAGAGTTGACTGTATTATACTCTATTATAAGCATTCATTATGATTTCTAGTACATTATTACATTCAAATTACTCTTTTTAAAAATGTAAACAAAAGATGAGCACATATTTGTGCAATGTCTGGTCCCAACAATGGAAATTGTAAAGTACACACACTTGATGGACTTTACAATTTCTATATATTGCTTGTTTTAAACTTAAGTGAAATGTTGGCTAAAACATTTTCAGTTTCATAAATTATTTCAATTTGAAATATTTTAGTAATCGCTACTACTGTTATTCCGTCGACCAATTTCGCCAAATTATACATAATCACATATTTTTTTATTTTAAATAATGAAAAAACAAATAATTAGTAAAATATTAATAAAAAGTCGAAATAAAAATCAATGACATTTTAAATATACAAATTGTATTTAATGTCATTGAATGTGACATTCACAATCATCCATTATTGGAATTTAATCTTATAGTTTGGCGATAATTTTTTGGTCGACGGGATAACCTAGTAGTACCTAGTAATCTATAAAGCTAACAAGTAACATTTAAACAACATTTCATTAACTCGATTCTTCTTAAGTAAATTTGAATAAGCGACGGCAAAAATCCATTGCAAGATTCTCTGGTTAACTTTATTGCGGACTTTATTCATTGTATATTAAGACATTGCAAGATTGTATTGGCATAACAAGAAACATCCATGTGGATTATTAAAACCATGAAATATACATAATGATTCTATCATGTCTGTTCAATGGTTTTCAATTTGTGCATTTTCTTTATCAATTCTATTCTAAATAAATTCTACCTGAATGAAAAATGCTAATAACGCGTTCTGATTAAAAAAAAAAACTAGACAAGTGGCGCCTTCTTAATATGGAATATAATATAGAATGTATGAAAACTTATGAATTAGAGGGGGGAGGCAGGGTATATTCAAAATTTTATGAGAATGCCAGGTAAAAATCCTGTATTGTACTTTTTTTTGGTTTGTTGTCAAACTTTTTTCTCATGTCTATGAATAAATTACTCCTTGCACCAACATAAGATTTTGTTGTCAGTGGCACAGCCAAGGGGGTGTTTTTGTGAACTACATCCATGAATCGCTAAAAAAAAAAGCAAATTGCATAAAAAATGGGAATTACGTCCACAAATTGCTTAATGTGAATTACGTCCATGAATCATGTAAAAAAGCGAGAATTATATTCATAAATTGTATGAAAAATGCAAATTACGTCTATGAATCGTGTAGTAAAACATAAATTATGTTCATAAATCGCTCAAAAAACACGAATTTTGGCAGCAAACAGCTGAAACGGAAATTACCTATATAAAACTCATAAAAATAGCGACTTGCATTCATAAATTGCATAAAAAATGTGAATTACGTTCATAAATCACTCAAAAAACGCAAATTACATCCATGAATTGCATAAAAACGTGAATTACGTTCATAAATCACTCAAAAAATGCGAATCACTTCCATGAATTGTGCAAAAAAACACGAATAACATTCAGAAATTGCAAAAAATGCGAATTATGTCCAAGAATTGGTAAAAAAAAAGCGAATTACATTCATAAATCCTATAAAAACACAAATAATGTCAATAAATCGATCAAAAAACGCAAATTTCGTCGATAAAAAGCTCAAAAGATGCGTATTATGCCTACGAATCACATAAGTATAGCAAATTATGTCCATAAATCATGTAAAATGTAAATTACATTCATTAATCGCATAAAAATTGCTAACTTATGTCCATGAATCGCTCAAAAAAAGCAAATTGCATAAAAAACATGAATTGGGACCACAAATCGCTCAAAACATGAATTACGTCCTTGAATTGTTTAAAAAAGTAAGAATTACGTTCAGAAATTGTATGAAAAACACAAATTGTGTCTATGAATCGTGTAGTAAAATGGGAATTATGTTCATAAATTGCTCAAAAAACATGAATTTTGGCAGCAGAAAGCTGAAATGCAAATTACGTCTATAAATCGCATAAAAATAGCAAATAGTGTTTTGCATTCATGAATTGCATAAAAAACGCGAATTACATTCATGAATCGCTCAAAAAACACATTACGTCCATGAATACATGAATTATATTCATAAATCACTCAAAAAATGCGAATAACTTCCATGAATCGTGCAAAAAAACACTAAGGACGTTCATAAATTACAAAAAATGTGAATTACGTCCAAGAATTGGTGAAAAAAAGCAAATTACATTCATAAATCCTATAAAAACACAAATAACGTCAATAAATCGATCAAAAAACGCAAATTTCGTCGATAGAAAGCTCAAAAGATGCAAATTATGTCTATGAATCGCATAAGTATAAAAAATTATGTCCATAAATCATGTAAAATGTAAATTACATTCATTAATTGCATAAAAATTGCGAATTATGTCCATGAATCGCTCAAAAAAAGCAAATGCATAAAAAACATGAATTGGGTCCACAAATCACTCAAAACATGAATTACGTCCATGAATTGTTTAAAAAAGTGAGAATTACGTTCAGAAATTGTATGAAAAACACAAATTATGTCTATGAATCGTGTAGTAAATTGGGAATTATGTTCATAAATCGCTCAAAAGACACGAATTTTGGCAGCAGAAAGCTAAAATGCAAATTACGTCTATAAATCGCATAAAAATAGGGAATAGCATTTTGCATTCATGATTTGCATAAAAAACGCGAGTTACATTCATGAATCGCTCAAAAAATGCAAATTACATCCATGAATTGCATAAAAATATGAATTATGTTCATAAATCACTCAAAAAATGCGAATCACTTCCATGAATCATGCAAAAAAACACTAATAACGTTCATAAATTAGAAAAAATGGAAATTACGTCCAAGAATTGGTAAAAAAAGCAAATTACATTCATAAATCCTATAAAAACATAAATAACGTCAATAAATCGATTAAAAAACGCAAATTTCGTCAACAGAAAGCTGAAAAAACGCAAATTCTGTCTATGAATTGCATAAAAATAGCAAATTACGTCCATAAATCATGTAAAATGTAAATTACATTCATTAATCGCATAAAAATTGCGAATTATGTCCATAAATTGCTCAAAAATGCAAATTAAATTCATAAATCGCATAAAAAACACGAATGATGACCATGAATTGCGCAAAAAATGCGAATTACACCCAACATTAAATTAATTTGCAAAAAGTTTTTGGTTTTATACAAGTCTGCCAACAAGAACCTACACGTTATCCTGAAACCTATTCTAAACCAACAAAAATTTAATGGAAAGATATATTTGTCCAAGAAAGACAAAATAATTTCCATTGACATACATTGACCAGAATCGAAAAATTCCTATTGAAATCTATCCTATACACTCCAAAACCAGAAAGACAAAAATCCCTCCAAGAGTAACTCAATCTATCTGCTGCAAAATAAAATACATTGAAATGCAACTGAACAAGAACCTGAAAATTACATTTGAAATCAAACCGAAACCAGATTCAACCCCCCCCCCCCCAAAAAAAAAAAAAAAAAAAAAAAAAAATCCAACCATATCTTGATTTGGGAAAGAAAACTTAATTTCCATAGATACGCGTGGTCAGAAATCTGAAAATTCCAATTAGTCTATGGGTTAGCAAACCTTAATTCGATCCGAAAAAAAAAAAAAAAAATTCTGACAATACACACTGACAAGCAGAGTTGTATAATATAGACGCACGCCATGTGCAGAAAATTTTATGAAGAAACAATTTTTATTTATTTACTAGGTATAGCCCGTTATCGGAGTGAAAACTCTTAAATTATAATTAATGAGAGATCATTCAGTCGAAGACGGGACCCACCACGTGAAGGCGATCTCTATTAGGCCCCACCCATTTTTTAATGTGGTTGGCTTTCCAGTCTGTCCACTACTTACCAAATAATTAAGGATATAGAACATTATATAGAATAATACATACTGTCTCACCACCGCCCACTGACACCACCAATTTCTCAATCTGTCTCATTTTCTCTTCTTTTTCTATTCTGCTCTCTTTTCTTCGCCAGTCTTTCTTCTCGGTGTTCTGGGGTTTCGTTTGCATATCTTTTTTTATTGTTAATGAAGAGGTCTTCCATTTGTTCTTCCATCTGTTCTTCTTTCTGTTCTTCCATCTGTTCTTCCATTTGTTCTTCCATTTGTTCTTCCATTTGTTCTTCCATTTGTTCTTCCATTTGTTCTTCAATTATATTCGACGATTCACTGTTTGAGAGCCTATCTGTCCTTTTATTTATAGAAGTTCAAAATGAAAAAAGATTTTCTTAGCAGACGATTTTCTTAGCAGACGAGCTATCTGTGCCTCAATTAATTAATTAATTATCCTCTTTATTCCTTTTATTTATAGAGATAATTAATTAATTATCCTCTTTATTCCTTTTATTTATAGAGATTTCGACAAAGAATTGCGTAAAAAAAAAAGGGCATCTCAACAAAGAATCATGTAAAAAAACTAGGGATGCACCGAATATTCGGTATCTATTCGGTATTCGGCCATGTTACCGAATATTCGGTTAGGCCGAATATGAAACTATTCGGCCTGCCGAATATTCGGTATGGCCGAATATCAAAGTATTCGGCCGAATCCAATACTTAATAAAACCTTTTCGCTATTTCTACTTTTAACTGTCAATTTTTTAATTTATATTTAAAATAATTAGAAACAAAATCATTTTTAAATAAAATAGAATGTTTTTACATTATTTATTTGCTGTCTGTAAAGTATAACTTAAGAAAATTAACCATGAGAAGGATTAAAATGGTGATTTATTAGGATTCTCCTAAGGAATAAATTATGTGCTGATACAAGTTTCTAAATTTTGTTTAGTAAATAATCTGTTTTTTGCTTTTCCCCAAATAAAAGTCCTTTATAAGAAAAAAAAACCGTTTGAGATAGTAATAGCTATCAAGGCAGACAATTTTTGTTCATGAAACCATAATCAACTTATTGAGTCATAAGTACATTGTATTTCATTTCAGTCTAGGTCATAACTTGTGTGTTTGTTTATTACATTAACATAAAATAAGATAATATATTTTCAACTCCCATGCTTTGATTTCTGTAAAATATGATATGATAAGAAGGGTGGAAAATACCACCATTCATAAGAAAAGAACTATGAGCCAAACATACTTTTATTCAGAATTAAGTTGAAAGTATTTGTATTTTATATTGAAAAAAATCTGCCTTGAGTTATTTTAAAAGGACAATTATCAGACTATAAAATTTTTCTTCAACCATTTTTTCATTATTTGATTTTAAAATGCTTGTTTTGATTCGTAGAAAATTTTTTTAACTTTCATAATTGTGCTTCTTAAATAACTCAAGGCAGATTCTTTTCAATACTAAATGTTCTTATAAAAAGCACATGTTTATCAAAATGTAAGTTTCTTTTATTAAATGTTATGTAAAACTGTTTTAAAAAGTAACATTTTAATACCTTTAAATTTTGAAATATAAAAAGTATTTGGAAAGCCGAATATTCGGTATTCGGTTCACCTGTCGGCCGAATATTCGGTATTCGGCCAAAATCACTATTCGGTGCATCCCTAAAAAAAACCCAACATTTCGACAAAATACCACGCGAAAAACGTGAATTCCTTGCAAAGACCGCAATAAAAACATTAATTCAATCCATGAATCGCATAAAAAATACGAATTCCATGCATGAATCGCATAAAAATGTGAATTACATGCATGAATCGCATAAAAAATGTGAACTACATCCAAGAATCGCTAAAAAAAAAGCAAATTGCATAAAAAATGGGAATTACGTCCAGAAATTGCTTAAAATGTGAATTACGTCCATGAATCATGTAAAAAAGCGAGAATTATATTCATAAATTGTATGAAAAACGCAAATTACGTCTATGAATCGTATAGTAAAACATGAATTATGTTCATAAATCGCTCAAAAAACACGAATTTTGGCGGCAGAAATCTGAAACGGAAATTACCTCTATAAAACGCATAAAAATACCGAATTGGATTCATGAATTGCATAAAAAATGTGAATTACGTTCATGAATCGCTCAAAAAACGCAAATTACATCCATGAATTGCATAAAAACGTGAATTACGTTTATAAATCACTCAAAATATGCAAAAAAACATGAATAACGTTCATAAATTGCAAAAAATGCGAATTACGTCCAAGAATTGGTAAGAAAAGCGAATTACATTCATAAATCCTATAAAAACACAAATAACGTCAATAAATTGATCAAAAAACACAAATTCCGTCGATAGAAAGCTCAAAAGATGCAAATTATGTCTATTAATCGCATAAGTATAGCAAATTACGTCCATAAATCATGTAAAATGTAAATTACATTCATTAATCGCATAAAAATCTCGAATTATGTCCATGAATCGCTCAAAAAAAGCGAATTGCATAAAAAACGTAAATTGGGTCCACAAATTGCTCAAAACGTGAATTACATCCATGAATTGTTTAAAAAAGTGAGAATTACGTTCAGAAATTGTATGAAAAACACAAATTATGTCTATGAATCGTGTAGGAAATCGGGAATTATGTTCATAAATCGCTCAAAAAACACGAATTTTGGCAGCAGAAAGCTGAAACACAAATTATGTTCATAAATCACTCATAAATTGCGAATCACTTCCATGAATCATGCAAAAAAATACTAATAACATTCATAAATTGCAAAAAATGTTAATTAAGTCCAACAATTGGTAAAAAAAGCAAATTACATTCATAAATCCTATAAAAACACAAATAACGTCAATAAATTGATCAAAAACACAAATTTCGTCGACAGAAAGCTCAAAAAATGCAAATTATATCTACGAATTGCATAAATATAGCAAATTACATCCATGAATCATGTAAAATGTAAATTACATTCATTAATCGCATAAAAAACGCGAATTATGCCCATGAATAGTTTAAAAAACGCGAATTGGGTCCACAAATCGTCAAAACGTTAATTACGTCCATGAATTGTTTAAAAAAGTGAGAATTACGTTCAGAAATTGTATGAGAAACACAAATTATGTCTATGAATCGTGTAGTAAAACGGGAATTATGTTCATAAATTGCTCAAAAAACACGAATTTTGGCAGCAGAAAGCTGAAACGGAAATTACGTCTATAAATCGCATAAAAATAGCGAATAGTGTTTTGCATTCATGAATTGCATAAAAAACGCAAATTACATTCATGAATCGCTCAAAAAACACAAATTACGTCCATGAAACGCATAAAAACGTGAATTACATTCATAAATCACTCAAAAAATGCGAATCACTTCCATGAATCGTACAAAAAAACACTAATAACGTTCATAAATTACAAAAAATGCAAATTACGTCCAAGAATTGGTAAAAAAAGCAAATTACATTCATAAATCCTATAAAAACATAAATAACGTCAATAAATCGATTAAAAAACGCAAATTTCGTCAACAGAAAGCTGAAAAAACGCAAATTCTGTCTATGAATTGCATAAAAATAGCAAATTACGTCCATAAATCATGTAAAATGTAAATTACATTCATTAATCGCATAAAAATTGCGAATTATGTCCATAAATTGCTCAAAAATGCAAATTAAATTCATAAATCGCATAAAAAACATGAATGATGACCATGATTTGCGCAAAAAATACGAATTACACCCAACATTAAATTAATTTGCAGAAAGTTTTTGGTTTTATACAAGTCTGCCAACAAGAACCTACAAGTTATCCTGAAACCCATTCTAAACCAACAAAAATTTAATCGAAAGATAAATTTGTCCAAGAAAGACAAAATAATTTCCATTGACATACATTGACTAGAATCGAAAAATTCCTATTGAAATCTATCCTATACAATCCAAAACCGGAAAGAAAAAAATCCCTCCAAGAGTAACTCAATCTATCTGCTGCAAAATAAAATACATTGAAATGCAACTGAACAAGAACCTGAAAATTACATTTGAAGTCAAACCGAAAGCAGATTCAACCCCCCCCCCCCCAAAAAAAAAAAATAAATAAAATTATCCAACCATATCTCGATTTGGGAAAGAAAACTTAATTTCCATATATATGCGTGATCAGAAATCTGGAAATTCCAATTAGTCTATCTTAAACCTAATCTGAACCTGAAAAAGGAAATTCCATACAACCGGAGCCCAGTATCTATACAGGACAAAATATTTTCCATTAAAGCGCAACCTGACCAGAACTTGAAAATTCCATTTGAATTGAACCTGATTGAAACCTGAAAAAAATTTCCATCGAACCTTAACCTAATCCGGAAAAGAGAAAATTATTTCTGCCGATACACACTGACAAGAGTCTGAAAGTTATCATGAAACCTAATCCAAACCCGAAAAGGAAAAAACAATGGAAACACAAGTCTGTCCAAGAAAGACCAAATAATTTCTGTCCACATACACTGACAGGAATTTCAATTGAAATCTATCCCAAACCCAGTTCAAACACTACCTGCCCCCCCCCTCCCCCCAAAAAAATTCCAATTGTAACCCAATTTATCTGCGACAAAATAATATACTTGAAATGCAACTCAACAAGAACCTGAAAATTCCATTTGAAGTCAATCCGAAACCAGATTCAATCACCCCCCCCCCCCCAAAAAAAATTAATCAAATCGAGATTTTAGAAAAAAAAGAACAATTTATGTCGATATGTATTGACCAGATCATGGAAATTCCAATAGAAGTCTATCTCAAACCCAATCAGAATAACCTGAAACCCAATCTAATCCCCCCCCCCCAAAAAAAAAAGTAAAATAAAAAAATTAGGAAATAAAAATCTGTTCAAGAAAGACAAAGTAATTTTTGTCCCCATCCACTGACCAGAATTGAAAACTAGTACTTGAAATGCAACTCTGCAAGAACCTGAAAATTCCAATTCAAGTCAAACTGAATCGAGATTCAAACCCGAAAAAAAAAACAAAAACAATTATCTAACCAAATCAAGATTTTTAGAAAAAAAAATTATGTAAATACGTACAGACTAGAGCATGGAAATTTTAATAAAATCTTAAACCCGATACAAACTCCTCCCCCTCCCTTACATAACTAACAAGAAGCCTTGATGACCCCACAAAACATAACTAACAAGAACGAAGAGTCATGCATACTGCATCGATTATGATGCATTTTCTGACTCATTCTGAATATTGTAAACTTATTGTCATTCATGTACAATAATTTTACCATTCTGTGCAAAAAAACAAAGCATAATTAACGAGAGTAAAAAATTTTCCTTTAACATGTTTATATACAGTAGACTCCCTCAAATCCGCACAGCTTGGGACCAGAGGTTGTGCGGATTTTAGAATTTTGCGGATTTCTGGTCATTGCTTTGTTTACGTTTTTTAAACAGTAATTTGAGTGCAATTAATAGTGCATTCAGGACTATAATGAATACTTACAATATAATAAAATGTTAAAATAAGTAATAAATTAAAATAATAAAAATTTAGATAATTTTCAAAATGATTAAAATATTAAAAGCAAAGATCAAGTTAATGATCAATAGTGTATGATTAAATATTCATTATAAAAATTAAATATATTTTTCCAAAATTATTCAACAAAACTTGCCTCATAAAAGTACATTACTAATTCACATCAAAATCATAAAATAAGGATTTTTTTTTAAAGTTTAGCCAGGCTTAGTAACCAAAAAATCTTGATTAATGCATAAATATATTTGGTAAGAAAATTGTGATTACCAGTGATATCAGCAATATCTTGATTTTTTTTTTTTTTTCTTCCTTCATGAAAAAAAAAAAAAAAAAAAAAAAAAAAAAAAAAAAAAAAAAAAAAAAAAACATGAATAGAGTATTATTGAGAAAATTAAAAAATATATAGAATTGATACAAAATTTAAAAAATCACATTTTGTCCAAATATCCAATCTGAAAGTTTCATTGTTTACATCCATAAAGTATGTGCGGATTTTAGAGAGTTGCGGATTTCTGGTTTGCAGATTTGAGGGAGTCTACTGTACTTTCCATTTTATTCTGAATGCTTTAAACCTATCAGTTTCATCTTTGTACAGTAATCTTCCCATCCAAATCTTCCCCCCCCCCCCCTGTTAGTTTATATATGTTTTGTGCAAACAGCAAAAAATAAATAAACTAACAAGAATGAAAAGTTACACATACAGTATAGATTATGAAACACTTTCCAACACATTTTCATCATTGTAAACATATCATTTTAATCCATTTGCAGTAATTTTACCACTCTATATAAAGAACAAATCATAATTAACAAGAAAGAAAAACCTGTGTGCACCATAGATTATTAAACACTTTCCAGCATATTCTGAATATTGTAACGGATATAGTCTTAATCAATCTGCAATATTACCAACCTATACAAAGGTTGAAACATAATTAACAAGAATCATGCACGCAGCATAGATTATGAAATACTTTCCAGCACATTCTGAATATTGTATTCCTGATCATTTTAATCTATCTGCAGTATATGTATCATCATGTGTAAAGAATAAACATAGTTAACTAGAATGAGAAATGATACATACAGCATAGATTATGAAATCCTTTCTTAGAGATACAGTGCTGAATGTACATTACTTTCTTATCTTATACTAACGTACTTTACTACAGAGTTGTTTTTAACGAAATCAAGTAGCACAGCATATATTAATAATAAAATATGAAATATCTTTTTTAAGTGGGTGGGGAGGGGTAATTAAAGGTGATCAGAAATCATGAAAATGAATTCTTTGCATTAGTCTTTAATTTTTTGTTTTTATCTTTTTATTATTAACCTAAAAAAAGCACTGATATCAGTACAAAAAACCCTGAACGGGTTAAAAGCTTGTGCCGCAGCACTTTATCTTATATATCTAAGAATTTTAAATTTGGGACTTAAAACTAATGATATCAAAATTTATGTGACGCTATGCTATTAATTAATATATACATATATTAAAATTTATTCATTAAGATTTTATCAATTACATCTTTCATAAATTCAAAATATGAATCTTAAAAGATATGATATCAAAATTTAAGTGACGCCTTGACGAGGCTTTAAACAATGTTTTAAAATTCCATTTATTTATTTATTGTCTAAATACATTTTCATATCTAAACAATACTTTTCATTTTCCAATACACTGTTAAATACATCACTTTCACTGAATATATATAATGCACTGAAATTTATTTATTTGAATAAATAGATTTATCTTTTGGGCTACGCTATCCAAAATCAAAAATAACATTTGAATAAATATTTTTTGCGTCATTGTATCCAAAGTAAGTTAAATAGATGCAAATAGATACAATGACGCAAAAAATATGTATTCAAATGTTATTTTGGATTTTGGATAGCGTAGCCCAAATGATAAATCTATTTATTCAAATAAATAAATTTCAATGCATTATATATATTCAGTGAAAGTGATGTATTTAACAGTGTATTGGAAAATGAAAAGTATTGTTTAGATATGAAAATGTATTTAGACAATAAATAAATAAATGGAATTTTAAAACATTGTTTAAAGCCTCGTCAAGGCGTCACTTAAATTTTGATATCATATCTTTTAAGATTCATATTTTGAATTTATGAAAGATGTAATTGATAAAATCTTAATGAATAAATTTTAATATATGTATATATTAATTAATAGCATAGCGTCACATAAATTTTGATATCATTAGTTTTAAGTCCCAAATTTAAAATTCTTAGATATATAAGATAAAGTGCTGCGTCACAAGCTTTTAACCCGTTCAGGGTTTTTTGTACTGATTTAATATACATTAATATTTTTATGTTGAATATAAACTAGTTATTTAAAACCAATAATAATGTTATTAATAATATTTTTATTACTTTGTTTTTAAATGTACATTGTATAGTATAAATTAATATTATTTATAACATGTTTTAGCTAATTTTTAATAATAGATTACACTTCATTCAAGAAGCATCATAGTATTTTAACTTCGTAGAATTCATACTTATTATGTAAAACTTAGAAAACAAACCATAATCACCGATATTAACTTTTAAAAATGCATCACTTAACAGAAAAAAAGTAAATAGAAATTGAAATAAGTATACAGTTTAATTAGACATGTTTATTTAAACTAGAGAAATGTTAAATCCGCAATGAGCGAATGAATGTAAAAATAGTTTTTAATTTATTTAAATTAAGAACACTTTCTAAATTTGTTAGGATTTTATGCGAAAAACCCTTAGCTGAAAAATGTTTAAATGCTTCACTTAACAGAATTTTTTTTCTGGAATGTTTTATTAAAGAAGTAATAGAAATTTATTTCAGCGTATCAAGATAGTCATTGATGCAATTGAACTGAATGTATTGAAATCACTTAATGTTTAGTGCCCATTTTAAGTTTAATATTGATTATTTGGCATATATTGTTTTTAATCTTAGTACTATTTTTATTCAGGTTTAATATAGTTTAATGTAGTTTTTTGTTTGATTTAGATCGAATTTTTTACCTCTTAATTTTTCATTGTGAACATCAAGAAAGCAATAGATTCCTAATAAATAGAATTAAGATGATTTTGTAACCCCTTCTAATGATAGGTTTTCAAACCTTATTCGATAAAAATATTTACCACTTGTTCATTTACTGGAGGAATTAGCTTATACAGGTTATTTTACTTACCATTTCTTAAAAATTAATGTATTATTTTTTTATTTGTGTATGTTGCGAAAGCTATAAATTTTGATAAATTGTCTTTCCTTATGCGCCAGAATATGCATCGCTCTGAAATAATTGTTATAAAAAAATTTAATATGCATTAAGTTTTTCATGTTGAATATAATCTAGTTATTGAAAATTAATTATCATGTTATTAATAATATTTTAATATTTTTTATGTGTACATTGTATAGTATAAATTAATATTATTTAGCTAATTTTTAATAATAGATTATGTTTAATTCAAGAGGCATCACGGTATTTTAATATCGTTGAATTCACACTTATTATATAAAATCTAGAAAACAAACCATTATCATAAATTTTATTTTTTTAAAATGCATCACTTAACACAACAAGTTGGAAATTGCTCGTCAACGTAGCAAATGAGGTGCGTTCATACGATAACGAAGTTTTAAAAATATTCAAACCTTGCTGATATAGTAGAGCGTACTCCGGATACAGTATAGTAGTCGAAATCTTTACGTTTCTGTAAATATGCAGGAAGTAATTTTTATTACCTCAGCAACGTATATCTTATTCATAAAATGTGAAATAGTTGAATATAATTAAAACACGTACCAAACCATGTTTCCACGTATAGCATTATATAGTGGAATACTTTTGTGTGGCCCTGTAATTTAATAATAAAAATTCTTTGCATCACAGATTGTACAGAATGCATATTTCAGTATATATTTCATAGATTCATGCCAATTCTATTATGTTCGAATGAGTGTAACATCATTAAAATGCATTTGAAACTTTTTCCCCATTGACCGTAATGTAACGGAATCCTTTTGATTGTCTCTGTAATTGATCTATGCATCCGATTTTCATAGCATTTGAAATGACTCGACAAAATTACGCAATAATTATATGTTTTAAATTTCAAACGATTAAAATGCATTTAAAACTTTTTTCCCTATTGACCGTATCGTAACGGAATCCTTTTTTAATGTCCCTGTAATTGATCTATCCATCCGATTTTCATAAAATTTGAAATGACTCGACAAAATTATGTTATAATTATGTATTTTAAATTTCAAACGATTCGGTTGGGTAGTTTTTGCGTTGTTATATGCGGACAGACGGACAGACGGACAGACAGACGGACAGACGGACGGACTGAGCGACAACAATAGGTGCTACGTATTTACATAATTACGAACGCACCTAAAAAAGTAAATAGAAATTGAAAAAAGTACACAGTTTAATTAAACATGATTATCTAAATTAGTGAAATGTTAAATCCGCAAAAGGTGAATGAATGTAAAAATAGTTTTAATTTATTTAAATTAAGAACACTTTCTAAATTTGTTAGGATTTTGGATGCGAAAATCCTAACAAATTTAGATTTTGAGCTTAGCTCAAAAATGTTTAAACGCTTCACTTAAGAGAATTTATTTCCTGGAATGTTTTATTAAAGATGTAATACAAATTTATTCCAGCGTATCAAGATAGTCATTAATGTAATGGAAATGAATGTATTAAAATCACTTATGTTTCGTGCCCATTTTAAGATTAATAGTGATTATTTGGCATATATTATTTTTAATCTTAGTACTTATTTTTATTCGGGTTTAATACAGTTTAATGTAGTTTTTAGGTGCGTTCGTAATTATATAATACGTAGCACCTATAGTGGTCGTTCAGTCCGTCCGTCTGTCTGTCCGTCTGTCTGTCCGCATATAACAACGCAAAACTACCCTACCGAATCGTTTGAAATTTAAAATACATAATTATTACATAATTTTGTCGAGTCATTTCAAATTTTATGAAAGTCGGATGAGATCAATTACAGGGGCAATCAAAAGTATTCCATTACATTACGGTCAATGGGGAAAAAAGTTTCAAATGCATTTTAATCGTTTGAAATTTAAAATACGCAATTATTACATAATTCTGTCGAGTTATTTCAAATTTTTTTATAATCGTGTGGATAGATCAATTACAGGGACAATCAAAATTATTCAATTACATTATGGTCAATGGGGAAAAAGTTTCAAATATATTCTATTCGTTTGAAATTTAAAATACATAATTATTACATAATTTTGTCGAGTTATTTCAAATTTTATGAAAATCGGACGCATAGATCAATTACAGGGACAATCAAAAGTATTCCGTTACATTACGGTCAATAGGAAAAAATGTTTCAAATGCATTTTAATCGTGTTACACTCATGCGAACTTAATAAAATTTATATGCAATTATAAAGTACATATTATAGTATACATCTTATTTAAATTGTGGTGCAAAGAACATTTGTTATTGATTTACAAGGCCACACAAAAGTATTCCATTGCATAATGGTATAGGGAGAACATTGTTTGATGAGCGTTTTGTATTTCACTATTTAACATTTTATGAGATTGATCTATGAAAATAATATTTTTAAAACTTCGTTATCGAACGAACGCACCTAATTTGCTACGCTTCACGTGCAATTTCCAACTTGTTTTATTTGATTTAGATCCAATTATTTGATTCTTAATTTTTCACTGTGGACTTTGTAAAGATATATTGCTAAACAAGAGAGTGTAAAGTATCGAACAAGAAAACAAATTATTGTAGAGCAATGAGCAGTGTTCTCGCTGTCGCTCGCCATTGCGCTAAATTGCGACTCAATTCTTCATTTGGCGAGCTAACAAGCGATTCGATTCGCCAAATTTCTAGTGCTCAATGTTTGTTTTTTCTTTCTTTTCTTTTTCGTTTTTCATACATATGCATTATATATATATTTTTAATATATTTGGTACTCCTCTGTTAGCCTGTCGACCAAAATACTATCGCCAAATTATAAGATTAAATGCCAATAATGGATAATCTAGAATGTCAGTTCAATGACATTAAATACGATACGTGTTTAAAACGTCACTAAGTGATTTTTGTATCGACTTTTTATCTGTATTTTTATTAATATTCCACTAATTATTTCTTTTTTATTATTTAAAATAAAAATTACGTCAGTATGTATAATTTGGCGAAATCGGTCGACGGGATAACAGAGTAGTACAATATATTTGTAGCGGATAGTTGTAATTAGATTAATAACAATCGTTGTTTCAGTTGCAAAAACTTACGTTATTTTAGAACATATTGAAAAAAAATGGTACATTAAAGGATTAAAGATTTTTTTTAGTTACATGGCGAATTTATTTTGCTAATACTTTTACCATTTGGCGAATGTTTTTTAGTTCGAATTAGCCAAATTACTTACGTTTGTGAAATGTCAGCGAGAACACTGGCAATGAGTCAAATCCCTGTATTAATACCAATGTCTTGATGGAATTTATACCTTGTTATTAATCTTAAAATATACAAATAAACACTTAAAAAGTATTGAAAAAATAGATATTATTTATTAATTTTTTGCCTTAGATTTTTCTGATGCTCTCGCAGCCATTTTAAAAGAAATAAAAAAGATAATGAAAGTTAAAACTGTTGTTAGCTTTCTTTTTTCAAAAACTAAAACAAAATCACTTCACCTTTTTTCATTCACGTATAAAAACGTTTTTTATACGTAAGATAATGAAAGGATTAAAAGACGACAATCATCTTCTTTTAATTTTTAGAAAATGGATGCGAGGGCATCCGAAAGATCTAAAGTAAATAATAAATAAATAATATCTATTTTTTCAACACCTTTTAAGCATTTATTTGCATATTTTAAGATACTGTAGAGCTTCTATCAGATCAAATGAAGAAGATGTTTATTCTTCCGGTATGTAGTCTTTGAAAAACGTGCTTGAACGTTTTCAGTACTCTTCAGGGGAGCAACAGGATGCTGCCCTTTTATAGAGAACCATAGCCGTTTTCGACTTAAACCTTAAATTTGTGAATGGCCAGTTTACTCCTCTGCGAACTGGTGTTGGAACTCGGTTATTTAAAGAAAAATGTGGCTGTAGATTTAGCCTGTAACAATTTTTTAGTTGAGTTTCTAAAAAAATTGTTTAAAGTTTTTTCAGTGTAATGAAACCAAAAATTTAAAATGCTACATTGCAGTAATCCTTCACTTCTCTTGACTGTGTAGTTGTCTGGATTTATTGAACTTGCCATTCAAATGGATGATTCATACAGATAAAGTTAGATGATTCAATATGCAAGTAAAAGAGTATGCTGCTGTAAATATGCAAGCGTTATTAATTTTTTACACAGGTCATTAGATGGCGAACCAGGAGAGGACTGTCATGGCCCCACACATCGGTCCAAAGAAAATACCACTTGACATCCGGACGCTGTCACAGGTGACACAATAAATATTTGAGGGGACTTATCTGGTGGGAAAGACAAATGTGGAATCCCATGTTAACCTATGGGAAATTTACTTATCCTTCTAGTTCATTCGAATTTGAAAATTTCTGAAATATTTTTTCAGCACGCATAGAAAAGGTTCTTTATCACTCTGGAGGCTCCAAATTGTAATATCTTTTTCCAGTCATAAATTATAAACGGGTAAAGTTTATTTTTTTTTAACTTTTCGGAATTTTTGAAATTTTAGCTCAACTTTTAAATACACTTAATTATTTTCATAATATATTTTAATATTAAAGAGGGATAAAAAACCTCCTTATATACGTGCCATTTTTTTATTCCCAAATTTAAATGAACAGGAAGGATACGCATATTTCTTGCAGAATAACATGGGATTTCCCTTTCTTTCTTCCAAATCAAATAAGTCCCCTTAAGAGAGATTCTAAACAGGTCGTATAGAAGAACTGTCATCAACCCCAGAAGAACTGTCGAATCATTCAATCCTTATCGCGGAGATCTCATATGGGAAACACAGTGGTCGGAGAACAATTTCACCCTCTGTTGCTTTACCTGAACTGGAAATCCCCGGAACTGGGGATCGCTTATAATCCGGCTACCTCTGCGAATCAAGCCAGTGAACGAGGGTCAGTAAAAAATAGATAAAAGCCAGGAAAATTGGTATCCTTAAATCCGCTGGGATCTACTCCACAAGAGAGCTGATCTCTCTGGACTGGATGAAGTGGAAATGCGTCTGAGTTTAAAGACAATAAATAAAAGAAACACATTTTTTGGGTCTGACACCTATTGGGAAAATAGGTAACATACAGAAACGTTAATGTAAAGAAACGTTGTTTAATTGAAAATGAGTATAATGGTGCTATCACTTATGCAAGATTATAATAATTATAAATTAGCAGTTCTGATTTATTAATTGAAGTGCAAATTGAGATACTTTTAAAAGACATAGTAAACGAAACATTTAGTGCGATCTGTGACCACACTTATCATCTTGTTCTAATTTTACCCCTATCAAGTGCAATCTTATTATAAGCTGTTAAGATGTTTGTACATAATACCATATATAATTAAGTGTAGTGCTTTATAAAGAAACTAAAACTTCATCAATAAATCCACAAAATAATAAAAAAATATAAATATGTTACAAATTTAACAGATATGCAATGGAACTACTTGCATCATCCATTGAAATTGTAAGAAAAAAGGCTATAATAAATTAGAGATGATTGTCTTTAGAGATAATTATTTTTTAACACCTATCAATTGGCTAATATGAAATTGTCGCTTTTATAACATTTCGAAACTTCATTTGAGTAAATTAATGACATTTTTTTCATAAAAACGCTTTTGGCGTTGTTAATGGCCAATCTAAAAAACATATTAAAATTTTGAAATATATTCGAGTTTTCAACTTACTATATAATTATTACTATTACTAATATATAAAACTTACAGAATAATACTTAGTAATTTTAAATTAAATTAAGTTTAACGGTTTTTTATTATTCTAATTAAAAGCTAATTTCATTATACAATTTTCTTCCTAATAACTAACGAAAGTAAAAACTTTATCATACGTTTATTATGACAGAAATTTTTAAAGTGAATATTAAATAGATAAAAATAAAACATGTATTTTACTGGTTTTTATCTTTATTCATGCAATGAATATTGTCATGAAAATTTGTAAAGCCTCATAAAGAGTACCATTTTTAAATTGCTGTATAAACTTAAGTATTTTTTTTATTATATTAAGCATGTTCAACTTGTTTCACTGATGCTTTTAATCGTTTTTTAACGAGGATATCATGTGAAGAACTCAAAGGAGATACTCAATTATTTTCTTTCTTTTACCAGATTAAACTGTTTCTTAGCCTTTTTATATTTTCTCTTTAAAAGTAAAATTAATAATCTTTTATGAGGATATTAATAATTTAAATAAGGATAATTTAAAGGAAGAATATATATTTCATATTCTTTTATTACATTTAAAAGTCTATGTATAAGCAGATTATTTTTATCTGAAAACTTTATTAGTTATGTCTAAAGTGAAATAAATTAATAGTTTTACTATTGGTTTATTTAATGAAGGTTTTGCTATGTTATATATCGTTTTACGTTGCTTTATTTTAGAGATACGAGGAAAATTCTATAATAAGGTGAACCTAGAATTAAGAAATAATAGCTTTTTTGAAAAGATGCACATTAGAGGTTTTTATATTATCTGCACCGTTAGTCAGAATTATTTGCAGAAATAAAATATAAACATTCTATGTAAAATTCATTGGCAGAACACATAATTTATATCCAGGCCCGGGTCAAAAGCCAGTACATATATTGTAATTTTATGTATTGTATTATTTTGAAATTTTAATAACTTTTCGTTTAAAAATGGCGCATTTTCTTCTTTTCATAAATGGCCCTGAAATTTTCTTATTTTGAAAAATAAAACTTTAAATTTAAAATTTTGTTTTCGATTGTTAGCTGAGTTTATTATAAAGTAATTCAATAATAAAATGAATACATTATTATTCTCCTCGAATATATAGCTAAACACTCTAGCGAAATCAGCACATTCTGCTAATAAACATCGCTTTACGTTATTAACTTAAGCGATTTCTTTTACGCTTCTGACATCATATAAAACAAAATTATCTTTCAAAGGGAAAAAAAAAGTCATTATATTTAATGCCACAAGAACAATTTTTTTCTGATAGGAAGTGCTGAAAGGAAATGGTGTGCTTTGTTCGTTGATTTTATTTCACATGGTAATTTAGTATATGTATTTTTTATTAACGTAATAATTAGATAATGTCCAAACGTAAACTTTCCTTTTTGTTATTATTATATTTATATTACTATTTCAGTTTATTTTTATGTATATATATTATTTAACTTAAGCATATTTTTTAGTAATAGTTAAAATATATTAAAGCACGTCAGACATATACATATATTGCTAAAGTATTTACATTTATTTATATTTATAATGTATATAGTATATTGTTTAATTGCATAATTTATCACTAAATTTTAAAGTATTGCTTGTGTAAATTATTGCTTATATATAGAGGTAGAAAATCTCTTAACAGTTTTAAAAATATATATAAATTCTTTAGCATTCATTATTCTTCTTCAGCAATTCTTCATCATTTTCTACTTTAACGCTATGTATATCTATAAAAACACAATCTTTCTTCTATTGAATAATTTATTTATTACATCATAAATGATAGCTTATTGTGTATACCAATATCAAATTGTGTATTTCAATTTTCAATGTTTTCAAACGAAATTGCTTTTTGAAAAAAAAAATGATTTATCGAATTTTGCCGTAATTTTGGACATTGGTGTAAGTTGTAAAGTGTTTAAAAAGTTAATAGCAAATCTAAACAGGCAGTAACAAGTATTCAATTTAAAATTGCACAGCTTTAATAATATTTTAAAAAGTAAACTATGATATATTAATTATGATATGCACCTCTCAAAACACCGTAAACGGAAGTTTTTATACTCTCAAGAAAATATATATACATATATATATATATACAGTAGAACCCCGATAATCCGGATCGGTTTTTTCAGTTTTTTTTTCAACTTTGAGAAGCGATTGGCGAAAAATTTTTTGTTTTATTATTCAGAAACGACGATGCAACAAGTTAATGTAAAAGTAATTAGCCAATCACTTCTCAAACTTGAAAAAAAAGCGAAAAACCCGATCCGGATTATCGGGGTTCTACTGTATATACAATACAAGACAATATTTAGTAGGGTAATGAGATTAAGTATCCAAAAATCTGTATATTTTTTATTGTGTTATTTGATGTTTAGTACCTTATTGTATCTAAATAAAACAGAATTTTTTTAAATTAGAAATATTGCAATTATATGAGAAATATGCTGCTGTGTCTAATTAACACTAACACAAATTTAAAATTTAAATGCACATTTCTCCAAATGGTACTTTTGTATGGGGTCTCTTGAGTTGTTCAAAAACTGATCGAAATTACGTTTTTTCAATATTAAAACGCACATCCGGAATAGAATTTTCTGAAAAAGGATTGATTTTTTTGTTTTCCTTTTTTTAAATTTTTAGGAATTTTTGAAGGTAAATTTTATGGTATCAAGATGACTTTTTAATGCTGTCACAAATACTTCAAAAACAAACCATAGTAAAACCTCAAAGATCAAAAACATTTATTATTTATTTTATTTTGATGTTTCTGTAATGTTTGTTTAAAAAGCCTTCTGATATCGTTATTTCAGACTAACTTCATTTACATGGATGCCAAGATTAACCATCCACATACTAGTCCAATAAGCCCGACTCACACATTAAAGTTGATTTTTTCTCATGATAGAAAATACTACAATTCTGAAATATATAACTTTTTTTACAAATTTAGAAATAAAAATCGCATATTTACAAAAGTCACATACTTTAAAAATTCATATGTGTATAGAAATTTTAATCTTCTGTCATGAGAAAAATCATTTTGAATATACCTGTTGGGTTCTTGGGCTCATCTGCTATGGGAAAGTTATGTAGAGTAAGAAAATTATCTTCTTGATAAAATTATGAGACGGTCTCCAGACATAGCTGAGTATAAACAGGATTGAAACAAAGAGGCAGGCGAAAAAATAGATTCGTTACTTAACATACTTATATTTAATGTTATCGATTATACATAGCAATACAAATATTTAATAATATTTCATTACGGGAATATGATATATTTACAATGATAATATCAAAATAAAAGAATTATAGTGGTAAACTGGATATCTGCGGATAGGGAAAACGTTCCGAGCACAGAAACCAGCGATCATAGAGACGATAAATACCGTGCCCAAATATCTGGAACAGCACACTGCAGATTTTTCCGTTTAGCTTTCATTATTTGACTGGGACTTAGACCTCTAACCATGAATGCAATTTTCCTGGCATCTGGTCCGTGGTGATATCGCAACACCACATATATTCCAAAACTGCCCCATTGTTTATTCTTACAGTGCTTAGTGGTAATAACTGACAACACCTTAAATTTCGCTTTATATCTTGTTGAGATTATACTGCAGTATTTCGCATACTTTAGTTTTCTCATAAATTTTGTTAAAAAAATTGACATGCGACGTTAAGAATATTTTTCTCGTTTAATGTACAATTATTACATTAAGCAAGTAGGAAGAATTTTAGAGGAAGAAAATGATTGATAAAAAATAGTCATGCACTAGCGTGTAAAATTGTCATTTAAACCAAAAAAAAAATTACGGATGAGCTTTTTTAAAAAATTACAAATTATAAATCCTTTTAATTCGCAGTTTGTTCCAAAAGTGAAAAATCCATTTCAAACGAAAGTTTTCCCGGTTCTTTTTAATCCGTTTTAGCATGACACACTGCGATAAATTGGTATAACTTATTTCGGCAAAATTTTAGCTATATTCTTCCACTTCCCCCCGCCAAAAATATTGGAATGAAAATACAAGTACTGAAGCACGTTTTAAACAAACTATTAATTATATCTTTTTAAATACTGAGCGAGAATTTATATTAATCATAAATTTGTAGCATACTGCCTAGCTACTTTCTATATGCAGGTAATCTAGAATTAAATTACTGAGATTTTTTTCCAAACATATTGCCCGGCTTCTTACACTTGTGCTTGAATCAGCTATTTATGCTTTCATTTTATTTATTTTCGCAAAATATGATTGATTCTTCTGAACATCCGGCTGTCATGTTTTTTTTACAGAATAATATCCTAATAATGTTTCTGTGATCGACTGGTTAGTATAAATAGGCTGATACAATTTTGAGATATTCGATATAATCAGGTCATGCTGTTCTTAATAATTTTTAAGAAGACAATTTTTGGAGCTTTCTTCAAATCTCGCGTAGCTGTTAATCTTTGACAGGGAGTTGGAACTAGTTTCTACAATACTGATACTCGTATTTTGGTATGATGATGAATTCACTGCTTTAAATTAGGTGTAATGGATAGATGGAATTCTACAAATTAAATGGCATTGGAGTATTTTCAAATGCTGTTGTATACAGTGTTTTTTAAGTTAGGAGTGATGTTTTTGCATAGCATCTTTTTTTAAATCTTAGAAATAAGATATTTGTAAGCATCATTTTGTAAGTATTAGAAATATATTGATTATTAGTTGTTCTATTTTTGTAGTTTTTAGAGCTTGCTATTTAATTTGATAAAGATTGGCTTAGTTTCCCGGCTCCCGCTGCATTGACACATATATTATTGATTTTTAATAAAACGGTTTTGTCATAATTTATCTTTCATAACCACTCGTAAAAATGAAAGAAATATTAAAATCTTTAATTAAAATAAAATATTCTAATTTACTTGTGTTTAGGATTGAATCTATTAGACAATAATCTACAAAGTTATTAATTAAAAGCATATTTTACTCTTATTGTAATGCTCGTTATTGTCGTTAAAATTTTAAGTCATTTCCTAAATGTGTCAATTTACGTAATACGATATATTTTACCAAATTAGTTAAAAGTTTAAAACGGTTGGTATACTTAAAAAGTCTTCAAATATTATTTAAAAGGTGTGTACAATACTATCTCAGGGGGTTAGTTCTATTTCCTTTACTGCTATATGTATATTTACACAAATTTACGCACTAAAACAAATTAGGTATAACCCTGATAACAAACCTTATTAGATTCACTACTGTTTCATATTTGACAAATGCTATTGCAAAGCAGTCATATTAAAATTCCTTCCTAATGACATATTATATCTAAATTAACGTTTTAATATATACAGGGTATCCAAAAAACATAGATCTAGATTTTATTATTTAAATATTGAGCATAGACATACGTTACAAATTACAAAGTTACATTTAAAAAGATAAAAATATTTATATAATACATTAAAATTTTCAAAGAATTAAATTAGAAGAAATGCAAATTTTAGATTTTTATACGGACTCCGTACAAAACACTTCACGATGTATAAAATGCGCCCATGCGCCCAAATGAGAGCATGCATAAAATATCAGCATTTTATCGTAAAAAATAGCAAAGATATATGTAAACAGTGTTGGCCTGGAATGAATCATAAATTAAAATCTAAGTATTTACACCTATAGTAGCAATTACTTATTTGTTTTTATAGTTTGTATACGCTCCTAAAATTCGATCATCCAACTTGATTTTATCCATTTGCAAAATTTTCGTTTATACAGGCATCGAAAGTTTATTTAAGTCATCATTTATATTATTTTCATACCTTTGGGGTCTTTTTATGATAAAATGTTGAATTTGTTTTCGTTATAGGACACATTTTACAAATTGAAAGATTTTTTTTACAGGAGGAATACATAAAATTTAAATTTACTCTAATTTAATCCTTTGAAAATTTTAATAGATTGCATAAAACTGTGTATTTTATTTACAATATATGTTTATGATCAATGTATAAGAAATAAATAATGATTTTGGGACACCTTATATAAGAAAAACATTTTTACAATGAGAAAAATATTACGTTACTCCATTTATTTTACGAGATTTCTTTTTTGGAAACTGGTTTTATAGAGCTCGTTTAGTCGCTGATAAGAAAATGTATCTCCATCTCATAAAACTACTGAATAGGTAATAATCATAAACCAAGTGGGAATTATTTTCTAAATTCTCCGTTTATTTTTTATATTATCTAAATGTTTTACATCAGTGAAAATGAGCGAAGAATTAGAAACATAAATTAAATTTATTGTCTTAAAAGTACTAAAACGATTCTTTCGAAAACATATAATGATGCTTTAGTAGAAAACTTATCTTAGAGTTATCATTAATTTTTATTTTTTGCAATCGATTAAAATGTTATATAATAACTACAGAACAGCAGTGTGTGAACTTTACGATTTCTTCGTTGTTAACGAGCTAATAATAATTTCTTCATAAAATAGAATTATTAACTTAATTTGACTCAGTTATTATTTTTATCAAAATGGTATGATTTTTTTTTTTTTTATGTATATGCAAACCATATTATCTGGAACTATAACGCTACTCTACATTTTCGCAGCACAAAAGAGAAAAAAAGAAAAAAATGCTTATTAATTAAATGAAGAATATTTTAATTAAGCAAGTAACTTAGTGGCATAGAACTTAGAAAAGACTGATATAATTCTTACCAGTATTATTATATGGGTCATTCCATGGTAACTTACGTTATATTTTGAGTTCTTTTCAGCAATTTTAATAATGTAACACACAGAAAAAAATATTCAAAATGCACATTTAACACAGTTTGCTAATTAAACTTATTCGAAGCCCAATTTAAATATAAATTACCTAATTTTAAAGTTATTTCTTAAATTTTGGTAGTTTTATTTACTCTAGTAACTGCCAATACTGAAAAAGAAATGTAAGCTATTATATAAAGTGCAATTTTCATTATCAATTTTTAGGTAATTTTCTCCAAATTGATCCTTAAATAGGTTTCATTGAAAAATCATTAATTTTACATGAGAATATTTTTTAGCAGTATATTACAAAAATTACTGCAGTAAAATGTTTTAAATGTAACGTAAGTTACCATGGAATGACCCATATGCCAAATATTACTTTTTTTAATGTTATACGAAGTCTTTTTACCAAAGAGCCCGGAATCTATGTCTTATAGCCCCGGAAACTGAACATATGTGAAGTAGATGACAAGGTGCATTTTATTGAGCGGCAGTGACGGCAAAATATAATTAGGGAAGAAAAGGCTATGATTTTTGCGTTTGTGAGTTTAAAAAAAAAAAAAAAAAAATATGCATAATAATGGAATAAATTTTAGATAAATACCGGGAAGAAATATTTTGTAAGAATTGGGTAAAAAAATAGAACAAAAATGCTTTTCCCTATTATCTCTAAACCACCAGATGTCGCCCGGGTGCACGCAAAAATAAGTCTTTATAAACACTCTTTGAAACATTATTGCAGTTTCAAAACAGCTGAAAAAATTATTTCAGTGCCAAAAAAATTTTCAAATAGAACAATAAAAAATAAAAAATGGCCGAAAATGCACCGTAAAAAAACTGCAGCAGATATTCCAGACAATGTACGTAAAAAACGGATTTTATTTCTATATCAACTGACTTTCACATTTTATTAACTGCTTTTGTAAGTAAAACACACACACACACACACACACACACAAAAAGGAAGTTGACCGTTTATGTGGAAAGATTGACATATTCCGTAAATTTATTGGATAATTTACGGTAAAGTACTGTAAATTTACAATTTATTTTTACAGTGTGGGGGAGAAGTCACAGCGTACTCCCAGCCAATTACAGGAAATGTACTCTGTAAAACGCCTCTTGTCAGACCGGGAGAAGGTAGCACAGGCAATCCCATTACCGAGTTTACTGCTGAAATTAAAGAAATAGTTAAAAATCGATTTGCATATTAAAACGTACTCGGTGTGATAACTTATATTTTGGTGAGAAACACCTGAAAAACCGATTTTAGAGACTGACTCACATGTTTTATATTCTAATTTCCTGCTACCAGTCTTCCATGTTTTCATATCTTTAGGTGACGAAAACACAATAGTAAACATATTTCCATAATTTTCAGGTGTTATTCACCAACATATGACTTGCAGACCGAATGAATATTAATATGCGAATCGAATTTTAACTAATTCTGGAATTTTAGCCGTGACATCGATGAGGTGATTATCTGTGCTGCCGCTTCCCAGTCTATACTGGATTTTTTTAATCATTGAAAGTTCAATGATTAAATGAAGCCATTTTTTTTATACATAATTACTTTTGATAATGGAATCTAGCCATCACCTTAACTCTAACCTTTGAAATAGTATATATTAGGTTATTATTGAGTTAAAAGAAGGCACTTTACATTCATTACATATATTTCCAACTGGGAAAAAAATATGTAAATTATGATGTTCAAATCAAGTATATCTTTTAGATACCCGGGTTCGTTTTAAGTGGATGTTAAAAGCTAAAGCATAGGGATTTATTTTAATGACAACTTCAGACAATTTTAGGGATGTGGAAAATTTATTAAAAATATTTTTAAAATCACTTTCATTTACATAATCCAATCTATACTAGCAATTGTCAACATTTTACAAAACTTTTTTATTTTAAACTGGAGAAACTAAGATAGTTAAAACGCACACACTCAACATTTAAAACCCCTTACTTCGAGTGTTGCTAAGGTGTTCAACCAATGAAAATACAAAATATTAGCCATGTTAATCAACAGATTTATTATTTAAAAGATTATTAGCCGAGAATATCAGGTTCTGATATCGACGTAATCAGATCGTCAAAGCCCATTGGTTCATACAGACAGTGCATGTCCACACAGCATTTCATAAATATTTTCCCTCTTAAATATAATTTCCAGGACGGCATTTTATTATACTTCATAAAACAGACTGGATTAGAATTTTAGGGCACTGTGAGGTTTTCTAAGCAGGCCATACAATGGGTGCTTTGTGATAAACTTTAGGGCTCTGTACTTAAAAATTTTAAATGGATCATTATAGGGTCATTCGTGTGGTTTTCTATCCATCAAAAACAAATGTTTTCTCAAAAACTATCAATCGATAATAAATCAAACTTTCCATAGATGTAAAGGCAAATAATACGACCGTATATTTATGGATTAATAAACAGTCATGATTAGTTTTAAGAAAAATTTAAGGGGACTATCTATGTTTCTAGGAAAATATCTTTTGTAACGTCATATGGTTTATTGATCGAAATATTTCGTAACCCAAAAATAAATTTATTTTATTTTCTGTATTATATTTTCAACGATATCGTCAAAAATGTACTGAAGAAAATTTATTTTAAGTATAATAATTATTTTTTTCTCAAAAATATTATTTTTTGTAAATATCTGCCCAGTATTTGTGTATAATGATTCTTTATAAAATTCTTTATTAGCACTTTTTGATTTTTTTATTGCTTAGTTGCATTTATGCATTTACATATTCATAGAATTTAAAATAAGTTTTAAATGCGTTGTAACTTTTTGCATTAAAATAATTTCCAGCCTAAAAAAATTAATTGAATGTAATGAAAACTCAATACTTTTGAAATAACATTGCAGAATTAAATGTAACTATCTTTATCTTTACTAATGTTAGTGATTCAGCTAAATTGTAAGTTTCATTATACAACAATGCAATTTACTCCCCTCTTTTATTCTTAAAAAGCAAAGAACTGTTATTGGTATTCTATTACAAACACATTTGCAAGTTAATTTAATTATGGCTATGATTACAGGGTGTAATTAAATAGATAAGGAGAAACTATATTCAGAGGTAATTATTAAAACAGCCATTTTGATAAGCAAATGAAAATGTTTAAATAAGTTAAATGAGTAATTAATTTAGCGAAAATTATATAATTATGTCTTTTCGGAATTCTTTTCATGGTATCCCTTTGGAATCGTCTAAACTTCATTATATTTTAAATAAAAGCGTAACGAACATTAAAAATCCCTTGATTCACATAAACATTGCGGTTAGAGATTTTAAGTACCATACATTTGCTTAAAGTGATACATAGAAAAATTGGTACTTTTCTGCTATAAAGTGTTACATTTATTGTGTTTTATGAAGTTAGATTTATTACTGGTATAAAGTAAGATCGATTGAGATAGACAGAAACTGAATTTCGGAAATCTTCTTATTTTCGGTCGAAACTGAACCGGATTGATACAAAAATATCAAAACATATGTAATTAATGCGTATATAAATACACACAATTATTAATTAATTATACGTGTGGCCCAAATTGGCTTTCTGTGCGTCTGACCAAAACTTTTTATTTTGGTTTAAGAAAAATTATAATTAATTCATCAAAGGCACAAAATGATTTTCTAATTATGCGGATTTTACCGAATTTTAAAGTGATTAAATTACACATATCTCAATTTATTCTTTATGATGATTTTTTTTTTTTTGTAAATAATCATTTGTTGTAACAGAACTTTTGCTATTTCAAAATAATTAAAAGTTATCTTATTGTTATGTTTACGGATTTTAATGAGCACATAAATAGCGCCTTCAAAATTTAGACATATATGAATTGCCTGCTTTATATTTTGCATTCTTGCCCTCGTTAGGTCTCTTTAAAATGTTTATTATATGTTGTAATTTATCTGAAAGTTCCAAACCGATCGTTTTGCAAGTTATCTTATTTTTAACAAAATCGCTTTTCAGGATCTCTTTTCCTTTTTAAAAAATAAAATTTTTATGTTAAAAAAATGTGGATCGATTTTTTTTAAATTTAGATATTATTAAATAGATGTAGATGAGAAAAACAGAGATGGTTGCATACCTTTACAATCTCGAAACAGCATATTTAAAAAAAATAGACGGCGCTCCGGCGAATTTTTTTATCTGTAAATCATTTGTGGTTTCGAAAAACTTAAATTAAATGGATTATACAATTTATGAAATGATAATTACACTGTCAAAAAACGGACGATTTTACGGAAGTATTGCGGGTAATCTTGACGTCAGTACAATTTACTCTTTTTAAACGAAAAAAAAAATTGTAAATTCCGGAAAATATTCCGTTTTTTTCGAGTTTTTTCCAGAATTTATGGAATTTTTCCGTTAAAAAACCATAAATTGTACTGGCGTCCATATTACCAGTAATACTTCCGTAAAATCGTCCGTTTTCTACAATCTAGTATTTAAGATTGTAATTGAGCGACTCTGAAGAAATTTATAGATCTGAAATCAACAAAAAACTCGTCATCTAAATCTATAAAAATTAAATCTATAAATTTAATAATTTAAAATATTTACAAATCAATGTTTACAAGTAAATGACACTATTTTCTTGCGGCAGGCTGTCTGCATTTCAAAATACCTATGAAAGATTTCTCAAAAATTTGTTTCTTTGAACGGAAACGAAATGAGATTTTATAAATGGATTCTTTAATTTTTTACTGGAGTATGAAAATATTTTTTTAGAATTTCTGAAAGGAAAAGTTTTTTTTTTGCATCTAGCTGTATAATTTTCGAGTCTTTAGGCCAAGTAGAATTAAGATAGAGCAATTTATATAAAAAAACTCTTAATCCTTTTTTCACGATGGCAGTGCTATATTTTATATTAACCTCTTTCCCTCTTCTCCAATTTCCCACGAAATATTCAGCGGTTTGATAAAAATGCACGCTTTAATTGAATTATGAATATTTTTCTATTCTTCTAATTTGAGGATTATTATATTTAAGAGCCATTATTTTGAAAGTCAGACAAAGTGTGATAATTGTATTTTTTTTTTCTTTTTTTTTTTTTTTTGCTTGATGTTTACTTACCCATCATACGTAGTATAGGAAAAGTCTTGCAATCGTTTTGAAAATCTCCCGAACATATTGAGATAGAGACTTGAAACTTTGTATGTAGTTAGAATGTTAGAATGGGACGAAGCCTATTTAATATCAGCAACCTCGATTATCCGGAGCTATTTCTTTCGGACCCTCGAAAAATTCGTTCTGATGAAAGGTATATAAAAATTTTCGAATATTTTTGTTTTAAGAAATGGACGTAAAAGGCAATAAAATAACACACATTTTGCATATAGAACGAAGTCGATCGGATTATTAGTTGCCGAGATATTTGTAATCTCGATTTCCACGTTCTTCGATTTTTCATGACCCTGTATTTCATTCAAATTTCAATTAAGAGGTATATTTTAATTGGAAATGAGAAGCTTAATCCGACGCAGTTAATTGTTAGTAGAATTATTATTTTTGTAGTTATAAGGATGTTTCTTTTACGCAGTTCGATACTACTTGAGTAGTTTGGCGTTTTATATAACTTGTCGAAATTGGTACAGCAGCAGTTCTTTAATATAGCATTACTATGTATATTAACAATATTTAAATTTTGTTTATGAATTGCAATGCATTGTATAAATAGTTTTCACATGTTTTATTTTCATATACATATCCATGATGGGTAAGTATTACGGTGGCCCCCAACGACTAGTTTTATATGTTGAAATAGATCATATTTAATGACTAGGGTGCAAGATTGAAGCCCTTAAAAATTTCCTGTTTCATATAGAAAATGTCAAAGTTCAAGGTTGTGAATGCCATTTTTTTATGAAATGAGAAATGCTGGTATGTTTCAAGCACTATATCTCTCGCAGGCAACAACATCACAAAATTCTTTTGTTATAAACTTTTAGTGTAACACTACCTGCTTATTTAAATTTATTTGTTTCCATAAGACATTGTTACTTTACATTGTTATGTTACCACAAAGTGTAGTCAAAATGAAGTTTTTGTCCATTTCCCGTACTTAATATCTTACTTAAGCAATCGTACCCCAAACACTTTTTCTACAGAATATGAAACTCCACTACTAGGACGAGCTACATAATACAGTACTGAACGGAGATATTGTTGCTGTTAGTAGATATAGCATATTAAATATTAAAAATTTTCAAAATATGCAACATTTAAAGTAGTGTTATTTCAAAAAAGCGCTACGGTTGAATGAAAAAAAATATATCACGCAATAGTTGACCATATGTACATAAACATGGAAAAGAAAATAAAGTGTCGTCTTTTATTATTTTTATTTATAAAAAGTGACAAAATTTTCAAATAAACAAAGTCGATGATGACATTTCTTCCCTATCAGAAAATGAAAGATCTTTTCCCCTTCCAAAAGAGAAATGCAATGTTTCATTTTCTCTTAGGGGAAATATGTGATCATGAACATTGTTTTTTTTTTAAATTTTGGTAATTTTTTTGCCAAAAAGAATCACGAGACTCCACTTCCTTTTCCATGTTTTTGTACATATACACTATATTGCCATTGATTATGGGACACTTGCGATTTTAGACATTTTACTAAATATCTAGAAAAATACATGAGGAATCATCTCGAAACTCTTAGTGTATAAATATAATAGTATACGTCATACATCTCCGTGAAGATTTTTTACCGAAACGCCATAGGGGACTGTCAACAAATTAAAAAAGAATGAATATCTTTTGAATAACCCTGTCAAAACTAATGTAGCAAAATAGCTCAAACTCTAGATTATGATTGAATGCCTTATTGTAATACACTGTGTTCATTTTTATGCAAATAGCATGCACACTCGCAGACTAATTAAGGTTTTTATAAAAATGGTCCCAAATTTTTCCAAGTTTTTCCATTATAATTTTCAGAGTTCTTAATATAAAATAATATTTTTTTCAGAAAATATGACAAACAACATTGCACACAGTACCCTGTAATCAGAATTTAAAAATAATAAAAATTGTATGAAAAATGAGTAGGTTTACTATATAATTTTTTACTGCGCATGCGTCAAAGATATCAAAATTTCATTTGCATGTTATGTTAGCTAGATGTATAGAGCAACTTTTGAAAAAGTCTCAAAATCATAGCTTGAAAATTCTGAAAATAATCGTCTATAGAAAGAGGTCAAAATCCGTTGTTTCCAAAATGAAGCAAAAAAATGAGGGATTTTATCCAAATGCAGTAGTACATCCCATATTGTGTATTCTATATTGACACTAATCAATGAATATATGGATACAACCCCTCTTGTTTTTGCTTCATTTTGAGAATAACGGATTTTCGACTTATTCAATTGACGATTATTGTCAGAATTTTCAAGTTATGATTTTGTGACTTTCACAAAAGTTGCTCTATACATTTAGCTAACATAATATGCAAATGAAATTTTGATATCGTAAACGCATACGCAGTAAAAAATTATTTAGTAAACCAACTCATTTTTTATACAATTTTCATTATTTTTTAATTCTGATTACAGGGTATTGTGTGCAATGTTGTTTGTCATATTTTCTGAAAAAAATAATATTCTATATTAAAAACTCTGAAAATTATAAGGAAAAAACTTGGAAAAATTTGGGATCATTTTTATAAAAACCTTAATTACTCTGCGAGTATGCATGCTATTTGCATAAAAATGAACAAGGCTTATTACAATAAGGCATTCAATTACAATCTAGAGTTTGAGCTCTTTTGCTACATTAGTTTTGACAGGGTTATTCAAAAGATATTCATTCTTTTTTAATTTGTTGACGGCCCCCTTTGTAGTTTCGGGAAAAAATCTTCACGGAGATGTATGACTTATACTATTATATTTATACACCAAGAGTTTCGAGATGATTCCTCATGTATTTTTCTAGATATTTAGTAAAATGTCTAAAACCGCAAGTGTCCCATAATCAATGGCAATATAGTGTATTCAAATATTGCGTGAAGTATTTTGTTTCATTCAACTGTGGCGCTTTTTTGTCATAACGACATAAACTTTAAATGTTGCAGATTTTGAATTTTTTGAATATTTAAAAGGTTAGATCTATTAACAGCAACAATATCTCACTGCAGTACGATATTATTTAGTTTGTTCTAGTAGTGCACTCCCATATTCTATCAGAAAAAGTTTGGAGTGCTATTGTTTAAAAAAGATATTAAGTGCGAAAAATGGACAAAAATGTTCATTTTGATTAAAATACTTGGGAACAGAACAATGTAAATTAACAATGCCCCATGGAAATAAATAAATTTTAATAAGCAGATAGTTTAGATAACTAATAGTTTAAGCCAAAAGAATTTCGGGATGTTGTTGCTTGCCAGAGATATAAAAAGCCAAACATAATGGCATTTAATTTTTCATGAAAATGACATTCACAACCTTGAGCTTTGACATTTTCTATAGGAAAGAGAAAATTTTATCAGGGCTTCAAAATTGCAGGTTATTTATTAAATATGATTTACTTCAAAATAAAAAAAATATCAAAGCAATTAAAGAAAAACTGTCAAAACATCACTTTTTTCTCTGAATTTCCTAATAATTAGGGCTCTTAATAGACAAAATATTAAAATTTCAAAATTCTTATGTTCAGGTGCATTATGAGACTATTTCGGCTAGTGTCACAAAACGTTTGAGTTTTATACATGCCTTACAATTCGGTAGATATCGTACACACACACAGCTGTTTTTTCTTTTATTAGTATAAGTAACTTATACAAAAAAAAAAAAAAAAACAATCAGAATCTTTTAGTTTGACATTCCACCACTAGAGGTCAAACTTAATTTTTAACAAACCTGCTTTTGAAAGATTTTTTTTTTAACAACTTATAAGTAGATGTAATAGTCCAAAGTTGGTGGCGGACTTTAGTAATTTGTATATGTATAAAAAAAAGGTTTGTTTTAATGTTATTTTTAAAGGGTAATAAAAGACAATGCTTAATAAAATTTCATGTAATAATTTTGATCATGTTTTAAATTTTCCGTTTTAAGCTTACAATATAATGATTATCAGCCTGTATTTAATTAATTAGTTAAATAAATATACTAATACTAAAATAATTTTTACTTTATTAAAGGCATTAAACTGGAATGTTTTAAAGTTTAAAAATAGCTTTTGAAATTGCTTATTTAAAAGCATTTTCGAACTGAATTCTTTAATGGGAAATCGATTGACTATCTAAGTAGCTAATTAAGAGTCATTCCCAAGATGTTGTTCTAAATTTATAACAAGAATATTATTTTGGATTTTTTATAGAAATAAATTATTTCTGTCATTAGATAGGCAAAGTAAATTTAGAAAAATTAAATGATTATGATTTAAATAATTATAATGATGCCGTTTGTGACATTATAATTTGTATAAATGCAGCTATTATATGTCATAGATTTAATCTTAGAATTTATTCTATAATCATTCTACATCTTAGAATTTATTCTATTATAATGTCCTAACATTCAAGTACTTGCCGGAGGCAACTCAAATATAATTTTGTTTTTGAATGTCTTGCTTTCATATTCATGTGATAGATAATCTAATAGTAATAAATAAGTTAAATCATAAATTACATTTTTAATGTAACATATGCAGGCTTATTTGCTCTAAATACGCAGCTAATTCAAGATTTACAAAATTAATGTATACTGATCAAAACAATTAGGGGACCATGTGGTTTTAACGAAATACTCGCAAATACTAGCAAATTCTTACACCTATAAGTAACATAAAATAAATCATTCATAATTTAAAACATAGCAAGAAACAGAAAAAGAACTCTTCATGTGCAAACCAAATTTCATGACGTCAAAAACCTGAAAAAAAAACATAGGGGTAGAAATTGTGATGCTTCAGAAACGTCTGTTTTACTGCTTTAACTGTGAAATTCAATTTATCAGCTTTTATTATTATTATTATGATTTGAGAAAGGGTGAATTAAAAATGTCTCAACAACGTGGTTTTTTAGAATCCTTGGCATGGCGTATTATACGCAGAGTTGAATCCGGACAAACACAATGAAGTGACGCGTACGCTGTTGCAGTTGCCAGAAATGTCGTTGCAAGACTGGGGAATTGATTTCAAGAAAAGAGGAATGTTGGATATCGACCAGGGCAAGGTCTACCACGCTCTACTACAGCAACTGATTAACGGTATGTACTGTTAACAGCTCATCGAAACAGAACAGAAAATGCTACTCAGCTGCAAAGACAGTTGTTCTTGGCATCAGGATGAAAAGTGTCCAGCCAAACAGCATATAATAAGCTTTGTTCAACGAAATCTCTATGTACGTAGGCCAATGGTCTTCATTCCGTTGACCTCAAACCACTGTGCGGCCCAAAAATATGAGTTGCTGAACATCGAAATTGGGAGCAACATGATTGGAGCCAAGTATTGTTAACAGACAAGACTCGATACACCCGATGTGTTTTGGTATGAAGGGAAAGGGGCCCTCGAAATAACCCTACATTCGTTTGTGAAAGGTCAAAATTTCGACGAAGTAGTTTGATGGTATTAAGTAGAATGAGCATAGGCGGACGTAGGGACTTACATATCGTTCGGAATGGCAGTTTTAAAGCATAAGGTATGCAGACAAGATACTGAGAACTCATATCATACATTAAACTGCAGATATTGGAGATTCCTTTGTTTTCCCGCATGATAATGCCAGACCGCATAGAACTCGTCTTGTGGAGAACATGATTTAAACTGCATCAATACAGCGTATAGAATGGCCAGCGTGCTCTCCTGCCCTGAATCCGATCGAGCATGTTTGGGACATGGTCGCATTGCTGAGAGATTCTTGTGGAATAAATTTCAAGAAACAAGGAATGTTAAACGTCGACCAGGGTAAGGTCTGCCCTGATGCCACGCTACTAAAGCAACTGATGACTAGTATATTCTGTTAATAGCTCGCTGAAACAGAACAGGCAATGCTACTCAGTTGCAACGACAGATGCTCTTGGCAACAGGACGAAAGATGTCCAACCAAACAGTACATAATAGGCTTTACCAGAGGAATATCTATGCACATAGGCCAATGGTCTTCATTCCGTTGAATTCAAACGACCGTGCGGCCCGAAGAACATGGGCTGCTGAACATAGAAATTGGGAGCAACATGATTGGAACCAAGTGCTGTTAACAGACAAGTCTCGAAACACACGGAGTGTTTTGGTATGTAGGGAAAGGTGCCCTTGAAGTAACCTTACATTCGCTCGTGAAAGGGCACACATTTGACGAGGTAGTTTGATGTATGGGGTGGACTTAGCATGGTCGATGTACGTACCTGCATATCCTTCGGAATGGTACTTAGACAGCCCCAAATGCAGACAAGATACTGAGACGTCATATCATAACTTACTCTGCACATATTGTAGATTCCTTTGTTTTCCCGCATGATAATGCCACACCGCATACAGCTCGTCTCGTTGAGAATATGCTTGTAGCTGTTACAACGTATAGAATGGCCAGTGTGCTCTCCTGGCCTGCATCCGATCAACCATGTTTTGCAGATGCTCGGACTATGCATTGCTGAGAGACCAAGGCCTCCTTTTACTGTCCGAGGTTTTGAGATTGCACTTCTTGAGGAGTTGAACAGTATTCAAACTGTCATCGATACCATCACCGCGTTCATGGATGGCAGGTGTGCAACAGTCTAAGCTGGTCGAGGAGACCACACACCACATTAAACACTTGCATCATTTCTAAACAATATATTTTTTCATCTACATGTTACTAAATTGTTGTCCTTAATTTATAATTTCATCTTTTTTCAATCTTTTCAAAGAATGAAAGCTTATTTTAAAAAAATGCGTATTTTTACTTTTTGCGTCATACATACGGAACTATAACTTAATAAATCATTTCGTCTTTAATTACCCGAGATATTAACCCTTAAACACAGGGATGGTCTGGACATAAAAATGACGGGGGCGGCGTACTCTGCATGACATTGGCTTTTAAAGCATAGATAACAACTTTTGTTTGATAGAGGTTTTCTGTGTTTTTAAGTGAAAACAAGCCAGTGGGTCTATGTTCAGTTATATATTGTGCAAATGACAGACATACAGAGTAACCTACATACTGATATCTGAAAAATAATATTTACTTTCCATTCATTTATTAAAATTTTAACCAATGTATTAATCTTTACGATTTATATGTGAAAAACAATATTTAAAGTTTATGCTTTACGAAAATTGGTGAATATGTTATATTATAATTTTAAAAGCAAATATTTTAAATATCCTACAGAAGTGAGGTATTTACTTATCGGAATAGTAGTGTAATAAAATGTAATATATATATATATATCTTACAAACAATAATAGATTTTGTATGGACTTTTCAATCATATTCGAAATCAGATTAAAATGCAAAGTATTTAAAACTGCGTTATATTATATTTAATTGCATTATTGTATCTTAATTTCAAGTGCAAAATTTAGAAGTGTACAGAAAAAAACCCTTAATTAAATTAATTTAGAAGTATAGACTATTTTCACAACATTTGACTTCTAGAACCATATTCTATCGTCGATTTTATTTCAGATTCTATAGATTTCAATTCTGGGTGGTGCATGCAATATATTAATGAATATTTTCTAAGGGAATAAATTTCTGATTAGATAATATTTAAAATATTTGAATTGTTGAAGTTTATTTCACTTACTGATTTTAAAGTTTGAAAGAAATTAATGAAATAAAATTTTAAAAGGTACATATTTGCGTTTTAATGGAATAAGCTATTGCATAAGATTTATCTATAAATGAATTATGTTTTTAATTAAGTATATTTAAGACTTAATGAACTGTACTATACTTAATGAACTGTACTTCTGAACTATACTTGAAATACTAAATAAATAAAGATTCGTATAAATTTTTAGCATATATTCACTGAACATATAAGCCAAATATAAAAAGTTGCTTAATAAAGACAAAAGTTGAGATGGATGAAAAGAGTTTTAATTTGTGCAAAAATAAAGCAAAACATCATTTAACAAAGATATAATTTTCAAGAAAATCAACAACCACTACGTTAATAACTACATTAAAATGTGCAGAAAAAAAATTTAGTACAAAGATGCTGGATGACATTTTATAAACAGATTCACAAAATATATTTACAATATTATTAGATCAAACGATTAAATAAAAAAAAAAAAAGATTTTACCCATTGTTCCTAAAAACAACATCAAGGCGACAAAACAACATCAAGTTTTTTGAAGGCGACAAAATTAATTTACCAAATATTTACATTATTTTTTTTAATTAGGTTTACTTAATCTGATCTGATACTCTTTTTCTCTTGGGTGAAATTTTTTTCACCCAAAAGTGAAATTTACATCTGTTATAATTAATTTACCGATTGAATAATCGTGTTTAAAATTAATCTAATGTAATTTCCTATGAGCGATTTCTGTAGTTCCATATATTGACCTCCGATTTATTCTGTTGAGCTGATCCAGAGTATCAGACCAGATTAAGTCATCGTTGAGGTTAAATAGGTGAAATAGTTCTCCAGTGTTCGTGTCCGGGATGACTCAGTTGGAAGAGCATTGGAGGTTTCAGCCAATACATCCCTGGTTCGAATTCTGGACGAGATTTTTTTCACCCAAAAATGGAAAGTTTACATCTGTTATAATTAATTTACGGATCGAATAATCGTGATTAAAATTAATCTAATGTAATTTCGTATGCAGCGATTTCTGCAGTTCCATATATTGACCTTGGATTTATTCTGTTGAGCTGATCCAGAGTATCAGATCAGATTAAGTGATCGTTGGGGTTAAGTGAGTGAAACAGTTCTACAGCGTCCGGGATGGCTCAGTTGGAAGAGCATTGGCGGTTTGAACCAATACATCCCTGGTTCGAATCCTGGCCCGGACTTTTTTCACCCAAAAATGGAAAATTTACATCTGTTATAATGTTATTATTTTTGGGGAGGGGGGAGTTGGGTCCGGCATATGATATTTGAAAATATCTCTCAGGGTGAGGAAATGTTTGTTTTTTGATATAGATATAATTTTTGATCCAATCGAATTTTTCTCCTTTTGTAACATAGTCTTTGGTTGAAAATAGTTTTTTTAGTAGGTTATCTACTTTTAAGTAGAATATCTACTTTTGCGTAAGGTATTGATGAAATGCAAAACATTTTTTAATCACCTAATAATGCCTATGACTAGAGAGTGAAGATAGGGCCAATTAGGTGCGCTAGTCTCAAAAGAAACGGTTCAGGACATTCTTAGTGAATATTGTTCTATTTTAGAAAGGCGAAATTGATTTCTTGATTAAGGCAAATGAATGAAGACGCTGCCATTAAAAACCATATGTTATTTAATTAACAGGGACTTTCGGTAACATATTAACGCAATATTAGGTTCCAGCATAGTAACAGTGTTTTTTATCTTAATACGTTAAATAATGCCCACCTCTATTATTAAGTAAAAATAATTTCTAATTTTGTATGGTATTATAGTGCATTTGATATAAAATATTTTCCAGGAGTGTGTACCTCATTTTTAAAATCTGGATAACATAGATGAATACAAATAAAATATAAGAATTTAATGCAAATATTAATTGAGGAACACATTAAATTAGTCATGTGGTACAAATATTTTCCTGTAAAGAAGCATTTTTTAGGAAGAATTTAGAAAATTAAGCACAAAATATCACTGGTACTTGTCAATATTATCTCCACCAAACATTTTTGCAAAGTAAACTGGTAAGTAATCTTAACATAAATAAACAAGAAAGAAAAAAACATGCGTCAAGCATACATTAAGAAACTCTTTTAGAATAGATTAACAATACTGCATTATTTTATAAGTTAAAATCTTAAATCTAATTCAACTATATTGAAACGCACAGTACATTTGAAAACCTAATTTCAGAAATCCACATTTACAGTCGTAAAATTATCAGAATTCTTTAAATATCCTTATATATGATACATATATTTTAATTCAACAACTTCACGCGTGTAAAAATTTCCGTCAGTTATAAAACACATATATATTTATTCAAAATTCTCCTTCCTCAATTTATGCTTGTAAGGAGTTTCGTACATGAATTCATTCTTTTGTACAACATTGTAATATGTGATTTAGAATTTATATACATCGAGTAAAATGCAAAAAAAAAAAATGTTTAAATTTTAAAGCACATTTTTAATTTTAAAATTCATTCCCAGCAATTCTTACTCGAACATAGTACTGTAACCATAATATTTTGTGATCTCTGTAAATGAAGGACAAATGGTATGAATTCACTATTCTATCGTCATCATTTGCCAGTGAAATTCAGAAATTTATATCTCTTTCAATACATTTCAAATACCATAATCTCAATAAAATACTTTGCAAAAAATGTTTCTCCATTTATTGTAATGTTATGTAACCCATTTGAGAGCCACTATAAATGAACTCCTTATCCCACTTACACTGTAAAACAAATCTGTAAGGTTACTAAAATTTTTCTAGTAGATTTGTATTCCAAGAACTTTTCATGTAACGATAGCAGCAAAATTTCATGTAACCGAGGAAGTTTACATGAGGTTTTCTGTTACCGTTACATGAAAAGTTCTTGGAATACAAATCTACTAGAAAAATCTAAGTAACTGTACATATATTTTTACAGTGTACTTCAAATGCAATAGCAAGCATATTTTGGTGACCCTAAATAACGTTTACCAATAGCAAAGAAGCCCGAGTATATTTAGATGAGTTAAAACATGGACAGCCGGATAGACGACCAAATGCATAAACACATTTCAACTTTATTGAAAATGTTAAAAAGTTAGTGTTTATGCTTTGTAAGTATATAATTGTACCGAAATTTCAAAATTTAGACATGCTGGAGAAAATCTACAGTTAGACTTGGAGGCAATGCAATAAACTGAAAAAGAAACAAAAGTTCGATTCCAATTTCTTATTTTTCCTTCTATTCAATCTGACTTCAGCTGGAATACCCAGGCTGGAGCACCAACCAATAAATGGCTAGACTATAGGAAATAGGTAAGGACCTTCGAAATTTAAAAAAAATGTTAAATGCATAATTAATTTGATTAATAATTTATTACATTTGGTATAAAATTTACTCATAAAATTTACTTTTAACTCTTTTTAAAAGTCAATAAAGATAAAAATCTAATGATCAAAAGGATGACATTTCATTCGCAACGAAATCAAACAAAATGCATATTTATACTTTAAAGTAAATAACATTTTTGCTAATGAATTAAGCAAATATCTTTAAAAATGTTTAATATAAAAAAAATGATTTTCAAAAGATACATTGAAATTTAAATTATAAAGCAACTTAAAATACTCAAATTTGCATTTTACTCTAAAACTCAATATTACACACTAAATTTGGTTTCGAAGATGGAAAAATTGAAAATTATTTCCACAAAGGTTTTAAAAGCTTTGACACTTAGGAATATTTTTTTTTTTTTTAAGGAATAACATATTTATAGAAAGATATCTATTTTATTTTCTATATTAATATTTTTACTCTATGCATTTATTCATACACTAGTGAGATATTGTTAATCTGAGAGCTGTGCACGACATATGACATACAATAACACTACACTAATTTAGTAGTTATTATGTATCACATACTTAGTAATGGACAAGGGTTATTTGCAATTCAACACCATCTTAATAGCATATGATATGTTTATAATACAGCAAGCTATTCAAGCTATATTTTATATAAGACATTAAGCTTATACTTTTTGTATACAAAAATGTTTTTTTCACATGTTTCTCCCAGAAGGTTAAAGTTAAACACAAATTAGCATTATTTCGTAACTTTAGCTCTAGTTATCCATTCAACAAAAATTTAAAATTACTGAAAACTATCACGATTTCTATATTTAACTATAGGTTTGAAAAATAAAAATAGTAATTTTACTAAATTGTTTACAAATTGAATATTTTGCGTTTTCTTAATTGCTAAGTTTAGAAGTGAAATATGAATAATCAAGAGTGAACTTCAAATATTTTTTATTCTAGCATATTTGAAATTTTTAAAGTTCAAAGAAATTTAAATGATGGAAAAGTCTATTTTCTGCGTCAAAATAATTCTAATAAAATTCTTATGAACAGATTTAAAAAGATTTTTTAAATCTTTAATTCCTTAATATACGGCTTTAAACAACGGATTACGGTATGTGATTATACTAAAAGTAAATATTTGCGTAAAAAGCTAAGAAACTATTGAAGAAATATTTATCTTTAAATTAATGGTGTTTACATTTGACTTTTTTTGAGATTCATATACTTTGTTTTAATATTTATTATAGTAAACTTTTGATTTATTTTTAGATTTTTATACAGCCCGTTGATTATGTGTGAACACGAAAAGTGACTTACTAAGATTGTATGTGTGAGTAGATTGATAATTGAACCTTAATATTTTTATTGCTGGAGACTTTATGAAATAAAATTCTATCGACTGTCATTATATTTGCATGGTACACTGTAAGAAAAATTCTGTAAAGTTACTAAACTTTATCTAGGAAACTGGGATTCCAAAAACATTTCCTGTAACGGTAACAGCAAAAATTCAAGTTTCAGAATCGGTTACATGAAATTTTCTGGTAACCTTTACATAAAAAGTTCTTGGAATCCCAGTTTCCTAAGAAAAAGTTTAGTAACTTTATAGAATTTTTTTTACAGTATAATCCAGACTCACATCATTGCACCAGATTGTCACTTTTTTCTAAATTATTATCACGCATTCTTTAAAAATAAAATATGATTAAAAAATGAAGTGAAATTATTAATTAAACTGAAGTATCAATAAATATAAAAATCTATCTACGCAAATGTTTCTATTATTAAATTTTTGGTACTATTGCAATGTTTCATTAACGTTTTAGAATTATTTTATACGCATCAATGTTTAAGAAATAATCCAAGGTAAATATACTATTTTTTTTTTTTGTTGTTGTTGTAAAATGAAAAAGCGTTTCACTCCTTAATAAATAAATATTAATGTTATGTCCAGAGTAAATACATTAATATAAAAGACAAAATGAAATAAGAGAAAATACTATCACATCGGACAAATTAACTGCATTATTATTGTCTGCTTCTCAGATATACCCAGCAAAAATAATTAATGTTTATTTAGTATAATTGCTAAAAAAACAATTAAATATTCCATATCAATTGATTTAGTTTCATGAGTTCGGCTGCTTGTGAATCATGAAAAAGAAAAGTATAAAGGTAAAATTAATTATATATCTGGATTTTTTTTTCTTTGTAAATATTTTTTTTAGAACATGGTACATTTTTTATTTATCTCTGTAGCAATTTAGCCCATTAATGCATGATTTTTTATTTCTTTTAGAAAATTATATATTTGAGACTATATTTATTAATTAATCCGCCAGAAAAATAACGAAAAAAGCATTTATGTTTCTGTCAAGTATTATGTCACATCTGAATTATACAACGGAAAATGTAAAAAAAAAAAAAAAAAAAAAAAAAAAAAAAAAAAAAAATTTAATTTTAAATTTATACACCATTTTAAGTGATTTCACTGCAAAATAATAATTTTTTAACAATATAGTAATATTCATAACTATTTTAATAGTTTGAAGCTCCAATAATATTATCTTATAAAGTAACAGACAGCATATTAATGACTTATTTATATATACTTTATTAATGGCTCAAAAAGTTAGCCATTCGAGCACATTCTAAAGAGTATCAACGAAAGATGTTATAACCTCCCAGTGACAAATATCAGAACAAAACGTCCTTAATGAACTTATCGCGCATATGTAATACATAATAAATATAAAAATTCGCCAAGAGATCAATATAAAGCGCCAAACGACAGAAAAGTTCAAATAACTTCTGAGTTATAGTATGCATTTAATGGTTAATACCGAAGATAAACCTATCAAGAGGGAGAAAAGTGAATATTGCGGGCTCAAGAATAATACTAGAAATATCCAAAATGGTTTCGTTTTGGTATTATCACTATTCTTTAGGTTTATTTCCCTTGTACTTGTATTGATATTAGAGTTTGTATCATATATTGCATACATCTGGCGAATTTAAATAATACTTGAAAACAAATTTTGTTTCAATTCTAACCGCAAATCCATAATATATCTATAGAGCGCATAAAATACATTGTTTTGTCCCTGCAAAATTTGAATGGTAATGCAGAACACAGATTACGGAATACGTATATGCGCGAGGAACTCTTTTTCCACCTAATTGTTTGTCTGCTTAAGCTTTCGACATGCTCGTTAGAACATTGAAATCACTGAAGAATCAGAGCCATGTAATATAATGGTTCTCACAGAAATACAATGCCAAAGATTTTCCGAGAAAAATATTTGACTAAACCTCGAACTTGTATCATATATGGTATATACCTGGCGAATTTAAATAATGCACGAAAACAAATTTTGTTTCCATTCTAAATACAAATCCATAATATACCTATAGAGCGCCTATAATATAGGGGGAACTGGGGGACATTGATACAGCTTTTTTCAAAAAAAAATTTTTGGTGTCTAGAAAGCAGAAATTTCAAGTTATTTTTCTATGCGATGTCAGCAAAACCTGTGTAGTGTGTTATAAAATTGTACAAATCGTTGTTTTATATATTATTTTTGCATGTAATTTTCAAAAAATCAAAAAAAGTAATTTGTATCAATGTGCCCCATCCCCGGGGCAGATTTATACACTTTGACACGTCTGGAAAAAATAGAGACAAAATAAAACCAATGCATATTTTTCATAGAACAATAGTTAGCAAACAATTTTATATGCATTTATAGACATTAAAATCGCACACAATTTAATTTTAAGCGATATTAAAGCAATAAAAATGAAATGTATAATGACCTGACTTTCTGGCTGTTCCTTGTCTATTTGTTGGCTGTGGTAACTTTGTCATATCTGGCACTTTAACCCCAGAATTATCTTCTTTCTTAGAAAAGGTGAAAGAATTACCAGGTTTTCTGTTTATAAATCTGTTTACAAACAGAAAATAAAGGATAATTATATTAAAAGTTATGTTTATAATACAATTATCCTATACTGTTCTGCAGCTTGTTTCTCTTACTTAACATTTCTCATATCGATAATACTTTTTTCTCTGGAGAATCGATATACATTTGAGATTTGCCAGGCTGCCGTCCATTTCTTTTGTTAATTCTACTAGCCTAGATATGTATAAGTTTGTACGTCTTCTCTTTGCAAAAATACTATAAAATGTTCTAATATAAAGAAATTAGAGCTATTTCACTTCAATAAAAACTAATAGTAGAAATTGTTGACGAAAAATGGTTGAATTAAGGAGTGTATGGTTAAAAAAAAAATGTAATGAAAAAATGAACTAGAAAAGGATTTAGGTTGTATCAATGTGCCCCGACAAAGACTGTATCAATGTGCTCCATACAGTCATTTTGAATAAAATGAGTCGCAAATCCAACACTTCATAATTTATCTAACAATACAGAATGAGAAACTGATAAAGAGTAGCTTTACTTGCCAGGGAGGGTATTCTTTTCGATTGAAAATACTGGAAAAGTTGTATAATACCATTTCAGTTGTACAACTCAAATTTACTTTTGACCTACAAAAACAATTAATTACCCATGCCATTTCATCAAACTATTGAATCATTCCTAAACTTTCTGTATGTAGTTAATTTCACTAGTATCATCTTTTGGAGCTGTTGTGAAACTTCCTGTAATGACCCTGTGAGCTGTACAGGGGTGTATCAATGTGCCCCAAGTATCAATGTGCCCCAGTTGCCCCTACTGTTTTGTACCTGCAAATTTTGAATGGTGATGCAGAACACAGATTACAGAATATGTACATGCGCGACGAACTCTTTTCCCACCTAATTGATTGTCTGCATAAACTTTCGACATGCTCGTTAGAACATTGAAGTCACAGAAGAATCGGAAGCATTGAATCCAGTGGTTCTTACATAAATTTAATGCCAAAGATATTACGATATTCAGAAAATATTTGATTAAACCTACAACTACTTTCATATAATAGTATGGGGAGATGTTTTCAATATATATTTTCTTTTAAAAATTTCACAAACTTACTGCAATATTCACCCATATATATATACATATATACCGGGTGTCCCAAAAATGACTGATGGATTTTAAAATTCAATAACTTGTAAACGGTGACAGCTATTTAAAAAATTTTTGCAGGAGGGTTATGTATAATGTCGGGAGTTTTTGTACCGTAATTTTTTTTTTAGTTTACATCTCAAACAATAGGTGGCGCTGACGGCGATTGAATCCCAGGTCGACGTTTCACTCTGCAGTGATCACCATTTCACCCATTTAGTTGTTAAGCTGTAAGAATCCCAGGATAAGCCGAAAACATTGAAAATAAAATAAAATTAAAAGTGTTTTTACAAGTGCTTTATAGTACCAGATTTTTGCTACATTTTAACTTTGGCATCAACGATTTGCAAAAAAGCTTATCGTGATGGTTAAAAATTGCGGTAATTTTCAGATTTAGTGCTAAAAAGTGCATAAAATTCAATTATCAAAAGTTAAAGAACACATGCATCTCCTTTATTTTATAATATCCGATTATTCTTCTTATTATTTTTTTTAAGTTTGAGAATTTATTATTTGCGAAAATTCCTGACATGATGGTTAGAAATTAAGGTAATTTTCGGATTCAGTGATAAAAAATACGTATTAGCTTAAAAAACATTACCATCGCCGTCTTGTGTTTATCTAATCTAAAACATTTTTCTTAAACTTAATGCATGGTAACTATGATATTATTATTATTATTTTGAACAACATGCATCTGTCTTGTGTGCTCGACATGAAGCCTATTTATAAATCATTGCGGTTATACAGGGACGAGATAATATTCAAGGAAATATTACAACACAAGTGAAGTACAACCAGGAACCAGTCGGATTCGAACCCACAACACCCCTACACTCGCAAGCGCTCAGCGGCGTGATGTTTTAGCCATTCAGCAACGGAGGCCTATGATATAAATGCATGGTAAACACCGAAAACCATACAATATTAGAATGTCATCGAATTTATGTCATTATGTAAAATGTAACCTTCATTGGTTATTTGAAATTGGATTGAATATTGAGTACAAATTTTGAGCTGCAAAAGCATGCATACGTTTGTTGAAATTAAATGAAAAGCTATAAGAATAATACGATTTTCGCTAAAAGAAATCATGAAAACAGACATTTCCAAATCCTTACAGAATAAAACAAATGTTAAAATATAATTACTTTAGCCAATCTAAAACTTCATAAAATTTAACTTGTTCGTAAAACTTGTTCGATTTTTTTTCAAGCGCAGATACACATGAAATAAGTTCTTTGATTAATCACTTAGCATATGATCACTCAAAGCAAGCAGTGTTCATTTGTGTTCACATGTACAAAAGTGATAAAAGTTTCACAACTCGGTCAATTTTAGTGTTATATGAACGAGACCTTCTCTGTCTTACTTGCTAGTTTAATAGGAATTTTTATTAAATATATCTTATGAGATCGGGACCACATAATTTTTTTTTATTTCATGTTTTTTAAAGAAATGTTTTCATTGACTCAAATCGTTTTAAAAATATTTCTTTATCTCATTTAAAACATTTATGTAACTGTTGGATTATCCAATTGTTCGAAATTATTATTAATTTTTCACTCAATTCTAAATTAAATACTCATCTCTCGTTTTAAACAGTTTATTCTCATGAGAAAACTCATTTAAGTTCTTTCGAACATAGATAATTTATAACAAAAAACAACTCCATTATAAACCATAATATTTTAACACATATACTCATAAAAAACATTCAAATCACACCCAAAAAACAAAAAGAATATTGTTTCACACAGCTTAGGTAAAAATTGTAGAAATAAACAGATAATGTATCGATCATAAATTATCGTTTGCACAGAAAACTTTTTACATTTTGATATGATTTGGTTGCTAGGCTACACCGTCAGTATAAAATCAATTAGCATTTTATCAAACAACTGTAACGATATGTCTATGATTAGACATGTTTTAGTTTTAAGAAGTTTGGATGTTTTAGTTTTAAGTTTTAAGTTAAGGATGTTTCAGTTTAGGGATGAACCATTGGACACTGTTGAGAGTGAATGCCCTGTATATATTCATTTTTTCAATGTTTAGGCAAAATGTTAATGTAATAATTTTTTTGCATACTTTAAACAAACAAACAAAAAGATAAAAAAGATAAAATGCATGCTTAAACGGTTGCATAAGACAATAAATAATTCTTTAGAAAAACATAAAATCACAAATAAAAAAGTTTTTTGCATAGCTTAATGTTTTTTGATTTACTATTTTTTTTTCAAAAATCAAAACATATTTTTTTTGGAGATTTATATACGTACATATATATATATTATAACATTTCCCGAGTTCATACACTTTCAACATAACACTTGGTGACCTTATACCTTTATATCTAGAGATATAAGAATTCCTTGGATTTACTTTTGGATTCTTTCTCATAATACATCTTAAAAGAATATGTGAACGTAAGTTAAAAAAGAAAATACGTTTTATGTTTCGGATTACCATATAGTTTAACGCCCAGATGAATGTGCTAAAAAAATCTTTAGAAATAACATAAGTATAAAGGAATCAGTTTAGCTTTGTTTTAATTATATTCAATACTTTTAAAAGTTTCCAGAAAATAATTTATGCCTTTTCATGGAATAAAAAAAAATAGAAATAAAATAATTTTTGTAACATAAATGTCAAAGTTTAAATAGAAAATACCAATAAATTATACGAAAAATCTATATAAAGAAACATAAATTTAAATTAGTTGACTATAAAATTGAAGAAAAAGAATGACTTTGGAATAACATAATAAAAAATAAAATTTCTACAAAGAAAGGATTTAATAATAGAATAAAACTTTTTATTATTACTATTATTTACACATTTACGCAGGATATCTTATGGTTTCTCTACATATAATGTAATCATGCGTGCATTCAATAAAGAAACTTAAGATTTTGTTTTACCCAAACCAGCTCAAATCTAATATTCTGCTTATAAAATATTTATTTATTTAAAAAATATGTTTGTAATTGAGATAACTAATTACAATATAAATAATTAATGGCATCCTTTTTTAATTTGGATACGGTTAACATCATTTTCATGCAAAGACTCTTTTTGCAGCATTTTTTAAATAAAAAATTTTTAAAAAAAATTTCTGATATTTTTATTTTCGGATAACTTTAAATGCCATAATAATAAAGTTTAGTAATGCTGAAAGTACAGCATAAGCTTAAGTTGAAAATATGAGAAAAAGAAATAAATATATAAATTTTAACGATACATCAAGAATGTAAAAAAACAGTCGATTAATCAGAATCACCAATGCTTCAACCGCCATTATCACAGAAACCTAAATTTTTTTTAAAAGACTTTATCTCATCTACTATGGGATAAAAAAATTAAAGAATTTGTTTTGTTCGCTTATCATTGGAGCTTTGCTCAATGGTTCTTTGATAAGACTTGTACTGTTAAAGTATTTTTTGGCAACGCATTGTTCTAAGTTGTACAATTTTATACTTATGGAGAAGAATTCTGAAACATTGTGAGCCTGATTATCAAAAATTAGACTTTTATAAATTAAAAAAAAAACTTCAAGAATGTAAAAAATAGACGAATAATCAGAATCATCAATGCTTTAATCGCCATTATCACAGAAACCTAAGATTTATCACAGTAACCTATGAGATAAAAGACTTTATCTCATCTACTATGGGATAAAAAAATTTAAGAGTTGATTTCGTCCGCTTATCATTGGAGCTCTGCCCAATGGTTTTTGATAAGACTTGTACTGTTAGAGTATTTTTAGGGAACGCATTTTTCTAAGTTGTTCAATTTTATACTTATGGAAGGAGAGTTCTATAATACTGCGAACCTGATTATCAAAAATTAGCCTTTATAAAAGTTCTGCTCAATGGATTTGGATGTGAATTGCACTGTTAGTTAGATAATATTTCTTAGATGATTTTAATAGGATGAAGAATGTTCTACGTTTGCTTCGCCATAGATTTGCGATGGAAACTCTACAATATGGTGTACCCAATTTTAAAAACAGCCTTCTTAAAGACAGCCTTTTAAAAAAATATTCTACTAGAGGATTTTAATTTTACGTGCTTTGTTAGATTCAGTTGCACCAACTTATATGGGCCCGTGGAGCACGAGCCCACCAAATAATTTTGAATCACAGTGTATCTAATTTTCATTGTTCCAGTTATTTATTTCATTCTTATTTTATTATTCATTTTTCTCCTAAGAATATCATTTATTTTGTCAATAGAAATGAGTTTTAATTCCACGACTAGCACCTGTAAATTCCAAATGACTGAAATGTTTTACTCCATGTTTAACCTTCTGCTAAGTGAATTTGTCGTCATGTTCATTATGTCATGGCATTACAATAAATATCAGTGTCTTTATAAGGAATGTAATTTAATAAAATTGCAAATTAATTAAAACGTGATAGCTTGACTTAAAATTCTCATCTTTCATCATCTGTCAACCCTTCAAAGAAAAACAACTGGTCGTGCCATTTTACAAAAATATTTTTGAGCCCTCCAAATATTTTGGAGCTAACCCACTATATTACAACCCGTAAAGCATGGTGACGTCACTGCAACGTCGTTGTGAAGTCACATTGTGACTTTGTGACCATCGATTGTCGATGTGACGTCACGTGACGTCGATGTGAAGTCACAGTGACTAAAATGTGAAGTCGTTATGGCCGTTTTAGAGCTTTTTTGTGACGTTTCACAAAGTGGTCACAATGTGCCAAATTTGTGAAAAATGTGTCATTTGTGACTAATTTGACATTAACATTGTAACGAAACTGTGACAAAAGCGACGATATTTAAATTGCCGGAAACATGTTTTTTAAAGTAAATAACATGTTTTGAAGGATATTTATAAATTTCTAAAGATTTTTAAGAAAGTCACATCTCAGTCACAATGTGACGTCACTGAGTGGTGGCATTTTGGTGACAGATGTGATGTGACCAAAGTGACTCACAGTGACGTCACTGTGACCATGCATGCTATTAGGGAAAAGTTGGCGCCACTGGTTAGATTACTTTTCGGTAATGTTTAGCACATTTTATATCGTCATGTCTTTCTTTAAAAAAGGCTGAAATAGCCCCCTTCTTCATCAAGTCATCTTAGCAGCCTCTGAAACAGTGATTGAAGACCGCTAGATTACAGGACAATATAAGATGTTTAAAATATTCTAGTCACTTCTACCGTAGATAAACTCCTAAAACCCATCATTTTACGGTTGTTCAAGCATTATTTGAAAACTACTTGGATGAAAAAATTCAAATTATGAATTTCCTTATATTAGGGATTAATAAATCTAAATCCACCAAAAAGATGTAGGTTGCAATTCATATATTTTTCGAATATTAATATCATAATTAGTAATTCATAGCATAAAATTATAAAAATTGCAAATTCATCGTAATTTATAATTGGGTATTTAGTATTATTGCTAGGTTAATTATTTAATGTTATATTAATTAGTATTATTGCTAGAAAATTATCACATTAGAAGTATAATTTCAGGAGATAACAATGAAAAATAATAATAAAATGTTATTTAAAAATATTGAATTAAGGAACATTGTTTTTTGAAAGATATTATTCAAAAACATAGCATTCAAATTACTTGAGATTTAGTTTCTAATCATAATTTGAACCTATGATATGAAATATCTTGGCAATATTGAGTAGGGGAGAGTGGGGATACTTGAGCATAGGGGATACTTGAGCCATCCCTATTATCTCTACAGTTGGTTAATATTTCTTTCTAAAACTGCCAATACGATAACATATTTATAGTTCTGAACATGTAAAAAAGAAATCACACATCTTGGTACCATTTTGAAAATATAGTGATTAATAGTTGTCTTTTACCTATCTGAAGTAAATATTTGGGTGCATGGCTTTTTTGTTTTTTTGTAATCAAAGTTTTGTTTAAAGTTGCAACTATATACATACATTCAATAAGCATGATTTCAATTATATTTTGAGTCTAAAATAGTTCTAATAGCTGCATGCTGTATTTAGTAAAACTCTGGAAAACAAAATTAGTGATAGTGGGGATACTTGAGCCAATGAGAGTGGGGATACTTGAGCCATGTCTCAACCATCCCCACTAGAAATTAAACATGGATGAAACAAACAAAAAATAAAATTCCATCCTTATATTCACTAATAGATATTTTTCTGGATAAAAGGGAGGATAATTTTTCATTATATTTTTTTTTCTTAAAAAAATAACGACCTAAAAATGTTTAAAAATGTATATTTTTTAAATGAAAATATCTATTTTATTTTTCATTTTGACTAACAAAATAGCCTGTCTAGATAAATGTAAACATAGTTTCAATTTAACTTTCATTAAATTAAAATAATTTTTTTAAACGGTTTTACAGGCTGTAATCTCTAATACTTTAATTAGTTAGGTCCAACATACTAAAATATTTATTTTTTAATATAACATTTTAAGATTAATATTTTATATTGAAATGTATTGTAATTATTATATACCTCTGTTGCTGTAACTTTTCTTTTAACTAAGAAAATTGAAGAAAAATTGGTAAAAAGAGCGCACAAAAAACAAGAAAAGCAACAAAAATCCCAGTTCAAACTTACCTGCATGGAGCCAAAGAGGAAGACAAAATCTTTTCCTGTGAAATCAAAAAAGTGTTTGAAATAGTAGAATGATACATCTGGCTTAAATTACGACAGCTACTAAATTAAAAGCATAAGTTCGACAATATCATTAGAGGAAAATTCTGTCAATGATGCTGATGATGTGAAAAGGAAACCTTCTATTGATGGTTGGTTACTAATAAAATATGCCAGAAAGAAAACTGTAAAAATATTTCTTGAATAAGTGCTTAATATTTTGAAAATGAAATTTGCCCGAAGAATTGCACATTCCAAATTTAAATGGTTCTGAACTGAGGATGTTTCTACCGCCGTTATAACTCAAGTTGAAATTATCCTCCGACAACCAGTTTTAACGACAAAAAACGATCGTATTACTAGCTTTGTTTTCTCAATTGGTTTTGAAGGACTTTACGTTTCATAACTTATCATTCTGTAAAATGTTTGTGCAAAAATAAAGTGAAAAAAATTACTTTTGTAGGTATTTTTCCTTAGTGGCTCAAGTATCCCTTCACAATGGCTCAAGTATCCCCGCCATGGGGATACTTGAGCCACGATGTAAAACAAAAAATTAACATTTATTATACATAGAAAAATAGTTCAAAATTAATTGAAAGTGGTTTTTAATTGAAGAAAAAATATCAAATTTTCATTTTCAATATTTTATTTTATTCTAAAAAAATATAAAAAATTAAAAAAAATTAAAATTCAAAAAATGGCTCAAGAATCCCCATCTTCCCCTACTGCTATTGAAAAAAAAATTAATTTGAGTCCATTTTTCATAAGTAGATGGCATCTTAAGCAAATCTTAGACGCATTAAATCAAAGTAGATTGTATTTCCAATCGTTCCGTACCAGTAACTTTCTTCTATGATAAATGTTTGAGAAGTTGATAGGACGTGTTTATTTGTTTACTTTCGTGTGTACATAGTACATACAGATGTTTCAACCGAGTTCGTTGGCCGGCATCATCTGCCATCTTGTTTCAAAATGGCAGTCATTTAATATATTTTTTAAGCTTAAAATTCAGTGAAAAAATTAGAAGCTGTAAAATATTTTTCTTCTGTGTGTTTCACTTTGATACCTAAATTCCAGAGCAATTTCTGTTTCTACATATTTAAAAATGGCTGAGTTATAAAACTTTGAATTTTTAAAGTGGTTGACAGTTTCAAAAATCTATTTGCTTGCTACAACATACGGATATACCAACCGATGTTGATGTGAGTGAGCATGTGCACAGAATTTACAAAAATCTCGATCAAGCTCATTGGTTAATTTCACCCATAATGTTGTTTTAAAATGACACAAGCATTTCATTATATTACCGAATTTGAGGATCAAATAGAAATCGCTTTAAATAAAGCCAGATTGTATAAAGTTTATTAATTTCTCGTAATTTCCATTCATAGTCAGTACTGATAAAAAGAAGTATTGAATCTTCTAATATCGTCTTCCACTAATTTAAGCTTTGCATGATTGAATAGTATAAGTAAAGAATATGAAAGCTGTTTCTTCCTCCCGACATTACCCAAGTTACCTCCATCCTACCCTGGCCGGAAGGACTTTTTTTACTTCATATTTTATGAATATAAATATATTAATTAATTTTATTTATGTACTTTTTTAAAAAATTTCCTCTGTTAGCTACGGTCCAAAATTTACTTGATATTTAAAAATTTTGAAAAACATTCAATAAAATAAAATTTTCTGGTCAGTTAAATATGACCTACACAGTAAAAAATGAAAGACCCAAATTGGGTTGAAAGATTTCTGGGTATAGTAATTTTCCTGAAATGGTACAGTAAGGATTCCAAAATGGTAGAGTATTGTTCCCTAAATAGATAATACAAAATGTTTCAAAACAGAGCAGATCTTTATTAACATTAAATTAATCAAAATTTCTGAGGTATAATGTATACATACTATCTAAGATATTTTAATTGTTTTAATGTCATTAAAAATCAGATTTATTTAAAACGATTTTGTGCTACAAACTGAACTTTCCAAATTGGAACAATTCTGTACCCAGAAATCTTTCAACCCAATTTGGGTCTTCATTTTTTACTGTGTAGGCAAAACTTTCAAAAATAAAACTTGCATAGTTTATTACGATTTAGAGAAAACTTTTCTGAATTAAATATTTTGGTTATCGGTGAAAAATAAACAGACATTTGTTTATATCAAAGAGCTTATATATTTCAAACAACTTTTGAAAATGATCCAGAGGAAATATCTTTTTTTTGTCAGTACATTTAAACTTGAGTAAAAAATGCTTCTGTTTTTAATTTTTAGCAATAAACTATTGTGCATAAAGTCAGAAATATCTTCCGGTATATATTTAACTGGAAAAGTCTATGTATTCGTTCCGCTTTTTGCATATAAAAATGCATTTTTATTCTGAATTTTAAATTAAATGTGTTGAAAAGGGATTGCTATCTCTTCCAAATTGCACATTTTTGTCACCCGATGCTTTTATTCTTAGAATGATAAATTATTTTGAACTCGTGAAAAAAGTCTTTCTATTAATACTACCTTTAACAATAAAGTTCGGTGAATGAATTCAGAACGGCCGAACTGGTAACACTGGGGAAACAAAACGCTGCACCTACATAGAGACAAATGTTGACCATCTTCTCCCACATTGTTCAGTTTTGCGTCGTTTATGTTCCGTGTAAGACGTGCTTTACTACGTGCTTGTTCAGTGTGTTGGCTCTTAACTGAGAACAGGAAAATGGAAAAGCAAAAGATCAGTTTAAAGTTTGGTTTTAAGCTTTGGCAAGACACCGAAAGAAATTCATAAGGTGTGGTGTAAATTAAACAGCCACCATACTCGCCAGATCTTAATTCTCCAGACTTCTTCCTATTTTCATGGCTCAAACTTTCTTTGAAAGAGATTTGACCAAATTGTTAACATTAAACGAAAACGTGACGAAGCTTTTGAACTTCATTCAAAAAGAAGACTTCTTGTGAATTTCCCATAACATGTATAGCAGATCTCAGCGGTGCATAGTTATGGGAGATAACTATTTTGAAGGATGGTATGGTAACTTTCATTAATATTTCATCTACATTATTTTACAGGACTATTCACAGAAATTTATTGTCAGAGGTAGTATTTAAACATGAAAAAAGGTTTTTTTTTCTTTCTTTTTTAAATCACCTGACAGTCTAAAATATAATATAAAGCTAAAATATTTCTGTTGTTTTAAATAATTATTTAAAATTTATTTAAGTTGTACATAATTTTACTTATTACAGGATTATACTTTCATCTTAACCCTCTAAGCGTTTGTCCCGTAATATTCCGTACACTAAGCTCCAGGTTTCACTGCAATATAAGCAATGTTTAAAATATTATAATTCTATAAATTTAATGAATTTTCAAAGAATTGAAGAATGATTAAGACTCAAGGATTACATCTATATTCCTAAATAAGATTTTTTATGTAATATTCAAAGAATCATATTTTATTTGCATTTAAAACAAAATGCAGAGAAAACAACATTACAATTTTACCCATTTGCAAGACGCTTGGAGGGTTAATTACTGAAAGCAATATATATAAATATATATATATATATATATATATATTAGTTTCGTATCATATTTTACACTGTCGTTCACCTGTGACTAACGCAGGCTGAACGGAAATTTCAATATCAGTATCCGTCTCACTCAACGTAGCAACAGTTTATCTACCACATTATGAATTTACAACAGTTTTAAATTCAAAATCATTTTACGCAAAAAGATTTACATAATCATTTAATAAATATTTGAAGGGTTTTAGAAGGATTGAAGGATTTAAAAGGATTAATTAAATATGAATTTTAAGAGATTCTGTGCAATATTTATAATCCCACTCAAATCTTTTATTTTTAATAATTTTCTTAGTATTTTGTAGAATTATAAAATGTAAAAATATGATGTTCTTGCCATATATCGGATGTCCCAAAAAGTACTGATGGATTTTAAAATTCAATAACTTGCAAACGGTGACAGCTATTTAAAAAAAAAATTGCAGGAGGGATATGTATAATGTCAGGAGTTTTTTTACCGTAATTTTTTATCTTAGTTCGCATCTCAAACAATAGGTGGCGCTGACGGCGATTGAAAGCCAGGTGATCAATGCTGAGTGAAGCGTCGACCTGGCCTTCAATCGCCGTCAGCGCCACCTATTGTTTGAAATACGAACTAAAATAAAAATTACGGTTAAAAAAAAACTCCTGACATTATACATAACCCTCCTGCAAAAATGTTTTAAATAACTGTCACCGTTTGCAAGTTATTGAATTTTAAAATCCATCAGTCATTTTTGGGACACCCGCTAAATACAGAAATATTTCCGTATTGAAAAATCCCCATCCCCCTCCCTCAGCACCAAGAAAGCTGAAATGATGCAAAGGTAAAACAAATAGTACTTTCAAAAATATTTTTCTTTCATGTAACCAATAATGCTTTTGGAACAAGATAAAGTAATGTATCTGTAACTCTTTCTAAATAGTATTACAACTAACTGACATATTAAAAGAATTTTATAATAAGTTATTTTAATGATACTTATAAGTACCGTTCGTAGATAGAGTAATAAAAGCAAATTAACTGCTGTGGGTATTCGGTACTTAAAATATAGAACAGAGATGTTACAGTCACATTTTATTGTAGACGACACAACACATATCACATTATTTACAAATCGCAAGACGAGCGCAACTCAATCAATTGAATATTCATAAAAATTATTTAGCACAAAGAACATCTCTAAGAGAGATGTATAGCGAACACACATCCCAATCTTACATCTTAACTGCAAACTCAATTACTTCACTTCATTTCATGTCTTTTTAGAAAGGAAGGCAAAATATCTCAAGATATTTTGCCGAAGGTGGCAATAGCGCCACCTATAGCTACTGTAATTTAGGGAAGGCAGTCACCCTGCTACAGCCTCCCCCTCTGGTTCCGCGAACGTCCCGGTGTGGAACCAATAACTTTCTTTGGTGGCCTACCGTGTTTCCTAATGGGTGCGACAGGCATTGTGTAAGAGTCATTACATAGTTTTAAGGCAGAAGTGTGACATGTAGCAAGTGGATCATTTGGACTGTCCATACTTGCTATGACAAAAGTGGTAGGGGATTTTTGAGTTAAAATGATATAAGGTCCATCACGTTTAGGCATGAACTTCGACGTTTTGTTGTTAGAAGCTTTACTTACTGGATGTAAGTCAACCCAAACTTTGTCTCCTGGAACAAAACTATGTCCCGGTTTCCGACTACGGTCAGCAATTTTTTTCCTCTGATCTTGCTTAGATTCAACTTTGTCTTTGATTTCTTTGGTGAATTTTGCGAATTTCTTGAGATATGGAGTAATCTCAGGCACAAAATTATCATTTTGAATTACAGCACGAATGTCATGCTGAACATAATCCGTTGTTCTCAATTCTCTTCCAAACTGCAAGAATGCTGCTGTTTCTCCAGTAGTGTCACACTTAGCAGTATTTAGTGCAAAACGGATTGTTGGAAGCTTTTCTTCCCAAGAGCAGTGATCATTTTCTACTAATATAGCTAATCTCGGCTTGAAATCTCTATTTTTCCTCTCCACAGGAATAGCCTGGGGATGGTATATGGGAGTTGGATTTTGTTTGATACCTAAAAGAAAACAAAGTTGTTGCATCACACTACTAACAAATTGGGGTCCGTTATCACATATTATACGTCTCGGTAGACCATATCTAAGGATAACTTTTTCAAGCAACGTAGTTGCACACTGCGCTGCAGTAGCATGTGTAAGGGCAAACAATTCCACCCATCTTGTTGCACAGTCTTCTACTATAAATATCCACCTTTTACTGTTTTTACTTTTTGGTAAAGGGCCAAAAACATCAATTGATAGAACTTCAAATCTTTATGAATACACTGGTGTTTGTAACAAACTGGATGGATTTTGATTAGAAGGCTTATACCTATTGCATTCAGCACAATTTTTGACATAATTTGCAATGTATGAACGCATTCCAGTCCAATAATACCTTTTGGATATTCTATTTAACGTACCTTCAGCACCGTAGTGACCAGCCGTAGGTGAATCGTGGTGTTCTTTTAAAATTTTCTCCCTTTCATGTGATGGGACAACTAGTTGAGCTTCTTCTGATTCCGAACTTGGAGAATACCTGTATAAAACTCCTTGATTCATAATATAACCGCGATCAGTCCAGTTAAGTATAGTCAAGAGTTTTTTCTTCATCTTCGAAACTTTTAATAATTTTCTTTAATTCTTCATCTCTCATTTGTTCAGCACGTAAATCACTTGATGATTTAGAAGGAATATCAACTATTATCAACTATATAGCAACTTTCTTTATTGGTGTGATCACAAGCAGGACGAGAAAGCATGTCAGCTATGACGCTAGCTTTGCCTGGAATATATTCTATTTTCAAATTAAATTCTTGTAATTGCAAAGCCCATCTGGCAAGTCTTCCAGAAGGTGACTTTAAACTCATGAGCCATCGGAGAGACTGGTGGTCGGATGCCACAGTAACTTCTGTTCCATCAATATATCCTCTGAATTTATTAAGAGCCCAGACAACAGCAAGTGCTTCTCTTTCTGTGGTGTGATAGTTGCGTTCTGCAGCAGTCAACAATCTACTTGCATACTCAATCGGATGCTCTTCAGCACCTTCACCCTGTAGAAGTACTGCTCCCAGAGCATAACTACTTGCATCAGTTCGAATGAAAAAAGGTTTAGTTTCATCAGCTTGTTTCAATATTGGAGCTGAAACGAGGCATTGCTTCAAGCTTTTGCTTCAAGCTTTGAAATGCATTTTCTTCATCGGCACCCCAGTGCCATTCCACATTCTTTTTTGTGAGATTACTAAGTGGTCTTGATATTTTTGCAAAGTCTTGTATAAAACGGCGATACCATGAACATGTTTGCAGAAAGGATTGCAGTTGTTTTATATTCTTCGGAGGTGGGATCCTCATAATAGCATCAACTTTCCCAGGATCAACTTCTAGGCCATTTGGTGTGATCCAGTGTCATAAATATTTTACTCTGGTACAAGCAAAGTTGCATTTTTCTCTATTAGCAGAAAGTTTCCATTTGTCTAATCTTTTAAAAACAGCTTCAAGATCAGCTAGATGTTGTTCAAAACTTGATGATAAAACAATTAAGTCATCAAGATAAGTGAGAATATTTACATCTGGGAGTCCTTTGCGAAAGCTATCCATTGTCCTCTGAAACGTTTCAGGGGCATTGCGGAGACCAAACGGCATTCTTCGAAAGCGATATGTTTCTAGAGGACATAAAAAAGCAGTTTTATTTCGATCAGGTTCATAGACACTCACTTGATAGTAACCAGCATTCAGATCCAGCGTTGTCATGAACTGAGCAGTTTTCGCCTGATGCAAAAGATCGTCCATACGAGGGAGTGGATAGGTATCTGGTATAGTAACTTCATTCAACTTCCTGTAGTCTACACATAAGCGAACACTACCATTTGGCTTAGGAATGAGCACTATTGGTGCAGAGTATGGAGAATCGCATTCTTCAATAATTTCTTTGGCTAGAAGATCATCAATTTTGGTTTTACACAATTCTTTCTTTGCCGGTGATAACCTGTAAGGAGGTAGTGATATAGGACGATGGTCTCTGGTATTTATATGATGTTCGACGACGGGTGTTGCTTCTCCCCCTGGTCGAAAGGTATTGGAAAATTTTTCAAGTAAGTCATTAAGCCTTTTTCTTTGTATCTCAGATAGATGCTGACTTTCTGTTTCTCTTAACATAACCGAGTTTACTGTGGCAGTTGGTGCTGAGATTTCAGGCGTCGTAATGAAAGGATCATCAGAAAAGGGAATTTTACGTTTTGGATTGTTCTAATAATACCAACTTTGGTTTCTCATGTCTAGCACGATCCCCATTTTATTTAAAAAATCTATCCTAACAATGTTCTATTTCCCTGGGCTTCGGGTAAGGCAAAAATCGTTGTACTAGTTGTACGACCTTCTATTTCAACTGTGATTGTTGCTTGAAGAACGTTGGTTTCTTTACGTAGTCCATCAGCAAGTGTTATGCTTACACCGGTGTCTTCGAATACCGTTCCTTGGTCACACAGAATCTTGTATAACATTTCCCCAGCAAAGCAATGAGTAGCTCCTGTGTCTGCGCAAGCAACCCCTGTAACACCATTTACCTTTATGTATAACAAAGGTGTTGCTTGAGTATTGACAGAACAAGATTTAAGATGAAGGGAACGAAAATTTGCTGATTGCGTCTGCGTAGAAGTAGATGGAGAACAATTAGGACATTTGGCTTTGACAAAACCTTGTTTACCACAGCCATAGCAACTTATAATAGGATGCTTATCATTGTTTTCATATCTTGAATTTGTATATTTTGAAGTAGCATGAATTTTTTTTATAATTTGAAAAATGTTCGTTAGTTTCATGTTTGGGTGTTTGATTTTTCCAGAATTCTTGACCATTTGAATTTTTCGGCAAAACATGTTTCTGCGCTTCACGCGTTTTTGGATAACTTGCTGACTTTTGAGAAGAAGGTTTAATGTTTTCGTAAATGTCTAGCTTTTCAGCCAACACGACAGGATCATTTAACCTGTCCCAACCATCTAAATAATGATTTTTATATTCATGTGGACACTTTTTCTTAATCTGATCAGCGATTATTAGTTCAGTTAGTTTTTCAAATGAATTGATTTCTAATTCGGATAACCAACCCTCAAAATAATTTCTAAGTTCAAAATAAAAATCCTTCCAAGTAGTATTTTCTCTTTTTTGATGTCGGCTAAATAATACTCTAAATTTTTCTGCTGTCAACTTAAATCTTTTAAGCAATATGTCAAGAAAGTAAGAATAATTTTTTAACATTTCTTCTGGTTCTCTGGCGATTAGTTTACCAATGTCGTTCGGAAGTACGGCAATTAATTGAGAAACCCAAAATTCTTTGGAGACATTAAGCATTTTCATTTGACGTTCAAACATTGTCAAAAACAAAGACATATCCTTTTCAGGAATAAATGTTGGCAAGATATTTTTAATATCTATACGCATCTGGTCTATTTGATTTTGTGGTACTGTTGCCGCGGTAGGGTTTTGAGCATGTAGCTTAAGCTTTTCTAGCTCATATGCTCTTTCCTCTGCAATACGTTTATCCTGAATCATTTGTTGTTCTGCAATTTCTTGTTTTTTGCGATCTTCCACGATAACAATAAATGCCTCTTTAACAAATTGTTCGTCGTCTTTAAGCAGTTGACACACCATAATTTTCTCACGTAAGACTGATAGTTTATCATATTTATCTACATCTAACTCTAATTCTGTGCCCAAATTAAACAAATCGATTTTTTTTCCTTTAGAAAGAAACGCCATTTTTCCCAAATTGTTGTTAATATTGTTGATTTATGCTTAAATTAGAAAACTATTAGATACGTGACCCATTAAATAATAAGAACAAAATGACTACCTTCCCCTTACAGGTAAATAAAACATGTAAATATAGATAAATTTTCATAAATAAATGTTAAAAAAAATGCAGGATATAATTTAAAACATACTAAATATATACCACTAATTTAATCATGAGCTCGTGAAAATATTTAGAAGAAATATTATTCTACGTTAAAATTCAACCTTTTTACCAAATTAGCTTACCAATGACATAAATCATTCATTTTAAATATGTGAAATATTATAGGTAATTCATTGCGAAATAATTATCAACCACACATAAATATGAAAACAACTCGAAATATGAATAAAGAACTTACTTTACATCTAAAAAATAAACAACATACGAAATAATAAAATTTATCAAAATCATTTTTAAACTCTGTGCACAGATTAAAAAACAAAAACAAAATTCACTTACTCAGAATCCTTGCTTTTAAAAACAATATCAAAAGAAATCACTTTCAATTTCAGAAAACTAATGTTTTTTAATAATCTTACACAAAATCAACATAAAACAAAACAAATATATATATATATCCTTCTATAGTAAAAAAAAACTAGCCTTAAAAGGAATGACTCCTGGAATGATGCTGATGTGGAAGATTTCCGGAACTAACGAATCCGGGTTGTCCACTCCTTCCATGAGTCTACTAGACCAATCAGGAAAGGACTCCGTCTATGCATCGCCGTATGGGTTACCATAAAGAGAGGAAAGGTTACCATCGCCAACATTCGCCAAGTTTGTCGCCAACTTGGCGATATATCGCCAAATTTGGCGACCAAAATTAGTTGTCAAAAGTGACGCCAACTTGGCGCTAACTGTAATATTTCGCCAAATTTTTAATTTCTTTACAACACCTGTCGTTTGATACATCACTTGAGAGGTTTGCAACTGCTTATTCATATAATGGATGTCTTGTGTGTTATTCCCCATTCTGCTCCCCAGGGGGGACACATTTTTAATTTCTTTACAACACCAGTCGTGTTACACAAGATTTGAAAAGTCTGCAACTGCTTATTCATATTATGGATGTCTTGTGTGTCACCCCCACACTCTGCTTTCCCCAGAGGGGGGGTCACATTTTTAATTTCTTTACAACACCAGTTGTGTGACACATCATTTGAAAGGTCTGCAACAGCTTATTCATATTATGGATGTGTTGTGTGTCATCCCCCACTCTGCCCCCTAGGGGGGCACATTTTTTATTTCTTTACAACAACAATTGTGTGACACATCATTTGAGAGGTCTGCAACTGCTTATTCATATTATGAATATCTTGTGTGTAACCCCCCCCCTCTGCCCTCAGAGGGGCGCATTTTGTAATTTCTTTACAACACCAATTGTGTGACACATTATTTGAAAGGTCTGTAACTGTTTATTCATTTTATGGATGTCTTTTGTGTCGCCCCCACTAAGCCCCCCAGGGGGGCACATTTTTAATTTCTTTACAACATCAGTCGTGTGACATATCATTTGAGAGGTCTGCAGCTGCTTATTCATGTTATGGATGTCTTTTGTGTTGCCTCCCACTCTGCCCCCAGGGGGGCACATTTTTAATTTCTTTACAACACCAGTCGTGTGACACATCATTTTAAAGGTCTGCAACTGCTTATTCATACCATGGGGTATTGGCGAGCGCAGCAAGCAGGGGTAGCCAATAATTTGGAATCGCGAAGCGATTACGCGGGGGGTTGGCGAGCATAGCGAGCAGGGGGGCAGGGCCCCCCTAGTATATATATATATATATATGAAACAGCATTTGTCTTAATAAATAAAAGAAAATGAAAACTTTTTTTCCGCACCTGGCCAGCAAAAAAAAAAAAAAAAAAAAAAAAAAAAGAAACAAACAAACAATCAAAAAAATAATTTCAACTTTTACCGGTAAAAAAACAAATAAAATAAAAATCTATTTTTAGATAAAGGTTGTCGATGATTCACATAACAATTAAAAGCACGCAGAAGTAAATAGGCATCAAACACTTCTAAGAACAAAATCAGATTATATATATGACGAAATGAAGAAGTTTCAATTACAAACACCAGTTATGTTTAAAAACTAGAAGATATTTTGTTGCTTATGAAGACTGAAGAACATTATTTATTGTCATGTCGACAATATTTTTCAATTATTTCCAATGTGAAGGGTACGGATTACCCTTTTCGAATGCATTTTCTTGCTTTTTTGTTAGGATGACGCACTTAAAACACACAATTGAAGAAGAAGAAAGCATTGTTAAAAATAAGAACAGAAGTTTGATTCATTGTAGATTTGACAACACCTTTAAGATGTGTACAGATTACTCTTTTTTTATACTTTCTTGAATTTTGTCGCGATGATACTACCACACATAACTGATATTAAAGAAATTAGCACAAAACTGGAGTATATCTTGAAACTTGATATGGCACATTATATAATAGAACTTTTTGGAAATCACAGGATGAATTGTTCTTGACGAGAATTGTTCTTCACTTGAGAACACAAAACTTCATTTATTGCTGAGGTGACAATAATTTAGCAGTGGGTACGGATTACCCTACTTTAAATATAATTTCTGGAACTTTTGTCCAGATGACAACAGCGAACTTGACACAAAGACTTTGAAAGCACAAAAATGTTCCGAAAGAACTCCATTTTACGTTGGGCGCCAGTGTTGAATGTTATTCGGTACTTAAAATATAGAACAGAGATGTTACAGTCACATTTTATTGTAGACGACACAACACATATCACATTATTTACAAATCGCAAGACGAGCGCAACTCAATCAATTGAATATTCATAAAAATTACTTAGCACAAAGAACATCTCTAAGAGAGATGTATAGCGAACACACATCCCAATCTTACATCTTAACTGCAAACTCAATTACTTCTCTTCATTTCATGTCTTTTTAGAAAGGAAGGCAAAATATCTCAAGATATTTTGCCGAAGGTGGCAATAGCGCCACCTATAGATACTATAATTTAGGGAAGGCAGTCACCCTGTTACACTGCTATATTTCGTTTGATTGCTGGTTCTTTTGCAAAAACAGACCAGCATATCAGCCGAATGTGCCAGTTTTACATAAATGACCTTAAATCACCAATGAATATAAACAATGTTTGTTAGTATATCGAGTTTTATTTATTTTTATACATTATGATATTCTGATTTTTTTAGTTCATATTTTGTGAATGTAAATATATTAATTAGTTTTATTATATATGTATATATTTATATAAATCTTCCTCAGTTAATTATGGTCCAAAATTCCCTTGATATTTAAAAAAATTAAAAACATTTTGTAACATGGAATTTTCTGATCAGTTAAATATGACCAGGGAAAACTTTCAAAAATTAAACCTGCATAGTTTATTATGATTTAGAGAAAACTTTTCTGAATTTAATATTTTAGTTTAAGTGAAAATAAACAGACATTTGTTCATAACAAAGAGCTTACTTTATTCAAACAACTTTTGAAAACGTTCCAGAGGAAATATCCCTTTTTTGTAAATACATTTAAACTTATGTAAAAAATGTTTATTTTTTATTTTTTATCAATAAATAATCTTGCATAAAGTCAGAAATGTCTTCCGGTATATATTTTACAGGAAATGTCTATGTATTTTTTCGCTTTTCGCATATAAAAATGTATTTCTTATTCTGAATATTAAATTAAATGTGTTGAATAATTCTTTAAAGTTCTCTAAGGCCAAAACGTTATCCAATAAGCACACATCGGATATTAGATACCGGCATAAAAAACGGTTAAATTTAATATGTATAATTTAATGTCCACCAAACATAGATTTTAGAGATAATATTATTTTACAAGAGATGAATTGACATATTTATGATTTATTTTATGAATATATACATATAAAAAGTAATGAATTACATTTTTAAGTTGGTGCCAAACAATCACAATCGATAATGATTATCCCCATTTTAATTATGGCACTAGGTATAATTTAGCTACAATTCTTAATATACATCAAATAGAGTTTGGCACCAACTTCAAAAAGTAATTCATTACTTTTTATATGTATATATTCATAAAATAAATCATAAATATGTCAATTCATCTCTTGTAAAATAATATTATCTCTAAAATCTATGTTTGGTGGACATTAAATTATACATATTAAATTTAACCGTTTTTTATGCCGGTATCTAATATCCGATGTGTGCTTATTGGATAACGTTTTGGCCTTAGAGAACTTTAAAGAATTATTTAATTCTTTTTAGCGCTTTTTTGAAGTCGGTTGATATTTTTTTCTTAAAAAGCTTATTTTATTTCCTACTTTTTAGTTATGCATACCGTAATACATAATTATGTGTACTGGCACACGATAGCTCTTTGCAATGCAATATTAATGTACGCACTTTGCTAAGTTCTGATGTATTCAGTTTACTTGTCACTGTTTGATTGTCAACTTTTCTGAAACCACTTACAATATCGGTTAGTATCGTTGTGAATCTTAAGATTTTTTTTTGTATGGTAACTTCTTCAGACAAGATCTGCCACTTCGAAAAGCTACCGCATTTATGAAATCTTAGTCTGCATCGAATCCTACGGTCATCGAAAGTGGCTTTCAAAAGGTGACAATCCATCAAGTAAAGTGTCCTTATACATAAGAGCGCGACATAGTGCTTCCATATATGAGCAAAATGACTTCATATATTAATGTATAGTAAAATGCTTTTCTAGTGTAGTCAGTCAAAAGTACTCCCCCTTCACTCAGAAAAAGGAAAAAGAAAGATTTTAGCAAAAATCGCACTATGCTTCAATCGATAAAGAGCAACACTCTAATACCTATACAGGTAGTAATGGCATCAGAAATGAGCAGTGGCAATTCGACGAGGAATCTGAAACTCATAACCGATACCTGGCTGCCTCTATAAGAGAGTGACAGCATTTCATTCCCAAATATTTCTTTTACAGACGCTTTTGTCCCAACTACACTGTTAAAAATTTGAAACTTTTGCTGTACACTGTTAAAAATCTGCTGCATTTTGCTGCAACGCACTCCCCTGCTTGTATAGAAAACGGTTACTTGGCCGTGAAATGGCGCTTTCTCATTGGTTGGAATAGAGATATTATATACAAGTGGTGGAGGGCGTTGCAGCAAAATGCAGCAGATTTTTAACAGTGTACACTGTTAAAAATCTGCTGCATTTTTTTGCTACGCACTCCAGCGCTTGTATAGAAAACGGTTACTTGACTGTATTAAGGAGCATTCTCAAAGGTCGCAGTAGAGACATTATATACAAGCGGCGGAGTGCGTTGCAACAAAATGCAGCAGATTTTTAACAGTGTATCATCACTTCACCACTTATATAGAAAAAGATTAGTTAAATGCATTATGAAGGATTCTCATTGATAAAAGTAAAGATATTCTATAAAAGCGATGGAGTGATGATGCAGCAAAAGTTGCAAATTTTTAAAAGTGCATTGCATTGCCAGGCATTTTTTCATTATGGAATTTGATGATGATGATTTCCTGGAAGAATTAGATTGTACTCGTATGAGAAGTTAACAAGGTTGACGAAAATTGCCCGCTCAACAAGATGCTTGGTGACTCGTTTTTGTCCAGAATCGTTTCAACCAATTATATACTGTGCTACATGTGTCATATTCATATCGAGGGAACCTACACTGTAAAAAATTTGATACTTTTGCTATATCATCACTCTATTGCTTTTATAGAAAACGATTACTTCACCCAATTACGAAGTATTCTCATGGGTCAAAAGAGAGATATTCTACAAAAGCAGGGCAGTGACGATGCAGCAAAAGGGTCACATTTTTTACAGTGACACTGTAATCGGAAATGAGCGGTGGCGTATTCGATGAGTAATCTGAAACTCATTACCTACATCTGTCTGCCTCTATAAGAGAGTGACAGCATTTGATTCGGAAATATTTCTTTTTAAAAACGCTTTGGTCCCAATTACACTATAAAAACTTTGAGCCTTTTGCTGCATCATCAGTCCACCGCTTTTATAGAAAACGATTACTTCACTGTGTTACGGAGCATTCTTATTGGTCATAAAGACATATTCAATAAAAGTTGTTGTGTGACGCTGCAGCAAATGGGTCAAATTTTTAACAATGTATCATGGAGCATTCTCATGCGTCAAAGGAGAGATATTCTATAAAAGCGGGGGAGTGACGATACAACAAAAGGATCAAAATTTTTACAGTGTACACTGTAAAAAATTTGGCCCTTTTGCTGCATCGTCAATCCACCGCCTTTTTAGAAAACGATTACTTCGGCCTATCGTGCAGAATATTCATGGGTCAAGAGAGAGATATTCTTTAAAAACGGGGGAGTGATTATGCAGCAAAAGGGTCAATTTTTTTACAGTGTACACTGTTAATAAATGTGAACCTTGTTCAGTTAGGATTTCACATTTTGAAAAGATCGTGTGTCTATGTAAGTGTAACTTAAAAACATGAAATATGAACGTTTCTAATTGGTCGATTGCTTCTAAAAGATATTGAATTTTAATGTTTTAATTTTTTAAAAAGTTCTAATCAACAGATTTTTATGAAATTTGAATGGGACCACATGAGTCCCATACGCTTTCAAACAAAAAAAGAATTATCAAAATCGGTTTATATTTACGAAAGTTATGCGTGAACAACAAATACATACAGGTCGAAATCATAACCTCCTCCTTGAAGTCGGTTAAAAAATAAAAAGGAAGATATTATCAAAATCACACCATGATTCAACATGCGTCTATATGAAAGTAGTAATATTTGAAGTTAAGAATGTTCTTTGATAAACGCGGTTTTCCAAAGTACAGAAAATTTAAGAATTTTTATTCCAGAACTTGGCGGTAGTCGCCTGAACGAATTTGTTTTATGGGTGAAAGAAGTTAACTCGCTTAACTTTAATGGTAAGCTTATCAAAATTTTTCGTCATTTATATTTGTCCAAATGTAAATCTAGCACATAGCAATGTACTTTAATCACTTTGTGAATCCGGCATAACAAGCACCCTGATTTTCAGACACTCTTGCTTTAGCGTGTAAGGCTCTTTAGAGATGAATTTTCAGCTTTTCGATATCGAATTCTCATGTCTGGATCGATGTGGATCTTTCACTTTGGTGGATACGAGAATTGTTCCAGCTAAGATTTCGTACTTTGAAAAAAAAACTAGCATCTCTGCAACAGTGGTTAGGATCGAGAATGATTGTTCGCTGTTAAGCAAAACAAGATTGACCAATCATAAGCCTTTATTTTTAAGAACTTTTCATTGTTCGAAGGAGAGAGTCTGGATTACATGGAGTGAAAATTTGCTATCGACACTGTAAAAAATTTGACCCTTTTGCTGCATAGTTACTCCATCTCTTTTATAAAATTTCTTTGTTTTGACCAATGAGAATGCTCCATAATAGAGCGAAGTAATCGTTTCCTATAAAAGCGATGGAGTGACGATGCAGCAAAAGGGTTCAATTTTTTACAATGCAAGCAGTGCTAAAAATTTGTATCCTTTAAATGTGCAACGATACTACTGAATTCCAAAGTGTCGATCACAGCGACATCTGCGGCATTTTCGTGATACATTATCTAGACTCGCAATAATTCTTGCATTTTTAGAAAATGCCCTGCAGATGTCGTTTCTATCTTTAAATTTCATTAGCATTGTTGCACATTTAACGAACAGAACATTTTAGCGCTTATTTTAAGTATTAAAGAGGGCGTGTTCACCACAACTTACCGGTTACTTACCGACCACTTACCGATTGTAGACAAATACGAAATGAAAATCAAAGCAAAGTGTGACGTCAGCTACAATTCAACAGAATAGTTTTCATTGCTGCCACAGTTTGCTTTTGTACTGCCCTACAATCGATCGGTAACATTGGTTACTTTTGTAAGTTGCTCTGAACACGCCCTGAGATAGCCGATTTCCACACTATATCCCCTAGATGCTATATTTCCGGTTTCTTGCATAAGAGAACTTGTCCGGAATCCAGGTAGAATTCGCGCTGTTAGCGAAACCAGATTAACGAATCAGAAGCCTGAATTTTAGCAAATTTTTCAATGTTTTAAATAAATTTTCTTGTTAATAAATCTCGTTTCGCAAACAGCGCAAAATTTATGTGAATCCTGGCCCTCGTCCAGTTAGGATTTTGCACTTTGAACACTGTTAAAAATTTGAAACTTTTACTTTATCGTCTATCCATCGCTTTTATAGAAAATGATTACTTCATTGTATTATGGTGAATTCTCATTGGTCAAAATGGAGATATTCCATAAAAGCGGTGGAGTGATGATGCAGCAAAAACTTCAAACTTTTAACAGTGAAAATATTGTGTGTCTATGTAAGTGTAATATGAAAGCATGCAAAAGGAACACTTCTAATTGGTCGATTGCTTCAAAATGAGTTTGAAATTTAAAGTTTTTATTTTTAAAAAAGTTCTAATTATCGGATTTTTATGAAATTCGAATGGGACCACATGGGCCTCATACGCTTTCAAACAAAAAAAGAATTATCAAAATCGGTTCATATTTGCAAAAGTTATGGGTGAACAACAAATACATACAGGTCGAAATCATAACCTCCTCTTTGAAGTCGGTTAAAAAGGAATGCTATCTCTCCCAAAATGCATATTTTTATCACTCATTGCTTTTATTCTTAGAGTGAAAAATTATTTTCAACTCACGGGAGACGTTTTTCTATTAATATTTAAACAAAAAAATTTTTTTTTCTTTTTTAAATCATCTGACAGTTTAAAATATGATATAAAACTAATAAATTTCTATTGTTTTAAAGAATTATTTAAAATTTGGGTTAGATTTACTTAATTTTGCTTATTACAGGATTTTACTTTCATATTAATTACTGAAAACAATATATATTTTTTAGCTTTATATCATATTTTACGCTGTCTTCACCTGTGACTAACGTGGACTGAACAGAAAATTCAATAACAGTCTCAGTCGCACTAAACGTATTAACCCTTTATCTACCGCATTATGAATTCATGAAAATTTTACATTCTAAAACAATTTACGCAAAAAGATTTACATAATCATTTAATAAATATTTGAAGGATTTTAGAAGGATTGAAGGATTTGGAAGGAGTAATAAAATTTTAATTTACAGGGATTTTGTGCAATATTTATAACCCCACTCAAATCCTTTATTTTTAATTATTCTCTTAGTATTTTGTAGAATTATAAAATAGACACATATGATGTTCTTACAATATAAATATAGAAATATTTCCGCATTGAAAAATCCCCAATCCTCTCCCTCAGCGCCAATAAAGCTGAAAAGATGCAAAGATAAAAGAAATCGTCCTTTTAAAGATATTTTTGTTTTGTATAACCAATAATGCTTTTGGAACTAGATAAAATAATGTAACTCTAACTCATTCTAAACAGTATTACAACTAACTGACGTATTAAAAGTATTTTATAATAAGTTATTTTAATGGTACTTATAAGTTCCGTCTGTAGATAGAGTATTAAAAGCAAATTAACTAACATGTTTCGTTTGATTGCAGGTTCTTTTGCAGAAACAGACCAGGATATCAGCCGAATGTGCCAGTTTTATATAAGTGATCTTCAAACACCAATGAATATAAAAAATGCTTGTTACTGTATCCAGCTTTATTTATTTTTAATCTGTATGATATTTTGATTTTTTTAGTTGATATTTTGTGAATATAAATGTATTAATTAGTTTTATTTTATATATATGAATATATTTAAATCTTCCTTAGCTAAATCTTCCAAATTTTACTTGATATTTGAAAAATTATAAAAACATTTAGTAAAGTGAAATTTTCTGGTCAGTCAAATATGATCCAGGAAAAACTTTCAAAAATAAAACCTGCATTGTTTATTTAGAGAAAACTTTTCTGAATTTTATATTTTGGTTACAGGTGAAAAATAAACAGACATTTATTCATATAAAAGAGCTTATTTCATTCAGACAACTTTTGAAAATGGTCTAGAGGATTAACCCCTTTTATGTCAATACATTTAAACTTATGTGAAAAAATGCTCATGTTTTTATTATTTAGCAATAAACAATGACGCATAAAGTCAGAAATATCTTCCGGTATATATTTTACAGGAAATGTCTATGTATTCTTTCCCGTTTTCGCATGTAAAGATTTCTGAATTTTAAATTAGATGTGTTGAAAAAGGAATGCTATGTCTTCCAAATGGCATATTTTTGTCACCCACTCTTTTTATTATTCTATGGAGTGAAAAATTATTTTCAACTCGCGAGAGAAGTCTTTTTATTTATATTTAAGTAAGAAAAAATTGTTTTTTTTCTTTTTTAAATCGTATTTTTGCTGCTTTCTCGTTTATATTTCACGCATTAACTCAAATTTATGAAATAAATTGTAGATATGATTGCTAATAACTTGAAAACTTTCAATATGTTTTGAAAAACTGGACTCCTAAAAACTGTAACCCCTGACGCTGTGCAAAATTGCAGAATTGTAATTTTTTTCACTATTTTTTTAAAATGTCTAAAAAAAGATAATTTGTATAACATAATGTAAAATAAATGTAACCACATAAAGCCTTGAGAATATAAAGTTTTCAAAACTGCATTATATTTGTTGAACTATAGGAATTTAAATAATGCTTCTACTGAAATGAAATCTACAAAATAGTAAACGGATATAACAGTTCGCGGTAATTAAAATGTTTCAATTATTATTTGCTGAGTTAGAACATTATGTGAATAATACATTTTTATTTCCATCGTTCAAAAAGTATTCAATGCGATTATTAAATGCGAATAGGAAGGGTTTACAGTTAATGTGACTTGTCCCACCCTTACTTTTTTGCTAATTGTGGGCAACAAATCTACTTTAATGGTTAATATTCGTCTTTTTTTCATGTGGATTATTGAAGCAGGTGTTAAAGAATCAATTATGAATGGTTTTTAACTCAAAATGTGCATTATTAGAAAGATTTTATAGGATTTTCTTAGATAAAATATATCAGAGATTTTTAGTAAGTAGATTTTACGAATTGCAAAAATATTCATCTTTCATTACAGGTATAAAGATTATTCAGTAAATTAGGCTAAACATATCCGTGTGCTAATATTTAAAAAGTGGTATGTGGCCATTAACCTTCCTGACATTGATTGGGTCAATGTCAGGAAGGATTGGCCATGATTCAAGTTACCTAAGTATTTTAGAAAATCTTTTCAGTATACATTGCATATAATGAAGGATTAACGGTTATATTTCTAACAAAATATGTAATTTATTTTTAAAGTAGAGCTATAGTAGAATGAAAAGCTAAAAAATTAATTGTAAAAAAAATGATTAAAGGAAGACGTGAAAAATCCCTTCAGAAGTAAGAGAAGATTTAATGAAATACAAATGGGAACGTTAATGGGAACTGTTATTTTTTTAAATGGTACCCTAACTAAGTAAATAGAAAGAATGGAAAAAAACTAGAAAGGATGAAAGTAACACCCTTAAGAAACTTCAAGTGTTCACGACTGCAAAATAACATAACATTGACTAAAAGAATTTAGGGAGGTATATAGACAAATTTAAACAAGTTGAATACAATGAGATGAAGACAAGGTATGTGGTAACTAGTGTAAACTTTCCAGATAGACTGTCACGAAAAGTGTGTGTTTAAATTAGAAATTTTCTGCTGTTCCTTGAATTACGTCTAAGCAGGTTTGTATACACATCACATTTCCCCAAATAATTTTTAATTATAATGGAACCTTGTAGCGTAAATTTATTTCCCATTTGTTATAGCTGATTTTAATATTTTAACAAATATTCCCTTACAAAATAAAATGGGCCAAGTCTCTCATACGTGAGGAGCTGCGACTTATTATTTTATTATGATTAAAATCAATCATTTTTCAAGTTTTTCATGTATTACTCTTGTGTGGCAACTTTTATTTTGATAACTGGTTGTATAATAAGTAAAATGATATATTAAACTTTATTCTAGATTTAATTTTTAAAAAATAAAAAATAATTTTGTAAAAGTGGGTCAGCCCTCACTAGTCTACCCTACATCTTGAATTGTTCTTAACTGAATAATGTTTGGCATCGCAGCATTTTGAATAATTCATTTAAATATGTGTTTACTTACATTTAATTTGACGCCCTTTCAATAGTGTTACACTTATTTTTCTCAAATTTCAAAAATCAATGTATGTTTATTTAAATTGTATTTAGTTTAAATAATTTGTTGCTTGGGCATGAGAAGTATTTGTGTCGACTCATTTTCAAAGGCACTCTGTTTGTGGATAGGTATCTCGGGACACTGTCAAATTTTAGTGAACTTTATCAAGTATTCGAAACATATTTTCACATCGCCAAAATAGATAAGAATACACAAGAAACTTTCTGATGAATAGGCATGTTTCACTAGAAGCAAGATTTTACGAGAAAATACAGCTTTTTATTTCGATATTGTATGCCAATGATTTAAGGAATAACATGCATTCTAAACGTTCAGAAAATCGATTCTTAAAATTGAAATTAAATTCATATATGATGGTGAATTAAGATCAAAATGTTTTAAAATTGTATTTTAAATATTAACAAAGATATGAGCAAAAAATGCGAGCTCGCAAAGATCGATAAAATTAACTTTACCAAACAATATAATGTCAGCTGTACTGTTAGGGTAGAAACTCAAATACATTGCTTTTGCTGCTGTAAGTTTTATTTGTGTGATTGTATTAAGCCTTTTTAAAGATTCAATTTACTTGCCCAATGCTAGCAAGAATATGAATATTAAAAATTGGAGATTTCGTCTAACAGTCCCACACGTAATTAGCTCTATACTATAAATAGCCTCCGATATTGCATCTGACATATAAAATGGCGGAAGAGAAATTTACATGCAAATACCATAAGTTATGCGATGCAAAGTTCTGTAACAGTTATATGGGTACTGTGTCAATGAGTGCGGAAACTGTACGAGACATGCTGAAATCAAAGCGGCACCAGCGATGAAAGGAGCTTGTACTCGAAGCGAAAAATTTTCTTAAACCCACCATAAAATATATGAAAATGCGCTAGGCTTTCTTTGTCAGGCGCAAAGAAGACGTGCGTCTACTATGAATGCAGCGGCACGACTGAAATGAAAAGGCGGGAAAGGGAAGAAGCTCAAAGAATAGCCAATAGGAAAGTACAGGACAACAGGCAATCACGGAAAAGTATAATCAAAACGTTCAACGGATACAGTGAAGAAAGGGAAGGGAGAAACAAAATGATATGCGAAGCAAAGCAAAATGGTAACAAGAAAAAAAAACAGATTATATTGAAATTAAATACACACAAATTAAAGGGCTCAATAAAAAAATATAGATAAATAAATAAGTAAATAAATAAATTAAAAAATTACATGTATGCTCAAAAGGTTTTTCCAGGCAACAGAGAGTATTTTATAATCAGATTTATCATTAACAATAACTTCACGATTAAAATAAATAGCTAAATTTTCAAGAAAAATTAATTTAGATGCACTATTGGCATTAATGATAATTTTAGCAGTTTGAAAATCGAAACTCTGGCCAGAACGCCAAGAGTGCAAGGCAGCAGAAGATTTAGATTAATGACATAACGAGAGTGTTCTTTTAGGCGAATTTCGAGATTTATTTTAGTTTGACCAATATAAGATAAATCACAGCCATTACAAGAAACATTATAAATTGTCCATTTTTTGGAGGTCAGGGACAGGGTATTCAATGGAAGGATATTTGAATTTATTGACAGAAACTTTTGAAAATAGTTTTCATAAACCAAAATGAGTTAGTATAGAACACCCTGCATGTTTGACTAAATAAGTAATATTCGAACCAGTGGCAAATTTTCATCCTCCTGAGGCGTACTCTTCACTGATAAATTTTGAATCACTCTGTATGTACATACACATATTTATACGGATCATTTTGTAATACTTGAAATGTTAAGTTAACGGGAAAAATGGACTCTGCCTTTTCGAGAAGTTTTCTATCCATGTTTTTACACTTGGATAAACTTTAAAAGATGACAGAAGAAATAGAGCGTTTAGTTTCTTACAACTAAATCCCACCTCTGACTGTAAAGAAGTATAAAATTTAAAGGAAAAAAGTAAATTCAGTGGAAAGGAAAGCTATTCTGAGATATTTTTTTTAAAGAGAATCGAAATTGGATAAAGTGAACTCAATTCAAATTGAAAAGAAATAACAGATAAAACCTAAAAATTAAAAAAATTAATCGATTTATTATGTAAAATGTCTCAGAATTTTATCAGATTAAGGTACATTGCACATACAGTGGGATTATTGAATTTATTTATTAAACTTTCAAGGAATTTTTTATAATATACTGTAAAAAATTATTTATTTTATTAGATTATATTAAGAGACTTTTTTATAGAAGTAATTTCTCTACAGGATATGCTGGTGAAAAATACTACTTTGCTAAAATTGCAGGCTCAGTTACTTTGCTTAATAAACAGTTCTTCGATAACAATACTTATTGAAATATCATTTCGAAACCTATAATAACTAGAATCAATAATTTTACAACAGCTTCAATTAAATTAACTTCAGATTAAAAACAGACTATTTACCATTTATTTAAATTAAAAAAATAACAGATTTTTACTCTCAAACGAGAGTTTTATTATTACTAATACAAGGTAAAACCCGTCGAATTTCGACGAAAGAAAATGTTTAAAAAGAAACTGTTTCATTGATTTACAATAAATCTACAAAATTAGATGCAGTAAAAAATGCATTTTATATTGGTATGTCTAACTCTTAAAAAACGATATTTAACGACAGATAAAAAAAATACTATTTCAATAAAACTCAGTTGTAGAAATTGTTAAAATTAAATTTAAATGATACATGTAAGCAATGAAAAATAATAAAGATCTGTTATTATTAAAGCTATAAATTTAGGTTCTTATGCTAGTATTCTAAAACGAAAAAAAGCAAAATTTATTCAATTGTGACTGAATCATAGAATTTTTTTTCCTGTGAAATTTAAATCTGGCATTATTTTCTTCATATCAAATTTACAAATGAGAATTTCGTATCTGTATTCACCTTTTCAGAAAAAAAAATGACATTTTAATTTGATCATTTTGATTCAAAACTTAGTCTCAACGCTATTAGCTGAAAGAGATGATATTAAACTGTTGATATTCTTTTACATGTAGATCAATTTTTGTAAATGAAATCAAAATTCACCGGGTTTTATAACAGAAGACATTTAAATTTTCCCCTTTTAATGAGAAAATGGCAACATAAAGATACAGTAATTTTTTCCCTTTTTTCCTTTGCTTTTAATAGAAATGGAATACTCCTGTTGCCACGATTAGAAAAGCAGTATTAAAAAATAGAAAAAAATTAATATTTCAAAAACAAATTAAGATACAACTTTCAAACAAATTTCATTTAAAAGTATATCTTTTTCCTTATACAATGGTCTAAAAATTGAAAATTTGCGATATTCAGAAGTTTAAAAATTTGTAGTAATAAAAATTGTAATACCGTAATTTCACTTAAAATTTGAAAGCGTTGCCATACGCAAAATGACGTGTGCGTTACGCACAGATACGTTTGGTCTTTATTATATAGATATTTCGGTTCAGTACAAAACTGCATACATATCAAGCGTACAAAGATAATGCCGGAATCTAGCTTAAATTAAGACAGCTGCACCAGCTAATGAAAATACGGCAGTTTTTAGTATGATGTCATTTATCTATTACTATTGATGTCATATATCTATTGACATATATGATGTCAAATATCTATTATTTACGTACACTGTTAAAAGTTTTGTGCTACTTTGAACCGAAATTTGGTACTTAGTAGCTGCCACCATAAGATGGTGAAATCTTGTTCCAAGATTTGGAACTTCGGTTGAACCATAGTACCATTTTTTCAAATAATATGGTGTAAACTCGTTCCAAGATTTGGAGCTTCGATTGAACCATCCCATGGTGGCAGCTGGTTATAGCTGAGAGCACCAAATCTTGGTTCAAAGTAGCACGAAATTTTTAACAGTGTATCTCCTGAGCGTATTTTCTGAATTTATCTCAGTCACGACAGATGAAGCCTTTCTACCAGATTTACTGCAAAATACTTTTTGTTATAATTTGTTGTGATAAAATTATGCATATTTAAGGGAGATAGTCAATATATACCATTTTAATTTCGAGAGACAAAGACCAATGCTACGAAAGCATATTGTATTTTACCCTGAAATTAAAATGACAATGAGAATTTTTTTATACACATAATTTAATCAAAAAAAAGCTGCAACAAAAATATTTTGTTACGATAAATCTCGTAAACAAGATTCATAGTTCATGAGGGAATAGCTTAAAATTTATAATTGAATTTATAATCGAAATTCTAAATTTCTTTCTCTGATAAAAAAAAAAAAAAAAAAATTAATATGTTAGAAAATTTACCGCCTAGAGTCACATATTATTTAAACAAATAAATGAACAATGTTATATGTTTAATAATACAACATTTAATGCATGCATTTAAAGTTATTCCGAATATATTATGAAATGAGTTTAAAATAAAAGAATGAAATGCTGGTAAATCAAATAATGTAAGTGCAATACGACCAAAAACATAGTGGATCGTTATCGTCTAAACTCCATAAATGGAAAACAAAGGAATATTGAATATTTTATTTATTTTTAAATTCGATACATATTCTAAACATGGATAAAAACAACACTCTCTTTTTATATCACTATTCTCAATATAGAATTTAGTAAAAAAATGTACTACTACAAAATTCTATCTTTACCTAATAACTACTAACTTGTAGGTTTGATCTTTCGATACATCAAAAAACATAGTTTAAATCCAACATATTTATATCAGCGACATTTGTATAACACAATTAAATAATATTTCATCTTAGTACATTTTATGTTAATTTTTAATGGTACTTCACCTATTTATTCTATACGTAGTTGAAATAATATTTCAAATCTAAACTTTATTTTGCGCAATTATTTAAAGTAATATTTTATAGCAACAAGACAATTTCGTTGCTATTCACACAAAAGGAAATACAACGTACTTCATAATTCTCTTGTAGTTCACCCCTTCCGCTAGATGGCATATGACCGTGATTGCTGTTACCCAGCCTTTAATCTTGCGGATACCGCTCCCGTTTTCCTTAGGAAGCTTACTTATGAAGCTTTGGTTCAGTACAATTTACATCTACATTAAAGGAAGAAATCGTCTGGAAACAAAAAAATAATTGTTGCCACAACAACCAAGTGACAAAATTGGCTAGAAAAACCTAGGAAACATTTTTAACAGCCAGAAAATAATATAATCTGCTTAATTTAACTTGAAATTTTTTCTCGTGATAAGAAAATATTTTAAAGTCCAGCCGTAAATTTTGCCAGCAGGATATTTTTTTATTATGAAAGAATTTTATACGAAAATTAGATCTTTTTCCTTCAATATTTCTTTTCAAAAAATTGTTTAACGAAAGAAAGTAAATCGTAGGTTACATTTTATTTTATCGAATCAAAATTTGTACGCTTGACAAAGCAGTAAAGCAGATGAAAATAGATAGAACGTTTTATAACTTACAATTAAATCCGCCTTTTGATTGAAAGTAAATAAAATGTGGAAAAAAAGTATTGTGTGATAGAAATGTGGTTACCAAAGACCCTTTACAATTGGAACCCAAAGGGAATTAAATTAAACATATTGAAATAAAAAATAAAAGTATTCTGTTAGAATTTTCAGCAACGTTGGCGGCATATTAAAGAAATTCGGATTTTTTTTTTTTTTTTTTTTTTTACCTTATATTGCTTTCAAAGTAGTCGTTAATAATTTTCATTATTTAGAGTTTCGCTGATATACTACATCTATTAGAATCCAATTTTATCAGATGTCTAAAATATGAACGAAACAAAAATAGATATTTTATTTTAATTTTTAGAAATGATTAAAAAATAATCTATATCAACTTATGTAAATGTTCTAAACAAGGAAAAATGAACAAACTTATTCCAAATCAAAAAATGTCATATCAGTTTTTCTTAATGAAGAACAGAATAAGAGTTATAATCAATACAAACACTGATCCACTGAATGAACATTACAACTTTAATGAAGTCTGCAAAGTGACAACGGGAACAAACTAAAATTTTGCAATAAAATTTGTCATTATGTGACATTCAAAAATATGTTTGTTCTAAAATTCTACCAATAAATTAAAATTTAGTGCCCTAATTCTGGTATTCGGGCATAAGGTAATATAAATATTTAAGATTAATATATCAGACATTTATTTTTCTGAAATTAGAGAAACATCATTGCTAACAGATTTTAAAATATTTAAAGTGGTATATAATTAAAATAATAATAGTAAAGAGCGTTTTACATCGTTAAAAAATTTTAAATACTTATTTGTTTTTGTTTTTGATTAGTGTGGATTAATGTGAATTTTAGATTGTGCGGTAAAAAGGCGCATAATTTACCTATGTATGGAAGAAGGAATACTTGTACAGTCGCTGATTTTAATTGCTATATTATTGTATTTCGTGGAAAATTCTTGGTAAAATAACTATTATATTAATTTCACTGATGCATCGTTTTATTTAATTCCAGTTTAAAAAATTAAATGAGTGCAAAATGATTTTATTTTTAGCTAAACCAACAATGTGTATACTAATATGTGTCAGTTTATTTTACAAAAGATCCTTTCATAAATTAAGAGCATAGATGATTTTGTGCTTTAAAAACTGCTGAAAGTTACATATTTAACTGTTATCTATCATTCTATTTTGTAAAGAAACACGAAGAATTTTTTGTCCTTATCTGAAAAATAATATTGGATATTTAAATACGCTTGTTAAATATTCTAGTGACAAATTAGCACTGATTTCGTTTTTTGTGTCCTTCAAAACTGTCTTGGTCACTTTTGAATAGTTTTCAATATATACCTGTCAGTACTTTTATCGTTCATATATCATTTCCAAACATTGCATGATTTCTGTTATTGCGTCATCGAATAAAATGAAATTTGTCTCAAAACTGTAGCTTAATTGAGAGAGTTACATTTAAATAGTTACACAGCCATTAGTAACTGTTCAATTTATTTTTAAATAAACATTTGATTACTCCAGTAAAGTAAAGCAAGTAGTGCTAACTTTACTACGATTTGTAATTCATTACCTAGAGCAAATAGAAAAGAAAGACAATTCCCAAACAAAAGTGTTGGAAATTTGCATCATAGGCGCAAGCAGCATGCACTTGATGCCCCACATTTTCGACTGTGATTAACAGTTCATACGGTGCTTGAGGAACATATTTTTCCAGATCTTTTTGAGATGTTATCAGATTTCACTCAAAACTAGGTACACGTCGATGTATTTTCATTGCAGTATCTTTATTCGAAATTATTACCACCAATCCAAGTTCATTCAGGATTAAATACTCTGTATTTGGGAATAAATGATGTGTTTGCGATCGCATGTACTATGGCAATTTTTCATTCTTTTGAAGTCTACTTCACCCTTTTAAATTTGCCGGTCCAATTTTGGAACATTATGCATATACATTTACAATATTACAAAGGTCATTTTGCATTGTTTTAGATGTTACTTAAGGGAACAAATGACCTCTACCTTTTAGAAACAATTTCTTTCCATGTTTTCACAGTTGGTTAAAACTTTGAAAAATGACTGACGAAATAAAGCGATTATTCACTAATGACTATACCCCACTTCTGACTGTAAAGATGCCTAAAAAGTAAAGAAAAGGGTTGAATAATATTAAAGAGAAATACAATTCTTAAACGTTTTTTTAAACGAAAATCAAAATTGGATCAAAGGAACTGAATTTGAATTGAAAATAAATGACAGATATAACCTTAACATTTAAAAGATAAGTCAATTTATTATTTAAAATGTTTCTGAATTATATCAGACTGGGTTAGTGGAGTGCAGTTTATTTATTTCATTCGTTAACATTTCAAGGAATTTTTTTATAGAATATTGCGAAGGATTATCTATTTTATTAGATTAAATTAAGAAATCTCTTTTTATAGACGTAATTTTTTTTCAAGATAGCTGTAAGAGGATTTATACAATCTGCTTGATTTAAATTGAAATTTTTTCTCGTAGTAAGAAAATATTTTTAAGTCCAACAATTCCATTTTGTCAAGCGGATGTCTTTTTATTAGTAAGAATTTTATACAAAAATTAGATATTTTTCTTTAAATTATTTTTACAAAAAATTTGTTGAGCGAAAGAAAATAAATCATAGCTTGCATTTTATTTTATCTAATTAAAATCTTTACACTTGACAAAACAATAAAGTAAAAGGAAATAGATTCAGCGTTTTATACCTTACAATTATATTCGTCCTATGATAGAAAATAAGTAAAATGGGAGAAAAAAAGTGTCGATGCAATAGAAATGTAGTTACAAAATGTTCTTTTTTAAGTGAAACCAAACTGGGATCAAATTTAACTAATTGAACAAGAAAACAAAATTTTCTATAATACTTTTATCAGCGTTGTAAACATATAAAGGAAATTCAAATTTTTTTTTTTATTTTATCTTATTTTATAGAAATCTGCATTTAAAACTATAACAAAACTATCTGGTGGATGGGGAGGGATTGTAATGAAGAAATGGTAAATGCATAAATTTTCAAAGAATAAAGTAAGGTAAAATATCAGTTAAAAAGAATACGTTGTGAAACTACAGCCAAAAAATATTTTAAAATATTTAGAGGAAATAAAAATATCCAAAATATATAAAAAAAAATTCCCATTTTGGCCCTTTCCAGACGAATATGAGAGGGTAGCCAAAGTATTAATTGAATGGGTAAAATAAAGGCATAGAATATGCAGCTAATGAATTTCACTCACAAAATTACAGTAATTATTTCACAAAAAACATGCAAATTAACATGCATTAATAATGCAAAACATACACTAATAATGCTATTTTAAAACATTTGTGAATTAACTATTTTATACCATTAGCTAATACTTAAACGAAAATACTTTATAAGATCGAAAACAAATGTAATAATACAATAAAGTAAAAGAAAATAGATTCAACGTTTTATACCTTACAATTATATTCGTCCTATGATAGAAAATAAATAAAATGGGAAAAAAAAAGTGTCGATGCAATAGAAATGTAGTTACAAAATGTTCTTTTTTAAGTAAAACCAAACTGGGATCAAATTAAACTAATTGAACTAGAAAACAAAATTTTCTATAAGATTTTTATCAGCGTTGGCAACAGATAAAGGAAATTCAAATTATTTTATTTTATCTTATTTTACTTTCAAAGTATTTTTTGTTTTTAATTTTCATTATTTAAAGTTTCTCTGACATACTATATCTATTAGAAGCGAACTGAATCAGATGCCTAAAAAAGAAAAAAAAAATATTTAGATCGTTATAATTGTTAAAAAGGGTTATATATTTTTTAGAATATGTTAATGTTCTAGCTAAAATACGGAAAAAGGTCGAAAAATTTATTTCAAAGCAATAAATATCGGTTCAAATTTTTGAATAAAGAACAGAATATAATAAATAATCAATAAAAATACTAATTCGGTAAAAAAAAAATTACACTTTCAAATAACTGAGTACAGAGATGATCTGAAAAAAAAAATGCAAAAAAATTATTATAACATAACATTGCTATATAATTGTGTTCGTTCTTCTAACATTCTGCCAATCCGTTTTTTTTTTTTTTTTTTTTTTTTTTTTTTTTTTGTCTTATTTCAGTTTTATCTCATACTTTAATTTAAATATTTGAAATCAATGTATCTATTTTTTTCACCAGTCATACAACCATATTTGAAATCCGACCTTAAAATAATTAAAGTGTTTTATAGTTAACATAACGATAATAAAGCGCGTTTTATATCTTTGGAATGTGGAAAATTCTTGTACGTTTCTGTGATTGATGGGTGTATCAGTGGAGTATCTTAAAATGACGCAAAGTGTAATTTTTTTTTACATTTGTATGGAAAGAAAAAAAATATGCGTGCAGTCAGTGATTTTAATTGCTATAATGTTCGACTTTCTGGAATAAATTCTGATAAAATGACTATTTTACTAATTTCGATTATGTATATCTTTCTAATTTTGAAATTCTAACTATATCTAAATTCTATAAATTAAATAAGTGATGACTTGTCTGATCCTTTTAGCAAAACTGGTAATGTGTACACTGACATGGGGAACTTGGGTTTACGAAATATCATTTCATGAATTAAGAGCATGAACGGTTTTGTGATGAAAAAATTGCTAAAGTATACCTGTTAGTATTTCTATTGTTCCTACATCATTTTCAAGCATCGCATAATTTCAATTATTACATAATCGAGTAAAATAAAATTTGTCCCAAAAGTGTAGCTTAATTTAGACAGTTAAATTTTAAATAATTTTCAGCCATTAATAACTATTAACTCTTCAGTGCACTGTGTGCCACATATGGCGCATACCTATAACCAGCATAATTCTCATTATGTGCTAAGAATTTGGCCTATTTGATCGCTATTACTGATCATGAACGGTCCAAATATTGAAATAACACTTATTTTGTCCATATAAAATGTTTAAATTTCAAAAAAAGGCATTTCTTTGGAATAAAATCGATCAAGCCATTATGGCAAAATTTCCTTTCACGATTTTTACTTAATATTTGGAAATATTAATATAAAGAAAATTGAAGTGTGTTAAACAGATAAAATTAATTAATTTAAGTCGATTAATTTTTATATACAGCAATACAATATTTAAAAATCCTAATTGTGTACAGAAGCCCTATCAAGTTTGTTTGAAAATTTTAAAATTACTTTTCTTTTATCATTTTTACCACTATTATACCAATATATAGATTTCAAATATATTTTTTTATAAATATAGAAAAAAATCTTGTAGCGAAGGATTTTTTATTTCTAAAATTAGCATTTGACTGATACAATAACGTAAAGTAACTTGTGGTAGCATTACTGTGATTTATAATTTATTACCTAGAGCAAATAGAAAGGAAATACAATTCCCAAACAAAAGTGTTAGAATTTTGCATCATAGGTTCCAGCAGTATGCACTTGACGCCTCACATTTTGGACAGTTATTATCAAGTCATACGCTTGATTAAGAAACATATTTATCCAGATCTTTTCGTGATTATATGGCACATTACAAGGTACATATCTCTGCATTTTGACAGCAGTGTTTTTTTTCTCGAAACTATTACCGCCATATCGAGTTCAATAAAGTTCAAACGCGCAATAGTTGTGACTAAATATAAGTGATTTGCGACTCCATATTTTATGGAAATTTTTCGTCCTTTTCAGACCTACTATCACCTCTCTTAATTAAAGTAGAACTTTGGAAGACTCTGCATACACATGCACATATGATCATTTTGTATTATTTTATCGGTTTAGTTAAGCAAAAAAACGATCGCCGCCTTTTCGGAAAAGTTTCTATCCATGTTTTCTCACTTGGATAAACTTTAAAATATGACAGAAAAAATAGAGCGTTTGTTCACTTACAGTAAATCCCAATTCTGACTGAATAAAAGTATAAAATGTAAAGAAAAATGTGGGTTCAGTTCAAAAGAAAACTATTCTGAAGTATTCTTTTCAAAGAGAATCGAAATTGGATCAATTGAACTCAATTCGAATTGAAAAAAAAAATGTTAAATGAAACCTAAACATTAAAATAATTAATCGATTTATTATGTAAAATGTCTCAGAAAGAGTCAGATTGCACTAACTATGAAGTACAGTTTATATATTTTAATCATTAGTTTTTAAAGGAAAAATTATTTATATTACACTGCAAAGGATTATTTATTTTATTAGATTATAATAAGAATAAAAAAACCTCTTTTTAAAGGCTCGTCTCCTGTGAAAGATATTATGAAAAAAGATTAATATAATCTCTTTAATTTAGATTGAAATTTTTTTCCCTTGATAAGAAAATATCTGTAAGTCTAACCATAACATTTTGTTAACATGGTGCTTTTTCCTTATAAATAAAATTTATGCAAAAATTAGATATTTTCATTAAATAAATTTTTTACTTGTACTTGTTGTACAAATGAAAGTAAATAATAGCCTACATTTTATTTTAAGTTATCAAAATTTTTACGCTTGACAAAACCCTAAAGTTGAAGAGCATAAACAAAACGTGTTTTATAACTTACAATAAAACGATTCCTGTGATTAAAAATAAATCAAATCTGATAAAAATCATTCGTGTAAGAGAAATATTGTTACTATAGCCTCTTTTCAAGTGTAACCATGTAAACATTTCAAATTAAACCATGTGAGACAAAAAAGAAAAGTTTTCCATGAAACCTTTCAGAAAAGTTGGTAGCATATAGAGAAAATTTAGAATTTCTTACTCTGTCTTATTTTACTCTCCAACTAATTTTCAATTTAGAATCTATCGTTATCAGATGTCAAAAAACAAAGAAAAAATATCTAAATCGTTTTAATTTTTAGAAATGATTAAAAAAAATCTTCTTTCGACTTTTGTGAATTTTCTAGATGAAACTACAAGAAAAAATTAACAAATACATTTCAAAGCAATAAATGAAGCGCTCCGAACGGAAGTAGTTGATTTAGTCCACTCTTGATCTAAGTTCGGATGATTATTTATATGAATTGTTTTAATTATATGCTTTCATAGCGCATTTGGATCAAAACCATAACTGTGATGATTATTGAGAAATGGCAGTAGTAAGTTTTAGCCAAATAGAAAAATTTCATTGAAGGATAAACTTTAACTCGATGTATCTCAAAAGTATGAAAAAATGCCCTTAATCTAATTCTGTTGGGAACGCTTTAAATGTCATTTCAGTTGTTTTAATGAAGAGTATGAGAGACAATATTATCACGATTTATAATTCATTACCAGGAGCAAATGGAAAAGAAAGACAATTCCCAAACAAAAGTGTTAGAATTTTGTATCATAAGGCTCCAGCAGTATGTACTTTACACCTCACATTTGGACCGTGATTATAAATTCATACCATAATAGCATGCATGGTCACAGTGAGTCACTTTGGTCACATCACATCTGTGACCAAAATGTCACCCCTGCGTGACGTCACATTGTGACTGACATGTGACTTTCTTAAGAATCTTTAGAAATTTATAAATATCCTCAAAACATGTTTTTTACTTTTAAAAACATGTTTCTGTCAATTTAAATATCGTCGCTTTTGTCACAGTTTCGTCACAATGTTAAGGACAAATTAGTCACAAATGACACATTTTTCACAAATTTGTCACATTGTGACCACTTTGTGAAACGTCACAAAAGAGCTCTAAAATGGCCATAACGACTTCACATTTTAGTCACTGTGACTTCACATCGACGTCACGTGACGTCACATCGACAATCGATGTCACAAAGTCACAATGTGACTTCACAACGACGTTGCAGTGACGTCACCATGCTTTACGGGATACTCTAGTTTCGCTTACTTGAGAAACAAGTCTATCTACATCTTTCTCGATGATAAGGCGATTCATACAAAACAAGTACATATCGTTGCATTTTGACAGCGATGTTTATTATCTCGAAACTATTACCCCCAAACCTCTTTCAGTCAGTTTCAAACACACAGTAGTAGTGCCTAAATATAAGTGGTTTGCGACCCCATATTTTATGGAAAATTTTCATTCTTTTGACACCTATGATCACTCCTCTTAATTTGTCTGTAGAATTTTGGAACATTCTGTATACACATACACGTATCCATGGTGATAATTTTGTATTATTTTATCTGTTTAGTTCAGGAAAAAAAAGATCTCCGCCTTTTCAGAAAATTTTCAGTCCACGTTGGATAAACTTTAAAATATGACAGAAAAAATAGAGCGTTTATACCCTTACAGCTAAATCCCAACTCTGACTGAAAAGAAGTGCAAAATGTAAAGGAAAAGGTGGATTCAGTGAGAAGAAAAACTATTCTGAAGTATTCCTTTCAAAGAGAATCGAAATTGGATCACGTGAACTCAATTCAAATTGAAAAGAAATGGCAAATGGGACCTAAACATTAAAAAAAATAAATCGATTTATTATGTAAAATGTCTCAGAACGGGTGAGATTGCACTGACTGTGCAATGAAGTTTATATATTTTATTCATTAACTTTTCAAAGAAAAATTTTTTCTATTATACAGCAAAAGATTATTTTTTATTTTACATTATAATAAGAATAAAAAGTTTCTTTTCATTGACACATCGCTTTTGAAAGATACTCTGGGAAAACATTAATATAATCTACTTAAATTAGATTGAATTTTTTTCCTTGATAAGAAAATTTTTCTAAGTCTAACCTTTTCATTTTGTCAGCATGGTGCTTTTAAATTAGGAAGCTATTTGTACAAAAATTAGATCTTTTCATTAAATACATTTTGTACCTGTATTTGCTGTACAAATGAAAGTAAGTAATAGCCTACATTTTATTTTATCATAACAAAATTTTTACGCTTGACAAAACCCTAAAGTTGAAGAGCATAAATGAAACATTTTATAACTTACGATAAAACTCGTCCTGTGATTCAAAATAAATAAAATCTGAAAAAAAAAAACATTTCTGTAAGAGAAATATTGTTACCAAAGCCTCTTTTCAAGTGGAACCAAAATGAGATCAAATTAAACCATGTGAAACAAAAAAGAAAAGTTTTCTATTAAACATTTCAGGAACGTTGGTAGCATATAGAGAAAATTTAGAATTTTTTACTTTGTAATATTTTACTCTCCAATTAATTTTTATTAATTTTCAATTTAGAATCTATCCTTATCAAATGTCAAAAAATGAAGGATTTTTTCAAATGTCAAAAAATGAAGGATTTTTTTAAAACGTTTTTTTAGGAATGATTTAAAATTAATCTTTTTTTGACTTATGTGAATGTTATAGATGAAAATATAAGAAACTAGTTCTTATGGGGTTTAGAGTAATACTTATCCATCATGGATGTGCTTACTATAACATCTTTGAACTTTGAATTGACAGTGCTTTGAGCACTGTAGCTACAATGGCTTTCGCCTCGATTGATCCATAATACACGGAAACAGAAACAATACAGAACACTTTTTATTACAGATATCCATTACATATATTTATTACACTTATAAGGGACAACACACCATCCATGCCCGAACCCGGATTCGAACCGGGGACCCGCGGTGTGGCAGCAGCTGCCGCTACCAACCACGCCACTCGACTACTATAAGATATGAAAATAAAACAAAGTAATAGAGAATTGCGTAGAAGAAACATCCTTATAATTTCAAAAATGATAAATTCTATTAACTAAAATTTACTGCGTTAGATTACGCGTTCCATTTCTAGTTAAAATATATCTTTGAATTAAAATTTGAAAGATATACAGGGTCATGAAAAATCGAAGAGTGTGGAAAATATGATTACAAGTATCTCAACAACTAACTATCCAATCGATTTAATTCTTTATGCAAAAATTATTATTTTTTTTTGTCTTTTATGTTAATTTCTTAAAAAAAGCGAAAATTTTTATATACCATTCATTAGAAAGAATATTTCAAGTTTCTGAAAAAATAGTTCCATATAATCGATGTTACTGATATTAATTAGGCTTCGTCTCTTTCTTACATATTACCTACATACCAAGTTTTAAGTTTCTGCCTCAATTTGTATGGGAGATAGAGCGTTTACAGACACACAGACAGACGGACGGCAAAAGCTTTTTTTTCTAAAAATATGTTTTTCGGAATATCTAGTGTCTGAAACTTGTAAATCCGTCAAAAAAAATTTCGATTTTCAAAACGATTGCAAGACTTATTGTATACTACATATGATGGGTAAGTAAAAATGTACAAATTTATTTCAAAGCAATAAATTAGACGCTTCGAACGGATGTAGTGAATCGAGTCACTTCTTGTTGTAAATTTGGATGATTATTTAGATGAATTGTTTCAATTTTATGTTTTCATAGCGCGTTTGATCAGAACCATAGTTGTTATGATTATCGAGAAATGGTAGTAGTAAGTTTTAGTCAAATTGAAAGATTACATTGAAGGAGAAATTTTAACTCGATGTATCTCAAAAGTATGAAAAATGTACTTGATCTAATTCAGATCTGAACGCTTTAAATGTCATTTCAGTTTTTTTTTAAACACGGTCCTAGAACTTAATACTAAAACAAGAGGCCAAAAACGTTTCCAAATTTTTTAATGCGGAAATGTTTTGGGCTCGTGTTTTAGGCTCGAACAAAAAGAAAAAAAAACAGTCAGAGTAACATTACACGAAAAAAATATCTTTTTGCACATGATTTACAGTATTTTAGAAGTATTAAAAGTTAGACTTTTTTTCCCTACTTTTGTAATAATTTATTGACGAGATTAATTGAATTGATTATTGAAGACACGATTGAGGTATGACGAAGTTTGAGGACATAAAATAAAGTAAGGTTTTTTTTTTTTTTTTTTTTTTTTTTTTTTTTTTTTTTTTTTTTTTGAAATTGTTCTTTTAAGCGTTCGTTTCGTTTTCTGATATTCTGCGTGTTTACCAAGAAACAATTTACTGACGTTTTTTTTCATGAACTTACACGAGCTGTATAATCGTTGTAGTAGACGTAATAAACAAATATGTAGTTTTTAATTACAATTAAAAAAAAAAGAATATTTTAAATATCTATGTAAAATTTAGTTGAATCTTTTATTTTCTTTAATTTAGTTCCCATTTATATAATCTCGCATGCAGAAAAAAATGAAGTAATCTCGCAAAAATTCACTTAACGTTTTATTCCATCTTTAGGTCTATCACAGGCATGTCTAACTATACAAAACGTTTCATAAGTGTAGTTACACAAGTATATTATTATGCTGCTAATGTGACCAAAGAAAAGAGGTGGATTGTGTGAGGAGGTACATTTATCCAAAAATCTAAACTTGATCATATGTCTTCATTCTTAAATGTTTTACACTTTTATGCATATTTTTACTTTTGCGTGAATAGCTAAGTGCTAAAATTTCAAGTTCAAGTAAAATCATGCAAATTCCTTTCGCCTCTCCTGCTAAATTTACTTTTATCGAGTTGTGTCACTTTTCTTGCGCATGACCGATATTTTTATAAACACACATTCAGACACAAATACCGTATTTACTCGTGTATAGGGCGCACGCGTGTATAAGGCGCACCCCTACTTTACTAGTAAAAATGGCGATTTCTTAAAATCTCGTATATAAGGCGCACCACAAATTTGATACGCTAATGAAGAATGACCAAATGAATTTCAGTAAAAAAAAAAATTGAAACAAACATTAAACCAGACCAGAAAACCTAGGAGTTTTGCCCTAATTTTTTGGAAAAAAAGTGCGCCTTATACACGAGTAAATACGGTAATCTTTTTTTAAGGGCCATGATTATATGATGCATATTTCAGCGTGGTATAAAGACACTTGCAAAATTACCGTGACACTGCTATTTTAACAGGATTTTCATGAACATAAAAATCACAAAAACTTGTTATACAAAGACAAGATCATTTCCGAATCTACGAGAAAAAGTTCATCCGAGCTCGGACCAGCAGAAGTGTGATGTTAGCAAATTATGTCCAACACAGCACACGTATCAAGTCTGGCTCCGAACCTGTTCACGCCTCCAATCAGGGATTGTTGTCCTAAATTTACAAAAATACACAAATAAGTACTGCGAAAAAGATGTGAAAAAAAAAAGAAAATGTAATAAAATATGTTTTATGTTACATTGTTCTTGGACAAAATTTATCCGAATAAAGTATCGCTGATAAGGGTATCAGTATATTTATCAAAATAATCCAAATGGGATTATCAAAACGTCTAATATACACTGTAAAAAAAACTGTAAAGGTACTACACTTTATCTAGGAAACTGGGATTCCAAGAACTTTTCCTTTTACGGTAACAACAAAAACTCAAGTTTTAGAATCGGTTACATGGATTTTTCCTATTATCGTTACATGAATTAATCCCAGTTTCCTAGAAAATGTTTAGTACCTTTACAGATTTTTTTTACAGTGTGGTTGTTGCTGCATTAGACCCAATAATGACCTGTGCTGTTAAGTTAGCTTTAATCGTTTACTTTTTTCAATAACCAGTTATTTTCTAACAATTTTTATCTACATTGTAATTTGCTGATGATGCTTTTTCAAGATTTGTAATGTTTTATTTTAACATTTTTTATCGCACAAGTTGCAGGAAACTTGTCCATTAGGGTGGAGCGAAAAAAAAAAATTTAATCAAAAACGGGTAGGGGCCAAAATTTGCCTTTATAATAGTACATCAACGGTGTGAAATATTGACGCTGAAAAAAAATGTCTTGAGTCTGCGCTTTTGGCTCAAAAGTCGGAATTTTGGGTAAAATTTGGCAATTTTACAAAAAAAATAAAAATTTTCTATGTAACTGGTTATGATTTAAAAGTGTCATTTCAACCTTTATTTTTAAAGATTTAAAATATTGAAACGATAAGTTAATGTCAACATTCTGTATAGGTGGAGCAAAACTGACAACTTTCAGTAAAAAATGGGAGTTACAACACATAACGAATCATTGATTTGAGTGCAGCTCTTTGCTAGTTGCTTTCACAACTACCCAGGACATACCACGTGGAGGTGACTGCATATCATGTCCCACCCAGGCCCAGCCCAACCACCCTACCATCTGAGCACAATGTTTTATTTATAGATTAAATTGCGACTTTTTATCAAAGACTGGCATAAGTTTTCTATGTACCAACCTATTCTTGATGTATCCATCGCTTCTGTCGTACCCACAGACTTTCGATGATGCTTCTGTGACCTCTTTTACGTGTCTTTCTACTGCTTGCGTATGAGAAGGCATACAAAATAACGCAGTAGGTAAGCTGTTGATCGAATCTGTGCAGCCATTCATTATTTTTATCAAAATTGCATCCGATAAATGCATAGTGATTGGAGGTTCTGTTATCGCAACAGCATTCCAATCAATTAAACTTATATTATCTTCTGCTTGAAAGTTGATTGTTGGGATTTTAAATTTGCGTATATTATCATTTACCGTACCTCTTGCATTTATTATATGTTGAGCAGCTAGCATTTTAATGTGATGGCGGTCATCGGTGAGCATTGTAATTAAAATATTCTCTGGGTGTGCAAAGTATGCATTGTCCTGAATAACTTTTTTTGCTATTTCTTTTATGCTTTTTTCTGTTTTGTTTACTAGCTGAATTATTTTCCATAAGTTTTTTGATCCATTTTTTAGATATGGATTACATTTGATAGTAAACCATCCTGGGGCATAAACTTGGGTTACATAGTTTGTCAGTAAACGTAGAGACTCTGATGGGCACTCGGTACTTACATAAAGGCGAAGAATTCTATTCGCCGTTGTGAGCCATCTTGCGTGGGATAATTTACCTGGGCTCCTATTTGCTAATTCATCTGAACAATATCCTGATGAAATAGCTTTGCAAATGTCCAGCAGGTATTTCTGGTCCGTGCTGAGTGCCTTTTCCTCGATTTCAGGAAATAGTTTATCCAAATTAGTCTCTATGGGTTCAAAAACTGCAATAGGAAGTGAATGGCATGTGGATAAAGATTTTCCTATTGGTCCAGTGAATCCATGTGGGCCAGAAGTTTTCCCATCGATTTCGTTTAATAAATGCCGGAGAGGCAATTCATTGGAGTGAAGCTGGCATATGATCCATTGTAATGGTCTTGCAAGCTTTTCTTCCATTCGACGGATCACTCCAATATGCTTTCCCGTATTCACAGGGCACCCATCACAACCTAAGCCTGAAAGGCTTGATAAATCGATACTTTCATCTTCTAAAAACTTCCACATACATTTAAAAACATCTTTTGACGCACCAGATGAAGAAGTTGCATGCCCCAAATATTTGGAGCCAGGCTCCTCTAAGATAGTAACATGCTCTTCTTTCTTAACTCTGCGATACGCATGTTTACCACTACTTTTTTCTATATACATTGTATCATCTTTTCGGGAGTCAAAATATAAGGCTCTTACTTCTTCTTTAGGGTCTGTTCTTTACGTTGAGACGAACGAGTTGATTGGCGTTCACGCCTTACTTTGCTTCTATCTATCACTGGTACAGGTACATTAGGTTTTCCAGTGCCCTTTGATATACGTGCGTAATCCTGGAGAACCGCCGAAGCAATGGCTGCAGCAGACCGATCGGAAATTCCATACCTGTCACATGTCTTAGAAAAAGTGTCAAGCTTCATTCTAGTTTGGATATTGGAAGATGAAGATGGGAATTCAATTATATCTATCCTTGAATCACTGCATACAGATTCATTTTCTTCAGTTTCACTTTGGGCCTCTTCTAATTGCGGTACTTCTCGATTTAATCTTCTTTCTACTATTTTTTTTCTTCCTACGAATTTTTTTCTTTCGGCTAATTTTTTTCTTTCTATTTTTCTTCTTTCAACCATTTTTTTTCTTTCTTCTGTTTCTTTATATTTTAATGTGGTTTTGGTATCAACACCACTAATCATCATGAGACGGTTTGTGCGTTGGTCCACAAGAAAATCTCGTTCGAGATTCGGAACCCATTCTTTTATCAAACACGAACATAGTTCAAAATCAGGACACTTACATGCTGCAACATCAAACAGTTTATTTAATTCATCTAAGTATGCTGTTTTAAGAGCAACAAAATTAGCTTTAGAACGAGATTTTTTCAATTTTTGGATTGAATCCAGTTCTTTTCGTAACTTGATTTCTATTGTCCTTCGAGAATTTATAGGAATGGATGCTTTTTTCCAAATCCTTTCAACTTTTTCTAAAACAGCATTACTTATAGTTTTGAAAGACGGATTTTTATCTTTCTTCTCAGCCTTTTCTTTATGCCACAAAAAGTTATAATATCTAACTACATCACAACGTGTAGGTAACACTGATTCATTCAACTCCTGATTACTTCCCACAATAGGATCATCTTCTCGCCTTGTGTGAGACATTTCTACGACACACTCGCTTCAAAGTAACTAAGACACTGAAGGTGAAATTGAAAGTCAATAACGAAGCAACAGATATTTTCTGGCACGTAACACCACTGGACAGTAGAAGGTCATGGGTCAGCTGCACCCCCTCCCTTTTTTATAGTTTATGGGTGAGCATATTTTCCGCCCACTACCCCATTTTCCCCGAGCGGATGCATGACTGAAAAAAGGATCAAACCTGGACGTAAATTGATCCCACAACTCGTAAAGAATTCAGCTTTACGTGGTGTAGTACACAGTGAAAACAGATCTTTTTTTACTGAAAATATCCAACTTCGCTGAAGTTATACACATTGAAGGTATCATTTTATCGTTTCAATATTTTAAATCTTTAAAAATAAAGGTTTAAATGACACTTTTAAATCATAACCAGTTACATAGAAAATTTTTATTTTTTTTGTAAAATTGCCAAATTTTACCCAAAATTCCGACTTTTGAGCCAAAAGCGCAGACTCAAGACTTTTTTTTCAGCGTTAATATTTCACACCGTTAATGTACTATTATAAAGGCAACTTTTGGCACCTACCCGTTTTTGATAAAAAAAAATTTTTTTTCGCTCCACCCTATTGTCCATACTCCCTAATATATAAATAGTCTCTTTTTGCCATTGTCCATGTGAATTACCTGACCAGGCCAATGCACGTAACAATATTTTCAGATAAGAGTATCTATATATATATCACTCGTCTGCTAATGCTTATTTAAATAAATTTGTTTTATTAATTTTCAAATTTGAGGAATCACGTACAGATTTAAAATTTCACGAATTACTTTAAGCCTATAGTGTCTAATATTTTTCGATCTCACTTACCGTTGGGAAAGTTGAACATTTCACCGATGTATATAACAATATTTCTATGTAGGTTTACATGTATACCTCACATCTTTTGCTCATTTTTTTTAATATCATAGTATTATTAACTTTAAATTTGACTACGTATGTAAAGTTTATTCTGGTATAAACATTTTATAAACATATTACATTGTGATGAAATATTATTTGAATTATATTTTCCTACTCTGAACATACGGAAATCAATCATGTAGGGAAGTAAATTAAATATCATATTATTTTATAAATTAAAGTATCTTTCAACGTAAAATTATTAAAATCTCTTTCAACTCAGTGGAAATATTTGTAATGTTCTTAACGTGCCTTAAACGAAAATGTTTCTAAATAAGTAATATTGCTAGTATAGCATACACTAAAACTAAATAAATGCTCAATGGGATTTCATCGAATAATCATCACAGAATTTGATTTCCCATTATCAATAAAATGAGAAAATATTTTCTCTGTTTATCGCGATCATAAATAGCTGTAAAGAGTAATGCACATAAATATATTTTATCAAATATATTGTTTCTACATTTATAGAAATGTTATTTGTGAAAAACAAATTATAAATATTATATATTAGCAAAATCCGCTTCTTTGCTTGAGTAATTCTTGAAATAAGCAAAGTAGTATTTGAGAACTGTTGAAGCTAGATGAAATTGTAGTTCTTCTTTAAATACAAAAAACACTAATCATTTTATTTTTTACTACTTTATTCATAATTGAAAAAAAATAAAACTAATTGCAAATAAAAGTAATTTTATTCTATTATAACTGATTCTCTCATTCCATTTTTTATTTAAAGTTTCAAAATTTTTTTAGAAAGTGGTCTATGGTCTTGAAAGTAACTACCATGACAAATTCCACGCGTTTTATTCTGTAAGCTTCTGTAGCAACAATATTACAGAAATCGCAATTTTATAGTTTTTTTATCTCTTTTCTATGTAATATTAAAAAAAAACTGATTTGTGGATGCATTGACAGCTTTGAAAAAAGATCCATATCAGATTTCAAGTTTCATTCGTTTTCTTCAAAACCATTCGTTTATAAGGCTTTTAGAATGTTTTACGATTATTTATCTCTTTTTACAGCTTGATATATTTAATGGCAATCATTTTTCGCGTGTTCTTGATCTTAAATAACCATGATGCGAAATTTCAAACTTCGAAATCTGTTAGCTTCTTAAACAACAATATTACAAAAATCCCAATTACATAATTTTTTATTTCTTTTCTAAATTTTATAATTTTTTTACTTCCTTCCTAAATTAAAAATAAAACTGATTTGTGGATACATTACAGTCTTTGAATTAAGAGCCATATCAGATTTCAATTTTCAATCCCTAACAACTTAAAACGAATTATTCGTTTAGAAGGTTTTTAGAAGGATTTAGATCTATTTAACTGTTTAACATTTAGATCTTTTCTATTCGTAACTGCTCTAATCGTGTGTTTAATTTTTAAATAGTCATCGTCATCATGTTCAATTTCAAGATTCTGTCTGAGCCGAAATACAAAAATCGCAATTTCACATATAGCCTTTTAAATTTCGATTTTTTTATTGGTTTCTGACAGACATTATGTTTTTTAAATGTAAGAGAAATATTGAAGTTTAAGTTTATATCCCTAGTAATTCTATATAGATGGTAATTTAAAACATATTTTGTCTCTTCACCTAGCAGATTGTTATACAGACATAAAAAATATGTTGGAGTTGAGGTATTCACCAGCGTTTTGCCTTTGTTTTCTTTAAGGTCTGATTGGTACTTCAAAAAGTTACTCCTATCAACATACAAAAAAAAACTTTACTTCTTTATAATACTGTATGAATAAGGTAAGACCAAATTCAAAAATTTGTGTTAGCCCGAACTATTACTACACAGTATGATATGTTTTTAATAATCTTTAAATAGAAAATCTTAATTTTCTTTTATACACTATACCTTATTCTTTGTAGTTCACTACTAGACACGGTCATTACTGTAAATACTAGTTTCAATTTATGTAGCACCAACAATGTCTTCTTGCAATTATTTAATCATATAATTTATACATACTTTTTTGCGTTTTTTTTCCTAGTACCAGAAAACAATTGGAAGTACCTGAATTCATTTACAATGAAATATTTTTGGGATGTTTGGCTATGAATATATGCAAACTTAAGAAATCAGTACTTTTTAAGGTCTAAAATGTTGAAAATAGTGTAGTGCTTTATTATTATTATTATTATTTTACAGAAATCCTTTTGTTAAAACTGTAGCCTCGCGTTAATCTGTCCGAAACGGAACGGAGAATTAGCCGGTTAAAAGAAAATCCGGTTAAACCTGAGAAGTAAAATAAATAAATAAATAAGGATCTGCATAATTTAATTAATTAAATACACGCGATGTCTTTTGTCTTTTGTAATTTTAAAAAATAATATTTTTTTTATATGTTGTGAAGTGCATTCTAGTTGTAATTAATTGAATTGAATGAAGAATTTCCACTCATAACAAATAATGAAATCCAAATTATATTTTAGAAAAATCGTGCCACACACCTTTATAAGAAACCAAAATTCTTCTACATTATTTTAATTGAAACTTATGAAACCATAAAAAATCAGTGACCTTTTATTTTCTTGAAGGGAAGAGGCCCAACATTTTGCGTCATGATCTTTTCATCCCTTTAACATCATGAGTTTATCCGAGAAAGATTTTAGTTACGGCTCAACAAAACATAGGGCCAACTCTAATGCTTTTACCCCTACCTTATGTGGAAATTTCGCAGTGTTAACTTCAAATGGATAACCATAATTTTCCTCTTCGTGTTGAACAACATTAGTTACAGTCGAAATTACATCTTCCTCAAATAATGTTTCATGGTATAGATCTTCATAAGACTGAAACCAATCCTCTACATTGGAAAAAAATAATAATCCGTTAAATTTATGCCAAATTGCTGGCGCAATGTTGCCAGTAGTTTTTGCCGTAAAAATTGCAGTAAAGTTAGATGTACAATTTTTTATTGCAGCTAATTTTATTGCATTTTTAAGGCAAAAACTGCTGGCAACATTGCTGTGCCGTAAATTTAATGAATTTCTTTTAAGTGCACAACTTCTAAGGTAATGTGTATGCATCCCTCAAACTTTTTCAATGTTTGTTTTGCAGATATATCAGACATCGAAGGTGTTCCAGAGAAAGGAGGTGTGACGCACTTTTAACCATTAAAAACACCATCTCGAATCATTCAGGGGGAAATCTTGTTGCTTCGAGGGAAATTTTTACTCCGGATCACACTCTACGTTCCACACTGGTAAAGGTCTACGCGTATCCATTTAGAACTGACACTCTCTTTTCTGAATTCTGGTTGAAAAAATGTCAACCGGTCAGCAGAGTTCCGGGTAAGAGGAGGCCAGTTAAGAGAGAGGATACTTAGGTCTTATCTTTATTCCCTTGAATGTTTTCCAAGACTGTTCACATGTTGTTGAAAGTTTATTTCACATTCAAAATAAATGCATAAATAGTAATTAGGTGGTTTATGTATTTACATTTAATAATTTTATAATAGTGTAAAGTAAAAGATTTTAAAAAGTAACAAGAAAACAATTACTTACAAAATGAGTTATTGATAAAAAGTATTTTTTCAAAAAAGGTTTTAAAAAAATGTAGCAAATTGCCTATATTAATTTTAATTAAAAAAATATTAGACTAGCTAATTTGCAAGAAATAATTTGGAGAAAAAATACGTTCAACTCAAAAGCCCTTTTCTTCTATTTAATATGAAATTCGCATACTCATTCAATAAACATTATTTATTAATATAATTTAAATCAATGAATAAAATAAAATATTTAATATTGATATCAGCTGTTTTTTTTTTACGTAATTAGCGAATTCGTTGTTAAAAAATTCAATAACAAATAATAATAATAAAGTACATGCGTTAGTGTTACAACCATGGAAATTTATTAGCTAGAAACATCTCTGTTTTAAGAAAAAAATATCAGAAAACCATTAATCCAATAAAACATTTTCCGCTAACAGAAGGATGTTATTTGTAAGACAGAAATGTTAAACAAAAATGTAGCATTAAAGTTTGAAATTTTTCTGTTTCGACTTTAGTTTAAAATTTTGTTCAGTTGTAATAAGTGAAATGATTAACTCATTGAAAGGTTTGTTCAAAAAGTATTGCGGAATTTACGATACTTAAAAAGAAACAAAATCCTTTTTGTACTTAATTAAAAAGAATTTTCTTTCTTTCTTATATTTTTTCATGAACATGAATATTTTTACGGTTTATTTATCTCTGATGACTCGTAATACAAACTTGTTACTTTTTAAGAATATGTTATTATACGCTTAGAAAGTTTCAAAATATATTTACCGTATTTACTCGTGTATAGGGAGCACGCGTGTATAAGGCGCACCCCTACTTTAATTGTTAAAATGGGGATTTCTTAAAATCTTGCATATAACGCGCACCATAATTTTGATATGCTCATGACGAAAGACCAAATGAATTTCATTAAAAAGAAAAAAATGTCGAAACAAACATTACACCAGACCAGAAAACAAGACGCAAATGCATTTTTAGACTTCGGGTTGTAAGAGAATGACGGGAAATAGGAATGAGGGATGGGAAAAGGAATTGCTAATTAGCGTTTAGATTATGTCACTAGCTCTGTTATATAAAAAAAACTGCAAGGAATGAAATAAACATGCAGTAATACTTCAATTAAGTAACATTTTCCGAGTTTTAATATCTTCTTTGAATAATTTCCTGTTTAATATGTATATCGTTCGACTGCATCCAATAGTAAAAAATTATTCCGTGTATAAAGGCGCACCTAGTTGTTTTGCCCTAAGTTTTTGGAAAAAAAGTACACCTTATACACGAGTAAATATGGTATTTTCATTACTTTAACTGTTTTTGTTAAAATCCAACATTTTAGTAAGAGTTGGAATTAAAGTAAAAACAAATTAAACAAACAATCACACTTTTTCAGAGGAAGGATATACTTTATATTTCATGAACTGCAGTTACAGATCTAATTTATGCAATGTGTTTCCCAACCCAATATTTTTCAAAAGTTCGCACAACTGTGTCAGATTATTGTATGTCTCACTCGCATAAAAAGTTGCACATCTTAAGATAGTGTATGTTTATGTATTATAATCATTATTAGATCCGGCATAGGATCGTCTTACAAAACTAAATGTTTCGTAAGTGTAGTTATTTAGAAAACCGCCAGATGAACCAATAAACAGATTTGCCCTTACGTCGCGTCGTACGGGTAAGAAGAATTTTCTTGATTCACCACTTTAAGCTTTTTGACACCACTAATTGTTTTAAATACAATTTCATAGTACTTAATGTCAGAAATGTCTAGACTAAATATTTTGAATATTTCAGCTTAAAATAAGTGGTGTTAACTCATATTTTTAATTTATTGTGGTAAAAAAAAAATGAATCAATTAAGTGATTAAGCTACAGGGTACTTAGCGACAGCAAAACGGTACCAAATTGTGTGAAAGATAATTTTCTTCATACCCCTTCCTGTACATTCTACGCATTGATTTTTAAGGTTTCTATGCGCTTATGCTCTTTTACAGCTGCATGCCGAGTTAAGTCCTACTCCTTTATATTAAAAAAGAACATTCTTTTGCCTCTTCAGTCAAGTGTTGTGTTTTTGAGTTCTCTCACCTTTCTTGTGAGGGGTCGATATCCACATTACAAAATGACTGAAATGTTCGATTAGCTTTATAATCGATTAGCGCCATTTGTTTTTGTCAACATTTTTCTGAACTCCATTCTATTCCCTGATATCAACACCATTACAACAGACCCCAGTGGTTCGAATGTAATTTTCAGATAATCTCGTGCTCTTGACACTCTAATTAGCTTATTTGAATCACCTCAACCAGTTTTTGAGACACTCAATATAGGGTGGACCAAAAGTAGGTATACAGTTACATATACAGCAGTAATTTTAAAACAGGTTTAATGCAGGTTTAATTAATCATATAGTTACATATTTAATGCAGAAGTTGCTCAAAATGTCCGCATTCGACACTTATGTATTTTTGCAGCCTGTAAAGTAACTTAAAGTGATTGTTCTGCATAGCACAAAGCTATTTATCTTGTTTTATTGTTACGGGATGTAATTTTTTACTGTTATTGACCAAAGAAAGCAAACATTGCTGGTGTCTATTTATTTGTTATAACCATGTCTATTTATTTATTGATTAATGCAGTGGCGTGTGGGAAGCTGCCCACTTTCATGAGCGTAGTCAAATTTTTAGTTAATAGGACGACAAATTGTTAAAATTGACTACAACAGAACAAAATTAACACATTGCCAAAGATTTGTGAATTAAGTATGTTCCTTTCCTTTTTTATTTTAACATATAAAAACGAATAGTTTATTGTAACTATAAGATGTGCGTTTATATTTAAAAGCCTCAAATGAGCCCATATATTCCAATAGAAACAATAGAGTATTCTAGCTTCTCTTAAACTTTTAACCATTTTTTTGTGATACAATGTATACTGGTAGGTAATTTATGTATGAAATAAGCATGGTGTTTAATACTATCACATCAATACAATCCAAACAATCTCTGCGGAGGCCCCAGTATATTGCTCGCTCCGAAATCCTACATATTCTTGTTCAGGCGTTGATTAAAACGAACATGTTTATCATTTATTTTCAAATGCAATTTGAAGCACATATTTTAAGTATCCATATTATTAATTTTTAATCACTCAATTTGAAATGGAATATAAATAATGTTTATAAAGATGAGTAAATCTTTTCTATATGTTAAATCTTGATAATTAATGATTAGCATATTATAGTTTAAGATTAACATATATTAAGAAAAACATATAGTTTGTTTTTAGGGAAAAATTATATGTCGCATACTATAATGATGCATAATGCCATTATACATAATGTTGAACCATAGATTGAAATTTTGGCTTACTTTCAATTATCTTCGAAAAAGATTTTCTTGGATGATTATATTTTAAGGCGGATATCGTATGAAATACTACCTAATGGCGTCGTTTTTCATGTTGGAATTACTGAAAAAATTTTGCAAATCTACACCGATCAAGCCTTCTAGACCCCAAAACTACCATCAGAAAAAATCTTTATCTATCTATTGGTCTATATCACGTTTTTATGGACATGATAACTTTTATAATTCTGCTCAAATCTCTTCCAAACTGATACATAAAATAAAGGGGCATAAAATCGCGGCCAAGTTCGTTAATGGGCAAAATCGGACCGAGAAGGTAGGAATAGGGAACGTATTTGTGAAAATAAAAACTTATATTTTCTTAACTAAAATAGGTAGCGAATCAGTTTAAAATTTACATTATTTCTAAAAGATTGGGCCAAAAGCTTATACATGACAGATTTTTGATAAAGTTAAAAATGGGCTCGAGTGGCGAAAAAAATTGTATTTTTGGGAGAAAAAAATTCACCACTTCGCCATTTCTCAAGATATCAAATCCAAATAAATTTTTTAATAAATGTTCTCAAAATTATCTAAAACTTTTGTATTTACAAGTTTTTGATAGGACCAATTCTTACAGATAAATAAAAATTAAGACGAAAACAAAAAAGGGGTGGGGGGTGGGAAAAGAAAAAAATCCATAACTTTGTCAATTCTTAAACTAGCAAAATTTATTTAACATTTTTTTTCAATAATACCTACAACATTTATAATGGCAAGTTTTTTATAAGACCAATTCTTATAGCAAAAATAAATTAAGCAAATATAGAAGTTGAAGGAAAAACCTCAAACCAAAACTGCTTATCTTCCGACACTTTTTGAAATTCATTTTTGATTTAAAACGCATACAAATGACAGGTCCTGTTATTTAGGAACTGTATAATGTGATGTATTGACCAGTTTTTTGATAAAGGAAGAATATCTTTCAAAAAAAAGGCTACCAAAATGGGTATTTTGGACAAATTTCCCGAAGCAATCGTGATTAAAGAATTGAAGATGTGTTCAAATAAAAGTTACATTTTATGAATCATTTTTATATTCAATTTTGCTCTCAAACGTATCCAATTGAGAGGTTCTTTTATTTAAGAAATGTATATTTTGCCGTACTGGTCAATTTTTTGCTTAAGGCTGAATATATATTTTTAAAAAGCTGTCAAAGTGGACGTTTTGTACAAAGTTTCCCGAAGCAATCGTGATTGAGAAATTGAAGACACATTCAAATAACAAATTCCTTATTTTATGACTCATTTTAGAATTTTATTTTGCTCTCAAACACATTCAACTGACAGTTTTTTTTTGTTGATTAGGAACTGTATAATGTGTTGTACTGGACGATTTTTTTAAATAAAGTCAGAATATATTTCAAAATATGTTGTCAAAATAGCCACTTGAGTTGAATTTCGCTTAAGATGATTCTGATAAAAGCATTTCTTACAGAAAAATGAAATTAAAATTTTTTCAAAAATAGCCAAATAAAGTTGTTAAACTGGGTTTATCTCTAATCATATTTTATTTTTTGTTGTTGAAATGAGCACCCTTCGAAATAAATCTCCGCCTATAGACCAGGGATTTTCTAATACTAATAATCTTAATATTTTTAATTGGGTATCATACATTTAATAATTATTTATAAGTATAAGATAATAAATACATTCAAATATTTTAAATTATAAGAATCTTTGCACTTTACATTTATTTAGTATTAATTTATATTCATATCAGAAGCTTCATTCATATTAAAAACAGTAACAGCTTTACTTCCTTCGTTAAGTATGATTGAAAAATATTGTTATTTACCAATAATGTACTAAAGAATAATGCATTTAAAGTGACTGTGGAAATAAATACTCAGGACCAAAAATTAAATGTTTTTAAAATATATTAAGATTTTCTTTTCCATTGAGAATTTTTTCCATGAATGAACAAGTAGCAAAATCTTCTCACTACAGTTCATGTTTTGAAAAATAATCTTTTAAAAGTTTCAGAGCATTGTTTAACTTTGTAAAGAAAACTGAAATAACTGATAATCTATCGATTTATCGAGCCGTTTCGCAAATGATCATGTCTGAAATATTCTCCATCATTCAAAACAGATATTTGTTAAGAGCAAATTATTGATTATAGATGTTAAATAATGAATTTCGGTACCATCAAATGTAGACAATATGTTTTTAATTCCTTCTCGAATTTTTTTATTATTTAGAACAGTTTCTATTAAACATTATGTAAATTTAGGATGTATCTCTCGTGTATGTTTTACTTAATTTGATCAATGTATGTTATAAAAATGATTCTATAAAAAAGTTTTTTAGAGATGCTTCCCCTTTAACTATAAAATAAACGTGCATTGTTTACAAAACGTGATGAAAATATTTTTTTAATATAGAAGTTATTTGTGTAAAACTTTAGTCTTCGAAAACAATATTTTCGTTGTTGTAACATGTTAAATTATATTCATTTATTTATTTCAAAACCATTCCAATTACATCGAACGTTAAAAATTAATTATTCAATTTACAGTTTTGTTGACCATACACTCTTTTAAGCTAATTACTTTATTTAAAGTTTAAATTAAGAAAATTACCAGGGTTTGTTGGCCCTCAGTGTATTAATCAACAGTTCTTACAAATAAAATTACATAATAGGGTGAGAAAATACACAGGAGATAGCGACACGTCGCTGACTTAAAATAGTTAAAAATGAAATATTTTAACACTATTTGTTATCATTTTTTTTAAATGCTGAAATTCTAAAGAAATACCGAACTAATTTTGGTGAAATTTAAATGGGCCAATTTGAGAGTATTGTTTTTATTTTTAAAAAAATCATAGGAACCGGTCGCATAATTCACTGTAAAAAATGTTAAATTTACTGCAAAATTAGATGTAATATTTTTTTTTATTACATCTAAATTTACTGCAATTTTTACCGCCAAGACTTCTGGCAACGTTGCTGCCAGCAGTTTTCGCCGTAAATTTGACGGATTTTTTTACAAAGGTTCTTCCGATAATAAATGTTAACATGAACAAAAAATCATGTAATTACCACCTATTATAAAACTTTTCAATTATGTTGGAAAATGTGTATGGGTGTCCGGACGCATTTTAAAATATTTTTTATTTCTCGGTTAAAATTTTGAAATTTTTTTATGGTGGTTAACTATATTATTTGTAAAAAAACCCAGAAGATAAAACGTCTCAGATTTTTTTTTACTAAAATTTAAAATTTATCAAAAAACGTGGTGTAATTTAAAATTGTTATAAAACAAAATATTTTTTTGTAGAATTTCAATATATTTTCATTAAAATAAAAAGAAATATGTAATTTTTTTATTTCGTTTTAGCATTTATAAAATATTAGTTTAAATAACAATTTAAAATTTAAAATCCAAATCTTAAAAAAAGTAATGTAACTTTTAAAAAAAGTATCATATTTTAAAAATTAAATATATATTTTTTTATTCGCTGAATGAAAGTTAAAGTAAAACAATTGAAAAAGACTCGTTCCAAATTTGAATCATAACGGCTCTTGAATTATAATAATTTAAATGAGAGAAATTGTGAAAAAACCCATCATAGAGAAAAACGAATTCTTACAAGAGTTCGCTTGCGTGACAACCATTGCTTGAAAATAAACCAGAACGAAAAGAAATAATATACCGTATACTATTATTTTAACACAATCAAACTGATTGGTAAAGTTATCAGACGAATTGAATATTTCTAGCTGAATGAAAAATAGCCGAGGCCGGGAATTGAACCCGAATACTTGGCTTACAAGGCCAATGCTTTACCTCTTAAGCTAACCGGGCGATAACCGGTAGGGATTTTTCGCTCAGATAACGTTATTGGCCATAACATCTGGTCTGCCATTTTAGACAGTTTGGCAGAATAAGCCGCAGGTATTGGAACTCCATAGAACGATGGATACATAAATATCCTATTATTTTAACACAATCAAAGTGATTGGTAAAATTATCATACGAATTGAATATTTCCAGCTGAGCGAAAAATCCCTGCCGGTTATCGCCCGGTTAGCTTAAGAGGTAAAGCATTGGCCTTGTAAGCCAAGTATCCGGGTTCGATTCCCGGCCTCGGCAATTTTTCACTCAGCTGGAAATATTCAACTCATATATCGTATTCCAATTAAGATGGAAACGTGATTTAAGCGTCATTTTAAGCAGAAAAAAATCAGAGAAATATTTAGTGCAATAAAATTCATTTTACAAAATTTAAGATTTTTGTGTCCCGGACCTCCTTAAGAGTAACAAAAAATCATGAAACTGACATCTTCATCAAACTTTTCAATTATTTTGGAAAATGTTAACACAAAAGATGGAAACATGCGTCAAAGATGGAAACATATCTACTACCTTTGACAATAAAGTTCGGTGAATGAATTTAGAACGACCGACCTACCAACACTGGGGAAACAAAACGCTGCACCTTCATAGAGGCAAGTGTTCCGCTTCTGTATTGTGTTCTTGTAACATCGCCTTGGCGACAAACACAGCCCACGCCAATTATACGCCAATCGGCAATTTACTGTAACCCTGCTCACGTGTTGTGTGACGCAGTGGATTGAGAGAAACAGTCTCTTAGCAACAAGCTCTAATACTGCAACAAGCAGCGACTCTTAGAAAAAATAAACATTCCATTAAATTTACAGTCTACTTGCTTTTTCTTTTTAATTTTTCTTTTTAATTTAGTACACCTCCGTACATTTGGTCCTAGCGACCCGGAGGTATGAACGAATCAGTGTCTTTTCTATTGAATTAAATATTGCATTTATCGAATTTCGTCAACAAGACGAATAATGTCGGAAACTGAGATAAAAGCATTGAACAGAAGGCGAGGGAATATCAAGGCCCAAGTCACCAGAATATTTAACGCAACGGATGGAAAAACATTTAATTTATCCGAATGGAAAGCCCACCTGGATTTACTGTCGAAAACAGAAGAAAAGTTTGAAGCTCTTAAACTAGAGTATTATAGAATAATAGAGGAAGAAAAGTTGGAAGAAATTGAAAAAGCACTCAGTCAACTGGACGAGGATATTCTAAAACTAGAGGTAAGCTTAAAATCCCCTATTAATGCTTATTATGAAAATACTGATTCTAATAAAAAATCTATTGAACAGGACCAAGCTAAAACGTCTAGCATTAAGCTACCTAGGGTCATATTGCCGGTTTTTAGTGGCAGAATTGAAGAATGGTCCGTATTTAAAAGTACATTTAACGAGCTTATTAATGATAATTCAAATTTAAAAGATAATGAAAAATTATTTTATTTGCGTTCTGCTTTGACTGGTGAAGCGAGGAGTTTGCTTACACCAGATGAAAATTATGTTTCACTTTTCAATGCGTTAGAACAAAGATACGAGAATAAAAGAGTTATGGTAGATTGTCATATAAAGAATATTTTAAATCTTTGTGTAATTAAACAGGAATCCGCTAAGGATCTCCGCATTTTATTGGATAACGTGAAGAAAAATTTAAGAGCTTTAAAGATCTTAAAGTATGATAGAGATAATTTCTCGAACGCAATTTTGCTGAATATTATTCTAAATAAACTAGATAACGAAACTCGTAAACAATACGAACTAACATTAAAGGATAATGAGGTGCCTAATTTTGATGAATTTTTAGAATTTCTTGAGCGAAGATGTCAAATCTTAAATAGTATAAGTTCTAATGTATCCTCTAAATATACTGCAAAATCCTTATTCATAAAAACAAGCAAACCTCAAAGTAAATGTTGCGTAATTTGTAAAACCGAAAACCACCCCTTATATCATTGTGTTAAATATAAAAATATGAAGTTAAGTGAGCGAATTAACCTTGTTAAGAAAAATAAACTTTGCTTCAATTGTTTAAGTTCAGCCCACCTCATTAATTATTGTAATTCAAAAAGCACTTGTCATGTTTGCAAGAGCGCAAGCCATCATTCATCATTACATAATTATACAACACCAGTAAACAATAATATAAACAATCTCCCATTACATGAAACAATAAATAGCAATTTTGTTTCGGAAGATTTATCACAAAACGAAACTACTGCTCATTCATTTTTTTCATATGAAAATGATAATAATAAATCTGTTTTAATTAGCACTGCAATAATTTATTTGACAGATGTAAATGGCATCAAAATTCCTTTCAGGGCAATCTTAGATTCCGCATCTCAGAATTGTTTTTGTACATTTAAAGCAGCACAAATATTAGGCTTGAAAAAGGAGAAAATAAATATTCCTGTAAGTGGAATAAATAAATTGCCTATTTACATTAAATCTAGAATCAAATCGAAGTTGTCAAATAAAATGAATAGTGCCAGTTATGATATTGAGTTATTAATCGTTCCAAACATTTGTGACTTCACGCCCTCGAAAAAGATAAACATATCAGATTTAAAAATTCCAGCAAATATTTGTTTAGCGGATAAAAAATTTAACATTCCAAGCAGTGTGGAGATAATTATCGGTGCTGAACTGTATTTTTCTCTTTTAAATGAAGAAAAAATAAAGTTAGGCAATAATTTATACTTGCAATCAAGCATTTTTGGTTACATTGTATCTGGTTGTATTTATGACAAAACAGTAAATAATAATAACACTAATTATTGTTTCTTAACAAAAAATCTTGATTTACTTAATGACACTTTGAAGTCTTTTTGGGAAATTGAAGAAGTGCAAAATTTAAAACCCTGTAACAGTGAGGAATTAGAATATTGTAATGATCACTTCGATAAAACGCACTTCAGAAAACCGGATGGTAGGTTTGTGGTCACGATGCCGTTTAAACCACAGGTTTTAGAACCCGATTTGGGAAATTCCAAAAATCTTGCTTTAAAAAGATTAAACTCTCTGTGGCAACGTTTAGATCGAGATCCTGTTATGAAAAATTTATACACAGAATTTATTAAAGAATATAGAGATTTAAATCACATGCATGAAATAAAAGAAAACACGAACTTTAATGATGGCTATTACTTACCACATCACGGCGTTTTACGACCCTCTAGTAAAACCACAAAACTACGCGTCGTTTTTGACGCTAGTGCCAAGTCAACCAACGGAAAATCTTTGAACGATTTATTATGTAAGGGTGGAGTTCTGCAAGATGATCTTTTTTCGATATTAATTAGATTTAGAAAGCATATTTATGCTTTTACTGCGGATATTAAACAAATGTTTAGGATGATAGAAATAAATCCATCCCAGTACAAATATTTAAAAATTTTGTGGAAAGACAGTATGTCATCCCCGGTTAAGGTATTTCAGCTAACAACAGTTTCGTATGGAACATCTTGTGCTCCCTACTTAGCCACCAAAGTATTACAACAATTAGCTCTAGATGAGAAAAAGGAATTCCCGTTAGCATCGAAAATTGTTTTGAAGGACTTTTATATGGATGATTGCCTATCGGGCTCATCCAATTTAGAAGAATTCAGATTAATGAAATCGCAATTAACTGAACTCCTCCTAAAGGGAGGGATGGTTTTACACAAATGGTGTACCAATGAGGTCCAATCTACTGATAATCACATGTTTCCCCTGGACAGAAATTCTGAAGAAATAACTGTTAAAACATTAGGGATGTTGTGGAACAGTTTCAATGATACGTTTAGGTATAAAGTTAATATCAACACAAAGAGTGATTTCACAAAAAGAGATGTACTTTCGCAAATTGCCCGCATTTATGATCCTCTCGGTCTCTTAGGGCCAGTGATTGCTAAAGCAAAAATTTTCATGCAGGAGCTATGGCTTCTTAAAATAGAGTGGAATGAGAAGCTGCCCTCTCATGTCGCCAAACTATGGAAAACCTTCCTCGAAAGTCTTAAAAAACTGGAATCCATTGAAGTACCAAGATGCTTCCTAGCTGTGAACCAATCAGTGGTGCTAAATGGTTTCGCAGATGCGTCTTCCAAGGCTTATGGCGCAGTGATATACATGCAAACATCTAATTCTAGTGAAACCATCAGTTACTTATTATGTAGTAAATCCCGCGTGTGTCCAACCAAAGTAATAACAGTGCCACGTCTCGAACTGTCAGCATGTCTTCTTCTGGCTAAACTCACTAACAAGGTCTTAAATTCATTAGACAAACAAGTAGCTTCAGTCAATTTGTTTTCTGATTCAACTATTGCTTTAGCTTGGATAGACACTGCTCCTCATCTCCTGAAAACGTTTGTGGGAAACCGCGTTGTGCAAATTAAGGAACAAACTAAGAACTTTCCATGGTTTCATATTCCGTCAGAACACAATCCAGATGTCTTGATATCAAGAGGTGCAAGTGTGGAAAACCTGTCTTCTAACCAGTTGTGGTGGCATGGCCCGCCTCTTTCAATTCTTGAAGAAACAATAGCAAAAACTGACTCTAATATAAGTGACATTAAAGATGAACATTATTCTAGTGAGCTTAAAGCTCCCAGCAACTTGACATTCGCTATTCATAATGACTCTAATTTCTGTGATAATTTAATTAATCTTAGCAATAATTTCCAAAAATTAATTAGAATTTTAGCTTATATTTTCAGATTCATACATAAATGTAAAAAAGCAACATCTGCAACCGGCCCTCTGTTGCTGGAGGAATTAAGAAAGGCAGAGGTTTATTTAATAAAAAATGAACAGGTAAAGTATTTCAAAAATGAAATTTCGGCCCTCCAAGCGGGATCTTCGGTTCATCGCGCAAGTAAGTTAAAATTCTTAAATCCCTTTTTAGATGGAGATAGCTTATTGAGGGTGGGAGGAAGACTAGCAAAATCAAATTTGAATTTTGATCATAAACACCCCATTATACTTCCGGCGAGCTGTCGCTTGACGAAACTAATTTTTCAATATTATCATAAACGAGATTTTCATGTAGGACCCCAATCTCTTTTGAACACAGTGCGTCAAAAATATTGGCCGCTTCGTGGCAGAAATATTGCGCGTAAAATTGTACATGAGTGTTTACAATGCTTTAAAATTAAACCTATAACGGCTAGTCAAATGATGGGGGATCTCCCTCCTGAAAGAATAGTGCCCAGTTCCCCATTTTCAAATGTGGGATTAGATTTAAGTGGGCCTTTTGAAATAAAATATAAAGGTCAAAGAAAGGGTACTTTTCAGAAAATCTATGTTGCCATATTTGTATGTATGGTCACTAAAGCTGTGCACTTGGATTTTGTCTCAGATTTGACATCCGAGGCTATAATAGCGACTCTAAAAAGATTCTTCGCTCGTCGTGGGAAAAGCTCTGTAAACTTTAGCGACAATGCTACAAATTTCGTTGGGGCTTCAGCAGAACTAAAACATTTACGTAGACTTGTTACGAGTGATGAAGTTTCGAACTTTTTAGCTTCTGAAGGTATTAACTGGAAGTTCTCCCCTCCTAGGGCGCCAAATTTTGGTGGCCTTTGGGAGGCAGGAGTCAAATCTTTCAAATACCACTTAAAAAGAGCTGTGGGTTCAGCTCATCTCACGATCGAGGAATTCCTGACAGTTATCACACAGATAGAGGCTATTTTAAATTCGCGACCGCTTTGTCCTTTGTCAACAGATCCTGACGATCTTCAGGTGTTGACTCCTGGTCACTTTCTCATAGGAAAGCCTCTTAATTTAATTCCAGAACCCAATTTAAGTGAGGTCAAAGATAATTTGCTAAATAAATGGCAAAGGACTCAAAAATTAACGCAGTTAATATGGAAACGTTGGCAGAATAATTATCTGAGCCAGTTACAAGAAAGAAACAAGTGGCTATTTAAAAAGCCTAATATTCTGCCAGGAATGCTAGTTTTGCTTAAGGACTCACAATTACCCATTTGCACTTGGTCACTAGGCCGCATTAATAAGGTTTTCCCAGGCGCGGACGGGATAGTCAGGGTAGTTGAAGTTCGTACCGCTAAGGGTAATTTTAAACGACCTATTTCAAAAATAAGTATATTACCCATTGAGGACAACATCATAGATCCTAAACTTTAAATGTGCTTTATTATGTATTAATTTTTCATGTATTATTTGTGTTTATTTATTTTATTTATTTATTTTTGCTTATAATCTGTATCATATTGTATTATTACTTGTATTGCATATGTATCTTGAAATATAAAAATATTTCAACGCCGGGCGGGATGTTCCGCTTCTGTATTGTGTTCTTGTAACATCGCCTTGGCGACAAACACAGCCCACGCCAATTATACGCCAATCGGCAATTTACTGTAACCCTGCTCACGTGTTGTGTGACGCAGTGGATTGAGAGAAACAGTCTCTTAGCAACAAGCTCTAATACTGCAACAAGCAGCGACTCTTAGAAAAAATAAACATTCCATTAAATTTACAGTCTACTTGCTTTTTCTTTTTAATTTTTCTTTTTAATTTAGTACACCTCCGTACAGCAAGTGTTGACCATTTTCCCCCATCGTTGATCAGCTGTACGTTGTTTATGTTCTGTGTAAGACGCGCTTTACAAAGTGCTTGTTCAATGTGTTGGCTCTTAACTAAAAACAGGAAAATGAACGAATAAAAGATCAGTTTAAAGTTTGGTTTTACGTTTTGAAGACACCGAAAGAAATTCATGAGGGATGGCGCAAATTGAACACCAAGATCTCAATCCTCCAGACTTCTTCCCTTTTTTCACGACTCAAACTCTCTTTGAAAGAAATTTGGCTGTATCACTGACATCCAACGAAAAGTGACGAAGCTTTTGAACTTCATCCCAAAAGAAGACATCTTGCGAATTTCCCAGGACATGTACAGCAGATCTCAGAGGTGCATAGTTATAGGAGATGATTATTTTGAAGGATGGTATGATAACTTTCGTTAATATTTCATCTACATTAATTCTACAGGACTATTCACCGAACTTTATTGTCAAAGGTAGTATTATAAAACATTTTTTTTTAATATCACCAGAATAATGTTACAGAATATAATTATTTCATTACAATAAAATGATATACTTAAAATAGCAATTTTAAAAATAACTCAAAAAAATTTCATTTTCTGCAGTTTCTATCAATATTGCGTAATGTCTTCTAGTTTCTTTTAGTGCACAAAAGTATGCAATCTGTAGAATTCATACCCGCAAGTAATATACAAAAGCAATTTATATATAATAATAAAATGTGTTATCATTATTGTAATAATAAAATACATACCACAGTTGAAAACGGAATGAAATCCCACTCTCGTATAACCGACTTTTTCAGTTTCTCCGTAAATGAATACTAAATGTTATATACTCGATAATATATACAACATTTGTTGAACCACACACATTATGGATCCATATCAGTCTGGTTATACAAAATGAACTTACATCATAAAAGTGGAATTCAAATCGATTTTCACCACAGATAATAATTTTCTGAAATATCTTTGTCCGGCCCGCTAACAGAAATATAATGCTACTTTTCTCATGTCGTTTATACAAAGTTTGTTATAGTATAACAGAACGACATTATTCAGCGTCATTATATATCAGATGGTGTAATACTGTTAAAATCCCCATAAAACAATTTTCCTACGTAAACCATAATGCAATGGCATATTCCTTGTGATCCCTGTAAACAAACTCTAAATGCATTCATTTAATTTTCATTAGCGAATATATTTGTTGTGGGACTTTAAAGGTGCTTATGGTGCTTTATGGTGCTTTAAAAAAGTTTTTTCACTTCGATATTTAAATATTTCATCCGTTCAATTTATAAATACATGGCTATTTTTGTAATTAAACTTCATCTTTTTGTTTTGACTGGTGATTTTTAGAGGTTTAATTTCACAGTTTGATAATTCCATTTTAAATATACATCATACTACTCATTCTGGTTGTTTAATTTAAATTAAATTTTTATGATGTTTTATAATTTATGCTTCATCCACAAAGTTTTATAAATATTTACTTGTTTTATATATATTTTTTTCTCTATTATGTTTAATCCCTAAACTAAAAATAACCATATTTTCTCTTACGGATTTTTTTTTTTCATTAAAAAAGCTCTTGTTTTTTATGTATGTCTCAGGCGCTCTTCTTATAAGCTTTTAATTAGTGCATTAATACATTCATCACATAATTTTCATTTATAAAAACAAAAACAAAAAAAAGTAATTTTACAAGTGAATTACTGTGAATGATTTCTTTAAATGAAAATGAATGGTTTTCTGGAAATGAAAATATCTATGTGTTCCTTACATTGCGGTACTTTTGTAATGATTGTACAACAAAAATACATGAATAAAACATTCATGTTAACTTTTTTACATCAAACACCTTCCGTTATGCACTCAAACAAACAAAAAAAATATCTATATTTGAAAAGATTTATTTTTCATATTATTTTATTCTCTTTAAATGATTATCTTTTATCCAATGAAAAATACATTCGAATTCATTTTCCATTAAGTTTGAAATTAATGTTGCTTATATCATCTAAAATACTTGCATTCCATTTTGTAAATTATTTTTATTTTATTCATCACGGTTTTAAATTAATCAATCTTGTACAAAGTTTTTGTCAAAAAAAAAAAAAAAAAAAAAAAAAAAAAAAAAAACTGAAATGTTTAGAGATTTTTTTTTACACTTGTTTCCTTTCTTTTACAGGTTTGTCTTTTAACTAAATAGAATCATTATCACATATATTAAGTTTTTTCTTAAATCATATTTCTTTCCGGCATAAACTGTAAATATTTCCTTTCTGTTCGAGAATCCTTAAGAGGTAATACAAAAAATATCTCCAAAAATCATTGAAGGTCAATGTTAGTTTTAAGACAATCACTTTTAAATTACGCACACTTTTTTAAATAGCGCTTAAAATGATTTTTATTATTTCAGTATGATGATATTATTACAATTAAAGAAAATCCTTTAGAGTTAAATGCACTTTTTCTTTAAAAATTATATTTAACAAAAATTAAATAAAATTTAATTACCGAAATGCAAAATATGTAAATTAAAAACCTTTCTACCAACTTTTTATTTCTTGAACCAATTTTCCAATTTGTTATAAAATAGAATATAATTAGATGGTATATCTTTTTAATTAAACACAGTTTCATGATATACTTAGATAATTAGAAAAAAATATATATATAACATTTTTTTTTACCTTGTATTCATTTATCATTATAATAACATAAGAAAATCACTTTCTTTGTGTATTTGGTCTGTCGTAATATTTTCACTGCAATTTATCTAAATTAATGAAATAATATGGATAATTACAATAAATGGGATGTGAAAGTTCCTCTCATCATTAGCAATGCGTCGCATAATTATCTGTCGCTTTTCTTTCAAAACGTGAGACAAAAATATAAATTTATTCTGTAACTGAAATTTGAATAGCTTTCAATTCATTGAATAAAATTTGCAGTGTTTGTGAAATTATTTTGAAGTTCAGTATGAAACATAAATAATTTTTAAATTCCAAAGGTAAAATTATATAATTTACAATCATTCGACTTACAAGAAAGTTTTCATACTGTTTATAAATTTGATGATAATTACAAAAGCTATACACTATGATCCAACATGCATGTAGTGAAATTTTTGTGCTTTACGGGATTTGGAAGTAGTTATTTTGCGGTGGGCATGTTACACAATTATGAATTGTATTCGCTGTTGTGGATGTTGATTTGCAGTATTCTATAATAGTTATATGTATATATATATATATATATATATATATATATATATATATGCAATTAGGGTCTGAAGATTCTATTTTGGTTCTACAAATTTCGATTACATTAATTTAATTTTTTTCCCTGTTTCAATGTACTAATTTTAATGTATGTTGTATATATATATATATATATATATATATATATATATATATACATATATATATATATATATATATATATATATATATATATATATATATATATATATATGATGGGGTTTAATGAATCTACAACGGTTCTGCATATTTCGAATTTTCCTTTTAATTTATTTTTCTTATTATTGATTTTTACTGTTCATGTTCATTGATATGTATTGTTTTACAATTAATGGTTTTATATGAATGTATATATATATATATATATATATATATAAATGAAATTTGTAAAAAAAAAAATTATTCTTCATTTTTTTTTCACAAAATGCACTATATCACACAATACTTTATTTTAACCCCTTGGAGGGCATATATTATATATACCACTTAATTTTAATTCCTTTATGCCACATTGGCACCAGAATTTTAGTAATAACATTTGCTTTTTACAATGTACGCGAAAAACATATTTTATTTTCTATTATATAAATTTGTTTGTGAAATCCGGTGTCAATCAATCATTTGAACATTTTATGAACATAAGTGCTTTGCCCCTTAAGGGGTTAACATAAGATGTTTTATTTCTTGATTTGTATTTCCCTTAAGCAAAATATTCGTTGCAGTTAATTTAAACCAATAAACAAAACATCATGTGTCTTTATCATAAATGAGACGTGAAAACTTCTTTCAGCATGAAAAAAGAGAAAGAGAGAAGAAAAACAAAGAAAAAGAAAAAGGAATACGGAATTATAAATGAATAGTATTTTTTTCCATGCTTACGGTAGTTTTTCTTTTACAGGGCGGTGAAATTTTCATTATAAATTTTTTGCCTAGGTAAACTTTGAGTAATTTTCCGGTCATTGATTAAATCTTTGCTGTGTTTGCAAAAATTATTCGCAGGTAGCATAAAATAGTAGTCATGATAAAAGCGAGCATGAAAATATCACAGATGAAAAAAATCCAACATGATTTAATTTTCGTTTTGTTTATGGAATAAGCTGCATTCACACATTAAAAAGATTCTTATTTATTTCGATATAAATTATATGAACGACTTTTGAATTGTCTGTAGAAATGTTTGTGTGAGGAAATTTTAATTTAAATTACAAAAGTATTGTACGATCCAGTAGCCAAACAATATTGGACCAATATTGGCTATATCTTGGAGCAATATTGGCAAATTGGCACAATATTGGCATGAAATATTGCTCCATAATTGAAATGTTTACATTTTGCCCTTATTTAGCCAATATTTGCAGCCAATATTATGCCAATATTGGGGTTTCATTGGAAATATTGCCAATAAAATGCCATATTGGTTAAATATTAGAATTTCATTGGAAATCTTTCCAATAAAACGTCAGCATTTGTACAATATTGGCATTTTATTGCCAATATTTCCAATGAAACCCCAATATTGGCATAATATTGGTTGCAAATATTGGCTAAATAAGGGCAAAATGTAAACATCCCAATATTGGAGCAATATTGACGTTTTATTGGCAATATTTCCAATAGATGAAATATTGGTGCAACATTGGACCAATATTGATTTGCCACTAGGGTAAATTAAATTTGTCAGTTTTATTTAATAAACACTTAACAATAAGTAGGGGGAACTGGGGTACATTGATACATGGGGCACATTGATACACCCCCTCTACCGCTCACAGCGTCATTACAGGAAGTTTCACAACAGCTCCAAAAGATGATGCTAGTGTATTCAACTACATACAGAAAATCTTGGAATGATTCAGTAGTTTGGTGAAATGGGACGGGTGATTTATTGTTTTTGTTGTTCAAAAGTAAATATGAGTTGTACAATTGAAGTGCTATTATACAACTGTTCCAGTATTTTCAACCAAAATGAATACTCTCCCTGGTAAGTACAGCTACTCTTTATCAGTTCTTCATTATTTATTGTTAGATATATTCTGAAGTGTTGGATTTGAGACTCATTTTATTCAAAATCGCTGTATGGGGCACATTGATACAATCTATGACGGGGCACATTGATACAGCCTAAATCCTTTAATAGTTCATATTTTCATTATCTTTTATTATTTTTTTTACCATACACTCCTTAATCCAACCTTTTTTTTCACGAAAAATTTCTAATATTAGTTTTTATTGAAGTGAAATAGCTCTAATTTCTTTATATTAGAACATTTTATAGTATTTTTGAAAACAGAAGACGTAGGAACTTACTCAGCATCTAGTGCTTGTAGAACTAATATAAAAGAAAAGGACGCCATTCTGGCAAATCTCGAATTTATATCGATTCTCCAGAGAAAAAAGTATTTTCGACATGCGAAATGTTAAGTAAGAGAAACAAACTGCAGAACAGAAAATGATACTTATATTATAAACAGAATTTTTAATATAATTATCCTTTATTTTCTGTTTATGTCTATTTATAAACAGAAAAACTGGTAATTTTTTCATCTTTCATAAGAAAGAAGATAATGCTGGGGTTGAAGTGCTAGATATGACAAAGTTACCACAGCCAACAATCAGACAAGAAACAGCCAGAACATCAGGTCATAATATATTTAATTTTGATTGCTTTAATATTGCTTAAAAATAAATTGTGGGTGATTTGAATTTTTATAAATAAATATAAAAGGGTTTTCTAATTCATTTTCTATGAAAAATATGCATTGGTATTATTTTGTCGTCATTTTTCTCAAACGTATCAATCTGCCCCGGGGATGGGGCACATTGATACAAATGACTTTTTTTGATTTTTTTAAAATTACATGCAAAAATACTATATAAAACAATGATTGTACATTTTTATAACATACTACACAAGTTTTGCTGTCACCTCATGGAAAAAAACTTGAATTTTCTACTTTCTTGACACCGAAAAAAATCTTAGAAAAAAACTGTATCAATGTACCCCAGTTCCCCCTATATTAAAATATATAATTATTATAAAGTATTTTAACATGTTTTAAAAAATCGATTGCAATTCTAAAGATTTTAAGAAGATTAAAGTAATCTCAATTAAAACAAAATTGTAATGATTTTCCATGTAATTATTTTCTGTATTATTGTTGTTTCTTATATATTTGCATGTAAAAAATTTTCATCAATGTTACGTGGATGCTTCTCAACAAATAGCTCAAAATAAAAGCTATGAAGTAGTGATGAATTTTAACAAAATACCCATTTACTTATTTACCATTTTCGGAACTTAGATTAGTCTTAGTAGGCTTTAAATATATCTGAAAACTTATAAATGAGTAATAAATAATGCTTTTAAATATTTACTTACTGCAGTATAGGCTGATGTGGAAGTGATGAGACTAAAATACTATCTCATCTCTTCCTCATCAGCCTCATATACTAAATACAAATGTATACTAAAAATTATCAATTATTTTTGCTTTATAAATATTTTGATTTAGTTAAAAACCCCTAAGCGTAATCTCAGTTCAGATAATAATAAAAAAGTAAATGGTCCTTTTGCTAATATCCATCACCGCCTAACAATCACTCCCTAATAATCTTATTTAGACCTAATTGGAGATAATCACCCAGATAATGATAATCATTGATTTGGTATTTTAGGCTGTTAGTATATTTTTTTATTTGCTTATTTTATGTAAAAAAATACCCTGCAAGTAGTATAAGTTAATTAAAAAGTATTGATGGTGAAATAGCTTAAGTATGAGATTAAATAAATCTTCTAATGACCATATTAATTAAAGATATTTCACTACAGTTTACATTTCGGGACGCTATTTCTTCACTAATATATATTCTGTTATTATTATTATTATTATTATATTATTAGAAAAATGTATGGTTTTGAAAAGTCTAGATTAAAACAAATAAGTTTCAAATGGCTGTTGTCTACCCTTTTCATTTTCTATCCTAAGAACAAATGGAATGTATATATTTTTTTTTAATCTATTGTATTTTACTTCATATTTTTGTCTTTAAACATATCCTTTATTAATTTATTTACAATGCTAAATTGATTTGCACATTTTTTATGTTTTAAATTATTATTTTTTATTATTATTATATGTTATGGAGTTTTGTATTGCAATGAAACCTTATTTTTCAATGTTTACCTAATGTTTTCACAACTAACATTCGTTTTTACTGGCTGTAAAATTGCACCGTAACTAGAAAGTCCAAAAAATAGCTGAGATTTTGTCAGTATATTTTGTTTTTTCTAAATATTACTTTCAGTGTTAGTAAAGAAAAAAATCTGTAGTTACAGAAAAAACTAAAGGCCCATAGAAAAATGCTGTTGATGAAACTGCATTGTATACAAATTACGCAATATTACATTTAAACTTTTTCCGTTTACCTTAAAAAATAGTAATTAATGTTACACATCTTACAAATTTTAAATATAAATGGTATTTTAATCTCCTAGCACTTTCATTTCTAAAACTCGCAGTTACCGACACGGAATATTTTCATTAACACTAGAACCGCGGGACTTTCGGTATACCTAGAACCGCGGAGCGGGTCAATTTGACCTGGTATGGAAAAGGATAAATAAATATGCCCAAATACTTAATTTGGTTGATTAAAAGATTATATTTTCTTGAAAAAATGAATATTTCTTAGTATTTGCTATATATTTTACACATAAGGTCAGTAGAAATTACCTACATTTCAGAAAATGCTATAACTGAAAATTACATTTCATTAAGTATGATGAAAATATATTAAAGAATTATTAAAAATTTTTTTAAAAAATAAATGACACACAATATGCATAAATAAAAAAATAGATTTTCCCATTCAATTAAGTTTAGGTATAAAATCTAAGAATATTTTAAAAAAATATATAAATAGCAAGTTTCTAGTTTTACTGATTTACCTAACTTAATTTATTAAACCGGTAAATGCTGGAAAAAAATGGCTAACGATTTTGCTTATTTACCAGAAACGCATGATTACATTATACTGTGAACAAACATCTTTAGTTTTACTTTAAATTTTTCAATTGTGATAACAAATTCTTCTATGATTAATTAGTGTTCTTTATCGTTTTTGGTGTTTCTTCTTGCCCAAATGACATTTTTTGGCCGTGAAATAACGAACTATCTTGAATAAATTAACGTATACTAATAGTTAATAAACTTATATAAAAAGACGTATACTAACTAATTTTCCGGTTAAAGATTTGCATAAAACCCAAGCATTGACAGTAGAAAAAAGTAAATATTATAAATTGCATTCACCGGCTTCCAATAAGAAGTTGGCTTGTATATGCAGACATCCTGTCAAATAATAAAGCCACGCCGAATTTAGTTGCGTTGTACTAAAAAAGTGTATTTAGTATTTTTTTTAAATTATCTAAAATTTCAACAGATAGGTGTAAACTGCTAAGTAACAAAGCCTATTTACAACTTTCTCCTTGGTAAACAGCTAAGCTTGTGTGTAAATGTGTTAGAAGAATAACCGAATGTCATTCCGATTTTGACATTTTTACAGAGACTTGTATTTCTCCCTTAGGCATTTTACAGATTCTAAAAGGTAAGTTTTTTATCAACATCTGCAATCAACTAGAGGACGATACTAAATTTACCTAGTTTTGTTAGAGTTATACTGAGTAAACCTACTCACAGATTTTGAAGGAAATAAGTAAACATCTACGCTTATGTTAGCCCCTTTTACATAGTTAGAGTTGCAGTTTTCTTGTCATCTTCTTTATTTCCAGGTGTGAATGCGCATGTTATTGCTTATTTATTTTTCAGATTTTCATGAATATAATAAATTCAAATTCTTAATTCTTCTTATTTTATATCCAATATTTTATTCGATAAATATCATAAACTTTCTTTCATTACTGATAAATTTTCAACTATATTCTAATGAAAATGTCCAACAAGGTTAAGAGTACAGACAGAATCGTTGTTACTTTCATTTTCATTATTAGAATTTAATTTTCTTCATTTACAGGCAGATATTCATCCTCAACCATTTGTATTCTCACTCATTTTTAAATAATAATTGCTAGCATTAGAAAGCTTCTTTGGCAGTAATATTAAGGCATCGGAAATCTTTTCTATACTTTCAATAAATGCAGAATAAAAACAACTTGAATGCTTGTTCTAAATATTTGTTGTGATTTTAAACTGCAATATTCTATTATTCCCATCAAGAATATTTTGACAAAAGCATCAGAAAAATCAGAAACAAATACATAAAAGAACTTCAAAGAACCACAACAGAAGAACAACTGGACAATGTAACTCTGAGACTACAAAATGAAATCACATCAATTGCTTTTGCGTGTTATAAAAAGAAACGCACACCTGCGGTCACTGCCCCCCCTTGGTAGACGGACGAAATCAAAACAGCCAGGAACAAGGTTAGGGCGCTCAGGAGGAGATACCAAAAACAACCAGATGAAGAACTAAAAATAAAACAACAAATAGTATTTAAAAGAGAAAGAGCCAAACTTAAGAAGCTCATTAACAAAACAAAATTAAAGACATGGAAAGACTACTGCAGCAAAGTAACGGACACATACGGCTCGCAATACCAAAACGCAAGCAATAAAAACACGGGCCGTGCTAAACTTGTCAATATACTCCCACCACAGCAATCAGTAAACATTAAAGATACACTGACACACTTTTTAGACAATCTATACATAACAGACCAGAACACTCCCCACAACATAACAACAGTAAATAAAAAAAAAGATGATGCAAAACCACCAGTAGTTACGAAGGCGGAATTAAATAGAATAATCAGAAACATCAAACAAAACAAAGCACCAGGTTATGACTTCATTGACTATAACTTAATTAAACGCATAAACAATGCCGCCCCGCAACTACTGCTCACACTTCTCAATACATGCTTAAAATTTGAATACTTCCCCAAGTCATTTAAAATCGGAAAAGTGGTCCTCTTTCACAAGCCGGGTAAAGACCCCGCAAACACTAAAAACTACAGACCGTTATGCCTACTACCGGCAATAAGTAAGATTTTAGAACGCATAATACATGGTAGAATAAACTACCATCTTAATAAAAATAAATACTGGAGCGATAAACAATATGGCTTCAAGCAGGGATTCTCCACGGAACACGCACTGGACAACCTAATTAAAACAATAAAAGAAGACAAAGCTAACAACTACCAAACACTCTTAATAGCCATGGACATCAAAGGGGCTTTCGACAACATACGCTGGCCAATACTAATAGATAATATAAAACAATCTCCCTGCCCGGGTTATTTAATAAACTGGGTAGTGAGTTTCTTACAACAAAAATACGTTTCACTAGAGGAAAATGGGATCAAAATCACAAAACAGACATTTGGCGGCTGTCCCCAGGGAAGTTGCCTGGGCCCGCTTTTATGGCTATTAATCGCAGAGACAGCATTAAAAAAACACTGGGGAAAACGTGTCAGGATACAGGCATTCGCGGATGACTTTATTCTGATACTCAAGGGAAGAACGAAAGATAAACTTAGAAGACTCGCAAATAGAATACTCAAAGCTTTTAACGATTGGATAGAGGCTAATGGCTTAACGCTGAATAAAGAAAAAACAGAACTACTATATCTAAACAGGGGACATATGAGGAACCTACCTACAGAAAACACCAATGTAATAGAGGGCATAGAGTTAAACGGTCAATCTCTAAATGTGAAAGAACATATCAAATATCTGGGAGTGATATTGCATAAAAATCTAAACTGGGTACCTCACTGCGCAACACAAACAGGCAAAGTTAGATCAAACTTCAAAAACCTGGCCTATATGGCGGCAAAGGGCTGGGGACTAAAACTTAACATTATCAAGATATGGTACACAACAGTAGTGGAAAAAACGCTAACTTATGCGGCCCCAATATGGGGGCACGTGCTCAATAAAAGGAGCAAAGGGATACTCTCTAGTTGTCAAAGGCATTTTGCACTGGCCATAGTCAGGGCTTATAGAACGGCCCCCACCTCGGCACTTCTGGTACTCTCGGGCCTGATTCCAATCCACCTCAAAGTCAATTACGAGGCAGCCTATGGAACAATCGCAAGACTTAGAAAAAACACAAAAATACACAACAAGGTCCTGCACCAACTTGAATATGAAAAGAAAATCAATATATGGGCAAATCACCCAGCCGAAATTTTTGAACCAAGGATTGGATATAACATGCACGAAGTAGTCACCTACACGGACGGATCCAAATTGGAATCAGGCGCTACAGGTTCGGCCTTTGTAGCATACAAAAATAACCAAAAAATAATGACATGGTCAGTGCCCCTAAGAGAATGCAACAGCGTTTTCCAGGCCGAACTACTGGCAATACAAAAAGCAGCGGAATGGGGCAACACAACAGGTGAGCCATACAGCATACGCTCGGATTGCAGATCAGCCATAGAATCACTAAAAAAGCCATTTAATGTCAATGAAACAGTAGATAAAATACAAAACTTAATTAAAGAATCCAACAATAAGTTTAAAATCAGCTGGGTCAAGGCGCACGTGGGCATCCAAGGAAACGAGGATGCAGACGAGTTAGCCAAAACCGCAGCGGAAAACACAAATAACAAAAACAAATACTATATGAAAAAGCCAATCTCAAAACTGAAACGGACACTCAAAGAGCTAACAATGAAACAATGGCAGTTCGAGTGGGATTACGGGGATACAGGCAGGGAAACACATCAGTATTTTCCAACAGTAGGTGAAAGCAGACTCATAAGTGACTTTTTACTCTCACAACTTTACACAGCACATGGAGCATTTCCAGCTTATCTCCACAGATTTAATAAAGCGGACACTCCGGACTGTGCATGCGGCACGGAGGGTACGCCTAAACATTATCTCCTCCACTGCCCACTCACCCAACAGTACCACCTGGTAAACATAACAAACAATAATGATAAACTGTGGCACGAACAATTAGGTAAAAACAAACACGTACAAAATAAAGCAAAAACAGTAATCAGGTGGCTCCAAGAAAACTGCGACAGTATCACAACATTAAAGCAAACAAACATATAAAACAGAAAGCCCTCTCATTTTGGTAACCCAGCAGAAACATAATACTGTATGTTATGTGTTATATGTTGTATGTTTAAAAAAAAAAAAGGCCTAGGATTTTTTTTTCTTTCGCCAAAAAAAAAAAAAAATTGTTTGTATATGTTTTATGTACTTTAGCAGTGTGCGGTAGTCGCACAACATCAGCTGTAACCATGGCCCGCAATAGGAGCCCCGCAACATATGAATTGCAAGCAGCACAACGAATATCACCAACGGTTCAGCAAGTTGTGCAATATGACACAGTAAGAAGCTTCAAACGCCCCCGGCACTGTTTGTCCGTCCACTGTGTTGTGTTATAAAAAAATAAAAAAAAATAAAAAAAAAATAAATTATATATAAAAGGTCTAGAAATCCCCTAATGCCAAAAAAAATAAAATAAATAAAATAAATAAATAAATAAAAACTGCTTTTAAGTTTTTTCATCTATTATTTTATTTTATATATTTTTTTATTCTTTATTTAACTATTTTTTTTAATTTTATTATTACTAATTTTTATTTTTTTATTTATTTTTTTATTTTTGACAGCTCGCCTCTTTATTTGGTGCAGTAGGACTCTGTCCGCACAAAATACCGGACCCGCTCTAATGGGACAACCCAAGGAGCCAGTTTTTCTCGGTGGCGTACGGTAGAAAGGTGGGTTCTTGTTTCTCTCTCTGCAACGCTCTCGTTTGCCTTGCTATTTGGCGCAAAAATTTTCCTCCATCAGCGGTACGACTTAGCTTTTCGGCCATTTTCTGTTTTTCTTTTTTTTTTCTTTTTTTTCTTTTTTTTTTAAATTCCCTCAAAATTTCCCCAACATTCAGCTAAGTTCAGTACCATTGTTTAGGCCCAAAAACATCCAGTCCCATTTCGTCTGGTATGATGAGTACAAGGTGTGCGGCAACAAATCACAAAGTTAACCCAATGTGCAATAAACCACAAAGATTACCAACAAAGCACTTAACCTAAACAGCCGACCCGGGTACTTGTCTTAGTGGTTCGCCACTTTGCCGGCTAAAATTACATCATGTACGCTAATGGCGCCTGGTGCATGTTAAATCCGTCGTGGGTGCAAAGTCCTCCAAGTTACCTGTGAATTATACCTCTGGAGGTGCCTTGCAAGGTGAAGGTCTCGTCATCTGATCAAGGCTCTAAATTACGAGACCATCTTGCGAAGCCATTTGCAGTTCAAACAACAGGATGTAACATTAATTAACAGGCGAAACAAAGTATGCTCAACGACAAGCAAGTACTGCAGAAATGATGGCATGCGTAGCAAAGAAATCAGGTTTATTGCCGCTACGCGGCAATTAGGCGGTCGACCGCCCCGATACCAGGTATCTAACCCGTTAAGCTGAGATAACTCGGCAGGTAGGGGCCTGGCCATCGGTTAGAAAGAAAAAAAAAGATCTTGATTGAAAATTTTCACTGTTCTCCCTTGCAATTCTGCCTTTTAGCGAAATTAGGAGTGAAGCAGACATACTTTCTCATTATTTCCGAAGAAATGCACCTCTATTTTTTCATATATGCGTAAAAACATATTACGGGTCAAATTGACCCGCTTCGCGGTTCTAGGTATACATAGTTAGAACTGAAAAATTATTTATGTTATTTGCTATTAAATACGCAAAGTTGTTGTTTACCTTAAAATATGAAAAGTCAGGAAATGAAACAGTTTTTCAATGAAATCTTTTCGCGCGGCGAGAAATTAAACATTGACTTGGGTCAAATTGACCCGCTCCGCGGTTCTAGTGTTAATAGCCGTGTTATTTATTTTTAAAACGTCGCTTCGCTTTTAAATAGGATTATTAGGATAGCTAGAAGTAGCAATAGTAGCACTCTGGATAAAACTTTTCTAGAGGAAAAAAATCCAACTTTGGATTCACAATAATTAAGATATAATTTAATCGCATAAGAATGGCATCCATTTTATTTTAACGTTAATCATCTTAATTCAACCTGTGTTATGAATTCATTAATCTTATAGATTATAATTGATCCATTCATTTAACAGAACAGCAATTAATGAAAATATTTTCAGGAAATTGCTGCGACTTATGCAGACCAAAAATATTCTGTAATTTGTAATTTAATAAAGGTGGAATATCGTATTACAACTTGTGATTTTATTTATATTGAATGACTTTATTATTCGTAAATGTTCATAACTACAACTCCAATTTGAAAATTACCTAGTCGATGTTAGAAAATGTCATTCAACCACTTTTCTGATTCTCTTATGAGATTTACAAAATGGTATATGATTACAAGGTATATATTTTTTAATTATACACCATTTGATGATATTCTTAGATAATGGGAAAAAGTATATACAATATTTTTTTTGTCCTGTATTCATTTATCATTAAAATTACATAAGAAAATCCATTTATTTATGTATTTGCTCTGTCGTAATATTTTCACTGCAATTTGTCAAAATTAATGGAATAATATGGATAATTACCTTAACTGGAATGTGAAAGTCTCTAGCATCATTAACAATGCATCGCGCATTTATCTGTAGCTTTTCTTTCATTAAGCGAGACAAAAATATAAATCATTTCCTTAACTGAACTTTGAATAGTTTTCAATTCATTGATTAAATCTCTGCTGCGTTTGTGAAATTCATTTCGAGTTGCAGTATGTAATACAATCAAAAATTTTAAATTCCAAAGCAAAAATTTATGATTTTCAATCATTCGTCTTACGAGAAGGTTTTCATACTGTTGGTAAATTTGATGATGACTACAAAAGCTACAAACGATGACAATTACTAAAGCTGCAAATCCTGCATGCGTATGGGGAAATTGATATGCTCTACGGGATTTGGGAGTAATTTTTTTTGTGTGAACATGTTACACAATTGTCAATCGTATTTGCTGTGGATGTTGATTTGTAGCATTCTATAATGGTTACACACACATACACACATATATATATATACATATGTATATATATATGAGGGAGTAATATCCAATGAAAACAATTTGATTTTTTCATTCTTGTTTCTCAAACAATGAGCTGTTTTAAACTATAATGCAATATATCACAAAATACATCATTTTAATATAAGATATTTTATTTCTTGATTTATATTTCCCTTATGCAAAACATTCGTTGCAGTTAATTTAAACAAATGAAATGTGGCTTTATCATAAATGAGACATGAAAACTCATTTCATCATGAAAAAAGAGAGAGAAAAAAAAAGAACAAAGAAAAAGAAAAAGGAATAAGGAATATATAAATAAATAGTTTTTTTTCCATACTTACGGTAACTTTTCTTTCACAGATGGGTGAAAATTTCATTACAACTTTTTTTCCTAGGTAAACTTTGAGTAATTTTCCGGTCATTGATTAAATCTTTGCTGTGTTTGCAAAAATTATTCGCAGGTATCGTAAAAAGTAGTCGTGATAAAAGTGAGCATGGAAATTCTACAGATGAAAAAATCCAACATGATTTAATTTTGCTTTTGTTTATGGAATAAGCTGAATTTGCACATTAAAAAAATCGATTATTTCGATATAAATTATATGAACGACTTTTGAATTGTCTGTAATAATGTTTTGTAAGGTAATTGAAGTAAATTTAAATTTAAATTAACAAAGTATTGTACTATAAATTAAACTTGTCAGTTTTAATAAACACTTAACAGATAAATTACGTTATATTTATGCATTTCCATTTTAAAGATTCTCTACTTTTTTTTTCTTATAAAAAATTTACATCGAAATAAAACTTAAATTTTAATTTAAAAAATATTTTAAACCTTTTTTTTATAAAATATTTTAACATGTTTTAAAAAATCGATTGCGATTCAAAAGATTTAAAAAAAGATTTAAAGTATTCTTAATTAAAACAAAGTTGTAATAATTTTCGTTATTTATTGTTGTTTATTATATATTTGCATATAAGAAGGTTTCACCAATATTACATGGTTGATTTTCTCCAAATCGTCCAAAATAAGAGGTATGAAGGAGTGATGAATTTTAACAAAATACCCATTTCCTTTTTTACCCTTTTCTGAACTGAGATTAGGCTTATTGGGCTTTAACTATATATAAAAACTTATAAATCAATAATAATAATTAATTTTAAATATTCACCTGCATTGAGTATAGGCTGATACGAAAGTGATGAGACTAAAATACTATCATACCACTTCCTCATCTGCATCTTCTAAATACAGGTGAATATTAAAAAATATATTAATTATTATTGTTTTATAAGTATGTAGATATAGTTAAAGTCCACTGAACATAATATCAATTCAGGTAATGGTATATAAGTAAATGGTATTTTGTTAAAATTCAACACCGCCTCACAATCACTCCTTCATAGTTCCTATTTGACCTATTTGGAGCACACAACTTCACCCGCACATTGATAATCATTGCATTGGAATTTTATGCTGGAATTTTATGTTTTCTATTATTTGCTTATTTAATGCAAAATTTATGCTGCAATTAGTATAAGTTAATGAAAAAGTATTAATGGTGAAATATCTTAAAAAGGAGATTAAAGAAATCTAACAATGACCATGTAAATTGAAGATAGATCTATATAGTTTACATTTCAGGCCGTTATTCCTTCACTAATATATATTCTGTTATTATTATTACTATTTTAATTAGAAAAATGTATGGATTTGAAAAGTCTAGATTAAAACAAATAAGTTTCTAAAGACTATTGTCTACCCCTTTTATTTTCTAACTTAAGAACAAAAGGAATATTTTTTTAATTTATGGTTTTATACTTTATACTTTTGTTTTTAAACTCATCCTTAATTAATTTATTTACAATGCTAAATAGTTTTGCATCTTCTTTATGTTTGAAATTATTATTATTATTTTTTTTTTGACATGGAGATTTGTATTGCAGTCAAATATTATTTTTCAATGCGTACCTAATGTATTCACAACTAACATACGTACCTACTACTAGTAAAGTTGCGCCGCAACTAGAAAGTCCAAAAGATAGTTGAGATTTTGTCAGCATATTTTGTCTTTTCACAAGATTTAAAGGAATTACTTTCAGTGTTAGTAAAGAAAAAAAATCTGTAGTTACAGAAAAAAAAACTTTTGTCTCATAGAATAATACAGTGTATGAAACTACATTGTACACCAATATTACATTTAAAATTTTTCTGTTCACCTAAAAGGAGATAATTAATAATGTTACAGATCTTACAAAATTTACACATACATTTTATTTTAATATTCTTCGGTTTCCAAAACCCGATGTTATAGCCTAGGAATATTTTCGTTAATAGCCGTTTTATTAATTTTAAAAACATCTCTTTGTTTTTAAATAGGATTATTAGCTGTAAGTAGCAATAGTAGCACTCTTGATAAAATTTAGTGGAGGAAAAAGTATTCAACTTTGGATTCACAATAGTTAAAAAATAGTTTAATTGCAAAAGAATGTCGTCCATTTTATATAAATGTTAATCATCTAAATTCAATCTGTCTTATGAATTCGTTAATCGTATAGATTATATTTGATCCGTTAATTTTATAGAACAACAGTTAATGAAAATATTTACAGGAAATTGCTGCGAATTTTGCAGACCAAAAATATTCTGTAATTTGTAATTTAATAAAGATGGAATGTCGTATTTCGACTTATAATTTCATTTATATTGAGTGTTTTTATTATTCGTAACTGTTCATAACTGCAACTCCTATTTGAATATTGCGAGTCTATTTTCGAAAATGTCATTTAAACGTTCCACCCACTTTTGGATTTGCCCGCACGTCATAAGGTCATAAGGTTGCTAATTGTGATTTGATTGTACTTTGAACGGGAATATATATTCCAATCATGGTTTATTATTCCCACTAATACATTATACTGTAATTTTTCTATTATATAATACGAGTGTTCTTTTATTATTATTATTATTATTATTATTATTATTATTATTATTATTATTATTATTATTATTATTATTATTATTATTATTATTATTATTATTATTATTATTATTATTAAATTAGGCAAACCTTTCTCTTTTCAAAAACCGGTGTTAAAGTGTTAATTATTCTGTTAAAGACATGAAAAAAGGCATAAATTGAAAGTTTTTTTTGCAAAGCTTTTGATCAGTTAAGGGGTTAATGCGTGTAAAAAATAATTTAAAAAGTATAGAAAATAAAAATACATTTGCTAAAAATGTGGTTTTCTACGTATATACTTACACATTTCTACTAAATATTAATAAAGTTTTTAAACAAAAGATTAAAGCAATCAAAATTACCTTTGTAATTGTAATTTAATATGGATAATAAGCATAAATGTCCCATGGATACTTTAGTAAAACATACAAGATAAACCCATGAACAATCGGATACGTAAGTACTTAAGTATTTCTTTCTCTTTCTTTATTGACCCCAAAGAAAGTTCGATAAGCTTAATAAATCTGTGGAGAAAGCCCATGTTTTTATATCAAACAAAACTGTTTTTTTTAAGATTTAGCTATTTTTACTATGATGTCGTATGCTACCTTATCGTATCTTGAAATTACGATGTTTGACTGTATTACTTAAGAAATCGAGTTTGACAGCCGTCAACAACATTTTAAATTTTTTTTATCTAATTATAATAATGAAACATAATTTTCTTTATAGCAAGCAATAACACGATAGAAAAATTAATTAACCGCAGTAAGAAAAACTTCAAAAGCTTATTATAAAAAATTGTGGCAACTTGATCACATGTGGTCTCGTGACACCTTATATGTATGTCCAGTTACCGCATTCTTGAAAAATATTGAGGTAACTGTAATACAGGTTTTACTTTTGATACATGATGTAGATATGTAGAGCTATCTAATAATATTAATGTATTTATATGCCTAATCTTTAAATAAGAGATTGTTTAATAAAAGTACTTGCCGTATTTTAATATCAAATCAAAAAAGTTTAACCATATTGACGTTTTTTGTAAAAACATGTAACCTAACTTTCGGCAACCTATCGCAGAAAAGAAAGAGTTATGATTGAGTTAACACACATTGTTTTACGAAGTGGTGATGGGGATGAGGACAAAAGCTAAAACTTCAAAGACATCAACGATTTTTTATAAAACAGCGTACTTCCCAGTTCCCTCTTCGGTCTAGTTATTCCCTGATACCCGACTGAAAAGTCTGACCGAAGCATCTACAAACGTTGTGGACCGATTTCTAAAATTGATTACAAAGGATTTCAAATTAAAAAAAATATATATATGTACCAAAATCTGAAATAAAACTTTATTCTTAACTATTATTCTGTGGACTTAAATATCTTACATATTGACTGTTTTAATCCAAAAGATCAATACGTTGCTGAAAGTTTCTAAAGTATTCTTCATCCAGATAATTCAGGAATGGATTAGTACCTGCAGAAATTACTAAATTGAAGAAGGATTAACCTATCATTAAGAAATTTAAAATTCAAAACAGCGCAGTTTTCACAATCATTATCATTTATCATACACACAACAGTTTTGTTTTCGCATCACAACTGTAGAACCTCACAATCATTAATGCATCAAACTCTAGTATGAAAAAAAGGCACAAAATATGGCTGTTACATTAATATCTTCTTAATTGTAAAAGTTTAAAGTATAAATTGTAATTGTAAATCTATAACTCTTACACTGTAAAAAATATCCGTTAACATACACAAACTTTTCGGTAAAATTTTACGGAATAGTTTCATTTTCCCGAAAAAACAGTAGAATTTCCGTATTTGACATTGTGAATCACAAATCCGAATAAATCACGGAAGTGTTCCATAAATTTTCCGAAAACAGTAGAGTGTAGTGATGCCATCTATGCCAGGAAAATACAAACATTATACCGATAGGATGTTTTTTAATCAATTTGCTAGAACATATCTCTATTTCATTCTGTTTTAATAATAAAAAGCTAATGTATTTTTATAATATTAAGAAAATAATAAAAAAATAATAATATTTGATTAATTCTTTTTAAATTTGAAATAGCTGAAAGGGAAAGTTGGTTATAAATTTTAAAATAATTTTTAATTTATTTATATCATATATATATATTTTAAGTGCGTAGGGTAACATCCCCAGTAATTGGCATGCACCAGTGATTGGCACATCCTACAAACATGTCCTAAAACAAGATTTATATCCAGTCTTTTAAAAATGCAAGACCAAATACCAGTTATATGCTCATTTTCGTTAAAGATTATAACTTTGATTTATGCTACAAGATGACAACAGTACCTAAGAAAAAGAAACAATTATGGCTTGTATGAAATTACCCATTTTTGTTGCAAATGCTTCTTCTTTGGATTAAGTAAGGCATGCTTTTCAATTAATTATTATATGATTTATAATATATTTTAAATTTTAATTGACAGCGGTTTTGTTTAGTTAAAAGGGGTTACTTTAATTGTGTAAAAGTATTTTCGACACAAATATTTGGATTTCTGAATTAATGATAGATGCCAATTAATGGTGCTTCAATTCTGCTAGTTCCAAGTAATTGGCACCTATTCCAATTATAAGGAATTCGCAAGGAATATGAGATTAAACCCCTTATTTTGGAAGTACTTTTAAAGTTATAGACTAGTTTTGTTTATCATTTGTTTTTATATGAAAATATGAAATATTATCAGTAATTGGAATCCATTAAAGCTTTATATGACAATTACTGGGGACAGCATGACAATTACTGGGTATTAATATAAGTATATTGTATTGTTTTAAAGTGTTCACATTTCAGACTAATATGCTGATTTATTACTCTGAAAAACCTGAAATATGGCATCTTTATCTACGGTAAATTCATTTAAAGCGATTAAACCCAATGCAAAATGTAAAGTATTTTTTTAATATAAGCTTGTGCCAATTACTGGATCAGAAAGTGTCATACATTGGTGCTCTAGGTGCCAATTACTGGTGATTTTTATAAAAATAATTTTTAAAATTTTTTTGCCTTTAGTGCGCAAAATATATGCACAGATATGCATTCTTTGATTTAAAAATATTTTCAAGTAAATATCTTATTTCTTTGTAATGAAAATTGAAGTAAGTTTAAAGACAAATTCTTAAAGTGCCAATTACTGGGGAAGTTACCCTAGGATATTTTAAAATGAAAAAAAAATTACTTTTAATTTTAATTTATATAATTTTTAATTTATTCATATTAAAAAGTTCGCACATAACATTAAAAATATATCGAAATATATTGCCGAAATTATTACAATTTTGAGGATTACATAAGTTATAAAAAATCAATAACTGAAATTTATTTTTATAACCTATTAGATTTAACTTTATTGAGTTTACATTAGATCGTCAAAAAATAATTTTTACATAAGGAAATATTAAAGAAAACGGAAATATTTTGTGAAAAAACCGAACTATTTCTGGAATTTACGGAAGTAGTACTGGCACCTAGATTACCAGTACTATTTCCGTTTTTTAACGGAATTTTTTTTTTTTTACTGTGTACCGTTAATTGGAGTAAACAATTTAATTAGTTTATATATCTTTATTCTTACTTATTTATATTTTTATCCAACTTCAAGCAAACTATACAGAGAATGGATTTAGTGGTTATTATAATCATCGGTAGGGCATTAACTCATATATTTATGCATATGAACAAATAGAACATGCTAAATAAATAACCAGATATCCTTTAGAAAGTAACAGAGAATTGTATTGTGATATTTATCCCCAAAAATGATAAACTAATTAGGAATATAGTTTGAAAATTGTTGCAAAACATTTAACCCAATCAAATGCATAAATTTACTATTTCGTTGTTTAATAATAATGATAGATTAGTTTTATTGTGTAGAATGATAAAAATTTTTGAAATATATTTTAATTATAATAGAAACTATTTGTTTTAAAATTTTGCTAAAGCTGTTCATTTGTCGTAAAACTTACGAAAGAACAGATAAATATTTCTCTTTAAGTTGCGCATTCTTGTTTGGATTGCTTAAAACTTAGCTTAAAATATTTTTTCTAAATACCAGTATTATACATTTAGAAAATTGGCATTTAGAAAATTCTGGCAATATGTTTCTGACGTCAGGATTTTCCAAGTACATGTAGAAAGTATTTCGAAACGTTTCTACGTTAATGTGTACATACATTTTGCAAAGCGCTGTAAAAAATATTTTTTCTAAATACCAGTATTATACATTTACAGAGTTATTTTGCGCTTTGTTATTTGTGCAGGTTTATTTTTGCTGAAAATATTTCTGATAGAGAAAAAAAAAGTTTTTAGTTATTATTATTTTTTTTGAGTAACTTTGAAAAATATTTTAACTAATTACTATTCGTAACGTTATATTTTATAATATTAAGATGATAAAATAATTATATCTTCTAAAATTATATTAATAATAGCACTAAAATCCAATTTTAAAAGAGGGCGAAATTAAACATTTTTCAGAATTTCCTTTGAATAATCTTTGACTGCTTTTGAATAATTTAATAAACTGTAATGTCATACCTACAAGATACTTTCTGATTACACAAAATTGTTCAACAGCATTAAAATCTGCAAAATATCAGGAAACCTTAATTTTATTAATTCCAAAACGGAAAAAGAAAGTAAAAATCAACAACTTACTTGGATTGCATCACATGATTTCTGTGTTCACGTGTATTGGTTAAATTAAGTTGCCGTCTTCGTACAGTATTAAAATCTTTGCAGCATATATAGTTAATATTCCTGGTCTTTAGAGAAGGGGAAGAGAAACAAATGTATTGATGTTACATTACAGAAAACACGCATTAAACTTCTCACACAATAAAATTCTCAGACTGTGGCATGTAGTCAGTCGTTCGTAATCTGGCAATATTTGAAACTCGAATATACAATATTATTTGGCAGGTAAAACGACTAATATATCAATACTTATCTACTCCGGAAAAAGGGTTGCATATTGAATCACTTATAGATGAAAAATATTTGACCCTCTTTAACCTTATATCTACCGACGGTACTTTAAAGTACCATGGAGTAAAACTTTATATAACACTTATTCATTCTGTCTATTAATAAAAGTTTTTTTTATTTTTTCCACACAAAACACTCTTCTCGAACAAATTTAGACACAATAGAGAAACAGTTGAAGCTAAATATTTCCAAAAAAATGTAGTTTTATTATTCATTTTTATAGGAATTTCTTTTCTTTCTTTAAATAAAATTGTATGAAACATATCCAACTGCAAAAGCGTTACCATTTATAGAGAGGATCATGATGCATTTGAACTCATCGAATTTTTAAGAATTGTGATATTTTCAAAAGAGTAATTTTAAATAATCTGACTATTTTTGTAAATATCTCGCAAAAATTATAACTATCGATATATTTAATCAGTTTTAATTTTAAAAAATCTAAATTCCACATTATTATTATCTGAATATTCCAGTATACCTTCAGACATTAAAGAAGATAATTAATGAGGTGGATCAATTTATTGATAAGTATTCGGTAGATAAAGGGTTAAGCTGAAGAAAAAGCGTAAAAACACTTAGTGAAATATAAAAACTATATTAAATTTAATATAGTGGTGGAGAAGTATTTTTTCATTCACCTAAGATGTGAAAACCTATTTTTAATTGCTGCTAGGAACATTCCAATTTACCTACGGAGCATTGGGAATCCATTGTCTACGAGGACGATAATCAGATTAAACTGAACAGAAAAAAAAATAAGAATCAGACTACACTTTGAATAAAAGGATTGAAGCTACTTTTATTATTTGTTGTATTTACTGATAAAATTGCTTATTCCCAAATCGCATCAGCAGCACCATTTCAGTAGCAAAGTACATTGTACATTAATAAAGCCCTTAAGTGGAAAAAAATTCTAGAAATATTGAAATATTTATTTTGAGAGCAATGAGAGACCACTGTTATCATTCGGGTACTGAAGTCTGGCCCCTATATCTTTCTTAATGTCTCACATTCTGCCATTAAATCAAAAGACAAAAAAGGGAGACATATATTAAAATTGTATGTTATTTCTGAAAGACATACTTTGTTACATTTCTAATAATATCGGCTTGTAAATGATTAGGTTCATTATGACAACCCTATCTTAAACAGTTCCTTATTCCACACCAGTAGAACAGCATTAAATAAAAAAATTTCAAACCGTTGGCATCGTGTAATTTTTTTGTTAATAAAATGAAACCGAATGCAATCCACTAAAGTTGGGTAACAGATCTCAAAAGTCACCAAAACTTCAAAAATAAAATATAATACAACATATTGTACTTTTCAATCTGCTCTTTGATTTTTCTCGCTATGGAATTATCAGGGAATATGAGTGGTTAAGTATTTTTGACACAAAATTAAGATACATTCTTTCGCACAAATTAAATAAATTCACAGAAACAGAAAAAAAATTCCATTAGCATTTACAAGTCTTTTAGCCTCAGTTAACCAAAATGGTCTTTAATTTTTTTTATTATAAATTCAAAACTTCATTAAAACAATGTCTGCACTTTAATGTATAAAGAAACAACTTTTGAAACATTTGAAAGTATGCCTTTGAAATGTTTCATTTAAAATAGCCAGAAAATCTAAAAACTTAAAATTTTAATAAAAATGAAAAGAATAAGTAAATTTAGGAATTCATAAGCGATGTATATTTTAAGGGCTGTGGGTGTTTGTATAATTTTTTTAGCCTTTTTTTCGATATGTGCTTTTTTATGCTTTGGTACAGTTTTCTAAAATTTAACTTTAGATAAACAGTTAAAACTTATTATGATTGTGTAACTATCTTCTATCTATGTAAATACCTAATATTATAGGTCTGAGTAAAAAAAAAAAAAAGAATGAATGAAAAATATGTTCTTAAAAATTATAAAGATTTTCAAATTGTTTTAGTATAATATTTTAATTTTATTTCTTTTCGGCCAAAATGAAAATTGTTTCATATTGTTCTCATCATTTTAATTGTTCTCAGATAATTTGTTTTCTGTTACCACAACAAGTTTTAAGGTGATATGTAAAATAGTTTTTTAGAAAGGTGAACTAAACAGTCATATTGTTCAATATATATATATATATATATATATATATATATATATATATATATATATAAAGTTAATTGGTTTTTGAAAACAAATTTATGCACATTACACACTCGGCAGTCTAATCGCGAAGACAAATAAATCGATGATGCAACTTAAAATGAAATTATCATGAAATATATCTTAATCGAAAGCTGCTGCAACGAGTCGTTGCTGCTGCTTTCATAGTAGACGCACGTCTTCTTTTGCGCTTGCCGAAGAAATTTTCGGATCTTTCGAAAGAGCTAGCGAATCTATGAATTTTTAAATTTTCTTTAATTTGATACACACCAGTTTCAACTTATTTTCTTTTGTAAACAGAGGGTTAAGGGAAAATGAAAAAATATAAATGGCAAATTTCAGTTAACAACTGGTAGTGAGATCCAACCACCTCTAATTTTACAAATAGAAAATTAATATTTTATATACTTTTTTTAAATATATTACAAACATTAATATTTTATGTATTTTTTATAATACTGTACGTATTTAAATTACCTTGTACTTTTTTTTATAAAACTGTGTGTATTTAGTCTATTACCATTTTCTAGATATTTCGTATAATATGGGTACATGGGACCTTGTTGTAAATATATTAGGATGGGAACTTCGACAGATCACCCATACAGCTGATTTATGACTCTCAGAGATACAGATTTTTATAAATAAATAAAGACATTTAGGCAGAAATGTTAGATAGGTGAAAATTTATGGTGAATACAGTGGACAGCCATGAATTTACGATGGGGGGGGGGGCTGAAAGCAGGGGATGAAACGGTTAGGCAGACTCCATGGCTGATGCATCTATTCAGAAAAAAAGAGAGATTTGATTTTACCAAGTTCCAGTGCAGATAGTTAGGGCTTAGATAGGGGGGGAACCCCTATTTTCTGAGAGAAAAAAAGTTGCTCTCCCCGACTTGGAGGATTCTGTTCGGTGTCTTTTCTGTTGCGCGTATGAAAGGTTTCTTGATGGGACGAGATTCACTAATTCCCTGGTCTGAGCCGCCGAAGAGTCTTCATGTAGAATGCCCTGGTCTGAGCCGCCGAAGAGCCTTCATGTAGAATGTCCTGGTCTGAGCCGCCGAAGAGTCTTCATGTAGAATGCCCTGGTCTGAGCCGCCGAAGATCCTTCATGTAGAATGTCCTGGTCTGAGCCGCCGAAGAGTCTTCATGTAGTATGCCCTGGTCTGAGCCGCCGAAGAGTCTTCATGTAGAATGCCCTGGTCTGAGCCGCCGAAGAGCCTTCATTTAGAATGCTCTGGTCTGAGCGATCTTAATGTTGTGAGCCCTAAAAACTGAGCCATCGATGAATATCTTGTGTGCGCCTCATGTCGGGTTTCATTAGAATGAGTACTGCTAAATCCGAAATTGTTCAGGGACGAGCTCTTCTATAATTCCCTGATATTTGAGGTATGAGAAGCATTTTAATAGATGAATTTTTGGTAGGGGGTCATCGAGAATAGAATAATCTTTTTTAGAACTTATGTCTCATAATTTATAATAGAGCACCTGCCAGCTCGTTAATTATTTTAAAATATGTATTGTTTATATACCACTGATATTTCAGATTATGATTATAAAATTTTAAAATGTGTCCCTGTTTGGGTATGTAAATACTTGTAAATAAATGTTTTTGTTATGTTAAATTTAATTTCTATTTAATTTCTATGGGATGACTATAAGAACAACATCGAATAGGCTCTTTTTCTTTTAGTTATTTTATAATTTATGGTTTATTAACAGGAGCGGATTTATAAGAGCCAAGTTGTTCAATGTTTAGATTAGTCCAGACTTCATACGAAAAGTGGGCATTGGTCATGTAGTGACCCTTACCAATAGTGACTTAGTGTAGGTAGTGTTTTTTTCCTAGGCTTGTAACCTCTCCAATCAGGAGGCTTATAACCCGACTGCAACAACATTAATGACACAGAATGTACTTGTTCATGAAATATTCTGTAATGTAGTTGATGTTCAACAATTTGTTTTTACATGCCATTTGATTTTAAGAGCGCTATCAATTATACCAAATAACTTTCCGACACATTTTCTGAATTATTTAGGCATAAAGAAGCAAGGATGTACTCAAAGTGTACTTCAATATGGCGATGATGCTTCTGCCTGTTATTCGGAAGGCTCTACGTCACCCCAAAGCGGCATATTCAAGTTTCAACGTGTTTGGTTGTTATGACGTTTTGTACCAATCCATTTACACCCCCTTTATACTTACATACCTAATTACCAGGCAAAATTTATTTGAAACTACTATATCCATTCTAAACTTGCTTTGATAATTTTTTATAGATTGGTAAGACAAAATTTACAAAATATGTATCTTTCAATAATTTTATCTAGCAGATAAAAATGAAAGAAAATTCATCTCTCCAAAAAGTATATACTGTACTACAAAAAAAAAGATGTTTCTCGCCAATATTCTTGTCATAGCATTTTATTATTCCCAAAATATTTACTTATCGCTGAAAGGCACAGTTTATTTCAAGGAAAGTCATATATAGTTGACCAAAGTAATAAATTGTAGATACCGAGATAAAATTTCTGTTCATTTTTATTGTAAATGTCAATATATATGTTTATTAGAAGTACTTTTAGCTATAAGATAGATTTTTTTAGAAGAAGATTTTATAAATTTTCTGTATGATAACGTAAACTTTTTCTATCCATAATTTTCTTATTTATATCTAATTTAATTTTGTAAAAAGTCAGAAATACATGACAGTTTTTTTACGAAGCATTTTATTATTCCTAAAGCATTTACTTATCGCTGAAAGGCACAATTTATTGCAAAAAAGTCATATACGGTTGACCAAAAAAATAATAATAACTTGTAGTTACTGAGGTAAAATTTATTTTCATTTTTACTGATATTCTCAATGCATACATTTATTAGAAGTATTTTTAGCTATTAGATAAATTTTTTAGAAGATGGTTTTATAAATTTCTTTGATGATAAAGTAAACTTTTTCTATTCATAAATTTTCTTATTTGTATTTAATATAATTTTTCAAACATGTCAAAAGTTCATCTCAATTTTCTTGACGTAGCCTTTTATTATTCCAAAAATTTTTACTTGTCGCTGACAGGCATAATTTATTTCAAGAAAAGTCATATACGGTTGACCAAGGCAATAAATTGTAGATACCGAAATAAAAATTTCTTTTCATTTTTATTATAAATGTCAATACATACATTTATTAGAGGTATCTTTAGTTATAAGATAGATTTTTTTAGAAGACGATTTTATAAATTTTGTGGATGATAAGGTAAACTTTTTCGATCCATAATTTTCTTATTTATGTTTAATATAATTTTGTAAATAAGTCAGAAATTCATGACAATTTTCTAAATGTAGCATTTTATTGTTCCTAAAGCATTTACTTGTCGCTGAAAGGCACAATTTATTTCAAGAAAAGTCATATACAGTTGACCAAAATAATAAATATTAGATATTAAGATAATTTTTTTTTCATTTTTATTGTAAATGTCACTACATATATTTATAAGAAGTATTTTTAGCTATAAGAAGCTTTTTTTGAAGACGATTTTATAAATTTTGTAGATGATAAGGTAGATGGTTTTAATCCACAATCATCTCATTTATCTATAATTGTATATGATAATCAAGTGTGAAATTACATTTCAAATGTGGAAAATGACGTACGTTTGTGCACTAAGTAACTTTTAAGGGTTTCGTTTAAGAAGAATGAGCTATTTTGCAACCTTCTCACATCAATGTAATGATAGTTAAAAAGAAAAAAAAATCTTTCAAAAATCTACTCATTCCTTATTCACAACTGTAAACAATTTTTTAGCCTGCTGAAATATAGTATTTATTTGTATTGTAGGACTTTAATGAGTGATATCGAGAAGCATTTTCAAGTTAAAAAAGGACTTTTGCACTCTTTTCAAAAAGTAAATTAAAATGATGAAAGGATATCGAACTGCATTGCACGGAATTCCATGGAAATGGGTGCAGAACAATTGCAGAGATATTATTACATATTTTTTTTTAATTACTTTTAGCTTTCTCTGCAATGTAGACACATATGTTATTATATAAAAGACTTGCCCATTCGCCGATTATGTGCATAAATTAATATGATCCTAGTCCAACTGTCGCAAAGCAACTCATATATTCATAAAGTGTATATAATTTTGACTGCAAGTATTAAATTTATGTAAAGAGGGTGCAATAAAATTAAAAATAATCAACTCAACTTTGTATGTAAGAACAACTGGAGTTTTGTTGTTGTTCTTGTTTAGAAAGTCGAGTCCATCATTTTTAATTTTATTGCAGCCTATCTTCAGTCAAAATTACATATAAATTAACTAACTCATATATAATATATTGAACTTCAACGAATTTGGTTGAGTAGTTTTTATGAGCTCGTGTTTGTACGATTCAATGAAATTTCAAACAAAATGACGTATTTGAAGGAATGGAACAGAATATTATTTCCTGATGATTGCCGCTGGATTGCAGGGACCAAATGCCAAGAAATTTAAATAAAATTTATATTTATATAATGAAAGATCTATATTATTATTATCTTTATCCCCTATCAGGTGAAACAGTTAGCATTTCAAAGCTCATATTGTATCTTTTTAAATTTCGTAAATGTGGAGTCATGCATTTCATCATAGGATTTTACTTAAAATTGTTTTTTCGGTTCAGAAATAAATAAAATATATTTAATTATCTCAATTCCCACTAATTTCAGCAAATTCTTGGGTTTCCAGTTTTTATATTATCCCTAGCAATAATAAAAAATTAACTTCCGTACACAAAGAAAACTTTACAATTCTGTTTGTGAATAAAAATAAGTTTTTTTTTAAATTGTACTAAATTTACAATAGAAAAACTGTAACAATTTCTAAATAAACTAAATTTTTCATAACGTGATGCTTTAACCCCTTCGCGATGGGAGTCTTTTACGAAATGTTTAATGTTTTGTCACCTGTTTTTAAAAACAGAAATTTATAGCTTATTAAACCGAGAAAATGCTCCGATTCAATAAAATAAATTTTGCAGTAAAATTTTACTGGTGGGAATAAGCAAAAAATTTTAAGCCTTTTTTGCAATACGTATACGTGTCCCGTTCAATAATATTTGTAAATTTTAGTTATATACACTGTAAAAAATAGTCTCTTTAATCCATGAAACATTTCCGGGCTGCAGAGTTTTCAGGATGTTTATGTTAATATATTTTTTTCTTTAACAGAGTAGGTAAAATTTACGTCGATTCCAGAAAATGAGATAAAACAAACATTTTTGACTTATAAATCAAACCTGGTATCTTAGTGTTGCGAGATTATTCCTCAAACCACTCGGCTAAAATTTTAAAGTAGTGAAGTTGTAAATATGTTTTCGCAAGATGGGAATGGTTTGATTAATTTCCGTAAAAAACTTTGAATTTTGAAGCTAATTTCAAAAAAAATTTCTTCTTTATTGAGATTGTGGCTGGAATTTTAATATTTTAATATTAAAATAGGATAAAAATATAAATTACAAATATTTTAATGTAGAATGCTACATATGGAATTTGAATAGTATATTTTTATGCGAGATTTATTTGGAATACAATCGACTTTTTTCCATTTATTATTTTAATTTAAATATCTAATTTAAATGTGTTCATTTAAAATGTATATTTTTATAGCTTAAAAAATTGAATTGAGAATACATTTAAATGGATGAGAAAATTAATTATTATTTAATTTTTGATTTAGAAAAGTTTTTTTTCTTATTTTTAAAATTAATAAGAATTTTTAATTTATAATTTTTATCGTTTTTCGTTTTTATAATAAATTTGGATTTTAGTATTAATAAAGCCAATACGCATGCGTATTAGGAACGAAAGGAATTTCGGGAATAATTTAAGGATAAAATATGTTCTATAAAAATACATTTTTTAAATGAGGAAAAATTTAGTACATAAGGAAGTGCTTTTATGTCTGCATAGCTTTAAAGAAATAGTGATATTCCAAAAAATTAAAAATATAATGTTATTATTTTTTTAAAGTAGTTTGAAAACTTCATAGACATGTTTAAAAACAACCAATAAGCTAAATGCATGGAAAAGAAATTTTATACATATCCAATTAAGAATGCATGCATTCACATAATGTGAACAAACTACTACAAGACATGTTATTTGGCCTTTTCAAAATATCAAATAAAGCGATTTTCGATAGAGAAACGTAATTCATATACATTTTTCCTTCCTTTAGGGAATTATTCAACTAAGAAAATAAAATTGTGATACACATTAAGTAAATGTTTCAAAGATAAACCTCTATTACATTAATGGGATTCAAAATGAAGTAATCAAAATGTCTCTTGATATTCGCTGCGAAAAATATTCTCCCGGATACCATAAATGTATTAAGTTATAGGAAATGATGCAAGATTTCGAAACTTCAATTTAAAAAAAAATTCTAAAGGGAATCGTCTCGCACCTTTGATAATACCTTACGATTACCAAATGCGTAAAGCTAATTTTTAAAATTTCTTTATATTTTATTTTTATTAATGTACTATTTAAGTTGACTCAAATATTAAGAATTTAAGCAAAATTGATCTATGATACTAAAATACACATTCAATACAATCTAGAGTGCAAAGAATATTTTTATTAATTTACTAGGCCACACAAAAGTATTCTATTACATAATAGTATAGAGGGGCAGATTGTTTGGATTACATTAAAATATTTTATATTTTATGAAAATGATATACGTTTCTCAAGTCCACTAAAAGTTATTTTTTGTGTAGTAATATGTAGGTAGTATTTACAGGGACACACAAAAGATTTTGAATACACTACTGTACACTTATACGAAGATCTTAATATTTTTAAAACTTTGTTATAGTACGAACGCACCTCATTTGCTACGGTTAACGTTCAATTTCCAACTTGTTATACATAACGGTTTTGTTATACATATCGTGATTTTATCTATTCCTGATCAATAAACTGCTACAAGACATGTTACTTAAGCCTTTTCAAAATATTAAATAAAGCGAATTTCGATAGAGAAACGAAATTTGCATGTATATTTATTTCCTTTAGGGAATTATTCAACTAAGAAAATAAAATTGTAATACGCATTAAGTAAATGTTTTAAATATAAACCTCTATTACATTAATGTAATTCAAAACGTCTCTTGATGTTCGCTGCGAAAAACATTTTCCCGGATACCATAAATGTATTAAGTTATAGGAAATGATGCAAGATTTTGAACCTTGTATTAATATCATTTTCCAAAGGGAATCGTCTTCGCTTCTTCGATAATAGCTTACAATTACCAAATACGTTTAGCTAGTTTTTAAAATTTCTTTATATTTTATTTTTATTAATAAACTATTGATGTTGACACAAGCATTAAGAAACTACTTTTCATATGTTCGTATTTCCAAAAAAATAATGGATAGATCATATTGTTTTATAAAATATAGTCACACTATTATAACATTTGAATTCATAAAAATGCATTTCTGGAAAACGAGTTTTCTTATACTGATAGATCTATGCTTTATCATATGAGAAGGACTGCAGTTGTCCTATTATGATAATTTGAATGTTTTCGACAATATCGACAATACATCTGCACCGAGATTCCCTGTTAAAATATTATGCAAATTGTTCATATTTAAACATTTTTTATTGATATCGGTTATTTTACTATGTTACAAAGTGTTTTCCTGATTTTTAACAGTGTATAATTAACTATATACATACTACATTCTTGGTTTTACTTCATTTAGTTTAAATTATAGAGAATATCCATAAAAGAATTATCCAGTTATAATTTTTTTAATATGAACTTTAAGCATTTTAGAGTGTTGGTTTAAGTTCACAAATAAAAAATTACTCAAATAGTTTTAGATAAGCGCACCGCGTACTGCTTTGTTATTGACTCGATTGCAGTGTCACATAAGCAAAAGGGAAAACCCCCAAGCGTAAACTATTAATATCGGGAGGACTATCTGAAAGCAATTAGAGCCATGAAATTTTGTAATTCAAGCCTTTAAAAAGATTGTGCCTATATTCCACCGCTATTTAATGAATTATTAGATTTTAAATTTAGAATTGAAGAGGCTAATGTTTTTATTACTTCAGACAAGCTAACCGAAGTGTGAGTAAAATTTAACTTTAAATTGGATAACGTAACTTAACATGCATACATTGAACATTTGTACGAAAAATAGATTATAGGTATATACAAATGTTCAATAGAAATTTTAATACAGCAATTTATAAGAGTATAATATATTCAACTATAACCTGTTATAGGTGAATGTAAGCGTTATATATGTGTGTATGCGTGTTTTACGTATAAAAGTAAGTAAGTTTAACTTCACTTTCTTATAAATATTTTTGTAAAGAGTTTAAAGAAGTTTATAGAATTAAATTGTTATAATAAGCCATTGGAACTGGAGCTATTTTTTGTTAACACTTTTGTTTAAAATAAAGGATTTTTAACCAGAAAAAAGCGAGAGGACTAAACTGATATATTTCATTAGAAAATGTTCTATTAACCGACAGTCTTCTCTAATGATTATCGCAATTTTCTTTATTAGTTATTTTCATTTTTAAAAGAAATTCTTTAATAACATTGGTTGTTAATTTCAATTGATCTGAAAGACTGCTTTATTTATAACAACAGAAAATAAACTAAAACAATACTTTTGAGGTAGTTAATCCGTATTACTACAATTTATTCTGAAACTTTTCCCAATGCCAAACAATATAATTATGTTAAATTTCACATACCCGTATTAGTTATGTATTTATTCACTGGAAAACATCACAGTTATCCTGCAATAACAGTTTCCTGTTCATAACAAAATTATCTTATTTTTTAATGTTAGTTTATATTTTATCACATCTTGATTTCTTTCCGACAGGTTTTGTAAGACACTTTTAAGTTATTTTTGTATTTATGATGCTTCTTTTATTTATGCATTTCCTTGAAAACTTTTGTATTTAAATATTATGTCTTAAAGATTATGTCTTTGCAAACATCTAATAGTACACGATCCACATGTATCATCTATAATTCACCAAATTCCAAATTCTTATACCAGAAAAATAAAAGATTTATGTTTCTTTAGAATTTGCCGTAGGATAAAATACAAATAAATAGATTGTGCTCTGTTTATAAAATAAAATAAGTATTTATGGGATAGACTAAAATTAAGTAGACAATTGTCAGAAAAACTTTAATCAAAAAATCGAAGCCACAAAACCGAAGTAATAAAATCCCGTTACTAATCGATTTATAGTGGTTAACGTATTTTATAATTAAGTGGTTTTCATACGTCTATTCTTGAAGTATTTATGCAAATATCCATAAACACATCTTTATGCCCTCATAAATTAGTAATTTAAAGTTATTGAGAAGTTCTTTAGCCATTTTTATCCTTTTTTTGCACACACACACATGTATGCATATATATATATATATATATATATATATATATATATATATATATATATATATATATATATATATATATATATTAGTACTACATTTTGCCGTTGTTAAATACAACGAAATGTGTAATCCACCTTTTAAAAACTCATAGAATTATTCAGGGATAAGTGGAAAATAAATGTTACTTATTGTTTTTATATATATTTACTTCAAACCAAAAACAACAAAACCAATTCACGAAGCAAAATTAAATCCAAAAATAAAGCGATTGTCTTATTCCTTAAAATACTCAGCTTTCGCTTAAAAGTTTTGGGGGAATCCCATGGGGGGGGGGTAATTCAAACCCATTCCCATTTTGACATACATTAACAATACCACCGAACATACATTGCTATTATTTACAATATGATATTCCAGTTAATAATTTATAAGGCCTTTTTGCAGCCAAATTAACACTTTTACTTTGAAAGGTATTTAAGACAATATTGAAACTAATTTACATACAATGCTTAAATGAGAACATTAAATAATTAATATACAATCAGATGTTGGATGTAAGTAATATTTTTCATGACTTCTATAATTTTAATGCTTTAGACCATCAAATGCTGACATTGACATACATTAGATATACTTACATTGTATAAGGCACAATACTACATTATGTGTATTAAGATATTGATCTAGTAATAATGTTCTTAACATCAGTAATTTCCACATATTGCACTATATATCACGGTTATCATTTGAAATCATGTTTTATGTTAATCAATATTTACAGATAGCTATATCATAAACTGTAGAATTAACTATATTAGCTAATAAAACAATAATTATTTGACTATTCTTAAACATACTATAGAAAACATGTAAGTGGGGGAGGAAATTAAGATCTTGATTAAGAAAAATATATATCCAATGAGTACAGAATAAATTACAATGAAACATAAAGAGAACTGTCCCATTCTATTCCACTCTCTCCTTTTTATTGTGCGGAACACTGAGAGCACATAATGTTATCTTGTTTCAGAAACCTATCAGTGCCATCTATCGGAATCCATGAGTAACACTTTAGCTTTCTACCTCCTCCAAACAAACTTCCACCCCCCCCCATTTAGGGAAGTGAAGGGTTAGAAAGAGATAAAAAGTATTCTAAGTCACTCTCCATCCCTTCAAATGTCTCCACTTGAAAAATCAGGTAAATTAGTCGCTCCGTTTTGCCATGAAAGACGGACAAACGGACACACGCACTTTCCCATTTATAATATTAGTATGGATATAAATCTCAAGATTTTGACATTTCTTCAAATTGTTTAAATCTTGTTACTTTTCTTCATTCTTTTAATATGAATTATTTTTTACAAAAGAAAAATAAGATCGAAAACTTATTTGTTCTTTATCTACCAATATCGTTCTCTTTAGTCGTCGCCTGGTCTTCTCTTCTATCTGTCTGTCTCTATGTCTATGTATATAATGCGCAAAAATCACCCGAGCGAATAATTTGAAATTTAATATATATAATATTTCTGGAATTGAGTTTAGTCATATCAAATTTTATAAAAATCGAATCACATTAAAGATATTAATAAAATGTTTTTTATTGTTTTAAATTCTGTTATATGTAATTAAATTATTGATAATTTATGATTGATGACGGTTCTGGTTTCCGTGGTAGTTATTCTATTAAATCCTAACATACATAATTAATACAATGATATCCAATGATAGCTGTTTTATTTCACCATGAAAAAAATAAATATTTCCATCTTTTCTTGGTGATTACGTCCTACACAGTAAAAAAAAAAAATTCTGTGAAGGTACTAAACATTTTCTAGGAAACTGGGATTCCAAGAACTTTTCATGTAACGATAACAGGAAAAATTCGTGTAATCGATTCTGAAACTTGAATTTTTGCTGCTACCGTTACAGGAAAAGTTCTTGGAATCGCAGTTTCCATGAAAAAGTTTAGTACCTTTGCAGATTTTTTTTTACAGTGTACTTTAAATGGTTTCCCATTAATTCGGTATTACTGAATTTAATATATATAATCGTAATAAATTTTATATTAATGCATTTTTACATAAGAAGGAAACAGCCAATCTACCAAAAAATGAATATTTATACGACAAGCTATAGTACTAATGCACTTTATTTGTCATGTCTGACGTACAAATTCCGATTTGCCTAAAGCTAAATTTTCGCACTTTCCTACCACAATTTTAAAACAATAATATTTATTGTAGATTTCTATGTTAGCTATTATAGGAGTCTATCATGGAGGTTTTTGATTTAAAGTACTAGTAGCAAAGTGTGAAAATTTCAGGAACTAATTAAAGTGAAAATGGTTGAAAATAAAAATAATTAAGTACATTTTTCTCATTAAAGATAATTTTGTATAACTTTCTCTTTTAATAATTAACTAAAGTTCGTGTATTTTAGAGCATTTTTAGCTCACAGGCTAACAAAGCCTGAGAGCTTATATGCCCGCCCGTTCTGTATGCATGTATGTACGTGCGTACGTACATACGTAACGTGATAATTCATGATAAAAATATCCGATTTACATGAAATTGTGGATTTCGGCTTATTATGATAAGACGCTTCCCTGATTAGTTTTGAAAGTTCATTCGATAAGTGTAAGAAGGGGAACAGGGGATATTGCCCCTCCCCTTAATTTATATAAATGGGTTTTTCCTGCAGAATTACTTGCAGAATTAGTAGATTTCGTTCAAATCTTAGACGTAGGATTATTCTACTGAGGTGTCTTCATGATTAGTATTGGGTGTTCATTGGATGAGTTTAAAGAGGGGGAATGGGGGGGGGCGGTAATCCCCCGTCTTAATTTAGGTTTTTCACGCAAAATTTATCTATGTGCTTCAAATTTATTTCTATAAAGGTTTATTCTGAAATGGCGCTCCCCTGATTTGTTTTTGAAATTCACTGGATAAGTATAAATGGTGGATAGGGGAAACTAGCCCTCATAATTTATGTAAATGGTTTTTCATACAGAATTAACCGATTTGTTTCAATTTTTGTATAGAGGTTCATAGTAGTAAGAAGCTTCGCTCATTTGTTGTGTTATTTTCTTTTGACATTTATAAAAGAGGTTACGGGCGATTACCTCCCCCTTAAGTTAGCTAAATAGAGTTTTATGCAGAGTTATCCGATTTACTTTAAATAATGGATGTAGGTTCTTTTTGATATGTTGAATTTCTGAACAGTTTTGGAAGTTTTATGATTAATTATAGAGGAGGAAACGAGGGAAAACGTTTCTTAAATTACATAAGAGGGTTTTTATGCAGAAAAATTCGAATTTTGGATACAGGTTTATTATATGATAAGGCGTATCCCTGATTAGTTTTGGGGTTTCAATGATAAGAATAAAGAAAGAAAATTGGGGGGAGAGTTACTTCCTTCCTTATTTTTTTTCGAAGGGCATTATTATATAAGGCTGTAATAATACAATTAGACTGCATAGCCTTTGAGCTCTATGCCATCAGTTTAACTGGATATCATTCTTTTTATTATTGTTATTTTTTGTACTTGAAAAAACAGAAAAGGGTTAAAAATAAATACAGAGTGACATCACAGCCTAAATTCCACTTCTGACAGAGAAGTTTCAAATGTAAAGAAAAGAGGAGAGTTGAGAGGAAGAGATGTACTTTTCAGAAAGAATTTTTCCAAGAGAATAAAAATTGGAACAAGAAAAATCATATGAAATGGAGAGATGAGAGGAAAAAATGCACTTTTCAGAAAGACTGTTTCCAAGAGAATAAAAATCGGAACAAGAAAAATCATTTGAAATGGATTTTTTTTAATTTTTTTAATGATATACATAAATTACGATGAATAAAATTTATTTGCTACATATGACATATTTAAGGACTGCATCAAACTGAGTTATATTACAGATGACATTCAAATAACAAAATTTCTTACATATTTTAAGTCACAATTCTTAATAGCATTTTCTAAAATATTTTATGGTAGTTACCAGTTTGATTAAAAAATTATAATGTAGAACGAAGTTAAGGTATCTTCCTATGTTCAGAGGGATTTTTAGGCGGGTTCTTAATTATATAAATATGCCGAATGCATAATCATCTTCTGGTCCGTCTGTCCGCGTATAACAAAGCAAAACGTAACAGCTGAATGGTTTAAAATTTCATTTATATAATCGTTTCAGAATTTTATTAAGAGTTATTTGAAATTTTTTGAAAACGTATCAAAACTTAGAAAGATATGAATATAAAATTTTCTTTATTCTATTAATACCTATGATACGTAATTAATTCAGTGGTATGTCATATTAGATAATGAATATTTGTACACTGATGATTATATATTATTCCTCTCGTACATAAATTATTCATTGGTATCCCAAGGTAGGTAATATTTCTCGACTGCTGTGGTGATTCCGTCCTATTTAAGATGAAGCCCTATTATTTCCATATTACTGAATTCAATACGCATATAATTGTAATAAATTTTGTACTCGTGCATTTTTGAATAAGAATGAGGCAGCTTTTGTACAAATATTTGAATATTTTAAAAACAAGTTATACCATAAACGCACTTTATTTGTCATGTTTGACCTACAAATTCTGACATAATTTAGAATAAAGTGAACATGGTTGAAATTGAAAATACATAAGTATATTTTTCTCAAAAAATATAATTTTGCATATTTTTATATTATACATATTTAAAGATTGAGTATAATCTCTTTAAAATTAAACTCAACTCCTTGTACGGGGTTTAGCAAGGATTAAGTTGCCCGTTTCCAAATGGTCTAAAAGGTATTCTTATGGTCCAAATGCGATCAAATTTGAACTGCAGATAACTCAAAAGATAATATTGACATTTATTGTTAAAAAATTAGAAAAATTAAAATACAAAAATCCGCCGATAAGGATGCTCTAATATGTATAAAGCACTTGATTCGCTTTTAAAATAACAAACGATATTAAAAAATTAAAACTGGTCAATAAAAACGCAAAATCCACGGTAAGATTCATTGCATAATGGACTACGGCTTATTCAATACTTGGTAAACAACTGGCACACTCACACTACCATACGGAGACTGATTGTCAAAATGCACGAAGCACTCTGAAATGAGAAACTTATTTTTCTCAATCTCCGCATAGGGGTGTGACTGAGCCAGTTGTTTCCAGAGTACTGAATATGCCGTATTCCATTGTGCGAAGAATCTTATTGCGGATTTTGCATTTTTATTTCAAATTCACTCTTTTAATATTAATTATTTTTATGAAGCGAATTAAATGCTTTATGTATAATACAGCGCGTTCTATCGGCGGATTTTTGTATTTTCATTTATTTTATTTTATTTTTTATTATTATTATTATTTTTTTTTTTTTTTTGCAATTTGTGAAGCGCATCATTTGATATACCTGTAGTTCAAATTTAATCTCAATTAGTCCAAAAGAATGCGTTCTAGAATCTTCAGAAGTGAGCAAACTTATTCATTGCTAACCCTGTATTTTAAAGCTCTTTTCCTATGTTTTTTATGCTTCTATAAATAAACGTAAAAGGATTAAAAATAAATACATCATAAAGTCCCGTACAGATAAATCCCATTTCGCATAAGAAGTTCGAAATGTAAAGAAAAGAGCAGAGTTCAGAGGAAGAGATATACTATTCCCTCAGACACCTTTCAAAGAGAATAGAAATTGGATCAAAAGATATCATTTGAAATAGAATTTTTTTTAAAGGGTAGAAATAACGATGAATAAAAGTTTACATGCTACATATAATATATTTAAGGATTGCATCTGAATGAGTTATAATATAAATGATTTTCAAGTAACACAGTTTCTCATAATCGTACGCATTTTAACTCAAAATTCAAAATAGAATTCCCTAGAGTAATTTATTGTAGTTTCCTGTTTAATTTGAAAACTATATTCTAGAACGAAGTTAAGCCATCTTCCTACATCCAGAGAGAATTTATGTGCATTTATAATTATATAAATATGCAGCACGCATTGTCGCCATTTAGTCCGTCTGTCTGTCCGTCTGTATGCATATAACAAAGCAAAATGGCACAACTGAATGGTTTGAAATTAAATATGCATAATTCTTGCGTAATTCATTTGAGAATTGTTTTAAATTTCATGAAAATCGAAGCAAAACTTAGAAAGATATTAACGTAAAGTTATCATTCTTTCATTAATACATATTTTACATAATTAATACAATGATATCAAGTGATGAGTAATGATTAATGGCCAGGGTGATTATTATATACATAAACATTCAGTGATATCCCATGATAGGTAATGATTCTCGATTGCCATGTTATTACATCTTATGCAATATGGAGTCCTATTATTTCCATATAACTGAATTTAATATATAGCGCAATAAATTTAGTATTACTGCAGTTATGTATTCGTGCATTTTATTTGTTGTTTGTTATACAAATTACCACTTGTTTAAGGTTAAATTGTAAATAGTTGAAATTAAAAATAAAAACGTATATTTTTCCCATAAGAGATAGTTTTGCATAATTTTCACTTTTAGGAATTATTTTAAGTCCGTGTATTTTAGAAGCATGTTATCTATGTTTTTACACATGGATAAACCACAAAAGCATTAAAAATAAATACAGAGTATAGTCACTTACAGCTAAATCCCATTTCTGATAGTGAAGTTCTTAATGTAAACTAAAAAGGCAGAGTGGAATGGAAGAGATACACTATTTCCCGAGATGCTTTTCAAAGAGAATAGAAATTGGACCCAAAGATATGATTTGAAATGGAATTCTTTTTAAATGCAGAAATATCCTACAATCGATAAAAGTTTATTTGCTTAATGTAACATACACAAGGATTGCATCAGACTGGGTTATATTAAAAACGACATTCAAGTAACACAGAAGAAGTCACAGTATAGACGAAGTTAAAGTATCTTGTTACTTTCAGAAGGATTTTCTGGTGCGTTCATAATAAATATATAGAACGTATAGCTGTCATCTGGTTCGCCTATCTGTCTGTTAGTCTGTCCGCATATAATAACGGAAAATGACCCAACTGAATGGTTTGAAATTTAATACATAGAAACGTTGCAGAATGTTTGTTGAGATTCATTTCAAATTATATGAAATTCAAATTAAATATTATAAATATATTATTACAAAGTTTTTCTTCGTTCTATTAAAGTCTATCATAAGTAATTCATTCAATGATGTCCCGTGATGGTTAATGCTTATTGGTTATCGAGATGATTATTTTATTAAATTCTATCATACATAAATCATTAAATCATATTCTGATATAGGTAATGATTCTCGATTGCCAAGGTGATTACTTCCTGTTTATGATGGAGTCCTATTATTTCTGAATTACCGAATTTAATATATAACGCAATAAATTTGTATTCGTGCATTGTATTTACTATCTTTGATGTAAAAAATCCTACTTATAGGAGGTTAAATTGAAATTTGTTGAAATTGAAAAATAGTATATTTTACTCAGAAGAGAAAGCTCTGCATAATTTTCTCTTTTAGGAATTATTTAAAGTCCGTGTATTTTAGAAGAATTTTTTCTATGTTTTTGTACATGGATAAACCATAAAAGGATTAAAAATAAATATAGGGTATAGTCAATTACATCTAAATCCCATTTTTCATAGTGAAGTTCGAAATGTAAAGAAAAGGGCAGAGTTGAATTCATGAGATATACTATTCTACGAGACTTTTTTCAAAGAGAATAAAAATTGGGTCAAAATATATCATTTGAAAAAGATTTTTTTTTTTTTTTTTTTTTTTTTTTTTTTTTTTTTTTTTTTTAAAGTCAGGAATATGCAACGATGATTAAAAGATTAATTACTGCATGTAACATACTTAAGGATTGCATCACACTTGAGTTACAGTAAAAATGGCATTCAGACAACGCAATTTAGTCTCAATCATGCATATTAAAAGTCATAATTTATACTAGAATTTCTTAAAATAATTTACGGTAGTTCTGTGTTTAATTAGAAAATTCTAATATAGAACAAAGTTTAGGTATCTTCCTACATTCAGAGAAATTTTAAGTGCGTTCGTAACTACATAAATATTCAGCACATATAGTCGTCATCTCGTCCGTATGTACATCCATCTGTCCATAAATACACAACTGAATGATTTGAAATTAAATATGTATAATCGTTGAAGAATTTTTTTTAGAGTTATTCCAAATTTTATGAAAATGGAATCGAAACTAATTATTCTCGATATCTATTTTTGTTACGTCTTATTCGATATGGAGTTCTATTACTTCTGTATTACTGAATTTATTATCTATATAATGATAATAAATTTATATTCGTGCATCTTTGCATAAGAAGGAAACAGCTTTTGTACCAAGATTCTAATATTTATAGGGCTAGATATAATACGAACTCACATTATTTGCTGTATTTTTGATTTGCTAATTCCGACTTGGGGGCCTACCACGAGCGCGTCGAGATCCTTCCGAAGTGGGAAGAACCGCAAGTCGAATTTCAATGTTTCCCGGAAAATAAGTCCGACGCACAGTTTAAGTGCTACCATGAAGCAGTAGAAAAATCCTGTCGGTTTTCATTCAAAGGAACACCGGGAACAACCTGACTGACCACTTTTTTTCGACTTCGTTTCCACTGTCCTTCTCTCATTTTCTCTTCTTGAAAACAGAAAACAAATGTTAGATATTGCTTTCCGTCTTTATTAAAAATGTCATCAACACACGTCTAATTGAAATATTTGAATAATCTTTTTTTTTAAAGAAATGTGAAGTATTCAGAATTTTAACTGTTAAAAGCTCAAAATCATACGCCCGGTAGTTTTTTAGAAAATGAAAAGTAAAAATGAAATTTGCTTTTTTTTACTAAACAAAGACTTTCCTTTAAAAATTAATAAAAAATTAACACGTTATTTTAGAGATATTTAATAATTATCATAAGAAAAACCTTATTTTAAACCTTAAAATGATATGAAAATAATTTTTATAACTTTTTGTTAATTAAATAATAGCATAAATGCTCGAAAATTTTAAGAAATTTTGTTTAAATATGTAAAAAAAGTGAAAATATTTTAAGTTTTTAAACTTATTTTAAATGACAATAATAATAGTGCTTTGAAAATATCACATGCAGCTTTTGGTAAATATAAATTGTTTTTTTACGCTTCTTGTTTAAAATGAAAATTAAACGCAAAAATTAAAAAAAAACTAATTATTCAAATAAACTAATACAAAAATAAACTAATTATTCAAAACTTTCAAATGTTTATTTACAGATATATATTATTAAATATTGTATCAGTTTTAATATATATTTTTTGTTGCACAAATAACAAAGTTCCTTAGTAACATTGATCAATAATTTCTTATTACTAAAAAATAAATAAATAAATAATTTTTGTTAACAAAAAGAAAGAAAGAAAGAAAAGAGAAAAGAGAGAAAGAAATAAAATTAAATATATATATTATTACTATTATTGAAGATTTTATGATATGGATCAGTCTTCTTGGCTTTTATTATTTTGTTTTTGTTCTCGATTTCTTTTGAAAGTAATCTTTCAGAATGTAAATTAATTACTCAAACTAAACATACAGACCGAGGAAAAAAATGGTCTGCAATAATAAGCTTAATTTAATACGGATACTTCTCCTTTCCATCAATTTGAGCAATAATTGTTTTATATTCCAAAAAATTAGTTTGTATAAAAATCAAGGACAGAAAAAAAAGACAAATTTACATCATCTTAAAATAATATATATATTTATCTTGTTCGAAGCTTTTCAAAATTTCACAGCTCTATATCCTTTTTTTTTTTTTTTTTTTTTTTCCAATCCAATGAAATATGCCGTATAAAAAAAATAGTAACTTAAAATTTTCAAAAGTTAGTAGTACTTTTCTCATTTCTTTTTCTAATTTTTTTTATAAAATATCTTAATTTTTTACTGATCGGAAATTCTCAATGGATATTATTAAAATATTTTATGCATATTTATATGTACATAATACAACAACTTATTAAAATTGATACATTTAATAATAATTTTTAAAAAACAGATTTTTTTTTCTTTTTTTGAAATTTTGGATAATTTTATTTGAGTAAACAACGATGATCTGCATGGCCTTAAATATTAGCATGAATGTTATATTTAGTACAGAGAAGTTTTAGTAAAAATAAATATATGGTCAATTAATTTTCGTGTATGAAGTGCTTCGTCACACTATAAAATATTTATGCAATAAGTATATAATTAATTTTCGTGGTACTGCGCACTATTTATTTAAAGCAGATTAATAATATTCTGCGTGATATTTTGTAAAACCATGTTTCAACAAATACCTCAATTATTATTTTTTAATTAGTACTATAGTTTTTATTTGTTTATTTATTGGTATGTTAAAATTTCTTTTGAAAAGACTGAGTAACACCAATAAAAATCAATCTATATATATATATATATATATACAAATGTTTGCGGCATTTGAAAAAAACATCCATTATTAGTGTTTATAATTAGTATCAAAGCTTATAAAATTTTCCCAATTCTGTCATATTTAAGTAGAACTTCTTGAAAATTTAGAGCATTTATATCCATATTTATTTAAAAAGAATTTATAAAACTTTTGTTTTCATACCATCTAAAAACTTAAAATAAGGCCTTTTTTATTATAGTTATTAAATATTTCTAGATTAATGTGTTAATTTTTTATTGATTTTTTAAAAATGTCTTTGCTTAATCAAAAAAAAGAGCAAATTTCATTTTTATTTTCCCATTTTATAAAAAATTATTCATCGTATCCTTTTGAGCTTTTTACAGCTGAAAATATGAACATTTCACTGTTATTTTTAAAAAAAGATTATCAAAATATCTTAATTAGACGCGTACCGATAACATTTTTAATAAAGAGCGTAAACTACATGAACGGCTAAGACAGATCTTCGACAATATGCTACTCAATCCACCCCGTTCTGAGGGGTCGAAAATTTTTTAGGGGATTACGATGACATTTATCCGATGGGAGATTTCTCGATTGCCTCGTGGTAGCAATAACTCAAGGTCATCGGGGTGCAATGTCACATCGGAAGCATTCCCGAAGAAAGGGGAAGTTCGACACGTTCGTAGTAGATCCCTTGGTTACGGTTAAAGGGAAAATAGTTTAAAATAAAAATGGAAACGTATATTTTTCTCGTAAAAGATAGTTTTGCATAATTTTCTCTTTCAAGAATTAACTAAAGTATGTGTATTTTTGAAGCAATTTTTCTATGTTTTTTTACACTTGCATAAGCCATAGAATGATAAAAAATAAATATAGCGTATAATCACTTACATCTAAATCCCGCGTCCGATAGACAAGTGCGAAATGTGAAAAAAATGGCAGAGTTGAATTGAAGAGATATACTATTCTCCGAGAATCTTTTCATAGAGATTAAAAATTGGATAAAAAGATATCATTTGCAAAGGAATATTTTTAAAAGAGATAGAAATATCCTACGATAAATAAAAGTTTATTTGCTGCCTGCAACATACTTAAGGATTGCATCAGACTGAGTTATAGTAAAAATGACATTCAAATAGTACAATTTCGTAACAATCATACGTATTTTAGGTCATAATTCATAATAGAATTTCAAAAAATAATTTTTGGTAGTTCCCCGTTTAATTGGATCATTATAACAGAGAACGAATTTAAAGTATCTTCTAAATTCAGAGGGATTTATTCAGATAGGTATTTAATTTTATTAATATGGAGCACGTATAGTCGTCATATGGTCCGTCTGTCTGTCTGTCTGCATGTAACAACGCAAAACGAATCAACTGAATGGTTTGAAATTTAATGCATAGAATCGTAGCAGAATTTTCTTAAGAGTACACTGTTAAAACTAATGGTGACACATTGCACCTTTTAGGGGTGAAAGGCTTGTCTCACTTGTGACACCCTTAGAGGAGCCAGAATGACACCTTTAATTAAGGTGAAAAGATAACACCCTTAATCCAGAGTGTCCAATAATAAAAAAATAAGAAATATACAAACCGACTTTTGGCCCTCGAAGGATTCGAACTCACAACGTCTGGTTACAAGCTCAGCGTTCTAACCGCTCGGCCATCGATCTCACCTTCATTCACTCATAGGCATAGATTTTACTTGCCGTCACAGAAAACAGAAAGACACACGTCACAGCGCATGCGCATGGTTCCAATCACCCGATGAAGTGCCACATTGCTGCCAATACGAAGTGCATGGTACCTTATTTAGCTCCAATCACCCAGTAAGATACCTATCGACACTGCAATCACATATCCAAGCCCCTATGGCACCCTAGGGTTCCAAATGTCCCGGGTTCCAATAGACAATAGGGCCTTTTCACCTCCGGGTCCGAAATGGCACCGGTTTGTCACCTTCACTTTTAACAGTGTATACTCTCCAATTTTATGAAAATCAAATGAAAACATAGAAATATATTAATGTAAAGTTTTCTTCATTCTATTAATACCTATAAACGTAATTAATTTAATGATATCCAATGATATGGGTGATGATTATTGGTTTAATTATTTTATTAAATTCCATCATACGTAAATCATTCAATACTATCCCATGGTAGGTAATGATTATTTATTACTACGGTGATTACGTCCCATTTAAGATGTATTCCTACCATTTGCATATTACTAATTTAATTTGTGTATAATCGTACACTCTAAAAACTAAAAGAATAAATTAGTCACATTTACATACATATATGTGTAAATTTGCGAAAGTACAACTTGTCATACAGTCTACATTCTTGCCGCTAAAATTTGTCCGTACTTATGTGTGTTTATGGATTAATGGAAGTGTGTATGTGTAATTTTTTATCCCTTTAAAAACTCAAACACGTGTGTAAATTCTAAAATATGTTACGAATTCACCCGAATTGATGTGTTATTGAAATTTGCAAATTTTCCTATTGCATAAATATCTGTGTATTTTACATATTGCACAGCTATATGCGTAAGAACAGAATATCACACAGAAGTATGAGTGCAAATTTTACATAACTATACGTATAAGAACTGAACATTACATGTGTCTATGTGTCAGAATATTACGCAGATATATGTGTCAGAACAGAATATTGCACAGACGTATGTGTACTTATGTGAACACAATAAATAGCAATACTTGAAAACTTGGCTTGTGCAGTCTTAGGTGAGAGGTCAAGTTAACGACTTAGAATCTCCGAGGTCCTGAATTTGAATTCAGGTTCGATAATTATTGCTTGTTTACTGTAGATTGAATTAAATTGTAAATTTCTTCTCTTGACGTATTTTTAAAAAAATCTGACTGAAATTGAGTAGAAAGAAACTCCCGACGTGATAAAGAAATAATACCGGCATCATGATTTACATTACTATTTTGAAAAAAATTATTTTACAGTGTATTTATTCAGATTACACAGATTCATAAATAGTAACTATACTATTTTGAGGCTTCCAAAACAACTTTGACAAAAAATGACACACAGTAAATATAATTTTAGATGATCCGGTATTTTGTAAATTAAGGTTATATTAATTTGTGATCTTAAAACTAATCTGCTGGAAAGAAATATGAAAAGTACACCTTATTATTCATTAATGCAAATTTGTTTTGCGACCATAAGAATGCTTAGTTTAACATTTATATCCCAAGCTACAATGTTTCGTACCATATGTACGCAAAATAACACTTTTTTGTGTGCTGCACAGATACATGAGTATTCATTACAATTTACTCGACAAAATGTATATTTCAGAGTTCTTTGATTACATTTTACACACTTAATGCCGATTTATGCGCTATACAGTTAAATGTGCAATTTCAAAATGTCACACAAGGGCTTGTATTTGGCAATTGACGCATTTTTTACACATATTGACAAATCGTTTTTGTATCATAAGTATACCTGTTTTAATATGCAATTTTACGTATTTCTTTCCTAAAGCGTAATAAAAATTTTTATTGTGCATGTTTGTATAAGAATGAAACATTTTTTTAACCAAGATTTTAATATTTTAGAGTGCGAGTTAGTATAGTACGAACGCACTTTATTTGCGATGTTTGATGTACAAATTCCAACTTGTTTAAAGTTAAAATGATTAAAACTGAAACTTACAACTTATATTTTTCTCATAAGAGATAGTTTTGCACAATTTTCTCTTTTAAGAAAACTAAACAATGTATATTTTATAAGCATTTTTTCCGGTGTTTTTGCTCTTAGATAAACGATAAAAGGATTAAAAATAAATACAGCGTATATTTTCTAAGCTAAATCCTATTTCCTTATAGAAAAGTTTGTAATGTAAAGAAAAGAAGAGAGTGGAGTGGAAGAGATGCACTATTCTGCGAACCTTTTTTCAAACAGAATAAGAATTGGATCAAGAGAAATCATTTGAAAACAAATTAAAAAAAAGACAAAAAATATCCAAGGACGAATAAAAGATTATTCGATTTATAACATACCTAAGGAATACTTAGATATAGTACAATGTATATCATTTAAAAAGCACTATTTTGTCACAATCATAGAAGGTGTCCAGTAAATAACTGACCCATTTTGAATGTAAATAAAGAAAGAACGGTTTGAGATAAAAATATAAGGTTTGCTGTATTGTTATGAGAAAACCAATATTTTTTTTAAATATGCACGTTTTAAAAAAGTTCGAATTTCGGTCAACAGATGGAGCTGAATGCGGCAACAGACTGTCGAAATTCAGACATTGCTCTAATTTTCATTTGCATGAGTTTTTCGGCTCATTTTGAAGAGTCGAATCTCAGTCGACATGTTGAATCGAATCTCCTCTCACCTACAGAAGTAGAGTTTGTTGGAGGGAAAGAAATTTAAAATATTATTCATGATTGAATAATGTTAACTTTCCTCAATAAAAAACAACAAAACTTACTTTTTAATAAGCATTGATTTTTCACACATTTACTATAAGTAAATTGTAATAAAAATGTTTTTGTAACCGGTTAACTGATTCTATTTTTAAGTGCAATGGGATGGGATAAACGCCGCTTTTTTATGTTAAAAAAATCTTAATATATAATCTAAACATTTCTTCCATTAAATAGTATGAAATTCTATTTAAAGAAAAATTAGTGATGTCAAAAAACGTTAAGAGATGGATCAAGCAAACTCTTCTTGCTTGTTTGTCGTTTAGTGACATCAGAAGTTAAAACAGTGGAACGAAAGTAGTGGGGGCAAGTTCTCAGCCTAAAATAAAAGCGGGACAGTGACTTATAAATCGGCACATAAAAATATAATAAACCTTAGAATGAAGGAATCCGTTTACAACAAATCTTGTTTTAAACGTAAAAAAAATATTGATTTCGACCGAGAAAGTAACATACAAAACCAGCTGCTAAGACGGAAACCTGCCTAAAACGAAATATTGTTTATTTTTTAGAAAACCGAATTCATCCCTGCGTTATATTCATATTTTAACGTTTAACATTGTTTCAAAAATAATTCTCTAAAGCTTTTTGAAAATTATATATGAAAAACATTAATGTTCCAGCATTTTTTTAATAATTATATTTATAAATTTGAACTAAAATAAATAGAACTATGATGATTTTATGATGATTCAGTATCTGTTATGCTTTCTGTAATAAAATTCTTAAAAGAGGTGACTCGCAATATATAAAAACAGATAAGTCACTTTTTTTCTAAGAATCCGTCCATTTTAGCATAGGTGCGTTTGCAGTCAGGGAAAAATAGGGAAGGGTTGTGTGTACAAAGCATTTTAAAGTCTGTAGTGGCTTTCGTAATAAAATTTTCAGATCCGTTAAATGTCAAAAATATGAATATAACGTAGGGATGAATTCGGTTTGCAGAAAAATAAAAAATACTTTGTTTTAGACAGGTTTTTTATCTTAACAGATAGTTTTGTATGTTATTTTTTTCCGTCGTGATCAATAATTTTTTGTGTTTCAGACAGGGTTTTTTAAACGAAATATAGACGAGCCTTTATTCTAAGGTTCAATGTAGTATTTTTATCTGCTGATTTATAAGTCAGGGTCCCGCTTTTATTTTAGGAAGAGAACTTGCCACCACTATTTTCGTACAACTGTTTTAACTTCTGATTTCACTACACGATGTACAGGCAAGAAGAGTTTTCTTGATCCATCTCTTAAAGTTTTTTGAATCACTAATTTATTTTAAATATAATTTCATACTATTTAATGGAAGAAATGTTTAGATTATACATTAAGTTTTTTGTAACATATAAAAGCGGTGTTTATCCCATATTTTCAATTTATTGCACGTAAAAAGAGAATCAATTAGCCGTTTAAAAAACATTTTTAATGCAATTTACTTATAGTAAATGTGTGAAAAATCAATGCTTATTAAAAGTAAGTTTGTTGGATTTTTTCAATGAAAGTTGACATTATTCAATCATAAATATTTTTTTTTAATTTCTTTCCCTCCAACAAACTCTACTTCTGTAGGTGAGTGGAGAGTCGATTCAACAACATGTCGACTGAGATTCAACTTTGCCAAATGAGCCGAAAACTCATGCATATGAAAACTAGAGTAATGTCTGAATTTCGACAGCCTGTTGCCGCCGTCAGAGCCATCTATTGGCCGAAATTCGAACTAGTTAAGAAAGTGCATATCTAAAAATTTATTGATTTTCTGATAACAATGCAGCAAACCGAAAATTTTTATCTCAAATCTTTTTTTTTATTATTTATATTCAAAATGGGTCAGTCATTTACTGGACAACCTGTACATATTATAGTTACATACATAATTATATACTTAATATTATATGGAATATATTTTGCATACAATATAATTATATACATTATCTAACTACATACTTATAATTTTTTTTAAGAATAAACTGAAGTCTGTGTATTTTAGATGAATTTTCTTTCTACATTTTTTATGCTTGCATAAGCCATAAAAGGATTAAAAATACGTACAGTGTATACTCACTTACAGCTAAATCTTACTTCTGACAGAGAAGTTTGAAATGTAAGGAAAAGAGAAGAGTTCAGAGAAAGCTATATATTTTTCACCAAGATTCTTTTCAAAGAAAATAAAAATTTGATCAAAATTTGAAATGGAATTTTTTAGAAAAATACAGAAATATCCTAGGACGACAAAAAGTTTATTTGTTGCGTAACATATTTTAATTGATTGATTGCATCAGTTTAAGTTATAATAGAAATGGTATTGAAATAACACTATTTTGTTATAATCATACATATTTTAAATTATAGCTTAACTTGAGATAAGATGCCGTGTTGTACGACATGCCGGATCACGTGACTTTCATATACGAAATGTTATGCTATTGAGAAACGCCGCTCAGTTGTAAGAAAAAGTGTTCTAAACTGATAATTTAATTTGAATTTTCGTCCAGTTTTTTATTTTTAAGTGGTAATTTTTCAATTATATTTCGTCTTAACAATTCTAATACGTGTCCAATATCCCTTATGTGACGTTATTATTTGTCTATATAAACCATCACAGAAATAAACCTGGTGTTTTAAGACACAACTTGTACCTGGTCTTTTTTGCAAAGTATAAATGATGCCCGGTTCTTACTTCTTCACGTCATTGGGGGTATTGGCGTCTTGTCTCTATTTACAAAAAAATTTAGGGGTAAGATGCGGATTATTCTCTGTTGTGGTAAGTTGTCACTTATTTTCCGTTTGGGCGAGATGCGGTAATTTTCTGTTGCGGTCAAGAGCCTGTTTTTTTACTTTTGTGTTGTATTGTATTTTTTGTATTAACTATTTCATCAACGATTTCAGTCAGATTATTCAAATCAGTGATTTAATCGTTATTTTGTTCATATGAATAAGAAAATAATTGTTGATGAAACTCATGATTTTATGAAAGTAAATGAGAATGATTGTCCAGATTTTCTAGCAGAGAGAGCAATAAATCCTTGCAAATGTTTAATTGGATCAAGTGAATTCAATGAAACTCTTGACTATCTCAAAATTTCTAAGCAAATGTGCAGTTTGTAGCAGATTTGAGATAGTGTTAAAAAAATACATATATATATATAAATATTAAATTCAAAACACTTTATCACAGTGGCTTTATAATATTTAAACTTGTTATAATGTTTTGAAAATAGGCATACTTAAGAGCCATAATTTTTTTAATTGTTAAGCCAAACATAATATACTTTCAAACATAAGTTTATTATTATTATTATTATTATTATTATTATTATTATTATTATTATTATTATTAAATCACCATTGTCTACAACATTTATATTTTTGTAATGTCCTAATCGTAAGTAAGTTAACAACTTTACTATGTTGTAATATATTACAGTTACTTTTATTCGGTGCACTAAATTTGATGCTGCTTCATAAAAATAAATGTTTAAATTGATATTCCAAAAGACACCTTAACCCTAGACTGTTGGTCAAATTATCTCAAGTTAGAAGTAATATGCTAAAAAGCAGGCGTTTACAAAAACAAAATTTTCGATGCTTTCTATATCTGTAAAATAAAATAAGTTTTTAAATCATACATAAAGATACAAACTTTAACAAGAAATCAATTAATAACATACAAAAATAATAGGCCATTTTTAAATCAATTAATTCAAAAACTGCGGCATCTATACTCAATCTACCTTAATAATAATACAGAGCTTCTTAAAATAATTCATTACAGTATAAATCGGAAATCCGGCATTGACGTTAACAGAGATTAAGCCAGATTAAAAAAAAATAGCGGGAGTTTTAAAAAATATATCAAAAGTACTTCCGAAATTAGTAATGGTGACTTTATTTATAATTTAATTTAAACGAAAGTGATATTTATATGAAGACAAGCGAAATTAGATATTTTAAAACTTTTTTAATTAATGTCTTCCGTGTTAAAAAAAAGAACAAAAAAGGAATAAAGTTATTTTCTCTTGTGTAATTTCCAAAACAATGATGTCCATTTTATTTCCTTCAATTTTTTGGGACATTCTTTGAATTTTTTTTCTTGGATTTTATGCAAATGGAAAATATTGATTTCGGAAATATAATATTGTTTATCTAAAGAAGATACTAATTACTCCATCACAATTATGTATTTTTCCACTGGAACCTTTTCTTTTGCCGAGTCGCCGTCCTAGTTCTCATTCCTCTATTACTCCTCTTCGTTCCTTGTTCCCCTGTTCCACTCCTCATTCTTCGTTCCTCTGATTTAGGCAGTTCGACTTAGTATACTGTCTGTGCTTTCCCTGTAAGATAATCAATCAAATTCGATCTCTAATTAATCAATTAGCATCCTATAAAATTTGACTCCCATATGTGCATTATGTATGAAATAGTGTAACATCTTTAAAATACGATATTAAATATTTTTTCGCATATATCATAATTCTTTATAGGAATTCCTTTTGGTGTCCCTATAAACAAACTATAATGGCTTCTTAATCAATAATATACAAAAAATATTCCTTCCCACATGAATAAGGCATATAAATTTCATTATGTTTGAAATTTATCATAATTCTTTATCAGAATCATTTTTGGCGTCCCTATACCAATATTGGTCCAACATTGCATCAATATGTCATTTATTGGCAATATTGCTAATAAAACGCCAATATTGATTATTATTAGCATTTCATTGGAAATCTTTCCAATGAATTCCCAATATTGTACAAATGTAGGTATTACATTGGAAATATTTCCAATCAATTTCCAATATTGGACAAATGTTGGCGTTACATTGCAAATATTTCTAATGAAACCCCAATATTTAACCAATTTTGGCGTTTTATTGGCAATATTTCTAGTGAAACCCCAATATTGACATAATATTTGCTGCAAACATTGGCTAAATAAGGGTAAAATGTAAACACCCCAATATTGGAGCAATATTTCATGCCAGTATTGCGCCAATGTGAAAATATTGCTCCAAGATGAAACCAATATTGGTTCAATATTGTTTGGCTACTGGGTATAAACGAACTGTATTGGCTGCTTAATCAATACTCTACATAAAAATCCCTGTCGGCTGGGCCTATAGGCGGAGGTAGATTTCGAAGAGTGCTCAATTCAGCGAAAAAAATATATGATTAGAGATAAACCCAGTTTAATAACTTCATTTGGCCGTTTATGAAAAATTTTTAATTTCATTTTTCTTCAAAAACTGGTTTTATCAGAATCATCTTAAGAAAAATTCAGCTCAAATGCCCGTTTTGACAACATATTTTGAAATAGATTCTTAATTTATTAAAAAAAAATCGACCAAAACAGTACATTATACAGCTCCTAAATAACAAAAAACTGTCAGTTGAATGCATTTGAGAAAAAAATTGAATTTAAAAATGAGTCATAAAATAATCTATTTATTGTTTGAATACATACTTAATTCTTTATTCATGATTGCTCGGAAAATTTTGTGCGAAATACTCACTTTGACAGCATTTTAAAAAATATATTCTATCTTTATCAAAAAACTGGCCAATGCGTCACAGTATATAGTTCCTAAATAAGAGGATCTGTAAATTGGATGCGTTTGAGAGCGAAAATGGTTTTTAAAACGAGTCATAAAAAACGCAATTTGCTATGTGAAAACTTCCTTAAATTTTCAAATCACAAAGACTTCGGGAAATTCTGTTCAAAATACCCTTTTTGGTAGCCTTATTTAAAATATATTCTTTCTTTATCAAAAAACCGATCAATGCATCACATTATACAGTGTGATTCCAAATTTTTTTTACAATAAAAGAGGGGTGATAGTACACATCAAGACAAACAATATTAAATAGGAGACCAAGGGTCCAAAACGCTTTCCTAAGGAAATAGCCGCCATTAAAGTTTAGGGACCAAAATTTCAAATAAACATAAAAAACGGAAAAATAGGTCGATTGATTTGCGGTTTTCACTAAAATTATTCTTTATGTCGGCATTTTCTTGAAATTAAATTATAAAGATAAATTTCAAAAAATGCCGATAGAGGGCGCTTTAGACTTTGGAGTAACGAACAACAATTTTTTGCCGGTATTTTTTGCATCTCATTAAATGTTTTCGTAAGTTTAGACTCAAACTTAAATTTTGAGCTCAAAATCTGTAGTTGGGAGTAATTAAGTAACACAAACTGAGCTGTGTTCAGAGGGTTCAAATTTCAATTGAATATAAAAAAGGGAAAAATTGGTCGATTGATTTGCGGTTTTCACTAAAACTATTCTTTATTTAGGTACTAGCATACGCAGCCCGCTTCGCCGGGCTTAATTTGAAAGTTTATTTAATAATTTATGTGTATGGTACGCTTCTCTCTCAGCTGGCGACGGATCCCCCGGTGACTCTACGCTTCTCTCTCAGCTGGCGACGGATCCCCCGGTGACTCTCCCCGGACCATCGGCACTCCACGTGCGTCGGGTGAGCGTCAGAACAAACTTTCAGCATATACATATGGGTGGTTGTACTTGAATGCACAGACCTGCGCGTTTTTTTCTATCTTGCTTTTATACCTCTGGACCGAGTTGGCGCATTGCCAAGATTTGCTTCCTCTGGACCGAGTTGGCGCATTGCCAAGATTTGCTTCCTCTGGACCGAGTTGGCGCATTGCCAAGATTTGCTTTCCCCTGTGCCTCAATTAATTAATTATCCTCAGAATTCCTTTTATTTATAGAGATTTTCGTGAAAATAAATTATAAAGATAAATTTCAAAAAATGCCGATAGAGGGCACTTTAGACTTTGGAGTAACGAAACACTCTTTTTTGGCGTTATTTTTTGCATCTTATTAAACGCTTTCGTAAGCTTAGACTTGAACTTAAATTTTGAGCTCAAAATCTGAATAGCTGGGAGTCGTTAAGTAGACAAACTTAGCTGTGTTCAGAGGGTTCAAATTTCAAATAATTGTAAAAAACGGAAAAAATTGGTCGATTCGTTTGCGGTTTTTGCTAAAACTAATTTTTAAATTAGCAGTTTTCTTGATCAATCAGTGTTTTCTTGAAAATAATTTTTAAAGATAAATTTCAAAAAAGGCCGATAGAGGGCGCCTTAGACTTTGGAGTAGCAAACAACTATTTTTAACTGTTATTTTTTTAATCTCATTAAATGCTTTCAAATGCATAGACTTAAATTTTGGGGTGAAATTCTGAATCGTTGGGAGTGTTTAAGTAGCGAAAAATTGAATTGTGTTCGAGGAGGAAAGAGGGTTAAATTTCAACTCCTGAACACACTTCAGTTTGCGCTTCTTAACTCCTCATAACGATACAGGATTTGAGCTCAAAATTTAAGTTTAAATCTAAGTTTCCGAAAACATTTAAAATGCTTTTGCAAGTATTTAATTAGAACCAAAAAATAATGGTTAAAATGAATTGTTGATTACTCTGAAGTTTAAGGCGCCCTCTGACGGAATTTTTTGAGATTTATCTTTAAAAATTATTTTCAAGAAGATACTGACTTAAAGAATAGTTTTATTTTAAACCGCAAACGAATCGACCAATTTTTCCATTTTCTATAATTACTTAAAATTTGAACCTCCCCCTCCCCCTTGAACACAGTTCAGTTTGTGCCACTTAACCACTCTCTACTATTCAGATTTTGAGCTCAAAATTTAAGTTTAAGTCTAAGCTTCCGAAATCATTTAATGAGATGCAAACAAATCGGCAAAAAATAGTAGTTCGTTACTCCAAAGTCTAAAGCGCCCTCTATCGGCATTTTTTGAAATTTATCTTTATGATTTATTTTCACGAAAATAACTAAATAAAGAATAGTTTTAGTGAAAACCGCAAATCAATCGACCAATTTTTCCGTTTTTTTTTAATCATTTGAAATTTTAACCCTCTGAACACAGCTCAGTTTGTGTTACTTAACCACTCCCAACTACAGATTTTGAGCTCAAAATTTAAGTTTGAGTGTAAACTTGCGAAATCATTTAATGAGATGCAAAACATACCGGCAAAAAATAGTTGTTCGTTACTCCAAAGTCTAAAGCGCCCTCTATCGGCATTTTTTGAAATTTATCTTTATAATTTAATTTCAAGAAAATGCCGACATAAAGGATAATTTTAGTGAAAACCGCAAATCAATCGACCGATTTTTCCGTTTTTTATGATTATTTGAAATTTTGGTCCCTAAACTTTAATGGCGGCTATCTCCTTAAGAAAACGTTTTGGACCCTTGGTCTCCTATTTAATATTGTTTGTCTTGATGTGCACTATCACCCCTCTTATATTGTAAAAAAAATTTGGAATCACCCTGTATAGTTCCTAAATAAGAGGATCTGTAAATTGGATGCATTTGAGAGCAAAAATGGATTTAAAAACGAGTCAGAAAAAAACGCAATTTCTTATTTGAACACTTCCTTAAATTTTCAGTCACAATGATTTCGGAAAATTCTGTTCAAAATACCCTTTTTGGTAGCTTTTTTTATATATATATTCCGTCTTTATCAAAAAACTGACCAATGCATCACATTATATAGTTCCTAAATAAGAGGATCTGTAAATTGGATGCGTTTGAGAACAAAAATGGATTTAAAAACGAGTCAGAAAAAAACGCAATTTCTTATTTGAATACTTCCTTCTATTTTCAGTCCGGATGACTTTCAGAAATTCTGTTCAAAATACCCTTTTTGGTAGCCTTTTTTAAAATATATTCTGTCTTTATCAGAAAATTGACCAATGCGTCACTTTATACAGTTTCTAAATAAGAAGATCTACCATTTGGATGCGTTTAGAATAAAAAATGAATTTAAAAATGAGTCAGAATATAAGCAGTTTGGATTTCAGGTTTTTTCTCCAACTCCTATTTTTGTTTAATTTCTTTTTGCTATACGAATTGATCCTATGAAAAACTTGTCAATATAAAAGTTGTAGATATTTTTGAGAAGATGTAAAATAAATTTAATCAGATTTGATATCTTAAAAATCGACGGAGTTATGGATTTTTCTCTTTTTTCAGCGCCCTTTTTCTTTTCGTTTTTCATTTTTTTCGCCGGTAAAAGTTGGTCCTATCAAAAACTTGTAAATACAAAAGTTTTAGATAATTTTAAGAACATTTACAAAAAATTTAGTTGGACTTGATATCTTGAAAATTGACGAAGTTATGAATTTTTTTCTCTCAAAATCCCTGTTTTTTTCGCCCCTTGAGCCCACTTCTAAATTTATCAAAAATCTGTCATGCATATACTTTTGGCCCATTTTTAAGAAGTAATATAAACTTTAAACCGATTCGATATCTACTTTAATTAAGAAGTTATGGCGTTTTTTCGGTTTTCACAAAAACGCCCCCTATTCCGACCCCCTTGGTCCGATTTTGCCCATTAACGAACTTAGCCAACATTTTATCCCCTTTGATTTTATGTACAAGTTTGGTGGAGATTGGTGAAAAATTATAGAAGTTATCGTGTCCATAAAAAAGTGAGATATATAGATAGATAGATAGATATATATATAAACTGGTGCGATTGCAATAGGTAGTATTTCTTACGAAATCTACCTAATATATATTACTTCCCACACAAGCAAGGCTTGTAAATTGCATTATGTTTGAAGTAGTGTAACATCATTACAGTACCCTAAAATGATTTTTTGGCAATATCATAATTCTATATCAGAATTCTTTTTGGCGTTTCTATAAACGATCTGAAATGTCTACTTAATCAATGCTCTGCGAAAAAAAATTACATCCCACATGTGCATTATGTTTGAAGTAGAGTAACATCATTAAAATACCCTATGAATGATTTTTTTCGCATATATCATAATTCTTTATCGAAATTCATTTTGGCATCTCAATAAAAGGACTATAATGGCTACTTAATCAATATACTCTACAAAAAAAATCTTCCCACACGAGAGAAGAGTGCGAATTTCACTATGTTTGAAATAGTGTAACATCATTAAAAGGCACTAAAAAAACTCTTTCACCATTCTCTTCTTTGTAATGATAATAATTTTCAGTATTTCTGTAAAAAATCTGGAATTGCTATATTTCATACACTGTAATAGATAACTGTTTGTTGTCTATCTTAATGATGCATAGGTACCAATTCTATTGTAACTAAGATAATGTGACAACATTAAAATGCACAGTAAAAACGATTCCCATTCATCATATTGAAACGAAATATTTTTGTATATCCCAAATTAACAAAAAATAGTACACATTTCCCTTTCAGTACCAAAATTAATTGATAAACCGAATAAGATAACAAGTACAAGTTAACCCGAGCCTTTACTCGAGTTTGAGCACGGGCAGGTAGACGGCTAGACTATTTGAATTCCGGCCAATCACATCTGGCCCATTCGCGAATTTGCTGGCAAATTCTAGGATTGGTCAGTCCTTTTTACATGTTGCTGGCCACTTCGGGAATTGGCCGGCCAGAACTAGAATTGGCCAATTTCGGATTTTGGCCGCAACACACACACACATATATATATATATATATATATTCTCGCATTCTCATATTTTCTCTTATATTGGTCTATCATTTGAAGTTTGTATTTCAGGTTCCACAACTCTACTTATAATAAAATGTCTAACAATCTGCTTGTTTCACTATCTTTTGCTCTTGCATATTTATGTATCTTGGTAACGGGTTGTTTTATACTTTAATAATTTACTCAAAGTGCATACTCGTATCAACACTCATTAACCCTTTCTCTAAATTTTAATGAAATATTGTTTTAATTATGCTTTTGTTCTCGAAACATGAAGACATCCATCACCCAGGAAAGTAATTTAAATATCATATCCTTGCATGCAATTAAGGGGTTTTCAACCTAAAATTAATTAAACGTTTAGCTTAATGTTAATTTTTATAACATTCATTAATTGTAAGAATTTTAATAGAATAAGCTGCTCTCTATTGAATGCATTAAATCTGAATACATTTTCAATATTTTTTCTTCGCAAAGTTTTTTTTTTAATAACTCTAAAATTCGATGGAAAAAAGTAAAAAGCAATGTAAAGCAAAACGTTTGAGCCCAAATTTATTTACGGAATGTCGGAAATTTTCCGTAAAACGTGAAAAACTGTAAAAAATTCATGAAAAATCGCTAAAAATTCAAAAATTCCGGAGGGCAAATGTCCTTATAAATTTAAAAGGCTATTTTACGAATGTTACGCATCCGTTACAGAAAGCAGAAAAAAAACTAAAATTCGGATAAAAAAATCGAGAAAATTCAAAAATTGCAGTGACAATAGCGAATAAATAATCTGAAGAAAGGACATCAATAGGTTGGACAAAAAATAAATAAATAAAATCAAGTTTATTAGACGATTATGAAAAAATTGCTGTGAAACGTAAAAAAAGAAAAAAATCTCAAAAATCTACTATATTGAACTATAAATGTGTAACGCTGATAATCGGTACAGTTCACGAATCGGGGGGAATAAAATTAACTATAATAAACTAAGAGTTTTAAACCTAATTCCTTTTTCAAATGTCCCAGAACACTAAAAAGTTGTTGTATTAATTCCAAATAAAGTTTTTTTAAAAAGAGTAACAATATCTTAACAATATTGTAAAGAATATCCCCCTGTTATTTTTATTGGGTCGTTCGAAAAGTCGTGCTCATTTGGGACAGTAAAATGCGAAATTTTTTTTTCCAAGCACCTTCGTCGTTCCAAGCCCAAGCTCGCACTCTGATTGGTTGTTGCTCTCGGCACTGTTTTCACGTAACTTGGCGATAACCATACTTGGCGAAAAATACTTCGCTCGTAAGTGAACGAGTAAACCTAAAACCCAACGTACTCATTCTTATACTTCCTTCATTCTTATCCTCGTGGTCTTGTGCTCTTGTGTGTAAAAACTTTTAAAGAGTACAACTTTCAGTAAGACACGTTCCATCCAATCAAATGCTGCAAGAGAAAAGTCACTTTGTACTCGGTTCGGAAGGAAATCAAACTCGACGAAAGCATCTATCGCTACGCCAAGTATGATTATCGCCAACTTACATAAAAACAGTGCCGAGAGCAACAACCAATAAGAGTGCGAGATTAGGCTTGGAACGACGAAAGTGCTTGGAAAAAAAATACGGCAGTAAAATGGTACCGGAAAATTCTGTAAAATTAATACTAAACATTAGATATTGGAAACAATATTTAATATTTAAATGATAGAATTTTCACGTGAGAATTTATTTTCAAAAACACACACGATTTTCTGAACAAGCCAATACACTGTTTAAAAATTTTACTCTAGTTTGAACCACATTTTTGGTGCTCAATAACTCTCACCCTAAGATGGTGAAATCTCGTGGCAATATTTGGAGCTTCTTATTTCCAACTCGTTCCAACTACGGGAACTATGCTTCAACAGGAGATTCAAATATTGGTTCAAGATTTCACAATTTTACAGTGGCAGTTATTGAGCACCAAAATTGGTTCAAACTAAGACAGGATTTTTAATAGTGTACAAATGTGGAACAAGATTATCGAAAAACACATGGAAAAACACAACGAAAAACACATGTCGTAAAAAAATCAAACACTGCTTGCGAAAAAATTTACTGCAGTCAGTCAAATATTGTTACTAGAATTATTTTAACAAAGATTAAAAATCTCCCCGGACCGATAGAAGCCTGCGAAAAATCGTTTTAAAATTTCTAAAAGTACAGAAATTGCCGAGGACAAATTTAAGTGGAAATTTTGTAACCAAATTCCTTTTACGAATATCCAAAAAAAATCACAGCGACACTCAAAAAAATTCTAGAAATCGTATTTAAAAAATGCGATAATTCAAGAATCACTGAATAAATTCTGAAAAAACATTATTGAAGACAGGAATAAATTACTATATTGGGCTAAAAATGAATAAGCTAATCCAGAGGTTCCCAAAGTGTGCTCCGCGGAGCCCTTGGGGCTCCGCCTGAACTTACCAGGGGCTCCGTGGCGTTCGAAGAAAATAAAACATGAAAGAAATTAGCATATTGCACGCGAAAGATTTTCGAAAGTAAGTAGGAAGTTTTGTGAGTGTGTGTCAAAAATAAATATATCTATAAGTGGGTTGAAAAAAGGTCATTAAAACATTTACGATATATATGTACCTGTTTTCTGTATAATATTTGTGGTTTGAATTGTTTTATTTTATGTTTCTGCATTTAACGTGGTTTAAAAATTCGATTTAAAATAAGTTACAAGAAATAGTATTTCGAATAGAATGCAACATGAAATGAAAAATAAAAGGCGCGACAGAGAGCTTAATTCTGCTTTCCAAACAAGCGGGATAACAATTTTTTCTTTGGAGCTTTGCCTTTTCATCTGTTTATGCTTAATTATTTTTTGTTTAACAAAGTTTCTGAAAATAAATTTCAGAAAAGTATTCAAGATCATCTCGAAACTCTGATATATTCAGCATTATATATTGAGCATTACTTTGCAGCTGCTCAAAATAAGGTGGTAGGCGATTTTAAATGGGTACTAAATGCATTCAGTATGTAAAAACAAAATCATACAGCTTCAGATCTGATGAAAATGAAGCTCTCATTGATTTAAAATCTCAAAGCGATTTAGTAATCTCTTTTCAAAGCAAGCGTATCACTGAATTTTGGTGATACTTTAAAGATGAATACAAAATCTTGTCAGACGAAGTAATATTAATTTTACTCACATTTTCAACGACATATTTGTGTGGCGCTGGATTCTCCATTTATACAAATATCAAAACAAAATGTAATAACCGATTAAATGCCGAACCAGACATTAGCTTACAAATGTCAAAAATTGCACAAAATAAATAAATAAATAAATAAATAAAAAACTGTGTAAAGCAGTTCAAGCACATTTTTCATACTAAACTTTCATGTGATATTGTTCGTCGAACTTTATGTAAAAAAAAAAAAAAAAAAAAAAAAAAAAAAAAAAACTATCGGGATTTAATATTTGTATATATTGCATTATTTTTTATTTTTGGAGTTTTAATTTCCTTGAACTGTTTATTTAATTTTTTTTATTAAATGTTACTTATTTAAATCGTCTTTCTTAGTTTTCAAAATTGCGTTTAATTTTTAAAACAATGTCAGTCGCTTAAAACGTCTTTTTTAAAAATGCCTCACTTGATTCATTTGTGGGTAATATGTGCATGTATTTCTTTTTATTTTTACATCCTTGATTTTTTTAAACGGATTATGTTATTTGTATTAACTTTCAGTTATTTAAATTTTTTATGCTATTTTTCATAGTAAAATAATGTTTGTCGCTAAAAACATATTTTTTATTGCATCTTCTATCATTTAAAGACCCTCTTTAGATTAATATTACATTATAAGTATACCTGTTTTAATATGCAATTTTACGTATTTCTTTCCTAAAGCGTAATAAAAATTTTTATTGTGCATGTTTGTATAAGAATGAAACATTTTTTTAACCAAGATTTTAATATTTTAGAGTGCGAGTTAGTATAGTACGAACGCACTTTATTTGCGATGTTTGATGTACAAATTCCAACTTGTTTAAAGTTAAAATGATTAAAACTGAAACTTACAACTTATATTTTTCTCATAAGAGATAGTTTTGCACAATTTTCTCTTTTAAGAAAACTAAACAATGTATATTTTATAAGCATTTTTTCCGGTGTTTTTGCTCTTAGATAAACGATAAAAGGATTAAAAATAAATACAGCGTATATTTTCTAAGCTAAATCCTATTTCCTTATAGAAAAGTTTGTAATGTAAAGAAAAGAAGAGAGTGGAGTGGAAGAGATGCACTATTCTGCGAACCTTTTTTCAAACAGAATAAGAATTGGATCAAGAGAAATCATTTGAAAACAAATTAAAAAAAAGACAAAAAATATCCAAGGACGAATAAAAGATTATTCGATTTATAACATACCTAAGGAATACTTAGATATAGTACAATGTATATCATTTAAAAAGCACTATTTTGTCACAATCATAGAAGGTGTCCAGTAAATAACTGACCCATTTTGAATGTAAATAAAGAAAGAACGGTTTGAGATAAAAATATAAGGTTTGCTGTATTGTTATGAGAAAACCAATATTTTTTTTAAATATGCACGTTTTAAAAAAGTTCGAATTTCGGTCAACAGATGGAGCTGAATGCGGCAACAGACTGTCGAAATTCAGACATTGCTCTAATTTTCATTTGCATGAGTTTTTCGGCTCATTTTGAAGAGTCGAATCTCAGTCGACATGTTGAATCGAATCTCCTCTCACCTACAGAAGTAGAGTTTGTTGGAGGGAAAGAAATTTAAAATATTATTCATGATTGAATAATGTTAACTTTCCTCAATAAAAAACAACAAAACTTACTTTTTAATAAGCATTGATTTTTCACACATTTACTATAAGTAAATTGTAATAAAAATGTTTTTGTAACCGGTTAACTGATTCTATTTTTAAGTGCAATGGGATGGGATAAACGCCGCTTTTTTATGTTAAAAAAATCTTAATATATAATCTAAACATTTCTTCCATTAAATAGTATGAAATTCTATTTAAAGAAAAATTAGTGATGTCAAAAAACGTTAAGAGATGGATCAAGCAAACTCTTCTTGCTTGTTTGTCGTTTAGTGACATCAGAAATTAAAACAGTGGAACGAAAGTAGTGGGGGCAAGTTCTCAGCCTAAAATAAAAGCGGGACAGTGACTTATAAATCGGCACATAAAAATATAATAAACCTTAGAATGAAGGAATCCGTTTACAACAAATCTTGTTTTAAACGTAAAAAAAATATTGATTTCGACCGAGAAAGTAACATACAAAACCAGCTGCTAAGACGGAAACCTGCCTAAAACGAAATATTGTTTATTTTTTAGAAAACCGAATTCATCCCTGCGTTATATTCATATTTTAACGTTTAACATTGTTTCAAAAATAATTCTCTAAAGCTTTTTGAAAATTATATATGAAAAACATTAATGTTCCAGCATTTTTTTAATAATTATATTTATAAATTTGAACTAAAATAAATAGAACTATGATGATTTTATGATGATTCAGTATCTGTTATGCTTTCTGTAATAAAATTCTTAAAAGAGGTGACTCGCAATATATAAAAACAGATAAGTCACTTTTTTTCTAAGAATCCGTCCATTTTAGCATAGGTGCGTTTGCAGTCAGGGAAAAATAGGGAAGGGTTGTGTGTACAAAGCATTTTAAAGTCTGTAGTGGCTGTGGTGGTTACTCCATACCCCCCCCATATATTTAATTTAATTCAATTTTATTAGCCATTTTATTTCATATCACCTTCCTTTTTATTAATGTTCTCAATTTAAATTTAATTTCGGTTTCACTTATTTTCATTTCGTCGCCTGTAATGTTTTCTTTCTTGCTTAGCTTTCGAATGTTCCAAGCCGGTAAAATTCTGTTTGAAATCATTCCTTCCGGTTTTAAATTTGTTCGAGAACTTTCTCGCTAGTTCTTTTGGGTGGAACTTCCGTTTATTCGGACACACCCCTAACCTATCAATTTAAATTTCACAGGTGACGTATTTCAAGCCGTTATGTACATGGCCACCAGCTTTGGCCTTCCTTCTTAAGATGGTTATCAATTTTATTCTTATTAGTTACATATCTTTTCATACTGTATATTGTAATTTGGCTTAGTTTTTCCTCACCCCCTCTGTTGCTATCTGCCAAATTGGCGTATTTTGCATTTACAATAACCCTTTCTCTTTTTCCCCTGGGCTCGCGGCCACCTGCGTTAGTTGCGCCGATAGACACCTGCTGTGATGGATGCAGTCGCATGAGTGAAAGTTCGGGGCAGAGGTGCTCCCCCGTTAACGAAGGATGGAACGGTTTTTTTTTTGTTATGTTGAGATTATTACGATGCTGATTTTTTTTAAGTGCGGCAAAGAAAAAGTGCTGCCCTCAAAATTCATCTAGGAAAGTGATGTTGATTTCTGTTAAGCCAAGTCCCTCTGTGCTGCGAGGAGCAATGAAGTGGTTTAATGCATTCCTGAATGTATTCGTTTGTGCCTTCTCTTTTTGGAAATGATGTTGAGTTTTCAAGGCGGCTAGTAGCAAGGCACTTCTCACTGCAATAGCATCCCGAAAATTGTTTTGTTTGTGCATTCTCTTCTTGGATTACGGAAATTATATAAGGTCTCATTATACGTCTTCAGTTTATGCTCTCGTGTTATCTTCACAAGTGTTGTAAAAATGTCGTCACGTATTTTATAAATATTCATTCATTTTCTCATCATCTCTTCATCAACGAGTTTTCTTCTACAAATCTAATGTGCCCAATTCTTCGATAATCTTTTTATTCTCCATCCTCTGAGAAGTAGGCAGAGGTGAAGAACTGTTTTGTTTTCAAGAAATAATATTATAGTTTACATGACGTCTTGGTGAAGATTTTTCTTTCGTCAGGTGAAGAAATTTTATTTGCATAAGTCCTTTTTACTTCATTATCTGGCCCAATATATATATAATTTTTTCTTAATATTTACGGGGCGTTATAAAGAAAATATTGGCATGTATCTATACAATATGAAGTATGATGTATTTTGTTTTGAAAGTTCATATTATGAGAGGTGTTCTTTTTCAAAAAGAAATAATAATTTATTCTCCTTTTATGTCATGAAGAAAATTGTTTAATTACATGTTGTTGAGATATCTAGAATATGTTATGAAAAGAATTTTTATTGCTTGGAGATAGCAATAGTTGTGATTAACATATGTTATGAAATGGTTGTTTATCAAGTGAGAAATTAATATGTACGAGTCACCAAAAATATAAATTTGTGAAGAAATATTTATTCATGAAAAAAGCAACAAGTACTTCATGAAATAAAATATATTTTTTTTTTCTTCGAAAATTGTTCGTATATTAATTTCTTGTGCCTATTGTCTGGATTTATTTGTCATCAAAAGCCAAGGATTCAACAGGTAACTTTTTACCTTTTTAATTTTATATTTTTATAACTTTATACTTGATTTTTCTTCATCATTGGATAAAGAATATTTTTATTATTTTAAATGAAATAATGAAGAGAGTAATTAGGGTCGTTTGCAGGCCCCCATTCTCCGTGATGTGCTATCATTATCACGATCACTTTGGCCTAATTGTGGGTAGAGGCAAATAAAAAGTGCTTTCTCCACTTTCAAATAAACATAACATTATATTTTCTTTGATGCCCTGACCAAAGCGTCAGCTCAAACATAACATTTTAATTTCTTTTGGAGCCGTGACCAACGCTTGAACATTCTTCATTATTTTTTTTTTCAAGTTATTTTTCTTCATATAGTGATTAATGTTTTATATAATTATATTTTGTTGGGTATGGTGCAGTAATCAAATACAATATTTATATTGATCTTGTATTGAAATATTATCTTTTTCTGGAGCAGTGCATTATATATACAACATAATTTATCAATATATTTCTTCTTGCATTATTATAATTTATAACTAATATATGCATTATTTAACGGTGGTACTGGTAAAAATTATTGTTCATGCTAAGATAAATTATTCTTCTTGTCATACATATAATAATTTATGTTTTGAGCCATATTATATATAAATATTTACATAAAATTTTTTGGGTCTTATATTCTTCATATAAGCGAACGTGTCAATTCTCAAATAAAATCGTCTGTGAACACAATGGCTTCACAAGGATGTGATGTACCCACTGCTCTAAAAATTCATCAATCCATATATAATGCTACACCTCATCCAGCTACAAAGTTCTCCCCAAATCTTCTTCATTTTGGCAGAGAAATAAATGATATTTATTCCAATTATAAATCTCAAGTTTCATGGAAAATTCTCAACACTGCATATGAAATTCATAAATTGATGGATATTATTGAAAAAATATACTATCAAACTTACAAGAATAACGAATCATCTAGACAAAAGGTGTACCAAAAATCCAGAGAAAAATTAAAGTTTTCCAACATCAATGTTAATGACATTGTTTACGTAAAATTTCCCAATGTGTTTAACAAAAAGATACAAGGCCCATACGTGGTCAAGAAAATAATTTCTCCTGTGCTCATTCAAATTCAAGATCCCAATAATAGTCATGCTTCACCAATGTTGATTCACACTAATCGAATCTTGAAGCTTCAAAAGAGAAATGAAGCACTGCAACATCCTTCAGTTTCTTCAAAAGGTGCATCACATGATCAACCAGCTGTTGATAATGCATCCTCCACTCCTGTGAGACAGCACTCTTCTATTCAAGTTTCAAGTCATGATGCAGCTTGTAATACTTCTCCTCAAATTCTTTCTTCTTCTAAATGCCAGCAAACATCTTCATGTTCCAGTAAATCGGTACTGTCACAAGCTCCTCCTGATGGCACTCATACTGGTGCTAAAAGCAAATCCACTCAATATAGAAGTTATGATCTTCGTCCTCGCAATCATAAACTACATAAAAAATAGACTAACTCTCTTTTTCCTTTTACAGGATGACTTTTGCTTTGTAATATATTCAGTCGAAGCTAGCCGCACTGATTGTCCAGCAAGAAGAATCGCTATGTAATTTTTTTTTTCTTTTCTCCAGGCTGCAGGCAGCTGTTATTATTTTTTTTTTTCATTATGTAAGTCTTCTTCTCCCTGGTACAACTCAACGGTCATCCTCGGGATGTATGTATGAATTTTAATAGTTTTATTAGTTACTGCATTTATCTATAAGTCATAATTCTTACAATATTTACACATAATCTCATGTATGCCATACTTTTAAATTTTATAAAGTCTTTAATTACAATAGTTGATGCAAAAATTGAGAAAGAATTTGTCTTTTATATCCTTGTTATAATATTATGTCATTATTTAAAGTTATTTTTGACAAATGTTTCATTCTAATAAGAAAGGTGAAATTGTAGTTGATATAAGGTAAACATAAATATGAGTACTCATCAAATTATTTTCTCTATTGTGTCTGCTCTTTACAATGCATGCATGTTTTAACATTTAACCTCTTTTAAAAAAAAGAAAAAGAGAAAAGAAAATGCATGATAAACTTATATATACTAATATTTCTTCTCTTCTTGGTGAAATATAGAAAGTGAATGACTCACCATAAGTAGTATATAATATTTTTTTTTGTATACTTTTGAGTATTTATACTTTGGATCCAAAGATGTTGATTGAGGCATTATATATATATTTATCCAAAGATGTTTAATGAGTCATTATATATATTTATATAAAGCAAATTCTTGATTTATGACAAATGCAAAAGTGATCACTTACTTAATTTTTTTTTTTTAAAAAAATGTTTGAAAATTACAAGTAAATATGTTCTAGATATCTTCTATATAGAAATTTTGACACAATTGATTTTTCTTTGTAAGTTGACATTATCAAGTCATATATAAGATTGACATATTCATATAAGTTTCTTCCTTTTTTTTCAGAATATTAAACATCTTATGTTTTATGTTTATTTTGAATGAAGTATAGTATTAAAGGTATTTATGCAATTATTGTCAATTTATATTGAAAATGTTTAAGAATATTCCTTTATGAGAGTGTAAAAATTCTCTCTTTGAAAATTATTATATTCATTTTGAAGATATTTTTATTGGAAAATAATATCATGCTTTTGTTACCATTCTTTTTGCAACTTATTATTTTATTCTCTGCGAAAATGTGTTATTGAATAATACTAAAGTTATTCATTTAAGATTTATTGAAAGCGTAAAAGGCTATGTGGTGATATAAGTAAATATTTTTTTATGAGAGCATAACTAATCTCTCTGCACTATTTATATATATATTTTTATGGTTGTTCAATTTTCAACTTACAAATTCATTTAATTTATTATGTGTTATTTGAAACCATATATGTTATATATAGTTATAACATGATTCATATACAGTTATAGTATATTTCATTTTTGTTCACAACTGAGAATATAAATATACATATTATTGTGTAATCAAATATTGTGACATATGCTAGAGCATTCTACTATTGTGGTACATTGTGCACAGCCTAACAAGAGACTCTTTAAGGTTATGGACTGTTTTTCTGCACATAGACTTTAATTTTTTTATATGATAGATACCTCTGAAAGAAACTTTATATACCTTTCATGTTAACATTTACTACAGTTGGTATATTTTCATAAGGATTACTATCATAACAGTAATTATTTTTTTTATTGTTTAAATATCATGTACAACAATTATGTATATTCTTATAACTACTTCTGATATTTATTTTGTGTAATTATTTAGTATATTTGTACATGTGTTAGAAAATATTGTCTCGATGAAAAATTGTCATTTTTGTCATCTCACCAATATTTTCTTTTGGGGGACCCTGGGTAATATGTGGTGGTTACTCCATACCCCCCCCATATATTTAATTTAATTCAATTTTATTAGCCATTTTATTTCATATCACCTTCCTTTTTATTAATGTTCTCAATTTAAATTTAATTTCGGTTTCACTTATTTTCATTTCGTCGCCTGTAATGTTTTCTTTCTTGCTTAGCTTTCGAATGTTCCAAGCCGGTAAAATTCTGTTTGAAATCATTCCTTCCGGTTTTAAATTTGTTCGAGAACTTTCTCGCTAGTTCTTTTGGGTGGAACTTCCGTTTATTCGGACACACCCCTAACCTATCAATTTAAATTTCACAGGTGACGTATTTCAAGCCGTTATGTACATGGCCACCAGCTTTGGCCTTCCTTCTTAAGATGGTTATCAATTTTATTCTTATTAGTTACATATCTTTTCATACTGTATATTGTAATTTGGCTTAGTTTTTCCTCACCCCCTCTGTTGCTATCTGCCAAATTGGCGTATTTTGCATTTACAATAACCCTTTCTCTTTTTCCCCTGGGCTCGCGGCCACCTGCGTTAGTTGCGCCGATAGACACCTGCTGTGATGGATGCAGTCGCATGAGTGAAAGTTCGGGGCAGAGGTGCTCCCCCGTTAACGAAGGATGGAACGGTTTTTTTTTTGTTATGTTGAGATTATTACGATGCTGATTTTTTTTAAGTGCGGCAAAGAAAAAGTGCTGCCCTCAAAATTCATCTAGGAAAGTGATGTTGATTTCTGTTAAGCCAAGTCCCTCTGTGCTGCGAGGAGCAATGAAGTGGTTTAATGCATTCCTGAATGTATTCGTTTGTGCCTTCTCTTTTTGGAAATGATGTTGAGTTTTCAAGGCGGCTAGTAGCAAGGCACTTCTCACTGCAATAGCATCCCGAAAATTGTTTTGTTTGTGCATTCTCTTCTTGGATTACGGAAATTATATAAGGTCTCATTATACGTCTTCAGTTTATGCTCTCGTGTTATCTTCACAAGTGTTGTAAAAATGTCGTCACGTATTTTATAAATATTCATTCATTTTCTCATCATCTCTTCATCAACGAGTTTTCTTCTACAAATCTAATGTGCCCAATTCTTCGATAATCTTTTTATTCTCCATCCTCTGAGAAGTAGGCAGAGGTGAAGAACTGTTTTGTTTTCAAGAAATAATATTATAGTTTACATGACGTCTTGGTGAAGATTTTTCTTTCGTCAGGTGAAGAAATTTTATTTGCATAAGTCCTTTTTACTTCATTATCTGGCCCAATATATATATAATTTTTTCTTAATATTTACGGGGCGTTATAAAGAAAATATTGGCATGTATCTATACAATATGAAGTATGATGTATTTTGTTTTGAAAGTTCATATTATGAGAGGTGTTCTTTTTCAAAAAGAAATAATAATTTATTCTCCTTTTATGTCATGAAGAAAATTGTTTAATTACATGTTGTTGAGATATCTAGAATATGTTATGAAAAGAATTTTTATTGCTTGGAGATAGCAATAGTTGTGATTAACATATGTTATGAAATGGTTGTTTATCAAGTGAGAAATTAATATGTACGAGTCACCAAAAATATAAATTTGTGAAGAAATATTTATTCATGAAAAAAGCAACAAGTACTTCATGAAATAAAATATATTTTTTTTTTCTTCGAAAATTGTTCGTATATTAATTTCTTGTGCCTATTGTCTGGATTTATTTGTCATCAAAAGCCAAGGATTCAACAGGTAACTTTTTACCTTTTTAATTTTATATTTTTATAACTTTATACTTGATTTTTCTTCATCATTGGATAAAGAATATTTTTATTATTTTAAATGAAATAATGAAGAGAGTAATTAGGGTCGTTTGCAGGCCCCCATTCTCCGTGATGTGCTATCATTATCACGATCACTTTGGCCTAATTGTGGGTAGAGGCAAATAAAAAGTGCTTTCTCCACTTTCAAATAAACATAACATTATATTTTCTTTGATGCCCTGACCAAAGCGTCAGCTCAAACACAACAGTGGCTTTCGTAATAAAATTTTCAGATCCGTTAAATGTCAAAAATATGAATATAACGTAGGGATGAATTCGGTTTGCAGAAAAATAAAAAATACTTTGTTTTAGACAGGTTTTTTATCTTAACAGATAGTTTTGTATGTTATTTTTTTCCGTCGTGATCAATAATTTTTTGTGTTTCAGACAGGGTTTTTTAAACGAAATATAGACGAGCCTTTATTCTAAGGTTCAATGTAGTATTTTTATCTGCTGATTTATAAGTCAGGGTCCCGCTTTTATTTTAGGAAGAGAACTTGCCACCACTATTTTCGTACAACTGTTTTAACTTCTGATTTCACTACACGATGTACAGGCAAGAAGAGTTTTCTTGATCCATCTCTTAAAGTTTTTTGAATCACTAATTTATTTTAAATATAATTTCATACTATTTAATGGAAGAAATGTTTAGATTATACATTAAGTTTTTTGTAACATATAAAAGCGGTGTTTATCCCATATTTTCAATTTATTGCACGTAAAAAGAGAATCAATTAGCCGTTTAAAAAACATTTTTAATGCAATTTACTTATAGTAAATGTGTGAAAAATCAATGCTTATTAAAAGTAAGTTTGTTGGATTTTTTCAATGAAAGTTGACATTATTCAATCATAAATATTTTTTTTTAATTTCTTTCCCTCCAACAAACTCTACTTCTCTAGGTGAGTGGAGAGTCGATTCAACAACATGTCGACTGAGATTCAACTTTGCCAAATGAGCCGAAAACTCATGCATATGAAAACTAGAGTAATGTCTGAATTTCGACAGCCTGTTGCCGCCGTCAGAGCTATCTATTGGCCGAAATTCGAACTAGTTAAGAAAGTGCATATCTAAAAATTTATTGATTTTCTGATAACAATGCAGCAAACCGAAAATTTTTATCTCAAATCTTTTTTTTTATTATTTATATTCAAAATGGGTCAGTCATTTACTGGACAACCTGTACATATTATAGTTACATACATAATTATATACTTAATATTATATGGAATATATTTTGCATACAATATAATTATATACATTATCTAACTACATACTTATAATTTTTTTTAAGAATAAACTGAAGTCTGTGTATTTTAGATGAATTTTCTTTCTACATTTTTTATGCTTGCATAAGCCATAAAAGGATTAAAAATACGTACAGTGTATACTCACTTACAGCTAAATCTTACTTCTGACAGAGAAGTTTGAAATGTAAGGAAAAGAGAAGAGTTCAGAGAAAGCTATATATTTTTCACCAAGATTCTTTTCAAAGAAAATAAAAATTTGATCAAAATTTGAAATGGAATTTTTTAGAAAAATACAGAAATATCCTAGGACGACAAAAAGTTTATTTGTTGCGTAACATATTTTAATTGATTGATTGCATCAGTTTAAGTTATAATAGAAATGGTATTGAAATAACACTATTTTGTTATAATCATACATATTTTAAATTATAGCTTAACTTGAGATAAGATGCCGTGTTGTACGACATGCCGGATCACGTGACTTTCATATACGAAATGTTATGCTATTGAGAAACGCCGCTCAGTTGTAAGAAAAAGTGTTCTAAACTGATAATTTAATTTGAATTTTCGTCCAGTTTTTTATTTTTAAGTGGTAATTTTTCAATTATATTTCGTCTTAACAATTCTAATACGTGTCCAATATCCCTTATGTGACGTTATTATTTGTCTATATAAACCATCACAGAAATAAACCTGGTGTTTTAAGACACAACTTGTACCTGGTCTTTTTTGCAAAGTATAAATGATGCCCGGTTCTTACTTCTTCACGTCATTGGGGGTATTGGCGTCTTGTCTCTATTTACAAAAAAATTTAGGGGTAAGATGCGGATTATTCTCTGTTGTGGTAAGTTGTCACTTATTTTCCGTTTGGGCGAGATGCGGTAATTTTCTGTTGCGGTCAAGAGCCTGTTTTTTTACTTTTGTGTTGTATTGTATTTTTTGTATTAACTATTTCATCAACGATTTCAGTCAGATTATTCAAATCAGTGATTTAATCGTTATTTTGTTCATATGAATAAGAAAATAATTGTTGATGAAACTCATGATTTTATGAAAGTAAATGAGAATGATTGTCCAGATTTTCTAGCAGAGAGAGCAATAAATCCTTGCAAATGTTTAATTGGATCAAGTGAATTCAATGAAACTCTTGACTATCTCAAAATTTCTAAGCAAATGTGCAGTTTGTAGCAGATTTGAGATAGTGTTAAAAAAATACATATATATATATAAATATTAAATTCAAAACACTTTATCACAGTGGCTTTATAATATTTAAACTTGTTATAATGTTTTGAAAATAGGCATACTTAAGAGCCATAATTTTTTTAATTGTTAAGCCAAACATAATATACTTTCAAACATAAGTTTATTATTATTATTATTATTATTATTATTATTATTATTATTATTATTATTAAATCACCATTGTCTACAACATTTATATTTTTGTAATGTCCTAATCGTAAGTAAGTTAACAACTTTACTATGTTGTAATATATTACAGTTACTTTTATTCGGTGCACTAAATTTGATGCTGCTTCATAAAAATAAATGTTTAAATTGATATTCCAAAAGACACCTTAACCCTAGACTGTTGGTCAAATTATCTCAAGTTAGAAGTAATATGCTAAAAAGCAGGCGTTTACAAAAACAAAATTTTCGATGCTTTCTATATCTGTAAAATAAAATAAGTTTTTAAATCATACATAAAGATACAAACTTTAACAAGAAATCAATTAATAACATACAAAAATAATAGGCCATTTTTAAATCAATTAATTCAAAAACTGCGGCATCTATACTCAATCTACCTTAATAATAATACAGAGCTTCTTAAAATAATTCATTACAGTATAAATCGGAAATCCGGCATTGACGTTAACAGAGATTAAGCCAGATTAAAAAAAAATAGCGGGAGTTTTAAAAAATATATCAAAAGTACTTCCGAAATTAGTAATGGTGACTTTATTTATAATTTAATTTAAACGAAAGTGATATTTATATGAAGACAAGCGAAATTAGATATTTTAAAACTTTTTTAATTAATGTCTTCCGTGTTAAAAAAAAGAACAAAAAAGGAATAAAGTTATTTTCTCTTGTGTAATTTCCAAAACAATGATGTCCATTTTATTTCCTTCAATTTTTTGGGACATTCTTTGAATTTTTTTTCTTGGATTTTATGCAAATGGAAAATATTGATTTCGGAAATATAATATTGTTTATCTAAAGAAGATACTAATTACTCCATCACAATTATGTATTTTTCCACTGGAACCTTTTCTTTTGCCGAGTCGCCGTCCTAGTTCTCATTCCTCTATTACTCCTCTTCGTTCCTTGTTCCCCTGTTCCACTCCTCATTCTTCGTTCCTCTGATTTAGGCAGTTCGACTTAGTATACTGTCTGTGCTTTCCCTGTAAGATAATCAATCAAATTCGATCTCTAATTAATCAATTAGCATCCTATAAAATTTGACTCCCATATGTGCATTATGTATGAAATAGTGTAACATCTTTAAAATACGATATTAAATATTTTTTCGCATATATCATAATTCTTTATAGGAATTCCTTTTGGTGTCCCTATAAACAAACTATAATGGCTTCTTAATCAATAATATACAAAAAATATTCCTTCCCACATGAATAAGGCATATAAATTTCATTATGTTTGAAATTTATCATAATTCTTTATCAGAATCATTTTTGGCGTCCCTATACCAATATTGGTCCAACATTGCATCAATATGTCATTTATTGGCAATATTGCTAATAAAACGCCAATATTGATTATTATTAGCATTTCATTGGAAATCTTTCCAATGAATTCCCAATATTGTACAAATGTAGGTATTACATTGGAAATATTTCCAATCAATTTCCAATATTGGACAAATGTTGGCGTTACATTGCAAATATTTCTAATGAAACCCCAATATTTAACCAATTTTGGCGTTTTATTGGCAATATTTCTAGTGAAACCCCAATATTGACATAATATTTGCTGCAAACATTGGCTAAATAAGGGTAAAATGTAAACACCCCAATATTGGAGCAATATTTCATGCCAGTATTGCGCCAATGTGAAAATATTGCTCCAAGATGAAACCAATATTGGTTCAATATTGTTTGGCTACTGGGTATAAACGAACTGTATTGGCTGCTTAATCAATACTCTACATAAAAATCCCTGTCGGCTGGGCCTATAGGCGGAGGTAGATTTCGAAGAGTGCTCAATTCAGCGAAAAAAATATATGATTAGAGATAAACCCAGTTTAATAACTTCATTTGGCCGTTTATGAAAAATTTTTAATTTCATTTTTCTTCAAAAACTGGTTTTATCAGAATCATCTTAAGAAAAATTCAGCTCAAATGCCCGTTTTGACAACATATTTTGAAATAGATTCTTAATTTATTAAAAAAAAATCGACCAAAACAGTACATTATACAGCTCCTAAATAACAAAAAACTGTCAGTTGAATGCATTTGAGAAAAAAATTGAATTTAAAAATGAGTCATAAAATAATCTATTTATTGTTTGAATACATACTTAATTCTTTATTCATGATTGCTCGGAAAATTTTGTGCGAAATACTCACTTTGACAGCATTTTAAAAAATATATTCTATCTTTATCAAAAAACTGGCCAATGCGTCACAGTATATAGTTCCTAAATAAGAGGATCTGTAAATTGGATGCGTTTGAGAGCGAAAATGGTTTTTAAAACGAGTCATAAAAAACGCAATTTGCTATGTGAAAACTTCCTTAAATTTTCAAATCACAAAGACTTCGGGAAATTCTGTTCAAAATACCCTTTTTGGTAGCCTTATTTAAAATATATTCTTTCTTTATCAAAAAACCGATCAATGCATCACATTATACAGTGTGATTCCAAATTTTTTTTACAATAAAAGAGGGGTGATAGTACACATCAAGACAAACAATATTAAATAGGAGACCAAGGGTCCAAAACGCTTTCCTAAGGAAATAGCCGCCATTAAAGTTTAGGGACCAAAATTTCAAATAAACATAAAAAACGGAAAAATAGGTCGATTGATTTGCGGTTTTCACTAAAATTATTCTTTATGTCGGCATTTTCTTGAAATTAAATTATAAAGATAAATTTCAAAAAATGCCGATAGAGGGCGCTTTAGACTTTGGAGTAACGAACAACAATTTTTTGCCGGTATTTTTTGCATCTCATTAAATGTTTTCGTAAGTTTAGACTCAAACTTAAATTTTGAGCTCAAAATCTGTAGTTGGGAGTAATTAAGTAACACAAACTGAGCTGTGTTCAGAGGGTTCAAATTTCAATTGAATATAAAAAAGGGAAAAATTGGTCGATTGATTTGCGGTTTTCACTAAAACTATTCTTTATTTAGGTACTAGCATACGCAGCCCGCTTCGCCGGGCTTAATTTGAAAGTTTATTTAATAATTTATGTGTATGGTACGCTTCTCTCTCAGCTGGCGACGGATCCCCCGGTGACTCTACGCTTCTCTCTCAGCTGGCGACGGATCCCCCGGTGACTCTCCCCGGACCATCGGCACTCCACGTGCGTCGGGTGAGCGTCAGAACAAACTTTCAGCATATACATATGGGTGGTTGTACTTGAATGCACAGACCTGCGCGTTTTTTTCTATCTTGCTTTTATACCTCTGGACCGAGTTGGCGCATTGCCAAGATTTGCTTCCTCTGGACCGAGTTGGCGCATTGCCAAGATTTGCTTCCTCTGGACCGAGTTGGCGCATTGCCAAGATTTGCTTTCCCCTGTGCCTCAATTAATTAATTATCCTCAGAATTCCTTTTATTTATAGAGATTTTCGTGAAAATAAATTATAAAGATAAATTTCAAAAAATGCCGATAGAGGGCACTTTAGACTTTGGAGTAACGAAACACTCTTTTTTGGCGTTATTTTTTGCATCTTATTAAACGCTTTCGTAAGCTTAGACTTGAACTTAAATTTTGAGCTCAAAATCTGAATAGCTGGGAGTCGTTAAGTAGACAAACTTAGCTGTGTTCAGAGGGTTCAAATTTCAAATAATTGTAAAAAACGGAAAAAATTGGTCGATTCGTTTGCGGTTTTTGCTAAAACTAATTTTTAAATTAGCAGTTTTCTTGATCAATCAGTGTTTTCTTGAAAATAATTTTTAAAGATAAATTTCAAAAAAGGCCGATAGAGGGCGCCTTAGACTTTGGAGTAGCAAACAACTATTTTTAACTGTTATTTTTTTAATCTCATTAAATGCTTTCAAATGCATAGACTTAAATTTTGGGGTGAAATTCTGAATCGTTGGGAGTGTTTAAGTAGCGAAAAATTGAATTGTGTTCGAGGAGGAAAGAGGGTTAAATTTCAACTCCTGAACACACTTCAGTTTGCGCTTCTTAACTCCTCATAACGATACAGGATTTGAGCTCAAAATTTAAGTTTAAATCTAAGTTTCCGAAAACATTTAAAATGCTTTTGCAAGTATTTAATTAGAACCAAAAAATAATGGTTAAAATGAATTGTTGATTACTCTGAAGTTTAAGGCGCCCTCTGACGGAATTTTTTGAGATTTATCTTTAAAAATTATTTTCAAGAAGATACTGACTTAAAGAATAGTTTTATTTTAAACCGCAAACGAATCGACCAATTTTTCCATTTTCTATAATTACTTAAAATTTGAACCTCCCCCTCCCCCTTGAACACAGTTCAGTTTGTGCCACTTAACCACTCTCTACTATTCAGATTTTGAGCTCAAAATTTAAGTTTAAGTCTAAGCTTCCGAAATCATTTAATGAGATGCAAACAAATCGGCAAAAAATAGTAGTTCGTTACTCCAAAGTCTAAAGCGCCCTCTATCGGCATTTTTTGAAATTTATCTTTATGATTTATTTTCACGAAAATAACTAAATAAAGAATAGTTTTAGTGAAAACCGCAAATCAATCGACCAATTTTTCCGTTTTTTTTTAATCATTTGAAATTTTAACCCTCTGAACACAGCTCAGTTTGTGTTACTTAACCACTCCCAACTACAGATTTTGAGCTCAAAATTTAAGTTTGAGTGTAAACTTGCGAAATCATTTAATGAGATGCAAAACATACCGGCAAAAAATAGTTGTTCGTTACTCCAAAGTCTAAAGCGCCCTCTATCGGCATTTTTTGAAATTTATCTTTATAATTTAATTTCAAGAAAATGCCGACATAAAGGATAATTTTAGTGAAAACCGCAAATCAATCGACCGATTTTTCCGTTTTTTATGATTATTTGAAATTTTGGTCCCTAAACTTTAATGGCGGCTATCTCCTTAAGAAAACGTTTTGGACCCTTGGTCTCCTATTTAATATTGTTTGTCTTGATGTGCACTATCACCCCTCTTATATTGTAAAAAAAATTTGGAATCACCCTGTATAGTTCCTAAATAAGAGGATCTGTAAATTGGATGCATTTGAGAGCAAAAATGGATTTAAAAACGAGTCAGAAAAAAACGCAATTTCTTATTTGAACACTTCCTTAAATTTTCAGTCACAATGATTTCGGAAAATTCTGTTCAAAATACCCTTTTTGGTAGCTTTTTTTATATATATATTCCGTCTTTATCAAAAAACTGACCAATGCATCACATTATATAGTTCCTAAATAAGAGGATCTGTAAATTGGATGCGTTTGAGAACAAAAATGGATTTAAAAACGAGTCAGAAAAAAACGCAATTTCTTATTTGAATACTTCCTTCTATTTTCAGTCCGGATGACTTTCAGAAATTCTGTTCAAAATACCCTTTTTGGTAGCCTTTTTTAAAATATATTCTGTCTTTATCAGAAAATTGACCAATGCGTCACTTTATACAGTTTCTAAATAAGAAGATCTACCATTTGGATGCGTTTAGAATAAAAAATGAATTTAAAAATGAGTCAGAATATAAGCAGTTTGGATTTCAGGTTTTTTCTCCAACTCCTATTTTTGTTTAATTTCTTTTTGCTATACGAATTGATCCTATGAAAAACTTGTCAATATAAAAGTTGTAGATATTTTTGAGAAGATGTAAAATAAATTTAATCAGATTTGATATCTTAAAAATCGACGGAGTTATGGATTTTTCTCTTTTTTCAGCGCCCTTTTTCTTTTCGTTTTTCATTTTTTTCGCCGGTAAAAGTTGGTCCTATCAAAAACTTGTAAATACAAAAGTTTTAGATAATTTTAAGAACATTTACAAAAAATTTAGTTGGACTTGATATCTTGAAAATTGACGAAGTTATGAATTTTTTTCTCTCAAAATCCCTGTTTTTTTCGCCCCTTGAGCCCACTTCTAAATTTATCAAAAATCTGTCATGCATATACTTTTGGCCCATTTTTAAGAAGTAATATAAACTTTAAACCGATTCGATATCTACTTTAATTAAGAAGTTATGGCGTTTTTTCGGTTTTCACAAAAACGCCCCCTATTCCGACCCCCTTGGTCCGATTTTGCCCATTAACGAACTTAGCCAACATTTTATCCCCTTTGATTTTATGTACAAGTTTGGTGGAGATTGGTGAAAAATTATAGAAGTTATCGTGTCCATAAAAAAGTGAGATATATAGATAGATAGATAGATATATATATAAACTGGTGCGATTGCAATAGGTAGTATTTCTTACGAAATCTACCTAATATATATTACTTCCCACACAAGCAAGGCTTGTAAATTGCATTATGTTTGAAGTAGTGTAACATCATTACAGTACCCTAAAATGATTTTTTGGCAATATCATAATTCTATATCAGAATTCTTTTTGGCGTTTCTATAAACGATCTGAAATGTCTACTTAATCAATGCTCTGCGAAAAAAAATTACATCCCACATGTGCATTATGTTTGAAGTAGAGTAACATCATTAAAATACCCTATGAATGATTTTTTTCGCATATATCATAATTCTTTATCGAAATTCATTTTGGCATCTCAATAAAAGGACTATAATGGCTACTTAATCAATATACTCTACAAAAAAAATCTTCCCACACGAGAGAAGAGTGCGAATTTCACTATGTTTGAAATAGTGTAACATCATTAAAAGGCACTAAAAAAACTCTTTCACCATTCTCTTCTTTGTAATGATAATAATTTTCAGTATTTCTGTAAAAAATCTGGAATTGCTATATTTCATACACTGTAATAGATAACTGTTTGTTGTCTATCTTAATGATGCATAGGTACCAATTCTATTGTAACTAAGATAATGTGACAACATTAAAATGCACAGTAAAAACGATTCCCATTCATCATATTGAAACGAAATATTTTTGTATATCCCAAATTAACAAAAAATAGTACACATTTCCCTTTCAGTACCAAAATTAATTGATAAACCGAATAAGATAACAAGTACAAGTTAACCCGAGCCTTTACTCGAGTTTGAGCACGGGCAGGTAGACGGCTAGACTATTTGAATTCCGGCCAATCACATCTGGCCCATTCGCGAATTTGCTGGCAAATTCTAGGATTGGTCAGTCCTTTTTACATGTTGCTGGCCACTTCGGGAATTGGCCGGCCAGAACTAGAATTGGCCAATTTCGGATTTTGGCCGCAACACACACACACACATATATATATATATATATATTCTCGCATTCTCATATTTTCTCTTATATTGGTCTATCATTTGAAGTTTGTATTTCAGGTTCCACAACTCTACTTATAATAAAATGTCTAACAATCTGCTTGTTTCACTATCTTTTGCTCTTGCATATTTATGTATCTTGGTAACGGGTTGTTTTATACTTTAATAATTTACTCAAAGTGCATACTCGTATCAACACTCATTAACCCTTTCTCTAAATTTTAATGAAATATTGTTTTAATTATGCTTTTGTTCTCGAAACATGAAGACATCCATCACCCAGGAAAGTAATTTAAATATCATATCCTTGCATGCAATTAAGGGGTTTTCAACCTAAAATTAATTAAACGTTTAGCTTAATGTTAATTTTTATAACATTCATTAATTGTAAGAATTTTAATAGAATAAGCTGCTCTCTATTGAATGCATTAAATCTGAATACATTTTCAATATTTTTTCTTCGCAAAGTTTTTTTTTTAATAACTCTAAAATTCGATGGAAAAAAGTAAAAAGCAATGTAAAGCAAAACGTTTGAGCCCAAATTTATTTACGGAATGTCGGAAATTTTCCGTAAGACGTGAAAAACTGTAAAAAATTCATGAAAAATCGCTAAAAATTCAAAAATTCCGGAGGGCAAATGTCCTTATAAATTTAAAAGGCTATTTTACGAATGTTACGCATCCGTTACAGAAAGCAGAAAAAAAACTAAAATTCGGATAAAAAAATCGAGAAAATTCAAAAATTGCAGTGACAATAGCGAATAAATAATCTGAAGAAAGGACATCAATAGGTTGGACAAAAAATAAATAAATAAAATCAAGTTTATTAGACGATTATGAAAAAATTGCTGTGAAACGTAAAAAAAGAAAAAAATCTCAAAAATCTACTATATTGAACTATAAATGTGTAACGCTGATAATCGGTACAGTTCACGAATCGGGGGGAATAAAATTAACTATAATAAACTAAGAGTTTTAAACCTAATTCCTTTTTCAAATGTCCCAGAACACTAAAAAGTTGTTGTATTAATTCCAAATAAAGTTTTTTTAAAAAGAGTAACAATATCTTAACAATATTGTAAAGAATATCCCCCTGTTATTTTTATTGGGTCGTTCGAAAAGTCGTGCTCATTTGGGACAGTAAAATGCGAAATTTTTTTTTCCAAGCACCTTCGTCGTTCCAAGCCCAAGCTCGCACTCTGATTGGTTGTTGCTCTCGGCACTGTTTTCACGTAACTTGGCGATAACCATACTTGGCGAAAAATACTTCGCTCGTAAGTGAACGAGTAAACCTAAAACCCAACGTACTCATTCTTATACTTCCTTCATTCTTATCCTCGTGGTCTTGTGCTCTTGTGTGTAAAAACTTTTAAAGAGTACAACTTTCAGTAAGACACGTTCCATCCAATCAAATGCTGCAAGAGAAAAGTCACTTTGTACTCGGTTCGGAAGGAAATCAAACTCGACGAAAGCATCTATCGCTACGCCAAGTATGATTATCGCCAACTTACATAAAAACAGTGCCGAGAGCAACAACCAATAAGAGTGCGAGATTAGGCTTGGAACGACGAAAGTGCTTGGAAAAAAAATACGGCAGTAAAATGGTACCGGAAAATTCTGTAAAATTAATACTAAACATTAGATATTGGAAACAATATTTAATATTTAAATGATAGAATTTTCACGTGAGAATTTATTTTCAAAAACACACACGATTTTCTGAACAAGCCAATACACTGTTTAAAAATTTTACTCTAGTTTGAACCACATTTTTGGTGCTCAATAACTCTCACCCTAAGATGGTGAAATCTCGTGGCAATATTTGGAGCTTCTTATTTCCAACTCGTTCCAACTACGGGAACTATGCTTCAACAGGAGATTCAAATATTGGTTCAAGATTTCACAATTTTACAGTGGCAGTTATTGAGCACCAAAATTGGTTCAAACTAAGACAGGATTTTTAATAGTGTACAAATGTGGAACAAGATTATCGAAAAACACATGGAAAAACACAACGAAAAACACATGTCGTAAAAAAATCAAACACTGCTTGCGAAAAAATTTACTGCAGTCAGTCAAATATTGTTACTAGAATTATTTTAACAAAGATTAAATATCTCCCCGGACCGATAGAAGCCTGCGAAAAATCGTTTTAAAATTTCTAAAAGTACAGAAATTGCCGAGGACAAATTTAAGTGGAAATTTTGTAACCAAATTCCTTTTACGAATATCCAAAAAAAATCACAGCGACACTCAAAAAAATTCTAGAAATCGTATTTAAAAAATGCGATAATTCAAGAATCACTGAATAAATTCTGAAAAAACATTATTGAAGACAGGAATAAATTACTATATTGGGCTAAAAATGAATAAGCTAATCCAGAGGTTCCCAAAGTGTGCTCCGCGGAGCCCTTGGGGCTCCGCCTGAACTTACCAGGGGCTCCGTGGCGTTCGAAGAAAATAAAACATGAAAGAAATTAGCATATTGCACGCGAAAGATTTTCGAAAGTAAGTAGGAAGTTTTGTGAGTGTGTGTCAAAAATAAATATATCTATAAGTGGGTTGAAAAAAGGTCATTAAAACATTTACGATATATATGTACCTGTTTTCTGTATAATATTTGTGGTTTGAATTGTTTTATTTTATGTTTCTGCATTTAACGTGGTTTAAAAATTCGATTTAAAATAAGTTACAAGAAATAGTATTTCGAATAGAATGCAACATGAAATGAAAAATAAAAGGCGCGACAGAGAGCTTAATTCTGCTTTCCAAACAAGCGGGATAACAATTTTTTCTTTGGAGCTTTGCCTTTTCATCTGTTTATGCTTAATTATTTTTTGTTTAACAAAGTTTCTGAAAATAAATTTCAGAAAAGTATTCAAGATCATCTCGAAACTCTGATATATTCAGCATTATATATTGAGCATTACTTTGCAGCTGCTCAAAATAAGGTGGTAGGCGATTTTAAATGGGTACTAAATGCATTCAGTATGTAAAAACAAAATCATACAGCTTCAGATCTGATGAAAATGAAGCTCTCATTGATTTAAAATCTCAAAGCGATTTAGTAATCTCTTTTCAAAGCAAGCGTATCACTGAATTTTGGTGATACTTTAAAGATGAATACAAAATCTTGTCAGACGAAGTAATATTAATTTTACTCACATTTTCAACGACATATTTGTGTGGCGCTGGATTCTCCATTTATACAAATATCAAAACAAAATGTAATAACCGATTAAATGCCGAACCAGACATTAGCTTACAAATGTCAAAAATTGCACAAAATAAATAAATAAATAAATAAATAAAAAACTGTGTAAAGCAGTTCAAGCACATTTTTCATACTAAACTTTCATGTGATATTGTTCGTCGAACTTTATGTAAAAAAAAAAAAAAAAAAAAAAAAAAAACTATCGGGATTTAATATTTGTATATATTGCATTATTTTTTATTTTTGGAGTTTTAATTTCCTTGAACTGTTTATTTAATTTTTTTTATTAAATGTTACTTATTTAAATCGTCTTTCTTAGTTTTCAAAATTGCGTTTAATTTTTAAAACAATGTCAGTCGCTTAAAACGTCTTTTTTAAAAATGCCTCACTTGATTCATTTGTGGGTAATATGTGCATGTATTTCTTTTTATTTTTACATCCTTGATTTTTTTAAACGGATTATGTTATTTGTATTAACTTTCAGTTATTTAAATTTTTTATGCTATTTTTCATAGTAAAATAATGTTTGTCGCTAAAAACATATTTTTTATTGCATCTTCTATCATTTAAAGACCCTCTTTAGATTAATATTACATTTGTGTATATTGCGTACATATGTACATATATTTCTTTTTTATATATGTAAATTTAAATTCTTTAATCTGTTTATGTTATTTGTATATTTAAATTTTCTATACTTATTTTCATTGTGCAACATTGTTTGTCAATTAAACTGCCCATTTTTTGCAATGTCTTGTATCATTTAATAAACACTTTATTAGATTCAACTAATAGCTCTATACATTGTGTATATAGTTTTTTTTCTTTTCGTAACTGTAATTGCTTTGATCTGTTTATTTTATTTTCATAATTTCTGAGTTTATTTTCATTTTTTATGCTGTTTTACATAATTGTACTTAATTTTATAAGTAATTTATATTACTGAAAACGCATTTTTTAGCATCTTGTGTCACTTTATAGCCCCTCTTTAAAATTTTCTTTTAATTGGCCAGATTTTCCAATCAGAAATAAATCTGTAGAAATTTTAAAAACATTTTCTTTACATTTGTCATCACATTAAGAATTTAAAATTTGGCTCAGCTTCACCCCTTACTTAGACTTTTTGGCAATGAGTACCGACTTTGATATAAATTTAATCCCACACATATATTTCATTGGATGAGTAATTCTACTAGATGAAGTTCGTTTAACATGTGCAGTTTTTTATTGCATGTCTGTTTTGAGGCAAAAACAATGACAAAAGAAATTTTCTTTCAAAACTACAATTTAAAGCAAAATATTTTAAATAAATATCCGAAAAATTTAACAATTCTGCGTTAAACAATAGCTTTTAGATTTTGCCCTGCCCACTTAAACACTAAAACGATGACCTGCTACTATTTTTTTTTCTTAATGGCTCAAAAAAAAAAAAAAAAAAAAAAAAGAATCTGGGAGGCGATTCATTTTTGTTGCATGTTTAGAAATACTAGAAACTTAAAGAAGATCGAAAAAATATTCCATAATCGCATGATTCTTTTACGGGTAGGCGGGTCTAGCAAAAACGTGTTATAGAATTACTCATGGGTGACTGAAACTACACATTTTCTCATTTTTTTGCGAATAGCCTATTTGAATTATACAGAAGTATCTCTCAGCAAATGAAAACTGTACACCTTACCTTTTTTCCTGTGTGTGTGTGGTTTTACCCATAAATAATACTAGTTTTATGGAAACCCAAATGCAATGCATAATCCAAACATGGTTACCATTTTGATCTTTAATTCCAAGCTACTACTGGAAATCCCAAACGAAGATTTCTTATTTTAAAAATAGATGTCATTAACCCCTTAACAGTATTGCTTGAACATCGCTCGGGTGAAAAAGAGTTTGTTTTTTTAGTTACTAAAGGCTCTCAGAAAACAAAAATTTTTAACTACAATTTTTGCTGTAATTGAAGGAAATATCTCGATTATACAAGTTAGATATTTAAATACAAAAAATAAAATAAAATAAAAATAAATAAATAAAAGAGCTTTAATCATTATTTTTATATTACTGTATCCAATAATAGTAATATTAAATAAAACTGTTAAAGGGTTATATAATAGAAAATCTGATTTTTAAAATTTCTATAATGAATTTAGAATTTCTGGAAAGAGCCTAACTGAGAACTTTGATCCAATGTTGGAGATTGCTGGCTCGGATTTTTATTCTGCAGATTTTTCCCTGTCCCGTAGGCATAAAATAACATTAATTTGTAAACTATAGAATATCGCTGGGTTCAGGGGCTCCGCCATAGAAATTCTTCCCAAAGAGGGCTCCGCGATTTCAAAAGTTTGGGAACCACTGAGCTAATCCTTTTACAGGGCTCCCAAATGGTCCGCGAACTGAACACCAATATCAATACAATTGTATTAAAAATTGCATCCTTTTCCGAAAATCGCATTTTTTTCGTTGATCTAGTGCAAATCGCTCATTTTTTTCGCGATCTTTCATTGAACGTTTTTTCCGCGATGCTTTGACTAAAATCATGATTTTTATGCAATTAAAGTTTTTAATGTGCCTTTTTCATAAATTTAGCGTTTAAGGGGGAATTCTTTCTTGGAAAAAAGGGTTTTTTTCCGAGATCCTTCGAAAAAAAGCCAGACTTTTTGGAGAAACTTCCCCCTCCCCCCCGATCCTTTGGCGAAAATGATGATATTTCTGCAACGACTGGAGAAATTTCCATTTTCCCGCGATTCTTTGGCGAAAACCATCATTTTTTCGCGTTTCTTTGACAAAATTAGCGCTTTTGGGAATATTTTACAAAACTTTCGTCTTTTCTTTGATCCACTCACAAATAGTCTGCACTAAATTGTAAAAATTGGCGTTTTTCCGCGATCCCTTGACGATTTTTTTTACGAGGTTTCTGAGAGTTTTTGCGACTTTTGACGAAATTTGCGCTATTTTCTTTAGATGATTAACAGATTTGATTTATTTTAGCAACCATTTGTCGAAATGCCCGAACTCCATAATATTTCTTTATGTACGAATTTTCCGAATTTACGGAAGAGATTCACTCAACTACACTCTGTGTTTCTTTTGTATTTTCTTTTGTGGATTTTTTTTTCACTTTAAATTCCCGATTTTTTTGTCTATATAACATTATTGTTGTTATGCGTTAGTTATTTTTTTATGAGTATTAAGACAAGCTCAGAATTTTTATTTATAAATTTGCTAAACAGCGTGCAATGTCATAAAATATAAGAGTTTAATATCTACATACCATTTTGTATGACGTTTAAATGTTAGAAACAATGATAAAATTATCCCAAACGGTTTCAACCCAACTACTCGGCATTTTTCAAGGGAAAATAAAAATTTGAAGCGACAAAGGGACGTTATTTAGCTCATTGAGAGATGAGGGTAAAACACGAGGGACAAAAAGGTAAATGAAAACATGAGGGAAGAAAACTCAACAAAAGTACGTGAACGAAAAAAACTAAGTTTTGGGATCTCTCTATGCAATCTAAGTCTAGCAAGTTTAAAATCCTTAAAATACGTTAAACAGTCCATAATTATTCCAGCATCGATAAGTTATCAGTAGTTAAGTGTGGACTTTACAGTGTGGTTTACTATATAAGTATTGAGGCAAGCTCAGAATTTTTATTTAGAAATTTGCTAAACAGTGTACAATGGGATAAAGTATAGCAGTTTAAAATTTACATACCATTTTTATGACTTTTGAACGTTCGAAATAATGATAAAACTATCCCAACGGTTTCAACCGATTTAAACCGCCTTTTTCAAGGGAAATTAAATATTTGAACTGAGAAAGGCACATTATTTTTATTTACTTATTTATTTATTTATATTTTTTTCCAATGTAGTGACTGGATAATTTGGGTTTAGGATCCACTGACTCCTTAAAAAATTTGTGAATCAGTAACTATAAAATTCACTCGGATTTCTCTTTTATAAATGATTTTTGTAAATGGTCATCTATTATGCTACAAATCTTTTAAAGAAAACTTCTGCTAAGAGTACTTGTGCAAACAATACTTCTATGTAACACTTCTGCTGTTCCAAACAAAAAATTTTCTGTTATTGTTAAAGACTACGGTTTTAATGAGCATATGAAAAGCGTCTTCAGAGTATATTCACACTATGCATTGTAAGCATAAGTGACTGGCAATTTGCAATCATTTCTTGAATTAGTCATGGATGATAATTTAAACTGCATCGCAATAATACAGTTCATAGCAAAAAATAAAGAGCGTCTCATTTAGGCCGATATTCCTCAAAACAATGGGTAAGGTTGAAAATTTACAAAGGAGCAAACTAGATTTTTGGAACAAACTAGATTATCATGGATCATTCCATGTGACTTACGTTACATTTAGGAAAATTTACTGCATTAATTTTAGTAATATAACGCTAAAAAATATTCAAATGCAAAATAAATCTCATTTGTCAATAAAACATATCCTTGGGTCAATTTGACTGAAAATTACCTAAAAAATGATAATGAAAATCACTTTTTATACGATCATTTACATTGCTTTTTCACTAATGGCAGTTACCATAGTAAATAAAATTACCAAAATCTAAACAAAATAACATTTAAGTTAGGTAATTTTCACTAAATTAGGCTTTGAATGAGTTTAATTAGCAAACCATGTCAAATTTACATTTTGAATAATTTTTCTGTGTGTGATGTTTTGCTAAAATTACTGAAAATAGATCAAAATGTAAAGCAAGTTACCATGGAATGACCCAGATGCTTTGATCCCCCCGAATTTTCGACAATATTGTCATCGAAAATGACTTTTCTCGCAACTCGGATTTTATGTTGAAAACCATTTGCTGATCAATTTCTAGTTTAAATTCTCCGTATAGTATATATTTTGTTGAGTATGTCCAGGTAATAAGGTCCTCATAATCAAATATGACATGTTTGAAGCAATCGCGCAAACAACACCACGGTTTTCCTAATATTTTGTAAACATAAATAGTTAAAACATTCCAACTGAATAATTTCCAACTGAGAGAAAAATCTTCCAGGCCGGGAGTCGAACCCGGATTACAAGGCCAATGCTTTACCTGTTAAGCTACCGGAACGACAGCCGGCTGGGATTTTTCGCTCAAATAACCTTATTGGTCATAGCATCTGGTCTGTCATTTAGACAGTTCAACAGAATAGACCGCAGGTAATGGACCTCCATTTGACGATGGGTACATGGATATACTATTTTTTTCAACACAATCTAACTGATTGGTAAAGTAATCATACGAATTGAATAATTTCCAACTGAGAGAAAAATCTTCCAGGCCGGGAGTCGAACCCGGATACTTGGCTTACAAGGCCAATGCTTTACCTGTTAAGCTACCGGAACGACAGCCGGCTGGGATTTTTCGCTCAGATAACCTTATTGGTCAGAGCATCTGGTCTGTCATTTAGACAGTCCAACAGAATAGACCGCAGGTAATGGACCTCCATTTGACGATGGGTACGTGGATATACTTTTATTTTCAACATAATCTAACTGATTGGTAAAGTAATCATACAAATTGAATAATTTCCAACTGAGAGAAAAATCTTCCAGGCCGGGAGTCGAACCCGGATACCTGGCTTACAAGGCCAATGCTTTAGCATTGGCACTTTTGTACTTTTAACTACTTGCTTTGTACTTGCTTTGTACTTTTAAAGCATTGACCTTGTAAGCCAAGTATCCGGGTTCGACTCCCGGCCTGGAAGATTTTTCTCTCAGTTGGAAATTATTCAATTCGTATGATTACTTTACCAATCAGTTAGATTGTGTTGAAAATAATAGTATATCCACGTACCCATCGTCAAATGGAGGTCCATTACCTGCGGTCTATTCTATTGAACTGTCTAAATGTCAGACCAGCTGCTATGACCAATAAGGTTATCTGACAAGCCAAAAATTGCACGTCAAGCGTAGCACATAAGGTGCGTTCGTACTCTTCAGACCTTGATATAATAGCATTCAGTACTTCGGATACAGTATCGTAGCCGAAATCCCTTCTGTGTCCCTGTAAATGCTATCCGCTTTTTATTACACAGGACGTAACTTCTAGTGAACCTCAGCAGCATACATCAATTTCATAAAATGTGAAATAGTTTGACATACTTAAAGCGTGACCCAAACAATGTTTCCCACTATACCATTATGCAATGGAATACTTTTGTGTGGCCCTGTAAATTAAAAAAAAATATTCTTTGCACTACAGATTGAACAGAATGTATATTTTAGTATATACTTCATAGATGTATATCAAATTTATTATGTTCGAAAGAGTGTAAGAACATTAAAATGTGCTGGAAACTATTTTTTCTCATTTGCCTTATTGTAATGGAATGCTTTTGATTGTCCTGTAATTATACTATACAACCTATATTCGTAAAATTTGAAATGACTCGACAAAATTATGCAATTATATATCTTAAATTTCAAATGATTCGGTTAGGTAATGCTTGCTTTGTTATATGCGGGCAAACGGACGGACGGACGGACAGACAGAACGACGATTATAGGTGCTATGTATTTACATAATTACGAATGAACCTAAAAAGGAAATATTTAAAACAATTAAAACTACTTTAAGCAGAATAAATTTCCTTTTTATCAACAATTTTTATTGTGATTTACCAAACAATATGTTTATTTCAGTCCACGTCATATTTCACAAAACAATTTTCTTAAATTCTAAGGCATTGTTTTACTTCGTAAAGAAAACTGATATGCTTGGAATTTATCGACCTAACTTTTCATAAATGAGCATGTCAAAAACATTCCTTTTCTATTGAAAATAAACATTTTTGCGTTAATAACAAAATATTGATTATTAATCATAAGCAACGAAGTTTGTAGGCATTGAAATCGGACAATTGTTACCGATTTCAATAGCTTCAAAATTTGTTGTGCTATGTTATGTCCAAAGAAAAAGTCTTATCTTAAATCGATTTTCCTGCCGGAAGGACTTTTTTTTTTATTTTTTTATTTTATTTTTATTTTTTTTTTTGTAATGAAAACTACCTAAAAATGTCCACAATTTTGGCCACCACTGTATCAACTCAGTTTCCTATGTGATTCATTTACAGTTACTGTGAAAAAAAAATTCTGTTACATTGTGATCTAGATGGAAAACCATTTTCAGTGTTTTTTAATATTTTGCACTTTGCAAACATATTACAATTTACAATCATCATTGGAATATGTTACAAGATGTAACTATAGATTATCGGTTGCATAATTATTATTGTTTATTTTCATAGGCACGTAAAATAACTCGCTTAGAATTTTGTCTATCAGCAATAATTGCTAGAATTAAATTTTTAATTTTTGATGTGCGTTTTACTGTTTAATTCATTTTATGCATATTTTCTTTGCATGTATCTATTGTATCCATTAATTACAGAGTTTTACAAGATTTCTATTACAATTCCGCTTATTGATGGAAATTACTGAAGACGAATTTTCAAATCCCTTATGTATGTTTCGCAAAGGAACTGACTTTTCGCCAACTACACTGTAAAAAAAATCTGTAACCTTAGTAATCTAAATTAACCGAAATCTCTTATGCTTACTAAAATTTTATGTGTACACTGTACAAGAAAATGATGTTAATCTACAAAACTTGTAAGCAAAACTAAAACCATCTGTAAGTTTACAAAAGAATTTACTAAAATTTTGGTAACTTTACTAAAATTTTATCTATAATGCTCGTTATCGTCACTTAAAAAGTTCTTGGAATACGATTTCCCAAAAAAATTCTTAGTAACCTTAAAATTTGTTTGATTCAAAGTGCAAATCTGTATCTGTTACATGAATTTTTATTGTTGCCGTTACATAAAAAGTTCTTGGAATACAATTCTACTAGAAAAATTTTTGTAATTCTCCCAATTTTTTTTTACAGTGTATGAAATATAAATACAAATCTTACACGAGTAGTACCAAATTGCGTAAAAGAATCATCCTTATAACTCCAAAAACTATAATCATATTAACTAACAGTTTACTGCGTCAAACTAAGCGTCTCATTTCCAATTAAAGCATATCTTTGAATTGAAATTTGAAGAAAATACAGGGTCATGAAAAATCGAAGAATGTGGAAAACAGGATTACAAATATCTCGGCAACTATTAATCCGACCAATTTCATTCTTGATGTAAAATTTGTGTTATTTTATTGGTTTTTACGTCCTTTCCTTAAAATAAAAAAAATCGAAAACTTTTATATAAATTTTTCGAGGGTCCGAAAAAAATAGTTCCGAATAATCGAGGTTGCTGATATTAAATAGACTTCGTCCTATTCTTACTTACTAAGTACATACAAAATTTTAAGTCTCTATCTCTATTTGTTTGTGAGATAGAGCGTTTACAGGCAAACAAGGACGGCAATTTTTTTTTTTCTAAAAATATGTTTTTCGGAATCTCCAGTATCTAAAACGTGTAAATCCGTCAAAAATTTTTTTTTCGATTTTCAAAACGATTGCAAGATTTACTCTATACTACGTATGATAGGTAAGTAAAAGTGGACCACAATTTTTGTCATGACACTTTTTAGCTTGTCTGAAAGAAATAGCATCGGAGGCTAATGAAAATGTAATTATAAGCATACACTTAAAGAATGAAGCATGTAAATAACCTAACTTATTAAATATTTATTATTCAATACCTATGCATTTACAGGACTAAATTTTTAATCCTACAAAAGAAAATATTGAACATTTTGGAGTGAGCGATTAACGAAACAGTTTCAAAGACAGCTATGAATTTTGTTTAATAAGGAAGATCATTTCTTCTGTATGTCATAATATGACAAAAAATTTCCTGCAATAGCACACATCTGTCAATAAATTTATTTGTCTGTAATAACATGTAACTTTCGAATAGCAAAATATTTTTTTTTAAATAATTTGTCATACAAGATAATTGATTGTTCTTTATAAAATCAAAAACATTAAAAATTTTTAACAAAAATATTTGTTTTAAAGTTTTCTATCAGATTTTTTAAAATTTTTATAGTCATTGCTGCTTCAGAAATAAATTATACAATATATTTTTTCTCCAGTAATTTATCGTTAATTTTGCATAAGATTTTTACATAAATCATTCTTGTATGTATATTTTTTCTTATGCAATTAAAATTTTTATAATCATTGCTGCTTCACAACTAAATCATACAATATATTTTCTCTCCAATAATTTATCGTTAATTTTGCATAAGAATTTTGCATAAATCATTCGTGTATGTACGTTTTTTCTTATGCAAAACTTCTTTTAGCGAATTGAGTAAATTAATGAAAAACAATATTAAAAGTAAGTCAATTAAAAAAAGGAAACGAAATATTTTCTCTTATCACCAGTAAAAATATATAATTTTTTTTTTTTTACTCTGCTGTAATTACAGTGGCTTTTCTTTCGTTAGGCACAGAAAATTGGATCTCTTTTTTTTCGCCTAAGGTATAAACGAACTTAGAGTAATTTACTAGTTGCTGATTGATTCTTTGCGGCGTTTGCAAAAATAATTTGTAGATTCAGGAACAACTAAAATAGTACAGACCACGAAAATGCCAATGTTGAAAATAAATTAAACATGATTTTACTTACTTGGCCCTTATTTAAAAAAATAAGAAATGTTTGAATATAAATAATGAACGTTCGTATTTTGATGCTAATTAATTGAATAGATTTTTTAACTTTTACTATAATATTTGTCTGAGGTATATAAAACAAATTTAATTATATGTTTTTAAAAATCGTTAAAAATAAATTTCTTAAATTTAAATGTTTAACATTAAATTTATATTATTTTTCTTTCTTTTTTAATTAATTGTCATAGCAATTGTTATTTCTTTACCCATACATCATTTGAATTCTATATTTCGTCTAGAAAAAAATATTCTATATTTCATATTATGTGTTTTTTGTTTGAAAAGAAACAGTTCGATAATTTTAAAAACTTTTTTATACTGATATCTATATTTTCAATAGCATCGTGAAAATAAATATATTCAAGTATATGTCATCAGTGCTTGAAAATAACATCTTTATAAGATGTTATTTAAGTATAGTGTGAAGAGGAGACTCAACAAATATAGGAGAGACTGGACTCAACCATAGGTGAGGCTTGATCCATCCTTCAGTTTTTATATTTTAAAGCATTTCAACAGTTTTACCAATAGGTTTTAGCTAAGCTATTACTTATTATAATAGAAATCTCAAAGAATAATCTTTGCTTCATGCAGATCATTGAAACAAATGTAATATAACAAAATTGTAATTTAACAAATTATAGCAACTATTTGGAAAATGATATTTTCAAAGATTAAAATTTTAAAAATTATAAATAAATTCTGTTACATTTAAATTAACAATAATAATAAACATCATTTTTAATATGATCATAACAATTCCTACGTACGCCATGCATTAAACATTGATATCCCTAGACAAATGATAAAAAAATAAGTGGCTTATAGATATACAACATTAAATATTAAAAGTGTGCATTTTTATTGGATGGAATTAATCAGACTGACTTCTGAAGGTCTCCTATTACGTACGACATGGATTAAACATTCATATAACATTCTGGACCTATACTAAACAAATTTTAAATGAAATTTCAGTTTTAAAATTTTCGGAACTGTAAATTTTTCAACTTCTAAACATCTCAAATTTTAAATTTTTACACCGTTGCGTAGAGAAAAAAAAATGCACTTTTTAATGAAATTTGTTTGAAATCTCTATCATACTTTGTTTTTAAAATTTTATTTAAAAAAGTTTTAAATACTCTTTTTGTCATCGTGGCAACAGAAGTATTCCATTTTTGGGCCTTAAACTTGGACCAATCAGAAAACGAATAAAATAAAAAACACAAGTATTCCATATTTGGACCAACTTAGACCAATCAGGAAACGAATAAAATAAAGTAAGTTGCGGAATTCAACCAATAAAAAGATTCAGATGTACTTCATATTTCCTAGTTCTCTTCCGAGAACAACAACTATTTTCCAAATAGTTTAATAAAATTGTGAATTGTTTTCAACTTAATAAGTGTATTTTGGAGGAACATTTCATAAGTTTTTTCTGAGATAAAATATATCATAGCAAAATAAATAAATGGGCTTTAATTAATGTAGGAATTTTTATCTTTCATTCGAGCCGTAAATATTGTTCAATAAATTAAGTTAACCCTGCTGTTCTGTTCGGGTCTATTTGACCCGAAAATTTTATTGTTCACTTATAAAAAAAATTAGCGCAGAGATATTTCCATGAAACTTTTTGACTTTGTTCATTAGTAATATAACTATATATTCCTAGAAGTATTTACGTTTATTTATATTTCCAAGAGATATTTTTTAACTTAGTCCTAATGTACTGTTCGGGTCATATTGACCCGAGAAAAAAAATAATTTTATCATGCACGTTTAATTTTGTTTGGAATCATTCAATAAAAATAATTACTGCAACGTGTCTATTTCGAAATCTGTTTTGTTGGCACAGGTGTTAGATCATGTGACAGGACAGCAAAGTGAAATGGTGTCATTGGCGGAAGGAAAAATATGCACCTGTTAGTAGCGTTTCTTTTTTCTTGCTGTATTTCAATTTCTTATAGTCTGAAGAACAGTTGTATCTCTGAGTATTAGTGAAAAAATGGCGAATCGCAGAAATTTGAGCGACGCTGATATTGCTAAATTAATGGAAGCCTCTGACAGCGAAGAGGAAAATGCTCTGAGTATGAAAATCTTACAAATGAGGAAACTGAAAGTGAAAGTTCTGCCAACTATTTTTATTGATATTCAAAAGACGCACAATATACAGAGTATCTAGTCTAAGAATCGTGAAATATTTTGGAAATTGAATACCCTTCTTCATTCTGGTCGATGAACGTCTGCTAATATTATAAAAACTACTCCAGGTGTCACAAGATATGCAACGACAAGGATAACTGACATAAAAAGCTCATTTGCGACGGTATTCAATTCTACAATCGAGAACGAAATCGTAAAAATGACTAATATAAAAGGAAGAAAAGTGTATGAAAAAGAGTGGAAAGATATTAGTACTGAAACTTTTCAAACATACATCGGATTATTATTATTAGCTGGTGTGTACAAATCATATGGAGAATCAACAAAAGTTTGTGGAATCAAGAAACAGGCAGAAATATATTTCGTTCTACAATGTCCCTTGAAACCTTTCATATGATATCGAGAGTTATTCGTTTTGACAATAAATCTACCAGGCAAGAAAGAAGGTCTGTAGATAAATTAGCTACTGTTCGAGATATTTGGGAAAAGTGGATAGAAATTCAACCTAAATTGTATAATCCAAGTGAAAATGTTACTGTAGATGAACAATTAGTAGGACTTCGTGGACGATGCCCTTTCAAACAATATATACCTAGTAAACTCTCCTAGTATGGGATAAAAATATGGACTTTATGTGATAGCAAAACTTCGTATGTACTGAATGCACAAATTTATACTGGAAAAAATCAAGTATCAAAGCCAGAGAAAAGTCAGGGTATGCGGGTAGTGAGTGACCTTACTTATGGGTATTCGGGGCACAATGTTACACGTGATAACTTTTTCACATCCTATAACATGGGAAAACTTCTTCTAAAACGGAAAATGACTATGCTTGGCACCATTAGAAAAAAAACCCGAACTTCCTGAGAAAATGCTAAACAAAGAAGTGCACAGCTCATCATTTTATTTTACAGAAGATACAACAGTTGTAAACTACATCCCTAAAAAGAACAAAAATGTTATTCTTATGAGCATTTTCCATCATGAAAATGAAGTTAGCGACAGACCTGACAAAAAACCACAAATGATATTACATTATAATGCAACTAAAGAGGCGGTGGATAGTCTTGATCAACTTTTGAGTACATACACTTGTAAGAGAAAAACAATTTGCTGGCCTATGATAGTATTCTATAATATGCTTGATACATCTGCTTACAATGCATTTATTCTGTGGATTTCAATAAACAGCAAATGGAATGAAAATAAATTAACCAAGCGAAGGCTCTTTTTAGAAGAATTGGGGAAATCTCTAATTTTCTACACATTGAAGTAAGACAGCATCTTCCCAGAAGCGAAGATTCAGTCAAAATTGTGAAGAGAATGCGTAGTAAAAGTACAAACGTACCCTCAGAATCAGATGAGAATACTTTATTGTGTCCTAAACGTGCAAGATGCAAGTTCTGCCCATCAACCAACGACAACAAAACTAATATATTATGTTACAATTGCAAAAAACACACTTGCAAATTTCACGTAAGCTATTTTTGTCCAAATTGTAAATAAAAGTAAGTATTCAATTAATTTTAAGTTATTTTACTGATGTTTTGTATTATTTGATATATATTTAAGCTTATTTTACTATTTTTTAATCATATCTAAAATAGTTATTTTCATTTACTGCTAGAAAAGGTAATATTCTAAATCGGGTCACATTGACCCGAACACTACATACGTATAGTAAATGCGAACAGAACAGCAGGGTTAAACACAATTAGATGCTAAACTTTAAAAAGTGGTTGCATAAAATGTCTTGTCCAGGTTGACCAGATGGTCAATGATCCCTTGATTAAGTGTTTTTGGAAATCATTTTATTATGCACTGTACCTAGTGATCAATTAATTGTTATATTTCTAAAATAATATATAATTATTGTCTAAAGCTACAGTAAAATACGATGATAGAAAGAAAAATGTTTAAAATTGACAAAAAGACGATATGAAATTGCTCCAAAAGCGATAAAAGATATTTAATAAAATATATACTGGAATGTTGATAAGAACTTTTATTTTAAATAGTAGCTATGGAAGGTGAATAGGACGATTTAATTATGTAAGTATGTATAATTAATAAGTAAGAAATTACTAGAATAAATGAAAGCGGCAGGTTTAAATGTTAAGAATTCATGCTTCTGCACAAGAATATAACATTGATAAAAAAAAAAAAAAAAAAAAAAAAAAAAAAAAAAAAAAAAAAAGAAATCATGTAGAGAAATTTCAGCAAGTTGAACACAATGAGATGAATCCAAACTATCTGACAACTAGTGTTGCCAGATAGTTTGGCAACTATAGTATTTAAGCTTTAGTCTCTTAAGTTGTGTTGAAACTTATTCATTTATTTTTTATCACGCCTTAACAATAACATCTTTATGAAGCGTGTTTTAAATAACTAGAATGGAAAAAATCCTAAAATATGTTTCCATAGCTGAAAATTTACATACAGTGTGATTATTATATTTATATTTGGCAGATAGTTTGGAAAGTCTCTGCCAAACATTTTGTGAGACCTGTTTCGTACACTTGTTTATAGATTTGTAAAGATTGTTTGTGACGCTGAACTGGTCAAGTTTCACAAACAGTGAGTATTCAAAACGGAATTTTTCTCCTGTGCCTTAAATTTTATCAAAGCAGGATTTGTAACAGATCATTTTTTTCCGAAAATACAATTTAATAATGAATAAACCATATAGTAGAAAGTTATTTTGCCTGCTTTAAAACTAATTTTATTTCCCTTCACAAATATTTTTATTAAACTAATGTGGGTAAAGCCTCCCGTACGTGGAAATACCCATTATTTTTCAATCATTAAAATCAATAGTTTTTCAAGTTTCTTAAGTATAACACTTATGCTGCAATTTTATTTAAAAAACTAATTTCATAACAAATAAAAAAATGCATGAAATTTTGTTCTAGGTTCAATATTTAAGCAATAAAAAAATATTTTTTTTTTTTAATTGGTCAATACTCCCCTGTCTTCCATACATTTGAAATCGAAAATTTAAATGAAACGTCAATACATATAGAATGGGTTAGAAGTTTCATTCCAAATAATTAATTAAATGGAAATGCAAAGTACCAAAAATAGGTTTCTCGCGAATTCGGGTGCAAAGTAATAGCTTCGAGTTTAGCGAAAATTCAATTTATACACGCTTATTGATAATAACACGGAATTGTAGCTTATCCATTTAACAATATTGATTTGAACTCGGGTAACAGATTGAATATGAGTAAGATTCTTTACTTTTTAGATAAATCATTTATTTTTTGTAAAAATTAGGAATGTGTATAATGTAGAATTGTATATATTGTAGAATTTTTTTTTATTAACACGTTGAGTGCCAAGTCTATTTTGTCTATCTTTCAGTTTATGCTGGGAAATAAGACTCTCGCTACAAATTTCTCATTGCTGTCAAACAGCGGTGACTGACGCAGCTTAAACGGAAAGTTCAGTGTGAATCATCGGTGACGGACGAGGCTCTAAACGTGTTAACCCTTTATGCACCGACGGTACTTTAAAGTAACATTGAAGAAAATTTAATGCAAAATTTATTTGCTGAGTCTATTAAGAAAAGTTTAGTTTTCTTTCTACACAAAATATGTAGCTTGATCAAATTTTGAAAGGGTAGAGAAACAGTCAAAGCTCAATATTTACAAAAAGTGGTGATTTTCATAATCATTTACATAGGTATAGATAAAAGCCTTTCTGCTTACAGAGATCATCATACCGTAAAATGGGGTGAATGGGAACAGCGGGGTAAATAGGAACGAAACTTCCCGGTGATACAATTAAATTCATTATAAATATATGGGATGATATTTTTAGTTGCCATTTTTTTATAAGAAGGTAATAACATTAAGAGTTGGAAAATTCAGTTTTTACATGATTGCACAACTACTGGGGTACACAAAAAAACTTCAAGAGGATCCTCAAAAACGTCGTTTTTTCAAAGTCTTCAAAACTTTGTATGTAACGTCAGTATTTTTCGTATTCTAAACTTAAGAGAGGGGATTTTTAATTAATGATAGAGCTGTAAACGATATTCTGTATTAAATTCTACTTATTTCTAAACTACATAATGAAAAAGTGGAAAATGGCTTGTAACTTCAGAGGTTTAAGATTTACGGGGTGAATCGGAACACGTTTTCTCTCATGATTTATTTTTTTAAACAGTAATAGTTTCATGTAATATTTGAAAACGTATGTATGAATATGTATTGTAACAATATTTTGTTTGTTCTAATTACTTGAAGAGTTTAAATGTACCAAGAAATTACTTGGTTAAAGAAAAAAGTCAACATCTAGTCCAACAGACATGGAACACACAATAGATGAATTTAAAAATAGCAAATTAGTTAGAAAAACTGCACAGAATTATTCTCTGACATCCACAACATTACACAAACATCTCAAAATGAAAAACCAATTAAAAAAAGAGAGATGCAAACATTACTAAGGTCTGGGGATGAGGGCATTTTAGTAGATCGTATTAATACATGCAGCAATCGGGGCTACTGAAAAGATTCACTTACCCAATGACTACTAGTAAAGGATAACACAGAACAGTGCTAAATTTGTATTAAATTCTACTTCTGCAATTCGAATATAACTTCTTAAAATAAATTTTAATTTTTCTTGATTTAAAAATTGTTTTCTAATTTTTAAAAAGGGATATCTTTACTTGTATATAAAATAAAGGATTGGTTTCACAATAACTACGTATTCCTATTCCTCCCTTATCATTATTATTTGTTTATACTAACCCTATTAATGTTTGAATCAGAATAAATAAATATTATAGCATTTGTTCCAATTCACCCCTATCTGCGGGGTGAATCGGAACACCATTAAAAAAATAATTTATACATATATAAACAGTAAAAATGTTTCGTTTTTGTTTAAAAATTAAAGAACAAAACAATACTGAAGTTTCTAGTAGAAAAATTAAAAAAAAAAAATTAAAAAATCAGTTGTTGCTTTTTTTTAACGTTAAAGTTGAAAAGTGTTCCGATTCACCCCTTTTTACGGTAATACATTTAAATACACTGCTTTATAACAATTGCGATATTTCCATAAGAGTATTTTTCGTCATTTAATCCAATTATTTTTGTAAATATTTTACAAAAAAAGTTATAACTACCAATATATTTAATCAGTTTTAATGAAAAATCATGTTTAAATTTCGCATTATTGTTATTTAGAAATTCCAGTATGTCTTCAGCTATTAAAGATCAAATTATTGACGTGAAGCGATTTCTTGATAAATAATTCGGTAGATAAAGGTTTAATGCAATATATTGATGATAATTTAAAAAAAAACTATTTTCTTTTTTTAGTTATGTCTTTTAATTTATGTTGAAATTTAATCATATACCATATGATAACTCTTTAAAAATGACATCATTATAAGACGTGTTTTAAATATTTACAAAGGAAAAACTCCTAAAGTATATTTCATTTGTCGAAAATCTACATGCAGCGTCATTATATTTTGAATAATTAATTAAAGGCAAAAGCAAAGTGTCGAAAGTGGATTTCCAGATAAATTGAATTCAAATTAATCGGTTTAAATTCAGAGAAAATTCAATTTAGACAGCCTGATTGACAATAAAATTTGAAACAAATTGATCCATTCAACATTAAAGATTTGAAACTCGATCAGAGCTTGCAAAGAGAGGGATAGTTGACTCAGGATATAAGGTAAATATGACATACATTGAAGTGTATGTAGAAGTGGAAGCTGTTGCCGTAAAATTAGAAAAAATTAAGAACAACGACAACAAAAAAGAAATTCTTAGAATGCTCTGAAATTCGTGAAACACTTTTGTAACAGTAACTGAACATAATAATTAACACTTATAACTAAAATTGTTTTCGATTGACTTATGAATGTGCTGAAATTGTAGAAAAAGACTGCGCAAAAAGTTTTGTTGAAAATTACATAACTTTTCCAGAAATGCAATTTATTGATATTTATTTGTAAAAATTAGCCAACTCTTTCAGTAATCTCCAGCAACTTTTTTTCTACAATGCTAACTGTCTCTTACTTTATTTTTTTAAACCATGCAATTTTAAAGGCACCAACATAAAGTGTTTTGAAAGTGATTTACATGTACGAGGGAGTATCTGAAAAAAAGTTTGCTCTGGCGATTATGGCAAATGTGTGTAATGAAAGACATAACATATAATGAAATATTAAAGATAATTCGTAACTTTACTTTTCTGCATAAGTGCCAAATGATCTAAAACATTTGTCATACCCATTTATGAGTTTCAGAAAGACCCCCGGAAAAAATCAGGGCTTTTCATATGAATGAAACGTTGAATCGCTTGTGTGATTTCAGCATTGCTTCTGAAGCTGTAGTCAAGCATTGCTTTCGTCAGTAGTGACCCTGCACGTCCGTCCAGGTATGGGTCTGTCCAACATTTGATTATGCCCCTCACTGAATTGGCGGCTCCGCATCTTTTGTTTCGACACCACATTTGGTTCTTAGACATCCACCGAGAGGCATCATCAAGTATTGGAGAGACCGAAACCTGGAAGGGCGTGTAGGGCCACAATAGACTAAAGAAATGCTTGATTACAGTTTTGGAAGCAATGCCGAAATCACACAAGCGATTCAACTCTTCTTTCGTATGCAAAACCCTGGTTTTTTTTTCCTGCTGGTCCTTTTGAGGCTTATAAAAGGTATGGCAACTATCTCAATTCACTTGGCACTTATGTAGAAAAGTAAAGCTACAAATTATCTTTAATCTTTCATAAAACGCTTTGTCTTTCATACACACCTCTGTCCCCAGTAGACAATGGAGACTTATTTTCTGACTCTCTCTCATATTCTTTTATAATGTTCTAAATTGCGTGACCAATATGTTTACAATGTGTTATAAATTGATGACAAAGTGTCGTGCAAAATATTTTTATCAACACTATTTACAGCACAACAAACAACACTATTTTTAGAACATATTTCTAGATAGTAATATTTTTGGAATATAGTAATAATTTTGCAAGAACACATTTCCCGATGACAACACCTTTTTCAACATATTAAGAACACAATCACAACACAGAAAACGTTTTGTATATGAAGTTTTCTAATTCACAACACATTAATGTGTTGTAAATTTAGTGACAAAAGGTGTTCTAAAACGTGTTTATTTTTCTGTATTGAGAATTTGCAGTTGTGTATTTTTTAATATCTTTGTTTGTATATATTGAAGCTTATTATTTAACTTATGAATAGCAAAATAAATGATTTGAGACAGTTCGCTATACAATATGATTGATTATTTTTCTTTATGAAATCGAAAAAGAGAACGGATTTTAACAAAAACTATTTTCTTTTTATCTTTCAACAGTTTGTTTTGAATATTTACAATGATTGTTGCTTCGCAATTGAATTATAGAAGATATGATTAGAAGAAATAGAATATAGAAAATATACAATATAATTGATTATTTTTCTGTATAAAATCGAAAAAGAGGGCGGAGTTTAATGAAAACTATTTTTATTAGTCTTCCAACAATTTGTTTTGAATATTAATAGTAATTGTTGCTTCGCAATTAAATTATAGAAAATACTTTTATTTCAAGTAATTTATCATTTTTTTTATTTCGTAAAGAAATTTATTCCTGTATGTAAGATATCTTATAGAAAACTTCTCTTGCAATTTGTGTAAAATAATAAAAAAACAATATTAAAAGTAAACCATCTGAATAGCAAGCGAAAATTTTCTCTTATCATTAGAAAAAATACGTAAAATAGCTTTTTTTAACTATTTGGAAAATAGTTGTTGTCCTCACTAAAGAATTGGGAAATCTGAAGTATATAGGAATATTTTTATTGGTTGAATTCCCCAACATTTTTTTTTTATTCTTTTTTTATTGGTCCATGTATAATGTCTAAAAAAGGAATACTTCTGTTTTTTTATTTTATACTTTTTTGATTGGTCCATGCTTAATGTTCAAAAATGGAATACTTCTCTTGCCACGATGACAAAAAAAAAATGTTAAAAACTACAAAAAAAAAAATAATAATAATTCAAAAACTTTTTTTTTTTTTTTTTTTACAAATTTCAAACAAGTTGCATTTAAAAGTAAATTTTTTTCATTATACGACGATGTAGGGCCTCCGTGGATGAGTAGTTAAGACACCACGCCGCTAATCGTGAGGTTGTGGGTTTGAATCCCACTGGCTCCATTGCACACACTCTTTGTGTGGAGCTCCTGGTTGTACTTCTCTTGTGTTGTAATATTTCCTTGTGTGCTTTCTCGTCCCTGTATATTGACGATGACTTATAAGCAGGCTTCATGTCGAGCACACAAGTCAGATGTATGTTATTCAATAAATAAAATAAACGATGTAAAAATGGAAAATGTGCGATGTTTAGAATTTAAAAAAAAATACGGTACCGAAAATTGTTAAACTGAAATGTTATTTAATATTTGTTTATCATTGGACCAGCAATGTAAATGTGACTCTAAATGTCCAGGCATATTCAAAAGACTCTGTTATTACGTAAGCTAAGTTTTGATCATCATAAAAATTATGTTATTATTGCCTTTTTTAAATATAAAAATCATTTATAAGTTTAAAATTAAAGTATTTAAAAATATTATTTTCCGTATAGCCGTTGTAATTTGTTAAATTACTTTTTTTAAATTATTTTTCGTTTCTTCATTTTAAATGAAATTGGTTAAAGACATATTTTAACGTTTGTATTTTAAATGAAATGAGTAAGAAGCAGGATTCATAGGCATGTAACAGAAGAGTTTAATGTTGTCGATAAAACAAGGAAAAACTTTTTTTTTAACTCTACCATATTTATGGTGGCTTTTTGTTAATTAGCACGTCAAACTCAATTATTTTTTCCCTTTCCTGTGGCTTAAAGGAACTTAGAGTAATTTACTATCACTGATTGAATCTTTGCAGTGCTTGCAAAAATACGTTTTAGATCTAGATACACAAAAATCAACGTACGAAAATGTCAATGTTGAAAATAGATTAAACATGATTTTACTTTTTTAGCCTATGTTTATAAAATAAGAAAAGTATGTAATATAAATGCGTAGAATATAAATAATTAACTTTTATATTTCTATGCTAATTAAGCTAATGGGTTTTTTTTAATTTTTAAACATAGTATTTATCTGAGATATTAAAATAAAAGTTAATTAAAATTTTTAAAAGTTCAGTTAGAAAAAAAACTTTTAAAATTTATGTATTTAAAACAAAGTGGTATTATTTTATTCCTTTATTTTTTATTGTTTCCGATAAGAGTTCTAATTTCATAACCAATGTTTGATTTTAGATCCATATTTCATCTAGAATATGTAATATATTTTAGATATAATAATACATATTTTAATCTTTAAAGGAAACACTTTGAATATTTAAAAAAAAAATCGTTCTAGTTTTTATTCTTAACTAGTACGTTGCTAATAAATATATTCATGGATCACCTCATTGTTTTTTTTTAAATTCCTAATCCCAAAACTTTCATCTTTCTTCTGCATTCTTATTCACACAGCTATTATAACAAGTACGTAGGTTTAATATGTCTTGTAATATAGTGTTAGCACAGTGTCAGAAAATGGATCCTTCTCTATAGGATTCTAATACCCAGATCGCACCAGAAACATAAGATATCTTACAAGGAAGGTCTCCATACGGGCATACTCAGAAAAATCTGAAAAAATTACAGAATGTTCTTCTCATATAGTTATATATGTTTATAAAAAACATTTTGGCGGAACCTCCTTATAACGTCCGTAAAAAAAATAATAAAAATTTCGTTTTTTTGGCGGTTTATCTCCGGTTGGCGAAAAAACGAAATTTTGAAAAATACGCTTTTACGCTTCGAATATTTAAAAAAAAAAAAAAAAAAAAACTTTCTATGTTCAATTTATTTAAATAAGTTTAGTTTAAGTAATTTTAGTTTTGCATTTTTACTTTACTTTAAGTGTAATTTTGTCATATACGTTTATATGTACTTATAACAAAATGAAATTAATACATTTTATCATTTAAAACACAATTTAAATTGATTAAAATTGTTCCAAATTGAAAAATACACTGTTAAAATCTGCCGCATTTTGTTTCAACGCATTCCCTTACTTGGCCGTGAAATGGAGCTTTCTCATTGGTTGAAATAGAGATATTATATACAAGCGGTGGAGTGCGTTGCAACAAAATGCAGCAGATTTTTAACAATGTATGACACGGTCAATTCGCCGTGCTATGGAGCATTCTCATTGGTCAGAAGAGAGATATTCTATAAAAGTAGTGGAGTGACGTTGCAATAAATGCTGCAGATTTTTAACAGTGAAGTCAATTAAAATCAATTTTCAGATTCGTTAAAATCGTCTGCTTTTGGCGAGGAAATGCACTGCTTGCCAAGTCCCGCGTCGCTTTCAGCTTTTCAAGCCAATTATTCCAAACTATTTTATTTTTTTACATATCTAATAATGTAATTACGCCGCTAATTTTCACTGATCCTTTATTACCTACATGAGTAGTTTAATTCGCATTTTTTTCAAAAAATTCTGAGTATGCCCCCAATGGAGACCTTCCTTGTTAGATCACCGTTTTTGAAGTGGTACCCTCCCAGAATTGGCTGTCTGTTCACATTGAAATATTTATCTAAGATATCTCAGGAAATGCCACTGTATCTGTGATCTGAACAAATGTAACGCATGCACATACGCTTAAAACAAAGACGGAGGCAACGGCCAATCAGTAAAAGCGAAGCTTTATAGCCAACGAGAGTGAGAGGTTGTCAACTAGCCCGAGCAAGTTGAAACTCTCTCAGAGAGTTTGACGGCCTGAAATATCTTAAGTATCCCAGTGCGAGCAAAGTATTAGGATATGAAATTTCGTGACATGAGTTCTTGACATATGACTATCGTTAAAATCTTGTAAAACATGCAAAATGCAACATAGTTGCGCCATCTGTTGAGTGATTTAGATCACAAGCTAATCAGCATCAAGTTATGTCAATGTCAAACTGAATTTGCTGAAGATTCGTGCATTAGTTTTTGAGATAGAGCCATTGCGAAAATAGTGAAAAGTCCAACGTAACAGCGACAACTATTGGGCGTTTTATACGAAAACTTTATCAGCAACAACTTTTGTCAATGTCTAACTGAATCTAAAGTTACATGAAAATTCGTGAAGTAAGTCTTGAAATACATCTGTTGCAGAAATCCTAAAAAATATCGCATAGCAAATTCCCTGTTGCGCTATTTATAGCAAAATATAATCAGCACTAATATTTATCAAATTATACCTAAATCTGAAGTTTGATAAATATTAGTACATTAGTACTTGAGGGAGAGTTATAGATGAAATCGGGAAAGATGCAGCGTAGCAGCGTCACCTGTTGAATGATTTACGCCAAACCATAACCAGTACCAATTGATATTAAGAGGTAATTGAATCTGAAATTTGGTGAAAATCCGAACATTAATTCTTTAGGTAGAACTATTACGTAAATCGAGAAAATGCAGCACAGTAGCATCACTTGATTGGCGATATAGTCCAAACACTAATGATCAAAAATTTATGTCATTGTCAAATTGAATTTCTATTTTTGTGACATTCCATTCATTAGTTCTTGAGGTAGAACTTTCTCACACCGATATTTTATATCATATACAGACAGAATTAGAAGCAGACTCACTGGTAAAAAGATAGATGACATTTTCTAAAAACTGGAAAACCAGGATTTGTAGAGCTATAAAATGCACAAATATGATGTTCTTACGGTATAAATATAGAAATATTTCCGAATCGAAAAATCCCCACCCGCTCCCTCAGCGTCAAAAAAGCTGTAAAAAATACAAAGGCAAAAGAAATCATCCTTTTAAAAATATTTTTGTTTTGTTTAACCAATAATGCTTTTGGAACAAAATAAAATAATGGATCCGTAACTCATTCTAAACAGTGCTACAACTAATTGACGTATTAAAAGAATCTTATAATAAGTAATTTTTATGGTACTTATAAGTACCGTCGGTAGATAAAGGGTTAAAATCTTTTAAAACTGAAAGTCTAACTTTTCATGAATCAAATAATTTCAGTTTTTAAAATCATAAGAAAATAATAACACCTTTATAAGGTGAGATCAAAATGTACTGTGAAGAGGAAATTTCTAAAATATATATTCAAAACCAAACATTTAAGTGTATCTGCCATTATATTTAGAATGCATTTAAATGTTCATTCCAAATAATTAATTAAAGGGATAAGGAAAAGTCCGAAAAGAGATTTCTCGAGAATTCAGATTCAAATTAACAGCTTTGATTTTCGCATAAATCGAATTAATAAACTCTTACTGATAATAAGATGAAATTGTAATGGACACATTCAAGTAACCTTAATGACTGCATACTCGGAAAACAGATTAAAAAATTCTGAAGATTCTACAATTTGTTTTCCATATTCCATTGGAAAATCATTTTAATTAGGAATGTATGTAATAGAGGAATGTGTATAATACAGTAATATATATATTGTAAAAATTTAAATTATTCTATAGTGCAACTAGCCACTTTTGCATACTACACTGGTCAATTTCTCTAAAATAATCTTGATACAAACGAGATATATCTAACAATTATCACATAGAAAATAATTCTTAACAGCTAGTCAAATATCCGTTATTGGGGTCTTTTTCGTATAATCTAACTTTATCCATGTCTATTATTAACTATTCCAATGTTGGCAACATAATGACTCTAAAATCAGACAGGTATTGTATTCAACTATCTTTTGAATGGGTTTATCATTTTAAATTTCTAGCTGAAATGTGGCAAAATGTGCTATAATTTTCGACCACCCTTTTTGATCCCCTTTGGGTGGAGATATATAAAATTGCCGAAATATGTGTTTAAGTTATTAATTGTTAGATTTGTTGCTTCTACCTATAACTGCTGCTGTGAAATAGTGGAATGACCTAAAAATTGACACTACCCTATTAAACCATTTTCGGTGATCATTTCTAAAATCAATACAATACATACTTAAGATGAGTTAGTTGATCAGTTATTCTGAAAATCATGCCTCTATCTAAAATAGCTATTGAGATAGGGCGATGCTTCGACATTTATCTTATTTATCCTCTTAACCCTTTCAGGGGCAAAAAGCATTCGTAAAATGCTGAAACGTTTGATTGAAACAAGAAGATATGAAAGTATTTATTTGAAAATAATTAAATCTTTTATCTGCGTACTTAATAAAAGAAAAATGAATTTCAGAATTCTGATTAGTACGAGATCCGATAATACAAATATATACCCTCATTTGTTATTTAATCGAGTTACACATCAAATAAAAGCTTGTTTTATTCCCAATCCAACCGTACTAGGTTATTGCCTGCTCTCAAGTGGTGCCAACCATGGGGTTGCCAGATTTAAACAAGTAAGTAATTGTAGTTAATATACCCTCATTTGTTATTTAATCGAGTTACACATCAAATAAAAGCTTATTTTATTCCCAATCCAACCGTACTAGTTGCCTGCTCTCAAGTGGTGCCAACCATGGGGTTGCCAGGTTTAAACAGGTAAATAACCGTAGTTAATATGCCCTGATAAGTTACTTAATCGAATTACACATCAAATAAAAGCTTATTTTATTCCTCATCAACCCTTATTTGGTTGTCTTATCAAAAAGTGTGCTGAATCCATGGTTGCCTAGATTTAAGATGTTCAATTTTCTGCGTGACTGTTGAGAGTTACAGAGAAGCGTTGCGCGCGCGATTCCATTTCACAGACAAAGATGCAGCGAGTGCTTTTTAAAGATTACTCCGATTGGGTAAATATTAACAAAGATTTCAATTTTTTTATTCACTCATACATTCATTTATATGCATAATTATGAAAATATGACAATATAGCAAAAAATAATTATGAAATTAGTTTTCCGTTGAAAATGTGGCTTTACAAAAGGAGATGTTTCCGAGATTTTAAGCACTGATTAAATACTGGTAAAGATCAAATAAAATATCACATAATAATGTAAATATTTTTTTGTTAATACATAAATTTATCAATAGTAAAATACAAATTTTTTATATAAAACACTTATTCCGATTCAGAGTCGTCAGAAAGCCAATATCACAATCTAATTAGGAATCTTCATCGTTTTCTATGATTTTCGATTCACTTAATATGTCGTTAACTTGTAAGGATGTCGGATCCTCTTTAAACCACTTAGGCTTCAAATTACCATCCAATAACCATCCGCAATCTTCAGGGTTGACTTTAACGCAACATGCATCGGTTGCATGAAGCCACATAAAATTAACATATATTGTGCGCAAAATTTTCTCTTTCAATAAGATCCAGCACGATTGCATCATATTGGAGTCGATGCCGTTAATCTTCCTAAAGAACTGCTTTTTATCTTTGTTCATTGAATATGTTTTTTGGTACGGCTGATATCTAGCGTCATTGATATTATCATAAAGAAGAGCAGTGAATTCCTGAACAGGTTGAATTTTATCTTCTAGGGGTGCATCGTTTGGATCTGTCAATGATGCGAATTTCCTGGAAATCCGGTCGTCTTAAAAATATTTTAAAAAGCTTGATTTTCCCTTTATTATAAAAAGCCGCTGTGTAATCACAACCAGTAAATGCATGGAAAGCCGGCAGACTTAGGGATAAAGTATAACCTAATTTCATTGCAAGCTCAGTACAGTTAATATAATCAAGATCTTTCTTACTGCTTTTCTTTGTTGATGAACCCACCGACTAAATTTGAGTTTGCGGAATTTTGTGGATAGTGGCCAGTAAAATTACCAAGACATCGGTATCATTTACTTTGACTAATATTTTCGAACTAGGTGGCGTTTTTGATATATGAAACATTATCCGCATATCTGCCTCTTCATATTGACATTACGTAGTCTTCTTCACGTTTCACGACATGATCTGCGGCAGTATGGTAAGAAAAACAACGTTCTCCAACTGTTATAAAAATTTTCTTGTTTTGGATTATTGAAACTCTCTGCCAAATGGTATCGCGCGCAACGCTTCTCTGTCACTCTCAACAGTCGCGCAGAAAATTAACGGTTGTTGAGAAATGCCAAATGTTCTAAAAACTTTCTCACCCTCATTTTAACACTTTTAGGAGGAAATATTTAAAAGTTGCAGAAATGGAGTGTTTAGTTGTTTTTTAGTAGATTTTTTTTCTTGAATTTGATTCGTCTTCCTGGAGTTGCTGCTGGGATTTAAAATGTTCTAAAATTTTCAAACGCTCTTTAATCTCTTTATGAAGGAAAGGGAGGTCTAAAATCACTGAAATAGATGATTATTTTTAGTAGATTTATTTTCTGGAATTTTACGCTCCTATCTGAAACGGTTGCTGAGAAACGTAAATTATTCTATTTTTTTACCTTTACCTTTTTCACAGTTTTTATCTACTTAGAGGAAAGATTTTCTAAAATCGAACAACTATATGTTTAATTATGTTTTTCGGATTTATTTTCTGGAATTTTACGTGTCTACCTAAAACGGCTGTTGCGATATGCCACATGGTCTGAAACTTTCGACCTCTCATCTTTAATCGCCTTGGAGCATGGACATTTCTAAAATTGCAGAAATATATGTCTAGTCTGTCTTTTTACTAGATTTATTTACTGGAATTTTACATGCCTACTTAAAGCGTGCTGAAATATTCCAAATGCTTCTCTAATACTCTTTTAAGGAAGAGAAATTTCTAATTTCGCATAAATACCTGCTTTATTATTCTTTTAGTAGGTTTATTTTCCTGGAATTTTACGCACCTAACTAAAATGCTTGCTGATAAATGCCAAATGTTCTCGAATTGACGACCCCCCCCTTCTTTTAATCCCTTTAGTAGAGGAATTTCTAAAATCAGTGAGAAAAATAATTTTTGACTAATTTTTTTCCGAAATTTCATGCTTCTACCTAAAACAGCTGCTGAGATATGGACTTATATTCAAAACTTTTTTACTTCCCCCACCTCAACTACTTTAACGCGCTTAGTTGGGCGATTTTCTAAAATCCTCACATACTGCACGCTTATATCATAAGAAGTAATTTGCTACCAGTTGCAATGTTTCTAATTTCAGTAGTTTGGGTGTGCGTTGATTATGAGTCAGTCAAGACAAACTCCTTTATAGATAGATATACCGGGTGTCCCAAAAATGACTGATGGATTTTAAAATTCAATAACTTGCAAACGGTGACAGCTTTTTAAAAAAAAATTGCAGAGGGTTATGTATAATGTCAGGAGTTGGCCTTTAATCGCCGTCAGCGCCACTTATTGTTTGAAATTCAAACTAAAATTAAAAAAAATACGAAAAAAATTCCTGACATTATACATAACCCTCCTGCAAAATTTTTTTAAATAGCTGTCACCATTTGCAAGTTATTGAATTTTAAAATCCATCAGTCATTTTTGGGACACCCGGTATATACATATGTAAAAGAAAAAAAAATATTTTATTAGTTATCGTCTTTTAAATAGTACTATAAAAATAATTTTGTTAACATGCTGTTCTATGACATCTTAAAAATTGTATTTTTAAAAGGCGTGTTTTAAATATAGCGTGAACGTAAAACGCCTAAAATATATTCCCCCAACCGAAAATTAAATTCAGTGTCATTATATATTGAATGAGTTTAAATGTTCATTCCAAATAATTAATTGAATGGAATAGCAAAGTGCTGAAGATGTATTTCAGCGAGTTTGGATTTAAATTAATCGTTTAGAGTTTAGCAGAAATTGAGTTTACAAACTTTTACTTAAAACATAATGAAACTGAGGCAACCTATTTAACATTGATGATTGGATTGGGATTCTCTATAAACAGATTATAATATGGGACAAATTGTTTAACTTTTTCATATAATATTTAAAATCTTTATATTTAAAAGACTTGGTTATTTTTTTTTTTTTAGTTATCAGCCCTGAGCTTTCTACGGGACCGATTTTGATAATTATTTTTTAAAAGAAAGCTAGATTTGTCCATTATAAAATCTAATGAAATATACAGATTTGCCTATTCTAGTTATTTTTTAATTTATTTTTTTTCAAAAAAGATTGTCGAGTAAAAGATTTGAGTAAAAAATAATCTTATATTTATCGACAGGATAAAATTTTGTATTACATTCCATATAACTATCTATATAACTATTATTAACCCTTAGTGCTAGATCTTTTTATTCTCAGATACAACAGATTTATTTAATTTTTTTTTTTTTGTAAATTTTCAAAAAATAAAATATAAGTATGAAATTTATATAAATATATATGAATATAAATGTCATTTCTTCAAAACAGTGGCAATCCGATTACTTCCATAGTTGCAAAGAAGAGAAAAATAATGAAAAACATTCAGACATGTGGTTTTTTAAACGTATTTTTTAATTTGGCAAATAAGTTTCGGTAATATATATATATATATATATATATATATATATATATATATATATATATATATATATATATATATATATATATATATATTTATATTTATATATATATTAACGAGCATTTTATTTTGATAAACGAATAAAAATTCATTTTAACTGTGACGTCACAAGAATATTGCTTATAAGGTTTATTTTACCTTTATGCATTTTAATTTTATTGATGCCACTTTTTTCATTACAATGAAATAGAAAATATGTTTTTATTTTAATACATGCTTTATACTAGTAACATTTAAAATTTTATTTAAATTAGTAATACATATATTGCATTTCTTACATATATATATATATATATATTAACGAGCATTTTATTTTGATAAACGAATAAAAATTCATTTTAACTGTGACGTCGCAAGAATATTGCTTAAAAGGCTTATTTTATCTTTATGCATTTTAATTTTATTGATGCCATTTTTTTCATTACAATGAAATAGAAAATACGTTTTTATTTTAATACATGCTTTATACTAGTAACATTTAAAATTTTATTTAAATCAGTAATACATATATTGCATTTCTCACATATTTCTTTTTGTTTTACCATAGATCTATGTAACACACTTTTAACTTCCTTATATTATAATCTATGTTGCTTTTAAATCGCTAATTTTTGCTTTAAAAAATTTTATCAATGTCCTTTAAAGAATGGTTTAATTATCTTTTGTATCAAAACGTTTTCCTGATCTTATCTCAAAAAGTAAATTTTATTTTTACTAATGTATTTTCAAAAAGCTTTTTGTCATCCTTTTTAACTTTTCATAATTTTCCTTTGTTTTCTATAGTATAAGTTCTTTATGATGACTTTTCAAGTGTATAGATTTTTAGGAGTATATATTAGTAAACTATTTTTTCAAGTGGATAAAATTTTGTAGATCTATGTAACACACTTTCAGCTTCATTATATTCTTATCTATGTTGCCTTTTAGCTGCTAATTTTTGTTTTGAAAAAAAGTTATCGATGCCCTCTACACTGTAAAAAAAATTCCAAAGGTTACTAAACATTTTTTAGTAAATTTGTATTCCACAGAATTTTTTAGTAACCATTACAAACTTTTTTTTTTTGCAAGTGAAACAAACAATTTTTTGTAAACTGAACAAAATAATTTTTTGCATAACTAACTTAAAACTTTTTAGAATGAGCCACCAAGTAAATTTTAATAATAGCTCCAAAATTATTTTTAGTAACCATTACGTGTGCCCGAAGGGCAATAGCTTCCTTCGAACTGCATCCAGTGGGTAAAAAGACTAAAGCGGAAGGTTATCGGCCAAGCTGCAAAAGATGGCAGCACCAAACATCGCTACCTGCTCTATTTTGACATGTATCTAAAGGGGAGGGAAAATCCAGAGATCATTAGCCATAGTAACTGCTACGACAGGATTTTCATAATCCCTTTATTTAACGAGTACTTACATTGCATACATTCGGTGCATATTTGGTGGCGTCCAACATCGAACGCGGGTACTTTCAACCTGGAGTTCGGTGCTATGACCACTAGGCTATCAGGGCCATACCAAGTGAGTTTTAGCAATAGCTATTAAAAATGTAAAACTATTAACTCAATTCGTTGCTAGCTTTTTTCTAGTAATTCTTACAGATTCCTTGTAACCGAGTAAGATTACTAAAAATTTTTTAGTAATTACAAGGATCACAAAATTTTTTTTAGTAGATCGACCATTTTTTTACAGTGTATGTAACACACTTTCAGCTTCATTATATTCTTATCTATGTTGCCTTTTAGCTGCTAATTTTTCCTTTGGAAAAAGTTATCGATATATTTAACTATCTTCTAGCTCAAAACATTTCCTGTATCGTTCCTGAAAATGTGAATTTTTATTCATTTTAATTAATATATTTCCAAAACACGTTTATTCCTCTGTTTTAACTTTCTATATTTTTAAGTTTTTTTTTTTTTTTTTTTTTTTCAAAAGTATGACTTTTTTAAGATTACCTTTTAAGTGCATATATTTTTAAAACAGTTATACTACAGTTCTGTTTTTTATTTGAAGAGTCTGTTATATATTAACTAGGAATGTTAAATTAAGTTCCGAGAGCCGATCAACATTATATAGAGCTGACACTAGCAGATGTCCCCGCACTTAATTTACGTCTTTACAAATCGACACGTAGGCTATTATGAATGAAATCCAGCTATTCCGAATTCTCGCTAAACCAAACAGTGTTCGGCCCCAATTATTTTGGAATATCCAGATCTTCTGTATCCTATTGTTGTTTGTTTTACATAATAAAAAGCAAAGCTATTGAATGTTAGAGTTACTTTGATTATGTATGTTTTTGTAATGTAATTGAAAAACAATGTAAGCATATAACCACAGTTTTATTTTATATATTTTTTTAACTTCATACCTAAATGTTCTGCTTTACTGTGTATTATATTTTCGATTATAATGATTCAAAGTATTGTCTTAAAATCGAAACGTTAACATTTCTTTTTTGTAAAGTGATTGAAAAACAATGGAAGCATTAATGATTATTTTATTTTATTATGTTTTAATCGTCTTACCCATTGTTTCGGATGACGAAACAATTATGCGAAACTTTAAAAAAATCAAAGAATTATAATACATTGTGTTCTAAAGTTTAAAAAAGTGTTGAACGTTTTTCATTTGTTTTACGTCGTAAAGAGCAAGATATTGAGTGTTAGACTTTTTAAAATTATCTTTGCTATCCTGAAGTGACTGAATAACAATGTAATCATGTAATTAAAGTTTTATTTTTTTTTTAACCATCTAACCTATTGTTTTGAATAGAAGAAATTACGGAAAAATTGAAAAAAAAATATTTTAACAATATCAATTCATTGTGTTTCAAAGATAAAAAATGCGTTGTTACTTTAGTCATTTATTTCACGTTAAAAATAGGCAAACTATTCAGTACTTAGAATTGGTTTAATTATGTATATTCTTATAATGTGAGTGATTAACAAAGTAAGCTTCTAAATAAAGATTTTGTTTAAGCATTTTACCTATAGTTTCGGACTGAAAAAGTTATGCGAAATTTAAAATTTAATATTTTTTATACAACTACTTTTAACTTGGAAGAAAGTTGCTTATAACTATATTGTATTTTCAACTTTGCTAGCATTTAGCAAATTTCTTCAGAAATCTTTAAAAAACTTTCACAATTACAATTTTAGTTTCGGACTCTCTTAACAAATTTTTGGCAATAAGAACTACATAATTAAATTTAACGCGGGCTGATATATTTTGCTAAATTCAATCTTTCAAGAAATGCATTGCTCTATGATGATAAAATAGTATTTATTAATATATTTTTAGTTAATACTAGGATGAGTTAAATTATGAAGTATTTGATTTTTTTTATTATGTTGTTATTATTAAACGGTTGTAATGTGCATGAATAATAATGTAGACAAGGTTAGACGATTTTTTTTTAAAGCTTCTTACCTACTTTTTCAAGCGTAAAAATGTATGGGAAATTTTATCTTTATTAATATTTTATTTATTCCACAGTTTTACCATGGAGTAAGAAATACATTGTATTTTTAATTTTGACGTACGTAAAACTTAAATTGTAGTTTCATGAGAAACTTTTATCGTAGCATTATGATTCACTATTATTAAAAATGCACGCCTTCAGAAGTATTTTTTTTTTTGTAATATTGATTAAAATATGACATTTATTTTGAAAAATAACTGTATATACAGTGGTGGTCAAAATTATAAGAACAAGGCAAAAAATCGCCAAATCTTGACTACATTTGGCTGGAAACTTATGCAAATTTAATTGCTGGAAAACAATGAAAAATGAAGAATATTTTTATAAGTTTTCATGGAAATATGTGGAAAATTCATAATTTATAAAATATATTATGAATTTATACAGTCTCTGATATGGACAAAATTATAAGAACAACGATATTTATGTGTTCTAAAAAGTAAAATTTGCATATTTTTTGCTCTGCACACGGAACTTCAAGACGAGATAAATGCATAGTATGTGTTTGGGATCGTGATATTCTGTTTTTCAGTCATGCCGTTGGGTACGAAGCTTTCGGAGTTTGAAAAAGGGAAAGTGGATGCATTTAAAAGTTCAGGTTTTTCTGTACGCTAAATTGCGACAAACCTTAATAGATCAAGAACGGTTATTTACAATTATCTTAAAAATCCCGGTAAATATGGACGGCAAAGACATACAGGTAGGCCATCTTCTGTTTCTATACGGGAGAAAAGAATGATAATAAGACAAGCTTGCTCCAAAAAACAAACGTCAACAGAAATAAAACGCGAATTGAACTTAAAATACAGTGCTCGAACTGTTCGACGAGTTTTACAGAAAGAAAGAAATGTTCTCTATGGTAAACATATGTCACGACCGTTTCTTACAAAAGCTCATAAGAGACTGAGGACGGAGTTTGCCAAAAAATACATTACTATGGGGAAAAAGTGGAATGATGTTGTCTTTTCCGATGAGAAAAAGTTTAATTTGGATGGACCAGATGGTTTTCGCCACTTCTGGTATGATCTCCGTAGAGAATAACAAATTTTCTCAAAGCGTGCTTTTGGGGGTGGCTCAGTAATGGTCTGGGGAGCTTTCGCAGCTGGTGGAACTACTCCAATAGTTTTCGTGCAGGGTAAAATGAAATCTGAGAGTTATATTGATGCATTGAGCGATAATCTTTTACCGGAAGCACCGTTAATAAAGAGTGGAGACTATTTTTTCCAGCAAGACAATGCCTCAGTACATGTTTCCCAAACGTCAAAATCGTGGTTTGATGCTAATTTTGTGAAACTAATTGATTGGCCGGCCAGAAGCCCAGATCTGAATCCAATGGAAAATCTGTGGGGTATTCTGGTACACGAAATATACAAAAACGGTACGCAATATAAAAACAAGCAAGAGCTCATGTCCTCCATCGAAAACGCCTAGTCAAAAATTTCCAAGAATGTTCTTAAGGAACTGTCTAATTCCATGACGTCAAGACTTTTAAAAGTAATTGAGAAGAAGGGGGAAATTATTAATTGTTAGTGTGTTTTAGGCAAAAAACATTCACTGTTTTTATAATTTTGTCCAATTTTTGATCAATGATATATTTTGTTAACTATCGCAAAACATTCGTATTTTGCATTTTTCAATGTTTTGAATTTTAAAATGATATCTAGCATAAAACAGTATTTTATGTAGAAATTTCACTTTATTTAGTTCATAAATAAATTTTTTCTGTGAAATTTTCCATTGTTCTTATAATTCTGACTACCACTGTAAAATGATATTTTCCTGAAAAAAAAAGCCACTCAAAAGAACGATTAAAACATAGAATAAGACATCTTAGAATGTTGATGTAAAGCGATATATTTTTTGCATGTGTGTTTATTTTATTCTTTCAAACCCAAAAGTTGTTTTATAGTACATGAACTGTGTCAATTAGGAATAAGAAAATCTAACCCATGTAATAACGTGTAACGACAGCTCAGTGGTAATAAAAATCAAAGCAATGATTTTTATAGCTATGAATTACCTGCTCAAACTGACAAAGAATTTCTTAATAAAGCTTATTTGTTATATTACATTTCTTCAGGGAAAATCATATTTGTAAGATGTACTTCACCGATAATTCGAATTGCTCTTTTTCAAAAACAGAATATAACACATAAAACTAAATCCTTTCACTTGAAGACCTTTGAAGATTACCTTTTCTCTAAAAATTTCATTTGTTGACTCAGATATTTCTTAGTGAAAATATATAGATATATTTCTTCACGAAATAGCTTTTACGGTTCCAAGTAGGAGAAAGGCCGGAAAGCAAAACATTTTCTGATATTTACCAGATAAACACATACTTAGATCCTTTTATTTCATTTCCAATTTTATTAAGAATTAATATTCTCTTAACTTCTTATAAATATACAAACTAATAAAATTCAAATGTGTAAAAAACTACAATCTATTTTTTCATGTATTCCACAGTTTATCCAAAAAATAAGCCTTAAAAAAAGTTTTCAAGTACACAAAACTTAAATTGTAGTTGCATTTTTTTTTAAATATTATGATTCACTACATTAAAATGAAAGGCTTACATTTTTTAATATAGATTAGAAAATTACATTTATTTTTAAAAAGCAAATACATATATAACATGATCATTTTTCTGACAAAAAAGGCACAGAAAAGAAATTTAGCAACAGCACTATTAAAACATAGAATAAGATACATGAAAATGTTGATGTCAAGCGATATATTTTCGGCATGGTGTTTGTTATTTCTTTTAAACCAAAAAACTGCATTATAGCTCATTAACTGTATCAATCAGGGATAAAAAAAATCTTACCTATGTAATAACGAGTAACAATGGGTCAGTAGTAATAAAAATCAAAGCAATGACTTTTATAGCTACGAATTAAACTAACGATTCAAACTAACAAAGAGCTTTCCAACAAGGCTTTTTGCTGTATTAAATTTAGTCAGAAAGAATTACATTCGTAAAATATATTTCACCGATAATTTGAATTGCTGTTTGGTAAGAACAAAATATAGCATAAAAAACTAAATCAATTCGCTTGAAAATCAAAGATTACCAATTCTCTAAAAATTTGATTTTTTGACTCAAAGTTAGTCTCAAAGATATTTAATGGAAATATGTCAATATATTCCTTCACGAAATAGGTTTTATACTTCCAAGTAGGAGAAAGACCGAAAAGCAAAACATTTTATGATATTTACTAGATAAAAACATACTTTGACTCTTTTATTTTTATTTTTTTTGTATTGAGAATTAATATTTTCTTATATCCTTATAAATATAATAACTAATAAACTTCAAATGTGATAAAGCCGAGAATCTAGTTTTTGATTTATTCCAAAATTTAACTATAAAGAAAATATTTTTTTTTTAAGTTTTGACATACACGAAACATAAATTGTAGTTGCATTTTTTTAATATTACGATTCACTATATTTTAATAGAAAACCTATATATTTTAATATCGATTAGAAAATTACATTTATTTTGAAAAGTAATTATGCATAAAATGATTGTTTTCTGAAAAAATAGCCACTGAAAAGAAATGCAGTTATAGAACGATTAAAACATAGAATAAGATACCATAGAATGTTCATGTTAAGCGATATATTTTGGTATGGGTATATATTTTCTTCTTTAACCCCAAAAACTAGATTGCAGGACATAAACCGTATCATTTAGGAATAAAAAATTTAATGTATGTATAAACCTGTAACAATGGCTCAGTGGTAATAAAAATCAAAGCAATGACTTTTATAGCTACTGACTCAAACGAATAAAGAAATTTTCAATAAAGCTTATTTGTTATAATACATTTCTTCAAAGATAATTATATTTGTAAGATACACTTCACCAATAATTCGAGTTGCTATTTGGAAGAACAAAATAACATATAAAACTAAATCCTTTTGCTTGAAGATTAAAGATTACCTTTCACTAAAAATTTTATTTGTTAACTAAAAGATCTTTCTCAATAGAAATATACAGATGTATTCCTTAAAAAATACCTTTTACACTTCCAAGTGCGATAAAGAACCGGAAAACATAGCATATACTAGATAAACACATACTTAGTCCCTTTTATTTCTTAGCCTTTTTTTTTTATTGAGAATTAATATTTTCTTATCTTCTTATAAATATAATAACAAATAAATTTCAAATGTGTAAAAGCCGAGAATCTAGTTTTTGATTTATTCCACAGTTTAACCATAAAATAAGCCTTTTAGGTAGATTTCGTATGAAATACTACCTATTGCGGTCGCTCCAATATTGGAATTTCTGGAAAAATTTTGCAGATCTACGCCGATCATGACCTCTAGATCCCAAAACTACCATCAGTAAAAAAGTTTATCTACCTATCTATCTATCTATCAATATATATATATATATATATATATATATATATATATATATATATATATATATATATATCACTTTCTCATGGACACGATAACTTCTATAGTTCTGCTGCAATCTCTTCCAAACCGATACATAAAATCAAGGGGTATAAAATCTCGGCTAAACTCGTTAATGGGCAAAATCAGTCCAAGGGGTTGGAAATAGCGAAGGTTTTTGTGAAAACAAAAGAAATGCTATAACTTCTTAATTAAAATAGATATCGAATCGGTTTAAAATTTATATTAAGGTACCTTGGAGTAATAACGCCACATTAAGGTTCTACCAATTTTCAAGGCTCAGTTTTAGTTGGTATTTTTCAAACAAATATATCATTTGATACAGCAACTCATTGACTATCTATATAAAAAATAATTTAACAGATATGAATTCACAAAATGTAATGGCGTGATTTCTTGACCAATGCTGTTTGGCGTTATTATCCACCTATATGGGTAATAACGCCATGCAAACAAAACGATGAAATAAGATGGCATAATTGCATGTAGATTCCACAATTCAAAAAATACAAATTCTACAAACTTAGAAATTGACAAATTGCATTCTAAGCTATTGAAAATGTTCAATTTTTTGTGAAAGTGTAAGAAAAATAAAGGTGTAGTGTGTGTGTGTGGGGGGGGGAGGATGAGGCAAAAGAATATCCGACAATGAGCTTATTTTTGCTTAAAAAGGACCGCTTAAATAGAATTATTAGAAACATTGCACAGTTTTAACTGTGTTTTTTTGATTCAGTATTTAGGATGTAGCTCGGCCACTGTAGGGATCAACGGGGGTATCAATGCCAAGGATTGGCGTTATTACCCCATTGTAGTTATTGCTCTGTACATTTTAAATTATAAATTATCTCGAGAAGATATCCAAAATCTTCAACAACATTTTAATACTCCATGAAAAGTACTACAAATTTATGTAATTAACAAAGTATTTCCGGATAAAAAAAAAATAGTTTTCACATCACAAAATGTATCTCGCAAATATTAGATCAAGCGTTAATTTTAGTTGCTTGTAAAAACAATAAGACTTAAAAATGAAACAAATTAACTTGAAGCTGTTTTTTGCTATTTATATGACTCAAAACCCTTCTCCACAGAGCATATGGATGTCATTTACCAGATTATTTCATAATTATGCAAAATATTAGCACTTGGCGTTATTACCCCGCCTGGCGTTATTACACCAGACCACATTACTTCTTAAAAATGGGCTAAAAGTTTATGCTTGACAGATATTTCATTAATTTAGAAATGGGCTCAAGGGGCGAAAAAAATAGGGTTTTTGGGAGAAAAAAATTGACAACTTCGTCACTTCTTAAGATATCAAATCCAACTAAACTTTGTATAAATGTTCTCAACATTATCTAAAACTTTTGTTTTTACAAGTGTTTGATACCATCACTTTTACCGATGAAAAAAAATTAAACACAAAAAGAAAATGGAGGGGGGGGGGGGGTGAAAAAAGACCAAAATCCATAACTTCGTCAAATTTTAAACTATCAAATATAATTAAATTTATTTTACATTTTCTCAATACTATCTACAACTTTTATACTGACAAGTTTTTCATAGGACCAATTCACATAGCAAAAATAAAATAAACAAAAAAAAAGGAATTGGAGAAAAAACCATAAATCCAAACTGCTTATATTCTGACTCATTTTTAAATTCATTTTTGATTTTAAACGTATCCAATTTACAGGTCCTCTTATTTAGGAACTATATAATGTGATGCATTGGTCAGTTTTTCGTTAAAGACAGAATATATTTCATAAAAGGCTGCCAAAAAGGGTATTTTGAACAGAATTTTCTGAAGCGATCGTGAAAAATTGACGTATTCAAATAACAAGTTGTCTTTTTTCTGACTCATTTTTAAATTCAGTTTTGCTCTCAAACGCATCCAATTGACAGTTTCTCTTTTTTAGGAGCTGTATAATGTGCCGTATTGGTAAGTTTTTAAATAAAGGCTGAATATATTTTTTAAAATGCTGTCAAAGTGGGCACTTCGCACAAAATTTCCCGAGGCGATCAAGATTAAAGAAATTAGGATGTATTCAAATAACAACTTGGATGTTTTATAACTCATTTTTAAATTCAATTTTGCTCTCAAACGCATTCAATTGACAGATTTTTGTTATTTAGGAATTGTATAATGTGTCGTATTGGGCGTTTTTTTAATAAAGTAAAAATATATTTCAAAACATGTTGTCAAAATCGGCATTTGAGCCGAATTTAGTTTAAGATGATTGTGATAAAACCAGTTCTTACAGAATAATGACATTAAAATTTTTTCAAAAGCGGCCAAATAAAATTGTTAAACTGGGCTCATCTGTAATCAAATATAAATTTTTGTTGTTGAAATGAGCATTCTTCGAAATCTACCTCCGCCTATATCCCAATCCGACAGGGATTTTTTTTATGTTCTGACGTGCACAAAACTTTAATTGTAGTTGCATGTTTTTTTTATATTATTATTTACTGCATTTAAATGGAAGGCTTTTTTTAATACAGATCAGAAAATTACATTTAATTTGAAAAATAAATGTATATAAAATGATATTTTTCTGAAAAAAAAAATAGCCACGGAAAAGAAATTTTGTAAAAGAAAGGTTAAAACATAGAATAAGATACATGAGAATGTTGATGTTAAGCGATATATTTTCGTCATGGGTATTTATTTATTCCTTAAAATTAAAAAAACTGTAATTAGACGAGATAAAGTGTATGAATTAGAATTCAAAAATTTAACCTATATAATAACGTGTGAAAATGGCTCAGTGGTAATAAAAATCAAAGCAATGATTTTTATCGCTATGAATTAGTATCTCAACCAGACAAAGAATGTTCCAATGGAGCTAATTTGTCATACTAAATTTCTTCATGGAGAATTATGTTTGTAAGATACACTTCACCGGTAATTCGACCTGCTTTTTGGAAGAACAAAATATAACATATAAAACTAAATCATTTCGCCAGAAGATTAATGATTACCTTTCTCTAAAAATCTCATTTGTTGACTCAAAGATCTTTCCTAATGGAAATATATAGATATATTCCTTTAAGAAATAGCTTCTGCACTTCGAAGTAGGAGAAAGACGAAAAACAAAGCATTTTATAATATTTACTAGATAAATACACGCTTAGATCCTATTATTTCTTTTCCCATTTTTATTGAGAATTAATATTTTCTTATCTTCTTATAAATATACAAACTAAGTGTGTAAAAGCCGAGAATCTAGTTTTTGATTTATTTCACAATTCAACCATATTTTTTTCTGTAAGATTTGACATGCACAAAACATAAATTGTAGTTGCATTTTTTTTTAATAATATGATTATTTACATTTAAATGGTAGGCTTATTACTTTCTTCTATCTTCAATAGAAGAAATATTGTAATCGAAATTTTTTCTATTTCCGTTTTTCGACGGATTTACACGTTTTAGGGGTCAAAGATTCCAAAAACATGTTTTTACAAAATGTCTGTCATTCCGTGTGTGTGTGTTTGTCCGTATGTCGCCATTCTACCATCAAAACGTGTATATGCATAGCATTGAACCAAATTTTTAGTGAAAGCTTTTGGCTGTGCCCTCCTTCAATTTTGAAATATTCCGCCGGAAGGGGGCACTACAATCGTGATTATAGTGCCATTTTCAATATTTTAACGAGCAAAAGTGTATGAAGTTATGAATTGAATTAAACAAAGTTTTTTGTGTAAGTGTATGGCTATGGGTAGTTGGTCCTCCCTGAATTTGACAAAAATCCGCCGGAAGGGTCGCTGCAATCGCGATTTTTGGTCCATTTTCAATATTCTACCGAGTAAAAATGGTATGAAGTTATGCATAGAATTAAACCAATTTTTGTGTAAGTGTATGGCTATGGCTAGTTGGTCCTCCCTGAATTTGAAAAAAATCCGCCCGAAGGGGGCGTCGCAATCGCGATTTTTGTTCCATTTTCAATATTGTACCGACCAAAAGTTTATGAAGTTATGCATCGAATTGAACCAATTTTTTTGTGTAAATGTTCAGCTATTGTTAGTTAGTCCTCCTTGAATTTGAAAAAAATCTACCGAAAGAGGACGCTGCAATAGCGATTTTTGTGCCATTTTCAATATTGCACCACTTAAAAGTGTATGATGTTATGCCTAAAACTGAACTAAAATTTTTGTATATGATTATTTTTGGGTTCACGGAAAGAACGATTTTGTTAAAACTACCAAAAAAAAAGTTCTTTCAACAAAATTTTTCGTGTACTATTTCCCCCACAAAACGTTTTGTTGGATTTACCAAATCATTTTCCTAGGTTTATTTTGTTATCGCACGTAAATAATTTGTTTACAAGAACCAAATGAATTTTGTTAATGGGTTCTGTTTTGTCGTCGTAACCAAAAGCATTTGGTTACGACGACAAAACAGAACCCATAACAAAATAGATTATGGTCATCGAAACCAAATTTGTTTGATTAAGAACTATTATAACCAAATGAATTTGATTTAGAAAACAAAATAAATTTGTTTCTTGCAACAAAATCTGTTTGGTTAATCGACATTTTAACCAAAGAAATTTTGTTTTAACAAACATATCATTTTTGTTATTGAAACCAAATCCATTTTGTTAATAATTACTGTAACCAAATGAATTTGGTTTGAAAAACAAAATAAATTTGTTTCTTGCAACGAAATCTATTTGGTTAATTGACATTTTAACCAAAGAAATTTTGTTTTAACAAACATATCGTTTTTGTTTTTGAAATCAAATCCATTTGATTAATAATTACTGTAACCAAACGAATTTGGTTTGAAAAACAAAATAAATTTGTTTCTTGCAACCAAATCTATTTTGTTTAATATCTATCATAACTAAATAAATTTGATTAAAACATACTTTTTTTAATAAATTTTGTTGCAGAAAACAAATTAATTTGTTTTCTAGAATCAAATTTATTTGGATAATAATTAATGCAGCCAAACAAATTTGGTAATAAGAAAGTTATTTTGTTTTTTTTAAACCAAATCACTTTGGTCAATAGTTTAGTGTAAACAAATGAATTTATATTGAGATAAATTTGGTTTTTGTAACCACAGCAACTTAATTAAAAGATGTTGTAACCAAGCGGATTTAATTGCAATAACTAAACACATTTGGTTGCAATAATTATATAAATACCAAAATAAAGAAAGTCAGATAAAAATAGTAAGTAGAACCTTTTTCTCACAGGGTCCTGTTTTTGTGAAATTGTAAATTAGTTTCTTATATTTGTGAAAATTCTAGTTAGAATTTTGTGAATTTTAAATTTTCGATGATTCAGGTTCCATTTTTCATATATAAAAAGCTAACACGTTCTTCGTTGACTTCAACTGCTTGTTTACAAGCCAGATTTTATTATTAAATGATTAAATGTGTGAAAAGTTCAATTTGAAGGTGAAAAAATTCTGTGAAAGGTCTATTTAAGAGGCAAATAATTTTGTGAAGGGTCCTGTTTTGGGATAAAATGTTTTGTGAAGGGTGCTGTTTTAAGATAAATTGTTTTGTAAAAGTTCCTTTAAAGGAACTAACATTTTGTTAAAGATATCCCTGCCCTGTATCTGAACTGGCAAGTAGGTCCTCCCTGAATTTGAAAAAAATATCTGCCTGTCATTATATTGTCCATCGGTTCGTGCAGAGACGGAAACTCGTTTTTATTCCAATTAATTGACTGAAATAGAAATTTAAGATGAAAATAAAAGTTGGTACAGTATTGAATTAAAATTATTAAAGAAATAAAATGAGTAACTATTTTTTTAAATATTAAAATATACGTATGAGATAGAAGAAAGTTTTAGAATTGGCACATCCAACTAATTTTAATATCGATTAAAAAATTGCATTTAATTTGGAAATTGTATATAAAATGATTTTTTCTAAAAAATAACAACGGAAAATAAATGTAGTAACAGAACGATCAAAACATAATTGAAGATACATTAAAATGTTGATATTAAGTGATATATTTTTTGCATTGATGTTTATTTTATACTTCCAAACCCAGAAAATGTATTACAACACAGAAAGTAATAAAAATCAAATCAATGATTTTTATAGCTATGAATTACCAGCTCAAACTGACAAAGAATTTTCCAATACAGCTAATTTGTTATAATAAATTTCTTCAGAGAGAATTATATTTGTAAGATAAACTTCGACGATAATTCGAATTGGTGTTTGTAAAAACAAAATTTAGCATATATAACTTAATCCTGTCCCTAGAAGATTAAAGATTACGTTTCTAAAAAAAATTCATTTATTGACTGAAAGATTTTCCTAAATGGAAATACATATCAACCCTTCAAAAAACCATTTTTTACACTTCCATGTAGCAGGAAGACCAAAAAGCAAAGCATTTTATAATATTTACCAGATAAATGCACAATTAAATCCTTTTACTTCTTTTCCCTTTTTTATAGAGAATAAATATTTTCATATCTTCTTATAAATATACAAACTAATAAATTCCAAATGTGTAAAAGCCGAGAATCTAGATTTTGATTTATTCAACAGTTTAACCATAAAATAAGCCTTTTTCTTCTTTTTAGATCTGACGTACACAAAACTTAAATTGAAGTTGCATTCTTTCTTAATATTATTATTCCCTGTTTTTAAATGGAAGGCTTATATTTTTTAATATCGATTAGAAAATCATATTTATTTTGAAAAGTATTTGTAAATAAAATGACTTTTTTTCTGAAAAAAAAGCCATTGAAAAGAAATGTATAAAAAGAACGAACAAAACACACAAAAAGATACCTTAAAATGTTGATGTTAAGTGATATATTTTCTGCATAGGTGTTTAATTTGTTCTTTCAAACCCAAAAATTGTATTATAGCATATAAACTGCATCAATTAGGGATAAAAAACCTAACCGATGTAATTACGCGTAACAATGTCTCAGAAGTAATAAAAATCGAAGCAATGATTTTTTATAGCTATGAATTATCGACTAAAACTAGCAAAGGATTTTTCAATACAACTTACTTCTTATACTATATTTCTTTAGGGATAATTATATTTCTACGATATACTTCAGCGATAATTCGAATTGCTGTTTTGAAGAACACAATATAACATATAAAACTATATTCTATGGCCAGAAAATTAAAGATTGCCTTTCTCTAAAAATCTCATTTGTTGGCTCAAATATCTTATAGATTATTCCTTTATCAAATAGCTTTTACACTTCGAAGTAGGAGAATGACCGAAAATCAAAGCATTTTATAACTTTTACTAGATAAATACACACTTAGATCCGTTTATTTCTTTTCCTTTTTTAATTGAGAATTAATATTTCCTTATCTTTTTATAAATATACAAACTAATAAATTTCAAATGTGTAAAAGCCAAGAATCTAGTTTTTGATTTATTCCACATTTTTTTTTTTTTTTTTTTTTTTTTTTTTTTTTTTTTTTGATGCACACAAAACTTAAATTGTAGTTGCATTTTTTTTTAAATTATGACTCACTATATTTAAATGGAAGGCTTATTTTTTTAATATGGATTAGAAAATTACATGTATTTTGAAAAATAATTTTATACAAAATTATATTTTTCTGAAAAAAAAAATTCAACCATAAGGTAAATCTTTTTTTTTCTTTTAAGATTTGACTTATGCAAAACTTAAATTGTAGTTGCATTTTTTAATATTATGATTCACAATATTTAAGTGGAAGTCTTATATTTTTTAACATTGATTAAAAAATTACATTTTTTTTGGAAAGTAACTGTATATATAATGAATTTTTTCTGAAAAAAATAGCTACGGAAAAGAAATGCAGTAAAAGTACTATCAAAACATACAAAAAGATACCTTAAAATGTTGATGCAAAGTGATATATTTTTATAGTTTATTTTATTCTTTTAAACCAAAAAATTGCATTATAGCAGATAGACTGTATCAGTTAGTGATGAAAAAAACTAAAATATGCAATAACGTGAAACAATGCTCGGTGTTATTAAAAATCAAAGAAATGATTTTTATAGTATGAATAATCGGCTTAAACTAACAAAGTACTTGCCAATACAGCTTTTTTGTTACAATACATTTCTTCAGGGAGAAATATATTTGTAAGATATATTTCACCGATATTTGGAATTGCTATTTAGAAGAACAAAATATAACACATAAAATTAAATCCTTTCATTTGAAGATTAAAGATTATCTTTCTCTAAAAATTTCATTTGTTGACACAAAGTTCTTTCTTAATGGAAAGATATAGATATATCTCTTTACAAAATAGCTTTAACACTTTCCGGTAAGTAAAGCATTTTATGATATTTACAACATAAACACATATTTACATCCTTTTATTTCTTTTTTTTAATTGTGAATTACTATTTTCTTAACTTCATATAAATATACAATCTATAAATTCCAAATTTGTAAAAACCAAGAATCTAGTTTTTGATTTATTCCACTTTTTTTTCTTTTTTTAAATTTTGATGCACAGAAAACTTAAATTGTAGTTGCATTTTTAAAAAATTATGATTCACTATATTTAAATGGAAGGCTTATTTTTTTTTAATATGGATTAGAAAATTACTTTTATTTTGAAAAATAATTGTATACAAAATGATATTTTTCTGAAAAAAGCCACTGAAAAGAAATATAGTAAAAATAAATATTGAAATACAGAATAAGATATCTTAGAATGTTGATTTTAAGCGATATATTTTAGATATAGGTGTTTATTTTTTCTTTTAAACCCAAAAACTGTATTATAGCACATAACTGCATCACACTGCATTTTTATAGCACACACTGCATCAATAAGGGATAACAAAAATCTAACCTATGTAATAACATGTAACAATGGCTCAGTGATAATAAAAATCAAAGCAATGACTTTTATAGCAACGAATTAAACTAACAAATAGCTTTCGAATAAGTCTTTTTATTATACTAAATTTCTTCAGGAGAATTATATTCGTAAGATATATTTCACCGATAACTCGAATTTCTGTTTGGTAAGAACAAAATATAACATAAAAAACTAAATCCTTTGGCTTAAAGATTAAAGATTACACATTCTCTAAAAAAGTGATTTGTTGACTGAAAAATCTTTCTTAATGGATATATATAGATATATCTCTTTACAAAATAGTTTTTACACTTCCAATTAGGAGAAAGACCGGTAAGTAAATCATTTTATGATATTTACAACATAAACACATATTTAGACCCTTTTATTTCTTTTTTTAAATTGAGAATTACTATTTTCTTAACTTCATATAAATATACAAACTATAAATTTCAAATATGTAAAAACCAAGAATCTAGTTTTTGATTTATTCCACATTTTTTTTTCTTTTTTTTAATTTTGATGCACACAAAACTTAAATTGTAGTTGCATTTTTTAAAATTATGATTCCCTATATTTAAATGGAAGACTTATTTTCTTTTAATATGGATTAGAAAATTACATTTATTTTGAAAAATAATTGCATACAAAATGATATTTTTCTGAAAAAAAGCCACTGAAAAGAAATATAGTAAAAAAAATATTGAAACATAGAATAGGATATCTGAGAATGTTGATTTTAAGCGGTATATTTTCGATATGGGTGTTTATTTTTTCTTTTAAACCAAAAAACTGTATTATAGCACATAAATTGTATTAATAAGGGATAAAAAAAATCTAACCTACACTGTAAAAAAAATTGGGAAACTTACAAACATTTTTCTAGTAGAATTGTATTCCAAGAACTTTTTATGTAACGGTAACAATAAAAATTCATGTAACAGATACAGATTTGCACTTTGAATCAAACAAATTTTAAGGTTACTAAGAATTTTTTTGGGGAAATCGTATTCCAAGAACTTTTTAAGTGACCATAACGAGCATTATAGATAAAATTTTAGTAAAGTTACCAAAATTTTAGTAAATTCTTTTGTAAAGTTACAGATGGTTTTAGTTTTGCTTACAAGTTTTGTAGATTGACAGCATTTTCTTGTACAGTGTACACATAAAATTTTAGTAAGCGTAAGAGATTTCGGTTAATTTAGATTACTAAGGTTACAGATTTTTTTTACAGTGTATCTAATGACGTGTAACGATGGCTCAGTGGTAATAACAATCAAAGCAATGACTTTTATAGCAACGAGTTAAACTAACGACCCAAACTAACAAAGAGCTTTCGAATAAGGCTTTTTGTTATACTAAATTTAGTCAGGAGAATTATATTCGTAAGATATATTTCACCGACAACTCGAATTGCTGTTTGGTAAGAACAAAATATGACATAAAAAACTAAATCCTTTGGCTTAAAGTTTAAAGATTACACATTCTCTAAAAAATTGATTTGTTGACTCAAAGATCTTTCTTAATGGAAATATATAGACAGATTCCTTCATGAAATTACTTCTATACTTCCAAGTAGGAAAAAAAAACCGAAAAGCAAAGCTTTTTCTGATATTTACCAGCTAAACACATACTTACACCCTTTTATTTCTTTTCTTTTTTTATATTTAGAATTAATATTTCCTTATATCCTTATAAATATAATAAATAATGAATTTAAAATGTGTAAAAGCCAAGAATCTAGTTTTTGTTTTATTCTATTGTTTAACCTTAAAGTATGCCTTTTCTTTTTCTTAGTTCTAACGCACACAAAATTTAAATTGCAGTCGCATTTATTTTATAAATATTCTGTTTCACTATATTTATTTGGATGGCTTATATTTTTTAGTATCGATTAAAAAATTAAATTTATTTTGAAAAGTTATTGTACATAAAATGATTTTTTTAATAGCCACTGAAAAGAAATATATTAAAAGAATGATCATAACATAGAATAAGTTATCATAGAATGTTGATGTTAAACGATATTTTTCTGAAAAAAAAATAGCCACTGAAAAGAAACTAAAAGTAAAAGAACGATTAAAACATAGAATAAGATATCATAGAATGTTGATGTTAAGCGATATATTTTCGGCATGGGTATTTATTTTATTTTTTATACCCAAAAACTGTATTACAAAATATAAACTGTATTATTTAGGGTTCAAAAATCTAACCTATGTAATAACGCGTAACAATGACGCAGTGGAAATAAAAATCAAAGCAATGATTTCTATAGCTATGAATTGCCGGCTCGAACTAATAAAGAATTTTACAATATAGCTTATTTGTTATATTACATATCTTCAGAGAGAATTATATTTGTAAGATATACTTCACCGATAATTCGAATTGCTGTTTGGAAGAACAAAATATAACATATAAAACTAAATCCTTTCGCTTAAAGATTAAAGATTATCTTTCTCTAAAATTTTAATTTATTGCCTCAAAGGTCTTTTTTAATGGAAATATATAAATATATTTCTTCACAAAATAGCTATTACACTTTCAAGGAGGAGAAAGGCCGAAAAGCAAAGCATTTTCTGATATTTACCAAACAAACACATACTTAGACTCTTTCATTTCATTTCTTTTTTAGGTAGATTTCGTATGAAATACTACCTATTGCAATCGCACCACTTTATATATATATATATCACTTTTTTATGGACACGATAACTTCTATAATTCTTCACCAATCTCCACCAAACAGATACATAAAATCAAAGGGGATAAAATCTCGGCTAAGTTCGTTAATGGGCAAAATCGGACCAAGGAGGTCGGAATAGAGGGCCTTTTTGTGAAAACCGAAAAAATGCCATAACTTCTTAATTAAAGTAGATATCGAATCGGTTTAAAGTATATATTACTTCTTAAAAATGGGCCGAAAGTTTATGCATGACAGATTTTTTGATAATTTTAGAAGTGGGTTCAAAAGGCGAAAAAAACAGGGGTTTTGAGAGAAAAAATTCATAACTTCGTCAATTTTCAAGATATCAAGTCCAACTACATTTTTTGTAAATGTTCTTAAAATTATCTAAAACTTTTGTATTTACAAGTTTTTGATAGGACCAACTTTTCCGATGAAAAAAATTAAAAGCGAAAAGAAAAAGGGCGGTGAAAAAAGAGAACAATCCATAACTCCGTCGATTTTTAAGATATCAAATCTGATTAAATTTATTTTACATCTTCTTAAAAATATCTACAACTTTTATATTGACAAGTTTTCCATAGCACCAATTCGTATAGCAAAAAGAATTAAACAAAAATAAGAATTGGAGAAAAAACGTCAAATCCAAACTGCTTATATTCTGACTCAATTTTAAATTCATTTTTGATTGCAAACGCATCCAAATGGTAGATCCTCTTATTTAGAAACTGTATAAAGTGACGCATTGGTCAATTTTCTGATAAAGACATAATATATTTAAAAAAAGGCTACCAAAAAGGGTATTTTGAACAGAATTTCCCAAAGTCATCGGGACTGCAAATTTAAGGAAGCATTCAAATAAGAAATAGCGGTTTTTTTCTAACTCTTTTTTAAATCCATTTTTGTTCTCAAACGCATCCAATTTACAGATCCTCTTATTTAGGAACTATATAATGTAAAGCATTGGTCAGCTTTTTGATAAAGACGGAATGTATTTCAAAAAAGGCCAAACAAGAAGAGTATTTTGAACAGAATTTTCCGAAATCATCGTGACTGAAAATTTAAGGAAGTGTTCAAATAAGAAATTGCGTTTTTTTCTGACTCGTTTTTAAATCCATTTTTGCCCTCAAACGCTTCCAGTTTACAGATCCTCTTATTTAGGAAATATATAATGTGATGCATTAATCGGTTTTTTGATAAATACAGAATATATTTCAAAAAAGGCTACCAAAAAGGGTATTTTGAACAGAATTTCCCGAAGTCTTCGTGATTTGAAAATTTAAGGAAGTTTTCACATAGCAAATTGCGTTTTTTATGACTCGTTTTAAAATCCTTTTTCGCTCTCAAACGCATCCAATTTACAGATCCTCTTATTTAAAAACTACATACTCTGACGCATTGGCCAGTTTTTTGATAAAGATAGAATATATTTTTAAAAATGCTGTCAAAGTGAGTATATCGCACAAAATTTTCTGAAGCAATGTTTAAAGAATTAAGGATGTATTCAAACAACAAATCGGTTATTTTATGACTCATTTTTAAATTCAATTTTTTTCTCAAATGCATTCAACTGACAGTTTTTTGTTATTTAGGATCTGTATAATGTGCTGTTTTGGTCGATTTTGTAATAAATTCAGAATTTATTTCAAAATATGTTGTCAAAATTGAGCTGAATTTTTCTTAAGATGATTCTGATAAAACCAGTTTTTGCAGAAAAATGAAATTAAAATTTTTTCATAAACGGCCAAATGAAGTTATTAAACTGGGTTTATCTCTAATCATATATATATATATATATATATATATATATATATTGAAATGAGAACTTTTCGAAATTCCCCTCCGCCTATAGGCCCAGCCAACAGGGATTTTCTTTATTCAGAATTATTATTTTCTTATCTTCTTCTAAATATACAAACTAATAAATGTCAAATGTATAAAAGATGTGTGAAGCTAGCTTTTGATTTGTTCCATAGTTTAACCACAAAATAAGCCTTAAAAAAGTTATCACGTACACAAAACTTAAATTGTAGTTCCATTTTTTTTATGATTCATTATATTTAAATGGAAGGCTTATATTTTTTAATATAAATTAGAAAATTTTATTTATTTTGAAAAGTAATTTTATGCATAAAATGATCATTTTTCTGAAAAAAAAACTGAAAAGAGATTTAGTAAAAACATTATTAAAACATAGAATTAGATAAATGAAAATGTTGATGTTAAGAGATATATTTTTGTGATGGGTGTTTATTTTTTCTTTTAAACCTAAAAACTGTATTATAGCACATAAACTGTATCAATTAGGGATAAAAAATCTAATCTATGTAAACACGTATAAAAAAGGCTCAGTGGTAATTAAAATCAAAGCAATGATTTTTATAGCTAAACCTTATACTAATATCTTAAAATGTTGATGTTAAGTGATATCTTTTTTGCATGGGTATTTATTTTCTTCTTTCAACCCAAAAACTGTATTACAGGACATAAACTGTATTAATTAGTAGGGTCAAAAATCTAACCTATGTAATAACGTGTAACAATGGCTCAGTGGTAATAAAAATCAAAGCAATGATTTTTGTAGCTATGAATTACCGGCTAAAGCTGACAAAGATTTTTCTAATACTGCTTATTTGTTAGAATATTTCGAATTGCTGTTGAAAGAACAAAATATAACACATAAAACCAAATCCTTTCACTTGAAGATTAAAGATTACATTTCTCTAAAAATTTCACTTGCTACCTGAAAGATCTTCCTTAATGGATATATATAGATATATTCCTTCATGAAATAGCTTTTACACTTCGAAGTAGGAGAAAGACGGAAAAACAAAGCATTTTATAATATTTACCATATAAATACACACTTAGATCCTTTTATTTCGTTTCCCCCCTTTTTTTTTATTAAGCATTAATATTTTTTTATCTTCTTATAAATATACAACCTAATAAATTTCAAGTGTGTAAACGCCCAGAATCTAGTTTTTGGTTTATTCCACAATTCAACCATTTTTTAAGAATTGATATACACAAAACTTAAATTGTAGTAGCATTGTTTTTTATGTTATGATTCACTATATTTAAATGAAAAGCTTATATTTTTTTATGTAAAAATAGCCACGGAAAAGAAATGTTGTAAAAGTACGATAAAAACATATAATAAGATACTTTAAAATGTATATTCCTTCATTAAATAGCTTTTACATTTCGAAGTAGGAGAATGACCGAAAAGCAAAGCATTTTATAATATTTACCAGATAAATACACATTTAGACTCTTTTATTTCTTTCCCCCTTTTTTTATTGAGTACTTTATTATCTTGTTATAAATATACAAACTAATATATTGCAAACGTGTAAAAGCCAAGAATCTAGTTTTTGATTTATTCCACAGTTTAACTATAAAAAAGCCTTATTATTATTTTTTTAAAGTTGTCACGTCCAGAAAATTTAAATTGTAGTTGCATTTTTTTTAATATTATCATTCATTATATTTAAATTTAAGGTTTATATTTTTTAATATAAATTAGAAAATTACATTTATTTTGAAAAGTAATTATATATATATAATGATCATTTTTCTGAAAAAAAGCCACTGAATATAAATTTGGTAAAATCACTTTTAAAACATGTAATAAGATATATGAGAATGTTGATGTTAAGTGATATATTTTCGATATGGGTGTTTATTTTTTCTTTTAAACCCAAAAATGTATTATAGCACATAAAGTGTATCAATTAGGGATTAAAAAAGTCTAACCTATGTAATAACGTGTAACAATGGCTCACTAGTTATAAAATCAAAGCAATGACTTTTATAGCTATGAATTATCGACTAAAACTGGCAAAGAATTTTCTAATACAGCTTATTTCTTATATTTCTTCAGAGAGAATTATATTTCAAAGATATCCTTCGTCGATAATTCGAATTGCTGTTTGGAAGAACAAAATATAACATATAAAATCCTTTTGCTTGAAGATTAAAGATTACCTTTCTCTAAAAATTTTATTTGTTGACTCAAAGACCTTTCTTAATGGAAATATACAGATATATTCCTTCAAAAATAGCTTTAATACTTCCAAGTACGATAAAGACCGGAAAGCAAAACATTTTATGATATTTACCAGATAAGCACAAACTAAGACCCTTCTATGTCTCTTCCCTTTTTTATTGAGAATTTACATTTTGATTTATTTCACAGTTTAACTATACAGTAAATCTTTTTAAAAAATTTCTAACGCAAACAAAACTTAAATTGTAGTTTCATTTTTTTTTAATTTTATGATTTACTATATTTAAATAGAAGGCTGATATTTTTTAATGTCGATTAAAAAATTTCATTTATTTTGAAAAATAATTGTATATAATATGACTTTTTCCTGAAAAAATATCCGCTAAAAAAATATAAAAGAACGATTAAAGCATAGAATAAGATATCATAGAATGTTGATGTTATCAATATATTTTAGGCATGGGTGTTTATTTTATTCCTTTTAACAAAAAATCTGTACTACAGAAAAACTAAAGTATAATTGTATCGATTAGGGTTCAAAAATCTAATCTACCTAATAACGCATAACAATGGCTCAGTGGTAATTAAAATTAAAGCCAAGCTTTTTATACCTATGAATCACCGGCTTAAACTAATAAAGAATTTTCCAGTAAAACTTATCAGTTATATTAAATTTCTTCAGAGAGAATTATATTTGTATGACATACTTCACCGATAATTAGAATTGCTGTTTGAAAGAATAAAATATAATATAAGAAACTAAATCTTTTCGCCAAAAAATTAAAGATATCATTTTCACTAAAAATTTCATTTGTTGACTTAAAGATCTTTCTTAATGGAAGTGTATAAACATATTCCTTCATAAAATAGCTTTTACATGTAGGAGAAAGACCAAAAAACAGAGCATTTTATGATGTTTACCATATTAACACATACTTAGACCATTTTATCTCATTTCTTTTTTTTTATTATTATTGGGAATTAAACTTCTTACAAATATACAAACTAATAAATTTTAAATGTGTAAAAACCGGTAGCCTAATTTTTGATTTATTCTACAGTTTAACAATAAAATTAGCCTTTTAATTTTTTTTCACGTACACAAACCTTTAATTCTAGTTGCATTTTTTTTAATATTATGATTCATTATATTTAAATGGAAAGCTTACATTTTTTGATTTCGATGAGATAATTACATTTATTTTCAAAAGTAATTACATACATAAATTGATCATTTTTCTGAGAAAAAAGGCCACTGAAAAGAAATTTAATAAAAGCACTATTAAAACATAGAATAAGATACATGTGAATGTTGATGTTAAGCGATATATTTTCGGCATGGGTGTTTATCTCTTCTTTTAAACCCAATAACTGTATTATAGCACAGAAACTGTATCAATTAAGTATAAAAATTCTAACCCATGTAATAACGTGTAATAATGGCTTGGTGGTAATAAAAATCGAAGCAATGACTTTTATAGCTACGAATTAAACTAACGACTCAAACTAACAAAGAGCTTTCCAATAAGGCTGTTTGTTATACTAAATTTAGTCAGGGAGAATAATATTCGTAAGATATATTTCACCGATAATTCGAATTGCTCTTTTCTAAGAAAAAAATATAACATAAAAAACTAAATCCTTTCGCCGGAAGATTAAAGAATACCTATTCTATAAAAGATTTGATTTGTTGATTCAAAGATTTTTCTTAATGGAAATATATAGATGTATTCCTTCATGAAATAGCTCAAAAGTATGAGAAAGGCCGAAAAGCAAAGATTTTTCTGATATTTACCAGATAAATACATACTTAGACTGTTTTATTTTCATTCCTTTTTTTAATTGGAATTAATATTTTCTTATTTTCTAATAAATATAATAACAAATAAATTTCAAATGTGTAAAAGCCGAGAATCATTTTTTTAAATTTATTCGACAGTTTAATCCTAAAATAAGCCTTTTCTTTTTTTTTAGATCTTACGTACACAAAACTTAAATTGTAGTTGATTTCTTTCTTATTATTATGATTCCCTATATTTAAATGGAAGGTTTATAATTTTTAACAGCTATTAGAAAATTTCATTTATTTTGAAAAGTAATTATATGTATAAAATGATCATTTTTCTGAAAAAAAGCCACTGAAAAGAAATTTAGTAAAAGCACTATTAAAACATAGAATAAGGTACATGAGAATGTTGATAATAAGCGATATATTATCGGCTTCGATGTTTATTTTTTCTTTTAAAAAAACTGTATTATACCACATAAATTGCATGAATTAGTGATAAAAAATCTAACCTATCTAATAACGTGTAACAATGACTCAGTGGTAATAAAAATCAAAGCAGTGACTTTTATAGCTACGAATTACCGGCTGAAACTGACAAAGAATTTTCCAATATAGCTTCTTTCTTATATTTCTTCGGAGAGAATTATATTTGTAAGATATACTTTCCCGATAATTCGAGATAATTCGAATTGCTGTTTGGAAGAACAAAGTATAACACATAAAACTAAATCCTTTCGCTTGAGATTAAACATTACCTTTCACTAAAAATATCATTTGTTGACTCAAATATCTTTCTTATTGAAAATATTAATGATATATTCCTTCAAAAAGTAGATTTTACACTTTCAAGTACTATAAAGATCGGAAAGTAAAGCATTTTGTGATATTTACCAGATAAACACATACTTAGACCCTTGTATTTCTTTTCCTTTTTTTATTGAGAATTAATATTTGATTTATTCCACAGTTTAAGCATAAAGTAAGCTTTTTTAAAAAAAATTCTGACGCCCACAAAACTTAAATTGTAGTTGCATTTTTTTTTTAATATTGTGATTAACTATATTTAAATGTTAGACTAATATTTCTTAATATCGATTAGAAAAATAAAATTATTTTGAAAAGTAATAGTATACAATATGATTTTTTCCTGAAAATATAGCCCCTGAAAAGAAACATAAAAGAACGATTAAAAAATAGAATACGATATCATAGAATGTTAATGTTTCAATATATTTTCGGCATGGGTTTTTATTTGTTTCTTTAAAAAAACTGTACTACGGAATATAAACTGTATAGATTAGCGTTCAAAACTCTATGTAATAACGCGTAACAATGGCTCAGTGGTAATTAAAAATAAACCAAGATTTTTATAGCTATGAATCACCGGCTCAAACTAAAAAAAAATTTTCCAATAAAACTTATCTGTTATATTAAATTTCTTGAGATAGAATTATATTTTAAGATATACTTCACCGATAATTAGAATTGCTGTTTGAAAGAATAAAATATAACATAAGAAACTAAATCCTTTCGCTAGAAAATTAAAGATAACATTTTCTCTAAAAAACTCTTTTGTTGACTCAAACATCTTCCTTAATTGGAATATATAGTTATAATCCTTCACGAGCTTTTACATTTCCAAATAGGAGAAAGACTGAAAAGCAAAGCATTTTAGTATATTTATCAGATAAAAACATACTTAGACCCTTTTATTACCTTTCCTATTTTTATTGAGAGTTAAGATTTTCTTATCTTTCTATAAAAATAATAACTAATAAATTTCAAATGTGTAAAAGCCGAGAATCTTGAGTAATGCAATTCATAGCTAATTCTGCTATTTAATTAGCAAAGACGTTTGGCGTAAAATTAATTTCATTTTTCAAATACCTTTGTTCTTTTCTTCAGAACATATGTAATAGAATAAATTTATCGCTCAAGTTTGACTTCGTTATAGAATATCGATTAATTTACGAAACATAAACTTTAAAGGATGAAAATGTAATGGATGGAAATGTAAATATAAATTATCTTTTAAATAAATATATATCATGATAGCTTGTGTATAATTTTCATTATCAATTGACTACATTGGTAAGTTTTATGTATTGGATTTTGTATTTTCTATTTCATTTCATTTGTCCATTGATGTATCTCTTTATTCTACAATTCTTCAAACTATCTTTGGCTATGGTTATGACATAAGGTGCTGAATTTTGTCATTTTAGGCATATTGCTGATAAAATTCGACACTTAGTATACGTTCCCTGAAACCTTAGTCCAACTCATTCGTTTTCAGCTACAGAAAAGTGGTCAATACTCGGTCAATTTTAATGTTAGATGAATGGGGCCTTTTTTATATTGCTTGATAGGGTGATGGAAAATTTTTACTAAATATCGCTAATAAGACCGGGAGACCATATAAAAAGTTAAATTTTGAAATTTTTTAATATTTTTTTTTTATCTATATCGCTTGAAAAACAATTCCTTATCTTTTTTAAAGCAGTTTTGCAATTGGAACTATATATCTATGACTAACGGTTTAGAAATTAGCCATTGGCCACCTTTGAGAGTGGACACCATGTATATTTGAATTATTTGAATTTTTTTATAATGTTTTCATACATTATTTAATTATTAAACCATGAGTATAACAAAATAGTTCAATTACAATTCTTACATGACTATTCTTCTTCCCCCCTGTTACTCTTCTTTATTTAACTTTTTCCCTAGAAAATAATTAACACTTTTCCTTATATGCACACAAACATAAATCTTCCTTGTAATGCTCTTACAAAATCTAACAAAAATTGTAAATTAGTTTAAATTAAATGAAAAATACTTTAGTTTAAATATTTTAAGTTAAAATTGTTAAACTATTTCTAAAATATTTTAGCAGACATCACAATTTTAAAGATTCATTCATTACTTCAAAACGGTACTCGGGGATACAGTTAAAGTAATTTAATATATGGTCTAAATAATGTATAATATTTATTTATTTATATAATTCAAGTATATTACAGTTTACAAATGGATAACTTTTTCTAAGCTTCCACGCACATAACAGGGAAGGGGAAAATTACTGCTACTACCTACCGACAAAAAAATGTTTAAATATTTACATTTTTTAGAAAATTAAAATACATTTTTTTAAAAATATTGCTAGATGTTAAATTAAATTTTACGCCATTTTTACAATTTTTATTTGTGTGTGTTGTATTTATTGTTTTTTATATTTTTTTTTAAATGCGATTTGTATATTTTCAATAATTTTATTCTTACAAATATATCTCTAAAGATTTGAACTGGAAATTGGCATTTTATATCTAATAATTACTATGTATTTATTACTTGATTTATTTTAAAAATAAAATTGTTACTTAAAAAAATGTCGAGTGTTACAGATAGTGATCTTAAAGAAATAGCCAACCGTTATATATAAATGATTAATATTATTAATTACCATTGTTATAGATAAAATTTTTATGCTGAATTATAAGCTTATTTAATATTTTAAGTGCTCATTGAAACTTACTGACATTAAAATTTAATTAAAATCTTTTAAATGGTACTTTTAAAATATTACTGCATAATACATTAGAAAACATATAAACTCTCATTTTAAAAATTCATTTAAATGTCTATTTAGGTACCAGCTTATGACGGCTAAAAAAGTTTAAGCAAAATTACGTTGAATTACCGCTAGCAATCATATTATTCTATTGTTTAGAAATTTCAAGATATTTGAAATACTAAAGATAATTAATTTCCCTATTTATGAAAATTAATAATCTTCTCTTATTTTATTTGTATATTTATCTTGCTATATGATATATAAAGCTCTTAAAATAAAAATTATACAAATAGAAATCTTAGAATTTACCACGAAAAAAATGTGTGTATAAATTTGAAGATGTATGAAATCCTCTTTAAATTCAATACTAATATTTGTAAAATACACTAGTTTTCTGAAACTCGGAATTAATGATTCATTATTTAATATGAATTACTTGTATTGATTAATTTACCTTAAAAATATGAATAGAAACAATACTGTATTAGATTTATTGCTAGATAATACAAAAACTAGAATATATTGTAGTGATTTATAATCATTGCAAATTGCTTATATTTGTGGTTTATCTGTGTATTTGCACTCATCTTTTAAAATATTGCATTCAATTGGCAAAACTCTGGAACATTATTTCTTTTCAGGATTTGCAATAGGTCAAATTTAATTGTATTTCTTAGAAAAAAATATCTAATGAATCAAAAGCTGCTTATAAGTTTATTTTAGGACGGAACAATTTTCCTTAAAAAGTTCCGTTATAAAGTTTATTTTAACGGAAAATTAAAACTACGAATTATGTGCTATAGGTGCTTTGCATTTCTTACTATACTATTAAGACATTGTACAATTATTACACAAATTTACAATTGGATTTTCTAATTAAGGGTATTTTTTTAATCATGTCTTGTATCAATTTTTAATTGATAAGTATATTTAATAAAAATGCATAAATATTCTACTCTTTCTATTTAAACTAATCAAACTTAATGGTTTTTTTTAAATATGACAGTAATTTTCCACTAAATTATTATTTTAGATTATGATGTTACCTTATCATCAGTTTAATTCAAGTAATATTATGAAAATATTGCATGTCAATATTCAATTCATTAAAAATTTTAAATTTATTGTTTATAAACGTGTATCTTAGACCAGATAATATTAACATGCTTTATAATAACAGGGCTCCCAAATGGTCCGCTAACTGAACATCAATATTTTCTTACAAAAATTTCCTTTTTAGATTTTTCTTACAAATTGCACAGAAACCAGCTTCGGGAAAAGATTCTAGTGCAAATTCTGTAGAAACTTACCATGAAATTTTCTATTAAATAATATTGGTGTTCAGTTCACGGACCATTCGGGAGACCTGTAATAAGTCTGTTACAAAACTATTTTACAATGTACGTAATGAACTCTACTTTGACAAAACATTATATACTTCAATATAATGCAAAGAATAAATCAATCACAATTATAGAGTTTTGAAAAATTTACACATAATATTATTTATTGTACCAATTCTTTTATTGTTTTTCTTAAAATGTTTGTACCGGGTGGTTATAAAATAAGTATCCGTATTTGGAGCTGTCTGTAGCTTGAAGAAATGACCCGAATGAAGCCAAAATTTGTAAACATACTATTTGAGAAGTGGGAAGAAGACTAGAACAATAAAAAAATAATTGCAATAATCGCCGACAGATGGTGCTTTTGTGTTTGAAATGTAATGTGCAATACAAGAACAAAGAATTAAGGCACAAAACCGGATGGCATACCTAATTTATTGGAATTTTTCACATTGCATGGGATTAAGATTTCGCATTGCGGTGCCGATCAAGTTCAGGTTCCACATGACCATTGTGCTACAAGACAGAATCCAAGCGGTGGACGACGTGCTCAACTGCGGAATGCAACGCATCAGGAGTGATGTTTCGCACATGTTGTAATATCGATTTTTTAAGTCATTGAGGTTTGCGACACCTCCACGGTACACAATAGACTTTAAGCCGAAATCGCATGGCGTCAGATCAGGGGATCGAGAAGGCCACGTCATACGAAAATACCGGCTTATTACTTTATCATCTGTGAAATGTATCCTTAACAACTGTTGTACTTCTCGCCCAATATGGGGTGGGGCTCCATCTTGCATAAAAATTGTTTCAGACAGGTACTGTCTTTGCTGCAGTTGAGGAACTACAAAAGTTTGTAACATGTGCAGGTATCTTTGTGCAGTAACCGAACACGTTACAGGGCTTGTTGGTCGTAACTCCTCAAAAAAAAAAAAAAAAAAAAAAAAAATCAAGAATAAAACTTGCAGTAAAGCCATACCACACAGTGACTTTTGGAGAGTGGACGGGTATTTCGTGAATAACAGTTCGCGGCTCCGAAGCCCATATTATGCAGTTCTGCGTATTGACTGTCCCATTCACATGAAAATGGGCTTCATCCCCCCCCCCCCATAAAATCTTCCATGGGAAGACATCATCAACCTCCATTCATGCTAAAAACGTTAAAGCAAAATCCAGTCTCTACTGCGCGTCACCACTTGATGACAGCTAATTTTATATGGATAAAATTGGATTACCTTTTGTAGGACTTTTCGAACAGTAGCATATGGAATATCCAAATTTTGGGCAACTCCACGTGCACTAGGACAGGCTACAGGAATCCCTGATGCCTCCACAATCGCAGTAGCAATTTCTGCTTGAGTGCGGTGAGGTAATGGTTTCCTCCCTCTTCCACATTTTACAGTAAACGACCCAGACAGTAAACGAATTTTTTTTACCATTCCTCTCACTGCACACGATGCCAAAGGATCTTTTCCTTTACGCATTCCTTTCACACGTCAAAATTCACGTAAAGCAGCTGCACTGTTTGAACTGTTAACGTAGAATACTTTTAAAATTAAAGTGCGATCTGGTAAACTGAGAGCCATGTCGTACAACATTAATGGCAGAAATGACCACGTTTTGATTTTACTAATGATTACAACGGCGTTTGCATCGACAGCACCCGTAGCGCCATCTGTTGCCGGTTATTGTAACTACCTTTTTTTATTGTTCCATTCTTCTTCCCCCTTCTTGAATAGTATATGTACCGATTTTGGTTTCATTCGGGTTATTTCTTCAAGCTACAGACAGCTCCAAATAGGGATACTTATTTTATAACCACCCTATATATTTATGAAACATGGGAAATAATCTGACTGAGTATCATTTAATGTCCACTTTAAACCTTTTCTCTGATTCCATATTAATATACAGATAATTATATTCATGTCTGATAAATAAACCTTTTTTTATATATTTCCTTAATAATATAGTTTTCAAAATAGTGTTTAGTAATTTTTAAAAAACCACTAACGTCTAAAACTGACTGTGAGATTAGAGATTATATATATAATTTTAATAAATATTTAAACTTTATTATATCCAAGGATTACGGGTTCGGTACCCGGCCGGGGCACTTTTGAAACCGATGGTCCTACACTTAGTTAGCATTGTGACAAATCATTTATTAAATTCAATAGTTTCAAGCGTAATTTAAATGCTGAAAAATTATTTAAAATTTAATTAAAATTTTTCATACGATAATTAATGCTGGTTTTGTTTATGTTTCATGTTGCGCCACAAGTTTTTGTGCTCGTGAAGACGATTCTATCTTGTGCTCCAGTTGCAGACTTGCTAACATATGCGAGTGAGACATGATATGCTGGACATCGTACTAGTAGCTTAAATGGTGAAGAACATGGAGCGCTATTCCAAAGGTTCTATGCTCGATTTCCTGTTTGGACATTTATCGCTCTGTTGGTTCTACGCTTAGTTAGAATTATAAAAATTCAGAGATTGCTTTACGCAGCATTAAAAACATTCCATTTCCATAATATTAACAATTGAAATTAATGCAGCCTTTTTTTGACAATTTACAGATCTCGTTTAACCAGGAATTTTAATAAATGTGATTTGATTATTGATAAGTGCTATAAAAATGCATGCTTTGCCCTCCCCCCCCCCCCTCAAAAGAAGAACAAATCTGATATATTTTCTACATCGCTTGAATTATCGAGAAAGTGTTGGTCTTAAGATATACGGCAAGACTCTAGCTTGAAACAGAGATCTCATTTTGAGTAATTTACCCAAATTCCACCATGGCGACACTCTTAAAACAAAATTGCGTGAAAACAGTGAGAATTTTGCTCTTATATTTTTTGCCAGCCAATCAGTAAATTAGTTCATTTAGTCCTTGATAAGTACGTGCTTTCACAAACCCATTAATGTAGATTAAGGCCTAATGTAGGATTACGAGTTATCTTTAATAATATAAAAAATAGAAGCGTTTTTCTAGTTGGTGTAACTTTTGTCCAACATCTAGGATAACATTGGTGAAACCAGTTATCATTTAAAAATTTTTATATACTTCCTGTGAATCCATAAAAAAAATTATATTTGATAGTAAGCTTTTTATTATTTTATTGCCTTTAATCACTGCCGTTTCTGAGGTATTTACTTTATTTATTTTTGATATACTTAAGAAAAAGTCATTAGTGCATATACAATAATTTTCCGAAAAAATACAATGTTTTTGTTGTATTTGTGACGGTCAATTATCTGCACTAGGGATCTAGGCCCTAAGGGAAGGGAAGGGGCGGGTGCCATCCGTGGTGCCTTTGTAAGGGAACCTAACTCGTATTTAAGCAAGGAAATCCAAGATTCGGTGAAAACCACGGATAACTCCGAACGATTAGGCCAACGGCCACGGTTGGGTTTGAAACCAGCACATGCCGTCTATCATTTTCAAGGGCAAAATCTCTCAGACACTGTTGGAACGAAAATGCAGTGATGAGTTTATTTAAAATTTTAATTTTAAATATTGTTACATTAAATATTTGTGATAAATTTAAATAAAATTTACTTTTTTCCATAAAAAATAAATGTATCCGCGAAAAATTTTAGAAACTTCGTGAAATTGTTTAAAGAATATCAAATTTGAAAATATATACCTCTATGGGAGGATAACTATGTTTTTCCATGAATTTTCCTTATATAAATTCTATGACATTTTATGTATTGATTGTCTGCTGGATTCAGAGCAGTGGAATAAGGAATTATCTTTCCGTATAGCTGTGGGTGTTAGTGGTTTAATATTAAAATTATTACTAGTAAATAGTAGTAAATCACTAATAAATTCCCCGTAGTATTTTTCCATTTTCTGGGGGAGCAAATAGTGCAGATGGTCTCATTAGTTACAGAGCTCGGAAGATGTGAAGCATTGACATTAATTTCAATATATCGCCATTCTCTGAACTTATTTTGCAAGTCGCAGAACTGGATGGCTTTGAAGATTAGTGTTTGTAAACTGAGCATTAACGTTTAACCATGAGTAGCAAATATGAGTATCATGTTTGTATTCAGAAAATACAAAAATTGTCTAGTTCTTTCACAATCGTTTAGAATTCTGAGATCCTTTAGAATCTAGAATCCAATTTAGAATTTGAATCTAATTTGGATTCTAATTCCCACCATCCTTTAGAGGATTTTAACAATTTCTTTTTCAAATTTATTTCCATTATCTATTTTTTATCATTATTTTTTGTAATAATCGGTTGGATAGTATCTAATATTATTGAAATTTATGCTTTTAAAAAATATAACCATTAGCAAAATCTATGAATTGTGTAGATGACCATGCAATTAGAAAAGTAAAAAATCTTGATTTAAACAGAGATTTTGTTTATTCTCACAAATGTTTTCTAAAAGAATAAGATTCTGCAATAAATTCTATTCATTATTATGATTTATCCACTATTTCACAAGGGGAACATTGCATTTCCGTATGGCCATAGGCGATTTTTTCTTAATAAAAAACATCGTAAGAAATATTTCTCTAACATTTAACTTCTTAATTATTTTGGGATGTTGAATATTTACCAATTCTATTTTTCAACTTTTTGTCATACATTTAAAATTAAAAAAGATACAACATGGGAAAACTTCAGTTACCCAAAACTTAAATTTTGCCGGCCGGAGATCCGGCTTTACCACTGATGCCTAAAATTGGTCTTAACTTTTGACATTTGACACACGCCATTGTGTAGACTCATTTGAGGCTTATAGCAACTTAGATGTCGCCTGGAATGATCTTTTTATATACACGGAAACAGATAACGCCACAAAGTAAAATTTTAATTCTATCGTTGCATATTTATATAAATTTATAGAACGCACAATTACATCAATGCTTTGCCCGGGTTTCAGACTCGAACACTCAGTGTGATAGTAATCTGCGTTACTAATCACGACACAGAATGATAAACGGCCTTATATGTGTGATAATATCGGATAAACATACTAAGGTGATTATTTTGGAAATCTTGCGTAATTTTTGCGCATTTAAAAACGTTATAACTAATTTTACAAATAAAAGAATTTAGAATAAAACAAACATTTGCAATGATACGGAAAGGGAGATAAAACAAGGGAGTTTTAATTATCCTATTTTTTAAATAATACATGTAGAAATAATAGTTTTAAAAACTTTTTTAAAATACTACTTAAAATAATTCATCCAATTCCCTCTCATTCGACTTTTCAGATTTTTTTATTAATTTACATAAGTACTAAGCATTATGCGTCTTAAGTAAAAGTTATTGAAATAATTTTTAAACTCCTTATTTTAAAGTAAACATTTGAAGCAATTTTCTTTAGAAAAGATTTTATTATTTTCCCGAAGTTGCTAATTTAAGTTTTACATTTGAGTACATTTGGGTCCACTGAGGCTGAAAAACATTTAAATGCAAATTTCAAGTTTAATTTTTTAGTCCAGTGAAATGTATTTACTTTATCAAAAGGAACGCAGTACAGTTTAGCAGAAAAAAAGAAAAGAAAACAGTTTAACTCTATTTTCAGCTACGAAGATAGTTTTAAAAGAGGTGATTAAAGAAAAATATTTTTTTCTATTTTGAAAATATAAAATACTCAAAATATTCTATTTATGCTTTCATATAGTGTAAAAAAATATTTCTTTTTTCTTAAAGTCTTTTATATTTATATTACAAACATCATTATAATAATTTACAAATTATAACTAATTTTGTAAATTATAACTAATTTATGTTCTCCTTCAAGTGTAAAACAACACAAAAAATTAAGAATTGTCGTTAGCCGAGTTCGTTAGACAGATTCATCTGCCATCTAGTTATAAAATGGGGATTGAAAAAGAAAATCGAAAAAAAAATTGTATTCGAAAAGATGCTCATTTTCCTTAACTTATATCTAAATCCCTGTGGGAATTTCCATTTCTTTATTGTCTGAGCGAAGAGTCTTTTTCACGCAGTACGTAACGATATTAAAATTCAAAAAAGTTCTTTCGTCAAGCAAATCTCCAAAAATACTTGTCGGATTTCGATTCTGTTTGTACCAGAAGGTACCTATGAAGGCAATCTGGTGAATGCACGTACTTTCAAAAATTAGTTCCAAATAGTTTTAAAATTATATTAAAAAACTGATAAAAAAGAACGATTTATTTGCATACGTCACTGAAATTTGGTGTGCGTCATTTTTCACCGGCTGGATATTTTCGTAGACAACCTAATTAGAGTACATATAATAATCATTAAAAAAATGCGCACGCAATAATACTGAAGAGCAAGGAAACATTTTAAAAATTAATCAAGCAGAAAAATAAATCTGTTACTTTTTTCTTTAAAAAAATGTCATAAAAAACTTTGATTTTGAGCTTTTGTGGTAATCTCTCAACAGCATTTTTTAATCGCTAAAAGAATTTTTTATACTTTGCGCGTAAAAATTAGAAACAATTAAGTGTTTTAATAAAATATTGCTTATTATGACATCATTTCCTCTTTTTATTTATTTTTATTGTATGCTTTCTTTAACTTATATTTTGTTTGTGTGTGGAAGTCAATTCTTTTCACTTATTTTTCGGCACATTTGTCATACGCGCACCAGATTTGGTGCAATATTTTCTAAAGCCCATTTTGCGAAAACGTCGTTGTGGAATAACGCTTACATATACATTTTTAATTATTTTCTATTATTTTCAAAAGGAATTTACAGTAAATAAAAAATATAATTAATAACTATAGAAAAATAATAATTTATATAATTAAAAAATTAATATAAATAAACATTTCATTAGTAAAAAAACAATACATTTAGGTTACTATTTCGGATAAAATAATGCCATTTTCACGCCAATTATGTGACATTTGTGCTAATTTTTCACCAAATTTCCTGTTGGAATAGAGCTTTGAAATTTGGAATACCTGGAAGCAATACAGGAATTGGACATTGATTTTTTTTTTAATTCTACCCCTAATTGGTGCAATTATTTTTATATTGGTGTTTTATATATTGGTGCAATAGAGTTATTTTTTAAAGGTTTATACAACTTTTTCTGCGCAAAGAAAGCACTTACCAATTTTTATATACAAGAAGTAAATGGTACATAAAAACAATGATATTATACATAAATAAAATGCTTAAAGCGATATAAGCATTGGTTTTGGCGAGATTTTTTTATGTCAGTTTGGCGAAAATATCGTTTCCATTACCAGATACATATACCATTCTTTAATAGCACGTTATTTATTTATTTCAAAATGAAAACAAATGAAATTGATAAACGTAACATTTTCTGTTATTTTAAAAATGAAATAACAATCAATAAATGATAATACTTGAAGAACACGCAATTTATTATAACATTTATACGATAACCATGTTAGGCAAATAATCGCCATTTTGGCGCCAGTTAGGTACCTTGGTGTGTATAGGGCATATATGCGTCATATTTGTTTATAAAAATAAGCATGGACGTTCACTAAGTTTGTTTTCATAGCTGCTTATATCTTTTTGCAACATAGCTCTTTTTTTAAGCTAAAACTGTACAAAAATTAAATAAATAAATAAATAAATAAATATTTGAAATAATAATAATAAAAAAACTGTAATGCACATTTCGTAAACAATGGGCTCGATAATCAGACCTCGTTTTTTTTTCTTTCTTTCTGTAAAAGACGATATTTCATACGACGTCATTTTTTGCCATATTTCATAATTTGCGTCTACTCATTTTGTAACTTGTTTGCTTTCTTATTTATTAACAGCAACATTTCGATTTCCTATTCAAATAAAAATACTTCTAAATGCAAAGAATTTCGCAAAATAAATAAAATGAAATGCGGACATCCATTGCTCAAAGCACAAAAATTTTCCGATTGTGTTAATATCCGATATATTACTTTAAATACAATTAAAATAAGAAAAAACATCATTTTTATGACGATCAAAAAATGACTTACATAATAACAGAGTAATATATTATGTACGCCATGGATTAAGCATTAATATTCCTCTACCAGTTAAAAAAATAATAAAATGCGGACAGCACAGGCTCCATTTTCGATCTAAAACAACAATTATTTGCTAAATGCTTAAAAAATGGGCAAGGAAAAGAAATATTGCAAAAGTATCATGAAATCAGTTAAAACCATTTATTTTAAATGATGAAATGATAAATGAATGAAAGGTTTATATTATTAATGAAATAAATGGGATTTGAAATATTATCGGCCCTTTTTCACCATAAAAGTATCAATATTACAATCGGTACTTAGTGTGTGAAATGGATAAAAAAGGCATTTACGCAAGAAAATCCAAGGTTCGAAGAAAACCACGGAAAACTTCGAACGGTTAGGCCGACGGCCGCGATTGGGTTCTAACCCAGCACCTGCCGTCTACCAGTTGAGAAGTCAGAAACGCTGGGCCACTGGTGGGACTTTTTGTAATGAAAAATGACCGTTGCTTTTAGGTAGATTTCGTATGAAATACTACTTATTGCATTCTCTCCCATGTTGGAATTTCTGAAAAATTTGTGCAGATCTGCACCGATCTTGACTCCTAGACCCCAAAACTACCATCAGTAAAAAAGTTTCTCTCTCTCTCTCTCTCTCTCTATATATATATATATATATATATATATATATATCACCTTCTTCTAGACACGATAACTTCCATAATTATGCTCTGATCTTCTTCAAACTTTTACATAAAATCAATGGGCATAAAATCTCGGTTGAGTTTGTTAATGGGCAAAATCGGACCAAAGGGGTGGAAATAGCGAGGGTTTTGTGAAAACCGAAAAAACGCGATAACTTCTTAATTAAAATAGATATCGAATCAGTTTAAAGTTTATATTACTTCTAAAAAATGGGCTAAAAGTTTATGCATGACATATTTTTGATAAAGTTAAAAATGGGCTCAAGGGGCAAAAAAAAGATTTTTGGGAGAAAAAATTCATAACTTCGTGAATTCTCAAGATATCGAATACAACTAAATCTTTTATAAATGTACTTAACAATATCTAAAACATTTGTATTTACACGTTTTTGATAGGACCATTTTTTATTGGTGAAAAAAATTAAAAACGAAAAGAAAAAGTGGGGGAGAAAAAAGAAAAAAATCCATAATTTACTCAGTTCTTAAGCAATCAAATCTAATTAAATTTATTTTACATCTTATCAGTAATATCTACAATTTTTATATCAACAAGTTTTTCATTGGACCAATTCTTATATCAAAAATAAATTAAACAAAAATAGAAGTTGGAGAAAAAACCTCAAATCCAAACTGCTTATATTCTGACTCATTTTTAAATTCATTTTTGATTTTAAACGCATCCAACTGGCAAATCCTGTTATTTAGGAACTATATAATGTGACGTATTGGCCAGTGTTTTGATAAAGGCAGAATATATTTTTAAAAAAGGCTGCCAAAAAGAGTCTTTTGAACAGAATTTCCCGAAGTAATTGCGATTGAAAAATTGAGGAAGTATAACAAATTACGTTTTTTCTGACTCCACTTTTGTTCTCAAACGCATCCAATTTACAGATCCTCTTATTTAGGAACTATATAGTGAGAAGAATTGGCCAGGTTTTTGATAAAGGCAGAATATATTTCAAAAGAGGCTGCCAAAATGGGCACTTCGTACAAAATTTGCCAAAGCGATTATGATTAAAGAACTGAGGATGTATTCAATTAACAAATTGGTTATTTTATGATTCATTTTTAAATTCAATTTTGCTCTCAAACGCATTCAGTGGACAGTTATTTGTTATTTAGGAACTGTGTAATGGGCCGTATTGGTCAGTTTTTTTTTTTTTTTTTGATAAAGGCTAAATATATATTTAAAAAAAAGCTGTCAAATTGGGCTCTTCGCACAAAATTTCACAAGCGATCTTGAATAAAGAATTGTGGATTCATTAAAATAACAAATTGGTTATTTTATGACTCATATTTAAATTCAATTTTGCTCTAAAACACATTCAATTGACAGTTTTTTTTTTATTTAGGAATTATTGGCGTATTGGTCAATTTTTTAATAAAGTCAGAATATATATTCAAAATATGTTTTTAAAATGAGCATTTGAGCCGAATTTCGTTTAAGAGGATTTCGATGAAATCAGTTCTTACAGAAAAATGAAATTAAAAATTTTTCAAAAGCGGCCAAATTAATCAGTTGAACTGAGTTTATCGTTAATAATATTTTATTTTTTGTTGTTGAAATGAAAACTCTTATTTTTTGTTGTTGAAATGAAAACTCTTCGAAATATACTTAGAATTTTTCCACATGTGTAACTTAGTCATTAATGTTGAAATAAAAGATTTTTTCGTATGCTATTATTGCTTCTTATTATTTATTTATTTGTATTTGAAATCAGATGACTCAAAATCCTTTTTTTAAATGTACGGAAAGAATGCATTTCGAGAGAGGACAAAAATAATAACATTTCGCTATTTATTACCTGCGCCGGGCTACGTGCTTTACTACCATGCATTTAATACTTTTCACATTACTTCTCTGTTATATGGACTTTGGAGGTTTTATAAAAATTTTTACGTAATTCGGGTTTAACAAAGTGAGTTTTATATTGAATGGTACAAATAACTAAGAAAGGGAAAATGAAGAATAAAAATCTTTTGCAAGCTATTAAATCTGTGTTCTGAGTCAGCAATATCGCTCAGACTAACCCCTCTGAGTGAAGTCCTAGTTTAAAAATATTTTTATCTTTGTTACATTTTGTCATTTAAAATACACACTTTTAAAATTTAGTTAGTTTAAAAATTGTTAAAATAAAGTAGAATAATTTAGGATGGGAAAAAATATCTCATGAAATTTAGTGGGGATTTTTCCCTGAAGAATGATAAAAAATATACTTTGTGTCCAACAGCAAAAGCTCCCATGGCTCAGTCTCTAAGGTGATCAACTGTCAGGAGGCTTCGGGTTCAAACCCCAGGAGGGCTAGAAATAAAGTGTGTTAAACTTTATTTATACAACAGTTCAAATTTACTCGGAACATTGAAATTCTTCGAAGACTAAGTTATTGACTAATTTTAAATCTAATTCAATTATTATGAACAAAAGTAAATTTAGACAGTATTGTGTATTTTTAAATATGTTACTTTAAGGTCTATTCTAAATTTACCAAATAATTATTTCTCTATTATTTAACAGAATCTTGGTTTTACTAATCTCTGTAACTTTGCATAAGAATAAGATAAGATATTACCTGTGGATTATTTTGTAGTTTAACAGAAAAAAAAATTCCCAGTGCAAGAACGTAAATATCACGGAACAAGAGATAAGGAATTAAAAGCAAATGTGAACGTTATTTGAGAACAATTACAACGTTTTCTTACATGTAAGTTATAATCTCTGATAATAAATTGATAACATTTCAATGAGCCAAATAACTGTATTAATATCAGCGTCTTGATGGAATTTACACCGTGTTATTAATCTTAAAATACACATATAAATACTTAAAAGGCGTTGAAAAAAATTAATATTATTTATTTATTATTTACCTTAGATCTTTCGAATGTCCTCGTATCCATTTTCAAAGGAATAAAAGGGTATCCGAAAAATCTAAGGTAAATAATAAATAAATAATATTTATTTTTTCAACGCCTTTTATGTATTTAGATGTATCATTAAGTATAACATTTCAGTTTGAAAAAAGGAATTTGTAGACCTAACTTCTAAAAAAATATATCTATATACTGTGTATAATAGAAATAAAACTAATGTGTAAATTAAATATGCGAGAATATTTTCGAAATTATCCCTAAATTCGTACAAAAATTAGTAAACAATAAAAAAATGGCATCGGTTAAAAATTATATATCTGCAAAATGAATCAAAATTTATTTAGCGTGCTAAAATTTAATTTAAATAATATCTGTTAAAAAACAAAATAGAAATAATTTCACTTTTAAATAAAGTATGAAAGAAAGAAATTAAAAAGTAAAATTATTAAATTTTCTTAAATTTGACGTGATCTTTTGAATACTTTTTAAGTATATCATTTGAAATTATTAAAAATATGCTACTGTGTTTTATCTAAAAAAGTAATTTTCTCGAAAATATAAGCATGTAATAATTTCTTTCTTAGTTTTTAGTCATCCCTAGAATATATATTTCAAATACAAAGAGCTCTATTTTTATTTCACACTTCTACTGCATTTTTTATGATGTTAATCCCGTGAAGAAATTATTTCAGTGCTTTCATCATTTTCTTTAAATATTAAAATAAAAATAATAAGAATTTTCATATTAAAAATAGTATTTTGAATATAGTTTAATTTAATTTCTCAAAATGTTTGTTCTCGTAAAAAATATCATGCGTTTATTATTGTTTTTTTTTTATTTTGTGATTAAATTCCATTATGTAAAATATTTTTTGAAATGCATTTGCAAATGCAAATGTTTTTTGGTAGCATTAGATATGTTGCACAATGTATTTTCATTTTAAAACTAGAGATCAAACGAAAATTTAGTTTTGTTTTCGGCGCAATATCGAAAAAAAAGCTTAGTTTAAAAATTATATATCTGCAAAATAAAACAAAATTGTTTCCATGAGTTTAATATTAATTCGATTTTCTTACTGGAACAAAACTCCACTGAAAGTATGCGTTTTTTTTAAATTTCTTTTCTTCCTTCGAAAAATTTCACCATTGTTATTTGATTTAAGCTGTATCGACTCAAATGAGGTACTCATTTTATTTCTTTGAACTTCTTGTTCACAATTGTCACGGACACAAGACATGAATGCAATTGTAAAGCAAGGATTGCATATTTGATTAAACTTTGAAGACACTTTTCACGTGCTCTGTAAAGCAATATTAACAGTGCTAGACACCGGTGACCGAATTAGCACTTAACGTGTTAAATAAATTTATTAAGATTTATACACATTGCAAACATAAATGACAATTTTTTACGTTAATTTTATGCGACTTTTCTAAAAAAATCGTATTTGTAATGATAAAAAATGTACGTAACAAAAGAATTCTAAAGTCCAAATAGAATTTATGTTTCCTTTACTTGTTTATCGTTTTTAAGTAGGGGAAGATGGGGATACTTGAGCCATTATTTAAATTTTAATTTTTTAAAATTTTTTAGAATTTCTTAGAACAAAATAAAATATTGAAAATGAAAATTTGATATTTTTTCTTCATTTGAAAACCACTTTCAATTAATTTTGAACTATTTTTCTATGTCTAATAAATTTTTACTTTTTCTTTTACATTGTGGCTCAAGTATCCCCATGGAGGGGATACTTGAGCCAGATGTCACATTCGCACCAGTATTTTGCAAAGAAAAAAACCGATTTACAATATACGCGAAAAAATGCATTAAACCTTTTTCAAATAAATTTGGTCGAATTTTCTGGTGTCGTTGTGACATTTCAGAATTAAAATTTTGTGGTAGAAAATTCTACCAGCAAAGCTCAAAGTGTTAATCACCATACTTTAAAAATGGTACCAAGGTATATGATTTCTTTTTTACATGTTCAGAACTATAAATATGTTACCATGTTGCCAGTTTTAGAAAGAAAAATTGAACAACTGTAGAGATAAAGGGGGTGGCTCAAGTATCCCCTATGCTCAAGTATCCCCACTCTCCCCTATACAAGAGTATCCGTATTAGCGTTGATCAAAATTTAATTTCTAAAATAATACTTTCAAAGACACAATTTTATTTGCAAAAACGCTTATAATGTCAATTTTCTTCATCATATGAAAATCCACTTACTTCAAAATAATGTGTTTTTTTTTTTAAGTTGTAACATTTTCAATATTATATAATATCTCTATCGTACCTGTATCGTATCCCATAAGTCATACTTTGCTACAGAGAAATGGGCAAAAATTGAGGACAAAATTGAGAAAAAAATACCGTTCAGGAATCTAGTATTTAAATTGTGGATCTAGAAAAAATAGTTCCATGTCTTCCCTATAAATTCTCGTTCTCTTTGCTATAGAATTCTAGAGTCTCCTACTAGAATTTAAGAACGTTTTTCTATATTGTTATGGTCAAACTGAGTTAAAACGTAACTATATAGATGCGAATACAAGAGGTTACCTTTAGTAAAAATAATTCTTGTTTATGAAACCATTGCAGAAATCAAGCGATAATTTCTAGTTACTGAAGCGATTCAATACCGTTTCGTCACCTAGAAAACAACAGATAACAAATTGCAGATCCTTTCGTCTATTCAGCTTTGTTGTTTACCCTATTCGGATAATTCAGAAATATATATTTCTAGTTTAGAGATTTAAAAATTGACTAACTATTCATTCAAGATGAAGGCGGTATATTTATTTTCTTAGTGTAACAACTAAGTAGAATTCACGAACATTTGAATAAAACTTCGTTTTAGAACTTCAAATGAAGATCCAATGAATCCCCAAACAGTTTTTTTTAAAATGAGGTGTGGGTAAAAGAGGAAATTTTAACTCATAGTTCAAGAAAAAATAATTTTTTTTTTTTAAATTTGGTCATATGGGGTATCCTTTGTTATGAATTTCTTAATTTTGAATCGAATGACGCCCTTTGCAAGTGGATACGATCATTTGTTAAAAGTGTTGGTCAATGTGTCAGTGTTTCAATGTTAATATGTCAATGTGTGAATATTAGGCAGATTTTATGAACACGAGATCATGAATGGCTTCATGAATACAAAATTATGATTACATGGATTTTGTAAAGTATAACAACTTTGATGAATTTTTAGATGATCATGATTTTGCTTTTCACAATTTTCAGGACATTTAAAATGTTTGAGATTATTTTATATGATATAAAAAAAATTGCTTAATAATAAAGCAGAATTTTCGACTTTGTACACAACAACTGTCATAACTTTTTGATGAATATCATGAATATCATAATTCTGTATCGACTTACGGCGATGTCAGTCGATTAAGAATACAAAATGTATAACAAACAATACCCCATTTGGCTTAGTTAAAAAAGATAAATCCCAGCCTGGGTTTAAATGACATTCATTTTCCTTTAAAATATGCAGAAACAAGTTTATTTTTGGGGACTCATCGAAACTTTATTTTTCGTGTCAAAACGAAGTTTTCCCCAAATTTGGGTGAATGGCTACTAGTTGTTTTTTTGTTTTTTAAACTTCTTTTATAAGTACTATTTCAATAAGCGTTCTTTGTTCTGTAGCAAATGAGGCTAAAAAAATCTCTATTGCATATAGAAAATTTACGACACTTTAGATTTTATTCATTTTCAATCCTTTCTGGCAGTAAATAAGAGTAAAGAAGAGAGAGTAATTATATATTTTTCTTTTTTACCTAGGTTACACTAATTCGTTTTTGTAAACCAGTATTTTTGAAGAGAAAAAACATCGTACAAAGTTTTTGGCAAAATTAGCAACAAAAACAAGTTTTGACGACAATTATAAAGAAAACTGTTCTTTGAGGAATGTTGTTATCAAAAATTAACCAAGAGCGAACCCTGTTTTGAGCTTGTTGTTTTGATCGTTTCTCTGTTAGAAGCAATACTTTTGCATTATAAACTTGATAAGTAACTCTTTAAAAATATAAATATTATGGAGCTAATTATGTACAAAAAAAAGTCTGGAGATAGGTTAACGCAATAATAAATTCTTAATGGGTTAGCTAAGAGAATTCTTAGGTTGTTTATTTAAGATATTTATACCTATTATTTTTATGCCATGTTGTATATATGTATATATAATACAGTGTTCACAGATTCCTGGTAATGTATAGCAAAAAATGTTGTTTTTTTATAATCCAACAGCATGAGCAATTATTACATCATTTTTTATTTTAAAAATACATATTTATAGTTATTTTTAAATTTAGAATTATAGAATAAGAATATAAAATATATAGAATATAAAATATATAAAATATAAAATATATAGAATATAAAATATATAAAATATATAAATATATAAAATATATAAAATATATAAATATATAAAATATATAAAATATAGAATATAAAATTTAGAATTTTAGAATTTAGAATTATTTTTAAATTTAGAAAAATATAATATATTTTAACCACACATGCCAACACAAATTAATGTTATACTTGAAAAAATATGTTTCACTTGAATTTTCTCGACATCGCCTTTTATTTTTTCTAAAATACCTACGAGCTATTCCATCTCAATTCAGGCAGACAGTACTGATATGCGTCAATTCACCATCACAGATTTTTTTCAAAAAAATTCAGTAGTTAGAACTAAGTGATATATAAAATTTCCTAAGAGGATTTTTCTCTAAAAAATTTATTTCTCTGAAATTTCTCTGCTTTAAAATTCATGATAAAATTGACAGTTTAAGAAAAACTGAAAAACGCTTCATTTTGAAATGAACACAATACCTAACATATTCAACATATATAGTCAATTTATTTTTTATAAACAGTTATTAAACTGAATTTTACTTTAATTTAGTTTTAAAAAATATAGTGACATTTTTACTTAATTAAAAAAATTAGTTTTTAAGTACAAAAAATATAATTATTAGTGAATTTAAGATTTTTTTTCAGAATGAAAAAAATATTTTAAAGCTAAACATTGATGGCAATCCAAAGACCTTTAATGGGAGTTTTACAGCAAATTTTATTTTAACTCTAAGGTGCTTACAACTTTTGTAATTCAATTTTAAATTATGCAAAATTTTGTAAAATCACTACATTTGAAACGCAATTTCTCAAAAACACCATTTTTTAAAAATCTGATAATATGCTCAATTCATACCTTATTAGTCACTAATAAATACCTTACAAGCAAATCGTGTGTTTTTGCTTAGAAAATTTTATATGATTTTTTGAAAATAACATGTTGTGTGTATTTTTCAACAGACCACAAAGTCAAGCTCTTCCTTATTTAACCGAACTTGTAATGTAATTAATGTTTCAAACTAAAAAATTACATCACTAGTACATAATTATTACTGTTAACGTATAGCTAATCATTTGCTTAAGTTTAAAATTGCGTAAAATACAGCCAATAATAAAATTAGTATTGATCATATGTCATTTCATTCCATACACATAAATGTGTTAAATTCATCTACAGTGTGTAAAATATTTTGTTATATAGTATGGATATAATATATTAATATGCAAATTCATACATTACAGCTGAATTAAATTTTTTTCAAGTTTAGGTTTTTTTCAATTAGTTTTTTTTTCTCAGAAAACCAGAAGATCAAGCTTTTTCTTATTTCTCTGAATTTATAATATTATTTTTTAATGAAAAAATAATAATATGCACATTATTATGGCAGATAAATATAAGCTAATCTTCAAAAATACCTATTCATAAAATTAAATAAGACAAACCCCTTTAAAAAAATCTGCGTTTGTGATGCATTTTGAGTTTGCTGAAAATTACTCACTAATACTGCCAAATGAAGTACAAAGCTACCACTGGCAGAATACTCAGATATCGTTATTTACCTGCACAGCATATTTTAGAGAAGAAATAACACATTTATGTGTATGGAATGAAATGACATATGATCAATACTAATTTTATTATTGGCTTTATTTTACGCAATTTTAAACTTAAGCAAATGATTAGCTATACGTTAACAGTAATAATTATGTACTAGTGATGTATTTTTTAGTTTGAAACATTAATTATATCACAAGTTCGGTTAAATAAGGAAGAGCTTGACTTTGTGGTCTGTTGAAAAATACACACAACATGTTATTTTCAAAAAATCATATAAAATTTTCTAAGCAAAAACACACGATTTGCTTGTAAGGTATTTATTAGTGACTAATAAGGTATGAATTGAGCATATTATCAGATTTTTAAAAAATGGTGTTTTTGAGAAATTGCGTTTCAAAAGTAGTGATTTTACAAAATTTTGCATAATTTAAAATTGAATTACAAAAGTTGTAAGCACCTTAGAGTTAAAATAAAATTTGCTGTAAAACTCCCATTAAAGGTCTTTGGATTGCCATCAATGTTCAGCTTTAAAATATTTTTTTTCATTCTGAAAAAAAAATCTTAAATTCACTAATAATTATGTAACAGGGTGACTGCCTTCCCTAAATTATATTATCTATAGGTGGCGCTATTGCCACCTTCGGCAAAATATCCGGAGATATTTTGCCTTCCTTTTCTAAAAAGACATGAAATGAAGTGAAGTAATTGAGTTTGCAGTTAAGATGTAAGATTGGGATGTGTGTTCGCTTTACATCTCTCTTAGAGATGTTCTTTGTGCTAAGTAATTTTTATGAACAGTCAATTGATTAAGTTGCGCTCGTCTTGCGATTTGTATATAATGTGATATGTGTTCTATATTTTAAGTACCGAATAACATCCCACACTGGCGCCCAACGTAAAATGGAGTTCTTTCGGAACATTTTTGTGATTTCAAAGTCTTTGTGTCAAGTTCGCTGTTGTCATCCTGACAAAAGTTCCAGAATATACATTTAAAGTATGGTAATCCGTACCCACTTCTAAATTATTGTCACCTCGGCAATAAATGAAGTTTTGTGTTCTCAAGTGCCGTGTTCGTCAAGAACAATTCATCCTGTGATTTCCAAAAAGTTCTATTATATAATGTGCCATATCAAGTATTAAGATATACTTCAGTTTTGTGCTAATTTCTTTAATATCAGTTATGTGTGGTAGTATCATCGCGACAAAATTCAAGAAAGTATAAAAAAAAAGAGTAATCTGTACCCATTTTAAAGGTGTTGTCAAATCTACAATGAATCAAGCTTCTGTTCTTATTTTTAATAGTGCTTTCTTCTTCTTCAATTGTGTGTTTTAAGTGCGTCATCCTGACAAAAAAGCAAGAACATGCATTCAAAAAGGGTAATCCGTACCCTTCACATTGGAAATAATTGAAAAATATTGTCGACATGACAATAAATAATGTTCTTCAGTCTTCATAAGCAACAAAATATCTTCTAGTTTTTAAACATAACTGGTGTTTGTGATTGAAACTTCTTTATTTCGTCATATAAAAGCATTCTACTTATAATCTGATTTTGTTCTTAGAAGTGTTCAATGCCTATTTACTTCTGCGTCCTTTTAATTGTTATGTGAATCATCGACAACCTTTATCTAAAAATAGATTTTTATTTTATTTGTTTTCTTACCGGTAAAAGTGGAAATTATTTTTTTTTGATTGTTTGTTTGTTTCTCTTTCTCTTTTTTTTTTTTTTTTTTTTTTTTTTTTTTTGCTGGCCAGCTACGGAAAAAAGTTTTCAATTTCTTTTATTTATTAAGACAAACGCTGTTTCATATATATATATAATTTTTTTTGTTTGTTTTGTTTTATGTTGATTTTGAGTAAGATTATTAAGAAACATTAGTTTTCTGAAATTGAAAGTGATTTCTTTTTTATATTGTTTTTAAAAGCAAGGATTCTGAGTAAGTGAATTTTGTTTTGTTTTTTAATCTTTGCACAGAGTTTAAAAATGATTTTGATAAATTTTATTATTTCGTATGTTGTTTATTTTTTAGATGTAAAGTAAGTTCTTTATTCATATTTCGAGTTGTTTTCATATTTATGTGTGGTTGATAATTATTTCGCAATGAATTACCTATAATATTTCATATATTTAAAATGAATGATTTATGTCATTGGTAAGCTAATTTTGGTAAAAAGGTTGAATTTTAACGTATAATAATATTTCTTCTAAATATTTTCATGAGCTCATGATTAAATTAGTGGTATATTTTAGTATGTTTTAAATTATTTCCTGCATTTTTTTAACATTTATTTATGAAAATTTATCCATATTTACATGTTTTATTTACCTGTAAGGGGAAGGTAGTCATTTTGTTCTTATTATTTAATGGGTCACGTGTCTAATAGTTTTCTAATTTAAGCATAAATCAACAATATCAACAACAATTTGGGAAAAATGGCGTTTCTTTCTAAAGGAAAAAAAATCGATTTGTTTAATTTGGGCACAGAATTAGAGTTAGATGTAGATAAAGATGATAAACTATCAGTGTTACGTGAGAAAATTATGAAGTGTCAACTGCTTAAAGACGACGAACAATTTGTTAAAGAGGCATTTATTGCTATCGTGGAAGATCGCAAAAAACAAGAAATTGCAGAACAACAAATGATTCAGGATAAACGTATTGCAGAGGAAAGAGCATATGAGCTAGAAAAGCTTAAGCTACATGCTCAAAACCCTACCGCGACAACAGTACCACAAAATCAAATAGACCAGATGCGTATAGATATTAAAAATATCTTGCCAACATTTATTCCTGAAAAGGATGATATGTCTTTGTTTTTGACAATGTTTGAACGTCAAATGAAAATGCTTAATGTATCCAAAGAATTTTGGGTTACTCAATTAATTGCCGTACTTCCGAACGACATTGGTAAACTAATCGCCAGAGAACCAGAAGAAATGTTCAAAAATTATTCTTATATTCGTGACATATTGCTTAAAAGATTTAAGTTGACAGCAGAAAAATTTAGAGTATTATTTAGCCGACATCAAAAAAGAGAAAATTCTACTTGGAAAGATTTTTATTTTGAACTTAGAAATTATTTTGATTGTTGGTTATCCGAATTAGAAATCAATTCATTTGAAAAATTAACTGAACTAATAATCGCTGATCAGATTAAGAAAAAGTGTCCACATGAATATAAAAATCATTATTTAGATGGTTGGGACAAGTTAAATGATCCTGTCGTGTTGGCTGAAAAGCTAGACATTTACGAAAACATTAAACCTTCTTCTCAAAAGTCAGCAAGTTATCCAAAAACGCGTGAAGCGCAGAAACATGTTTTGCCGAAAAATTCAAATGGTCAAGAGTTCTGGAAAAATCAAACACCCAAACATGAAACTAACGAACATTTTTCAAATTATAAAAATAATCATTCTACTTCAAAATATACAAATTCAAGATACGAAAACAATGATAAGCGTCCGATTATAAATTGTTATGGCTGTGGTAAACAAGGTTTTGTCAAAGCCAAATGTCCTAATTGTTCTCCATCTACTTCTACGCAGACGCAATCAGCAAATTTTCATTCCCTTCATCTCAAATCTTGTTCTGTCAATACTCAAGCAACACCTTTGTTATACATAAAGGTAAATGGTGTTACAGGGGTTGCTTGCGCAGATACAGGAGCTACTAATTGCATTGCTGGGGAAATGTTATACAAGATTCTGTGTGACCAAGGAACTGTGTTCGAAGACACCGGTGTAAGCATAACACTTGCTGATGGACTACGAAAAGAAACCAACGTTCTTCAAGCAACAATCACAGTTGAAATAGAAGGTCGTACAACTAGTACAACGATTTTTGCCTTACCCGAAGCCCAGGGAAATAGAACATTGTTAGGCATAGATTTTTTAAATAAAATGGGGATCGTGCTAGACATGAGAAGCCAAAGTTGGTATTTCCAGAACAATCCTAAACGTAAAATTCCCTTTTCTGATGATCCTTTCATTACGACGCCTGAAATCTCAGCACCAACTGCCACAGTTAACTCGGTTTTGTTAAGAGAAACAGAAGGTCAGCATCTATCTGAGATACAAAGAAAAAGGCTTAATGACTTACTTGAAAAATTTTCCAATACCTTTCGACCAGGGGGAGAAGCAACACCCGTCGTCGAACATCATATAAATACCAGAGTCCATCGTCCTATATCACTACCTCCTTACAGGTTATCACCGGCAAAGAAAGAATTGTGTAAAACCCAAATTGATGATCTTCTAGCCAAAGGAATTATTGAAGAATGCGAGTCTCCATACTCTGCACCAATAGTGCTCATTCCTAAGCCAAATGGTAGTGTTCGCTTATGTGTAGACTACAGGAAGCTGAATGAAGTTACTATACCAGATACCTATCCACTCCCTCGTATGGACGATCTTTTGCATCAGGCGAAAACTGCTCAGTTCATGACAACGCTGGATCTGAATGCTGGTTACTATCAAGTGAGTGTCTATGAACCTGATCGAGATAAAACTGCTTTTGTATGCCCTCTAGGAACATATCGCTTTCGAAGAATGCCGTTTGGTCTCCGCAATGCCCCTGCAACGTTTCAGAGGACAATGGATAGCTTTCTCAAAGGACTCCCAGATGTAAATATTCTCACTTATCTTGATGACTTAATTGTTTTATCATCAAGTTTTGAACAACATCTAGCTGATCTTGAAGCTGTTTTTAAAAGATTAGACAAATGGAAACTTTCTGCTAATAGAGAAAAATGCAACTTTGCTTGTACCAGAGTAAAATATTTAGGACACTGGATCACACCAAATGGCCTAGAAGTTGATCCTGGGAAAGTTGATGCTATTGTGAGGATCCCACCTCCAAAGAATATAAAACAACTGCAATCTTTTCTGCAGACATGTTCATGGTATCGCCGTTTTATACAAGACTTTGCAAAAATATCCAGACCACTTAGTAATCTCACAAAAAAGAATGTGGAATGGCACTGGGGTGCCGATGAAGAAAATGCATTTCAAACCTTGAAGCAATGCCTCGTTTCAGCTCCAATATTGAAACAAGCTGATGAAACTAAACCTTTTTTCATTCGAACTGATGCAAGTAGTTATGCTCAGGGAGCAGTACTTCTACAGGGTGAAGGTGCTGAAGAGCATCCGATTGAGTATGCAAGTAGATTGTTGACTGCTGCAGAACGCAACTATCACACCACAGAAAGAGAAGCACTTGCTGTTGTCTGGGCTCTTAATAAATTCAGAGGATATATTGATGGAACAGAAGTTACTGTGGCATCCAACCACCAGCCTCTCCGATGGCTCATGAGTTTAAAGTCACCCTCTGGAAGACTTGCCAGATGGGCTTTGCAATTACAAGAATTTAATTTGAAAATAGAATATATTCCAGGCAAAGCTAACGTCATAGCTGACATGCTTTCTCGTCCTGCTTGTGATCATACCAATAAAGAAAGTTGCGATATTTGCGCTATAATAGTTGATATTCCTTCTAAATCATCAAGTGATTTACGTGCTGAACAAATGAAAGATGAAGAATTAAAGAAAATTATTAAAAGTTTCGAAGATGAAGAAAAAACTCTTGACTATACTAACTGGACTAATCGCGGTTATATTATGAATCAAGGAGTTTTATACAGGTATTCTCCAAGTTCGGAATCAGAAGAAGCTCAACTAGTTGTCCCATCACATGAAAGGGAGAAAATTTTAAAAGAACACCACGATTCACCAACGGCTGGTCACTACGGTGCTGAAGGTACGTTAAATAGAATATCCAAAAGGTATTATTGGACTGGAATGCGTTCATACATTGCAAATTATGTCAAAAATTGTGCTGAATGCAATAGGTATAAGCCTTCTAATCAAAAACCATCCGGTTTGTTACAAACACCAGTGTATTCACAAAGATTTGAAGTTCTATCAATTGATCTTTTTGGCTCTTTACCAAAAAGTAAAAACGGTAAAAGGTGGATATTTATAGTAGAAGACTGTGCTACAAGATGGGTGGAATTGTTTGCCCTTACACATGCTACTGCAGCGCAGTGTGCAACTACGTTGCTTGAAGAAGTTATCCTTAGATATGGTCTACCGAGACGTATAATATGTGATAACGGACCCCAATTTGTTAGTAGTGTGATGCAACAACTTTGTTTTCTTTTAGGTATCAAACAAAATCCAACTCCCATATACCATCCCCAGGCTAATCCAGTGGAGAGGAAAAATAGAGATCTCAAGCCGAGATTAGCTATATTAGTAGAAAATGATCACTGCTCTTGGGAAGAAAAGCTTCCAACAGTCCGTTTTGCACTAAATACTGCTAAGTGTGACACTACTGGAGAAACAGCAGCATTCTTGCAGTTTGGAAGAGAATTGAGAACAACGGATGATGTTCAGTATGACATTCGTGCTGTAATTCAAAATGATAATTTTGTGCCTGAGATTACTCCATATCTCAAGAAATTCGCAAAATTCACCAAAGAAATCAAAGACAAAGTTGAATCTAAGCAAGATCAGAGGAAAAAATTTGCTGACCGTAGTCGGAAACCGGGACATAGTTTTGTTCCAGGAGACAAAGTTTGGGTTGACTTACATCCAGTAAGTAAAGCCTCTAACAACAAAACGTCGAAGTTCATGCCTAAACGTGATGGACCTTACATCATTTTAACTCAAAAATCACCCACCACTTTTGTCATAGCAAGTATGGACAGTCCAAATGATCCACTTGCTACATGTCACACTTCTGCCTTAAAACTATGTAATGACTCTGACATAGTGCCTGTCGCACCCATTAAGAAACGCGGTAGGCCACCAAAGAAAGTTACTGGTTCCACACCGGGACGTTCGCGGAACCAGAGGGGGAGGCTGTAACAAGTTGACTGCCTTCCCTAAATTATAGTATCTATAGGTGGCGCTATTGCCACCTTCGGCAAAATATCAGGAGATATTTTGCCTTCCTTTTCTAAAAAGACATGAAATGAAGTGAAGTAATTGAGTTTGCAGTTAAGATGTAAGATTGGGATGTGTGTTCGCTTTACATCTCTCTTAGAGATGTTCTTTGTGCTAAGTAATTTTTATGAACAGTCAATTGATTAAGTTGCGCTCATCTTGCGATTTGTATATAATGTGATATGTGTTGTGTTGTCTACAATAAAATGTGATTGTAACATCTCTGTTCTATATTTTAAGTACCGAATAACATCCCACAATTATATTTTTTGTACTTAAAATATAATTGTGGTAATTTAATTAAGTAAAAATGTCACTATATTTTTTAAAACTATGCCAAAGTAAAATTCAGTTTAATAACTGTTTATAAAAAATAAATTGACTGAATATGTTGAATATGTTTGGTATTGTGTTCATTTCAAAATGAAGCGTTTTTCAGTTTTTCTGAAAACTGCCAATTTTAACATGAACTTTAAAGTGCTGTAATCAGAGAAATAAATTTTTTAGCGAAAAATCCTTTTAGGAAATGTTATAAATCATTTAGTTCTAACTACTGAATTTTTTGAAAAAAATCTGTGATGGTGAATTGACATGCCCTGCCTGAGCTGAGATGGAATTGCTCCTACCTGTTTTTGAAAGGCGCAATTTATTCGTCGATTAGTCATATAAGGTCGATCAAAATAATAACCGAAAAAAGTAACAATAGTTTTTTTTTAAACTTTATTGATCGCTTTTGTCAGATAATATTTTTATAGTTATTAATTATCTCTTTCGATAAATTTATTGAAGGTGATATCAAAAGATCATTCAAATTCCCTTGAAACAAATATTTTAAATTTAGTTTTTGACCTTTAGAAGTGTAACGGATATCAGAAGATTAAAATTAGTTAGTTAAGTATCATATTTAGAAAAATTAATTCTTTTAATAAATATTACAAATGCCAACTCTCAAAAATTCTTGAACCAATGAAATAAATGCTTGAATAATGAATAATAAATGCTTGAAAAATAATTATTTATTTTAATGTAAATAATTCATACGTATTTTTATTAGTTTTATATTTCTCATAATATATATTATTGTTCATTTTACTTTTTTCTTTATGTAAAGCCTTGTAAGCCAAGTATCTCGGTTCGATTCTTGGCCTGGGGAATTTTTAGCTCAGTTGGAAGTATTTAATTCGTATAACTTCACCAATCATTTAGATTGTGTTAAAATAGCAGTTTATATATACGTACCCATCCTTCTATGGAGTTCCTTTACCTGCGGTCTATTCTGTTGAGCTGTCTAAATGACAGACCAGATATTATGATCAATATGGTTATCTGAGCGAGAAATGCTCACTGGTTGTCGTGCCCAGTTAGCTTAAACGGTAAAGTATTGGCCTTGTAAGCCAAGTATGTGGGTTCGATTCCCGGTCTGGGCGATTTTTCGCTCAGTTGGAAATATTTAATTCGCATTTTACTTTTATTTTTACAAGCTTTTAATGTTGATAGTAACCATAGTAAAAACATAACATGATCCTTTTAAAATCTTTACATAGTACATAGTTCATATGTGCAAAGATCAAATTTCATAATTGATTTTTCACTCGAGTCTTGATGTGACAGAATTATAAAAATCTTGTACACAAGTGTGTTTCCAATAAAATTCAACTTTTTCTTATTTTCAGAATCTAATGATAAATTAATAGATTAATTTTGTTTGTATGCTGAAAACATATTTAAAAACGCTTTGTATCTAAAATTATTTTCTCTCATGAAGTGATTTTAAAATCTGTAACCTTGTGAGTCAGCAATAAATATACAGGGGGGGTCACATAAAGTTTATCCCTCCCTTTAGTATGCTAGAGACCTTTAAAATAGCTATAGTGCAGTCATTTTCGAAATGACCAGGTTCAGTTGTCTATGCGCAACGGGATAATACAGGGTTATTACGAATGAATCATCGGATATCCGAAGCGTTTATTTCGGAACATAATTGGGTTACAACAATGAGTTACACATGAAAATATACCGAAACTATACAATATTGAACAGGCGACTAAACCCTGGCCGTCCACACAACGCAAGTTTCTTCTGATTGGACCGTAATATAGTGCATTTCTATCAAAAAAGCACTAAGGAAGGCCTTTAATTCAAACAGCCGAACCAAAGCGTCCCCAAATTCAGCGACACGTTTATTACCCATTTTGTGGTCCAGTATAAATGAAAACTAATTAATCCCCGCTATCCATTATTTAATGTAATATCTACTAAGGAAATTTCTAAACACAAAATTGCATTTGCAGTAAAAACTTTTAACTTCGCATTTCAATTCTATCCAGTAACTGTTTTTGAATACAGAGCACACAGCATTCAGTAAGCAAATACGTTCCAATAATCCAATGTTGCAAGAGAACAAAGTTGTTTTGCCACAGCGCATGCTCATTGAGCTAGAATTGCTTAGGATTTTTTATAGAAAAGGTCAGTTTTACGGGCCAATCAGAGAAGACTTGCGTTATGTGGACGTCCAGGGTCTAGTCGCCTGTCAAGATTGACGTCTATGGTCGCGAATGCAATTTTTTATTTCAATTCGTAGTCAGTTCAATTTATAGGCACTATGGATGAAACTCTCTCTGACTCGGTTCACTGTTTCTTCAGTAACACTTGCTTCTGCCGTAACTTTTTCCTTTACATAAACAGTTGGTTTGTTTGAACTGTCCATACCAGCTCAGAATGCTTTGTCGGGGTGCATTAGTATGCTTTCCGGAATGCTCTCAGAATGGTTATAAGTGATCCACACTTTGAAAATACTAGTACACAAAACGCTTTCTGCTGTCCGGTCGCCATTTTCAATATGACGTTCGCACAGAAACCATGGCAACCTGACACAAATGACACATAAGCAGCGCGAAATTGTTGTTAATGCTCTCTAGTTTGAGTCGTCATGGAAACATATACGCTTCCTATTTCGTACCTAGTAACGTATCAAAACTCGATGATTCATTTGTAATAACCCTGTATCAAATGCTGGCGTTAGCCGACGAATCGTATACGATACGAACAAATTGGAGATTGCACGTGAACGTAGCAAATGAGGTGCGTTCGTACGATAACGAAGTTTTAAAAATATTCAGATCTTGCTGATATAGTAGAGCGTACTCCGGATACAGTATAGTAGTCGAAATCTTTACGTTTCTGTAAATATGCAGGAAGTAATTTTTATTACACCTCAGCAACGTATATCTTATCATAAAATGTGAAATAGTTGAATATAATTAAAACACGTAACAAACCATGTTTCCCCTTATAGCATTATGTAGTGGAATACTTTTGTGTGGCCCTGTAATTTAATAATAAAAATTCTTTGCATCACAGATTGTACAGAATGCATATTTTAGTATATATTTCATAGATTCATGCCAATTCTATTATGTTCGAATGAGTGTAACACCATTAAAATGCATTTGAAACTTTTTCCCCATTGACCGTAATGTAGCGGAATCCTTTTGATTGTCCCTGTAATTGATCTATACATCCGATTTTCATAACATTTGAAATGACTCGACAAAATTACGCAATAATTATATGTTTTAAATTTCAAACGATTAAAATGCATTTAAAACTTTTTTCCCTATTGACCGTAATGTAACGGAATCCTTTTGAATGTCCCTGTAATTGATCTATCCATCCGATTTTCATAACATTTGAAATGACTCGACAAAATTATGTTATGATTATGTATTTTAAATTTCAAACGATTCGGTTGGGTAGTTTTTGCGTTGTTATATGCGGACAGACGGACAGACGGACAGACAGACGGACAGACGGACGGACTGAGCGACAACAATAGGTGCTACGTATTTACATAATTACGAACGCACCTAAAAACCGCAGTTAAGAACTGGTACAGGATCTTTACTTTAGAATGAAATGATATCTTACATTAAAAATATCTTTATTAGAAGTCCTTAAATATACATTTATTATATTTATTGTCGACATAAAAATGCCTCTAATTGCATGCAGAAGTTTGTTGCAATAAGGCAGATGTATATTTAAGAATAGAACTTACAAATACAAGCAAAGTCATTTTTTTAGTAAGCAAGTTAAATTGTGAACTCGGAGCAACTGCAGTCGATAGCTACAGAGCTCTAAGCCCATCCTTCTCGCTTTTAGAAATTTTCAATTTAATCAAATTGTTTTTAAATTCTTCCGGCTCCGTTTATTTATTTTTTTTTCTTTTCAACATGACTTCCGCGACAGTTTCAGCATTTGGGACATAGTTCGGGACCTTTCAACTAGGCTTCTGCTAAGAAATCGGAATAAGGGTAGAAAAGCTAAAGGACAGCGGTCGACCCACCCTCCCTTCTCCCGACTACCGACTCCTGATAAACTGCTAAGCTCGTAGCAGCAACTGTCATGCGATAGCTACAGAGCCCCAAACCAGGCATTTCCTCTTCTCGGCGCTTTGATTAAATCACCTTTCCTTTTAAGTGTGTTCGGTTTCATTTTTTTTTATCTTTTCAACCTGGTTTCCGCTAGAGTATGGGATATTTGGGACGTAACCTTTTAACCTGGCTCCCTCTAGAGAGTCGGAATAAGATAGGAAAAGCAAAGGAATTCGTTGCTCGCGTTCTATCCTTGGTTCGGTTTCTTTTCTTCTCTTATTCCGACTCTGTTCCGACAACTCCTGCGGAAACCAAGTGAAGAGGTCCCAATTCACGCCCCAGGTGCCAAGACTTTAGCGGAAACGATATTGAAAAGAAAATAAATAAATAATATAAATGTAACCAGAGAAATTAAAAAATAAAATTATTAAATTAAAGATATCGAAATGCGAAAAGGGTAGGCTTGGACTCTGAAATTATCACACAACCACTGCTGCATCAAGTTTATTATTCAAAATGAATGATTCGTTGTCATTTGCACAGTGAGCATAGTTAATTTGATCTTCAATAACTTCAGTTGCACTAAGTATTTTTATCAGAAAATGTTTGCCCATCCTATAATTGCACTTTTCTGCATGTGATTAGAGGTGTACATAAGCTGGTAGTTCGATAGAAAGTTAAATTAAATGATAAGTCTTCATTATTTATACATGAAATATATCATATCGCACTTAATTGAGTAGACTTTACAATTTTGCGTATAAAAACATTTCATATTTATTTACTTAGAAGGTGTCACAAATAAAAATTAAATTAAAGAGTTGACATGTTTCGGTTCATTAATAACAACCGTATTCATAACATATAAAATCAGTAGAAAATTAAATGACCATTCTAAGTAAATAAATATGAAATGTTTTTATACGTGAATGAAAAAAGGTGAAGTGATATTGTTTTAGTTTTTGAAAAAAGAAAGCTAACAACAGTTTTTACAATTTTGTACATAATTATTTTATTGTACTTTGTGCCATTTCTTTGATAAGAACACTCAGTTATCAATTTCCGCTATATAACGGCGAAAAGGGCTGTTATTATATCTAGACACTATGTTTATTACAATTATTATATATACATATATATAAATATTTTTGTGTGTGTGAGAGAGCAATGAAATTTATGATTGATTGGTGGTACATAGAAGAAAAGGTACAACACGTGTGTTTGTGATAATCAACAAGGTTCCTGTCAGTTCTGAATAGCTCAATAGGAGCTCGGAGCTTAGGGCTTACGTTAATCGTGCCTGGTCCAAATTCTGGGCTTAAGATTTTTACTTTGAAAAGCAAAATTACAACTACTATACAATGTAAAAAAAATCTGTAAAGTTATTAAACTTTTTCTAGAAAATTGGGATTCTTAAAACTTTTTATGTAACAGCAAAAAATCATCTAACAGAATCAGTTATATGAAAAGTTCTAGTAATCTGAGTTTCCTAGAAAAAGTTTAGTCACTATTCAGATTTTTTTTATAGTGTAGGTGTAAGATTTTATCAATTTTAGAATTTCGTTGGCATAAATAATAAATGTAAAAGCTCTTGTTTTTTACTCCTCACATTTTTTTGACGAGTACTTTATAATAACAAAATCTAAACTTTCATTCCGAATTCTTAAACATTTCGGATGTTATGTCCTTGTATATTTTTAAAATTCGTTCAAGTGTACCATATACAGTGGCGGTGAAAAGTTTCCGGCCAGCAATTTTTTTATTTACTTAGTAGGTACACATATGTGAAGAGTAATCCCATTGTTACTTATACATTTTATTGACATAATAGTTAGGAACCTATCTGTGGAATAATAAAAAATACCATTAAATTTAATTCATAAAATTACGCACAACGGATAACGCATATTCTTAAATTTCCAACCACCTTCGCAAGTTCGGAAAAATGGTATGGTGTTATAAAATATTACTGTTCAACAACATTTACAAGTAGTATTTTATCGCCGAATTTTTACTAATAAGTACTGCGGTGCAGAAACAAGACATCGATTCAATCAACGGTGAAGATCGTCTATGGTAAGTTTTTTTCACATTTCTTGCACTTTTTGGAAATTTCTGCTGACTTGAATTATTTAGAGTTCCGCACACATTCGTCAAGCTCTTTCCATTGATTTCCCACTGGCTGATTTCATTGATTCACTTCGGACGTTTGGAGTCGCCATTTCAAAAGAGTTTTTGTTTCATTCCTGTGTTGAAGTCACTGCTTCGTGAACTTGCATACATTCTTTTGGATCGCTATCTCGTATAAATAAATAGTTGCGTCTGTAATTTTTCCTCTAATAAGGCAGCAAATATCCTTGCAAGATATTCTTATACAATGCATCATTCATCTTTCCGCGGATTTCAAATAACAGATCATTTTTGAAGAAAATGCTTCCCACAGCATAACGTGTACTCCGTCATTCTTCATTGTAGGAATAGCGGCTGTCAAATCGTGTAGTTTTTGTTACATAATCGGACGTAGTGTCTGCCATCACTCCCAAAAAGTTTGAATTTTAATTCATTGGAAAATAGTACTATTTCCAGTGTTCACTTAACAAGACTTTGTGTTCTATGGAAAACGCCAGTCGAGTACGCTAATTTTTTTCTTATGAAAGGTTTTTTTTAACGTTGACTCTTCCATAAAGTTCTGCATCACGTGTGCATTTTACCACGATAGACCAATTTATTTCAGCAATATTTTCATTCCATAAATTCCATATTTAAATGGCATTTTTATGCGGGTCATCAATTGCTTTTCTCCAGATAATTCTGTTCACATGAATAATCGTTTTCCGGAATCTTCCGGACAAGCTAAAGTCATGAATGCCATAGCCATCTTTATATAATTTTTAAATATCGTTCACAGTATTTTTTTATCGATAATTTTGCCCCAATCTCACGAGAAGATAGGACCTTTAGCGACAAACTAATCACTCATTTATAAACAATAATGCTTCAACTTTTCTTTTTTGAATTCAAACTATGCTATTCACGTTGATTGATTCCTAAACACGGCCACAAAACACATTACTGATAGAAAAAACTAAGGAATGACAAGTGGTAAAAAACTTTTGCACATGCGAAATTAGAATTCTTCTCCTTAGCATAAAGTGCCTTCGGTATCCAATCAGAATGATCACGTGGGCAGAGGTCATTCATCTATTCTTAACTTTTGAAGCAATTGTGCTTTTTCTTCGTTTAAACCTTCCAACAAATAAAAGAAATTAACTGACCTGAAATTTTTGACCAACAATGTAGGAGCTACTGCTATAATTTGTATTAAATGTGATGAACACTTTTTCTATGATCAAGTAAAAAAATAAGTATCTAGCATTTTTCCATTAACGTTTTTGCTTAGATTTATTAAAGCTTGAAATCAGTTGAGCAATTTATTGAACAATATACCAATAATTTTGAACAATAAAATATACATTTACAATTTGTAAAAAAAATTCCGAACAACGTAATGGCCTTTATTATTAAAAATGTTACTAATTTTGTAGAAATGCAATTTGTAACAGATTAGTATCTTCATTTAATATTAATGGTTCATAATAAACTGTTTTGTTTCCTTTTAAATTTCTTCAAATCAAAACACAATATTAATTAAATTAGTTGTGGACATACGAAAATTTGTAAAACAACATCTATTCGATATAAATATAAAATAAATTAAAAGCAAAACGCTTTCCTGTATTTATTTAATAGAATGGATATTTAAAAGTAATTATCTTCTGAAGTACATTAATTTAGGTTTAATATATTAAATTTTCTTTTCATTAAATTCTTAATCAGAAGAAAAGTATTTTAATTAAATAACTGATATAATAAATTAGATCCATTTTGTATTGACTTTTACAATGCCTGCGTAAGGTTTAGAAGTATTTTACAATAATTACTATTTTATATCTAAATTAGAATGATAGGTATTTACTTATAAAGTAAATAAATGTTATTATAATACAGAATAAATAAAGAAGATGAACAGAAACAAATGTACCTTGTTAAAAAATTATTTCAACTTAAGAATTAATTTTATGAAGTGTGCTTTTAATTTTGCGCTACAAATGGAATAGCGATATAAAAGGCTAAAACAAATTATTATTTAATAATGAAGTTCTTTTTAAAAAATAAAAATTACATTAATTTTATGGTTTGTTTAATTCCATAAAAGCCTGACATTAATACATGAATAAATATATAAATAAAGAAAAAGAACACATGACATGAAATAAAAGGTACTTAAATAAATGAATGCATGATAATTAACGATGAAGAAATAAATGAATATATGAATGCATCAATTAACACATGGCATGAATGCATGAGCAGGAAAAATAAGATACCTGGTTTGTATATGTAATGGGCATTTATTTTGAAATTTTACTCCCGAAACTGATGCGCGCATTATGCATGAATTTCTGTACGGAGCTATGAGAAACTTGTTACTATTTTTCTTATCACATTATTGGTAAATGACAAATTCGCCTTTTCAAAACATTTATTAACATCTATAATATAAACGCTTTAAAAAATAGTAAACTCGTATTCTTTAATCGCAGAATCTATTATCAAATTTAAGTAATATAGTTTTTAGCTGACAGGCTATCATAGCCTGAGAGCTTATGTGCCCGTCCGTTCTGTATGTACGTTCGTACGTTCGTATGTTCGTTCGTGCGTAACGCGATAACTCATGATAAAAATATCGGATCCACTTGAAATTTTGTATATAGGTTTATCCTAATAAGGCGCTTCCCTGATTAGTTTTTGGAGTTCATTCGATATGTATAAGAGGGGGAACGGGGGGGGGCTCATGCCCCTCCCCTTAATTGATATAAACGAGATTTTCATGCAGAATTAACAGTTTTCGTTCAAATTTAGATATAGGATCATTCTGATGAGGCGATTCCGTGACTGTCATTAGATTTTCATTGAATAAGTATAAACAGGGGGAACGGGGGGCTCATGCCCCTCCCCTTAATTGATATAAACGAGATTTTCATGCAGAATCAACAGTTTTCGTTCAAAATTTAGATATAGGATCATTCTGATGAGGCAATTCCGTGACTGTCATTAAGTGTTCATTGAATAAGTATAAACAGGGGGAACGGGGGGCTCATGCTCCCCTCCCCTTAATTGATATAAACAGGATTTTCATGCAGAATTAACAGTTTTCGTTCAAAATTTAGATATAGGATCATTCTGATGAGGCGATTCCGTGACTGTTATTAGGTGTTCATTGAATAAGTATAAACAGAGGGAACGGGGGGCTCATGCCCCTCCCCTTAATTGATATAAACGGGATTTTCATGCAGAATTAACAGTTTTCGTTCAAAATTTAGATATAGGATCATTCTGATGAGGCGATACCATGGCTGTTATTAGGTATTCATAGAAAAAGTATAAACAGGGGGAACGGGGGGGCTTATGCTCCTCCCCTTAATTGATATAAACGGGATTTTCATGCAGAATTAACAGTTTTCGTTCAAAATTTAGATATAGGATCATCCTGATGAGGCGAGTCCGTGGCTGTTATTAGGTGTTCATTGAATAAGTATAAACAGGGGGAACGGGGGTTCTAATGCCCCTCCCCTTAACTTGTATAAATGAATTTTTCAAGCAGAATTGTCAGATTTCGTTCAAATCTCTGAATAGTTTTGGAAGTTTAATGGTTAAGTATAAAAGAGGGGAATAACTCCTCTTAAATTATATAAATGCTATATGGGTTTTTATTAAGAGTTATCCGATTTGCTCTGAATTTTGGATATAGGTTTTTTAATATGATAAAGCATGTACTTGATAGTTTAGGAGGTTCAATGATTAATTATAAAAAAGGAGAAAGGGGAGAGCTGTTTCCCCTTCTTAATTTTTTTTCGAACGGAATTAACGAAAATACAAGGCTGTAATGTACAATTAGTATGTGTAGTCTGTGAGCTCAATGCCATCAGTTTAACTGGGCAATATTCTTTTTTATTTAGCTCACAGGCTGTCATAGCCTGAGAGCTTATGTGCCCGTCCGTTCTGTATGTACGTTCGTATGTTCGTTCGTGCGTAACGCGATAACTCATGATAAAAATATCGGATCCACTTGAAATTTTGTATATAGGTTTATCCTGATAAGGCGCTTCCCTGATTAGTTTTTGGAGTTCATTCGATATGTATAAGAGGGGGAACTTGGGGCTCATGCCCTTCCCCTTAATTGATATAAACGAGATTTTCATGCAGAATTAACAGTTTTCGTTCAAAATTTAGATATAGGATCATACTGATGAGGCGATTCCGTGACTGTCATTAGGTGTTCATTGAATAAGTATAAACAGGGGGGAACGGGGGGCTCATGCCCCCCTCTTAATTGATATAAACGGGATTTTCATGCAGAATTAACAGTTTTCGTTCAAAATTTAGATATAGGATCATTCTGATTAGGCGATACCGTGGCTGTTATTAGGTATTCATAGAATAAGTATAAACAGGGGGAAAGAGGGGGCTCATGCCCCTCCCCTTAATTGATATAAACGGGATTTTCATGCAGAATTAACAGTTTTCGTTCAAAATTTAGATACAGAATCATTCTGATGAGGCGAGTTCGTGGCTGTTATTAGGTGTTCATTGAATAAGTATAAACAGGGGGAACGGGGGTTCTAATGCCCCTCCCCTTAACTTGTATAAATGAATTTTTCAAGCAGAATTGTCAGATTTCGTTCAAATCTCTGAATAGTTTTGGAAGTTTAATGGTTAAGTATAAAAGAGGAGAATAACTCCTCTTAAATTATATAAATGCTAAATGGGTTTTTATTAAGAATTATCCGATTTGCTCTGAATTTTGGATATAGGTTTTTTAATATGATAAAGCATGCACTTGATAGTTTAGGAGGTTCAATGATTAAGTATAAAAAAGGAGAAAGGGGAGAGCTGTTTCCCCTTCTTAATTTTTTTTTCGAACGGAATTAACGAAAATACAAGGCTGTAATGTACAATTAGTATGTGTAGTCTCTGACTCAATGCCATCAGTTTAACTGGGCAATATTCTTTTTTATTTAGCTCACAGGCTGTCATAGCCTGAGAGCTTATGTGCCCGTCCGTTCTGTATGTACGTTCGTATGTTCGTTCGTGCGTAACGCGATAACTCATGATAAAAATATCGGATCCACTTGAAATTTTGTATATAGGTTTATCCTGATAAGGCGCTTCCCTGATTATTTTTTGGAGTTCATTCGATATGTATAAGAGGGGGAACTTGGGGCTCATGCCCTTCCCCTTAATTGATATAAACGAGATTTTCATGCAGAATTAACAGTTTTCGTTCAAAATTTAGATATAGGATCATACTGATGAGGCGATTCCGTGACTGTCATTAGGTGTTCATTGAATAAGTATAAACAGGGGGGAACGGGGGGCTCATGCCCCCCTCTTAATTGATATAAACGGGATTTTCATGCAGAATTAACAGTTTTCGTTCAAAATTTAGATATAGGATCATTCTGATGAGGCGATACCGTGGCTGTTATTAGGTATTCATAGAATAAGTATAAACAGGGGGAAAGGGGGGGCTCATGCCCCTCCCCTTAATTGATATAAACGGGATTTTCATGCATAATTAACAGTTTTCGTTCAAAATTTAGATACAGAATCATTCTGATGAGGCGAGTTCGTGGCTGTTATTAGGTGTTCATTGAATAAGTATAAACAGGGGGAACGGGGGTTCTAATGCCCCTCCCCTTAACTTGTATAAATGAATTTTTCAAGCAGAATTGTCAGATTTCGTTCAAATCTCTGAATAGTTTTGGAAGTTTAATGGTTAAGTATAAAAGAGGAGAATAACTTCTCTTAAATTATATAAATGCTAAATGGGTTTTTATTAAGAATTATCCGATTTGCTCAGAATTTTGGATATAGGTTTTTTAATATGATAAAGCATGCACTTGATAGTTTAGGAGGTTCAATGATTAAGTGTAAAAAAGGAGAAAGGGGAGAGCTGTTTCCCCTTCTTAATTTTTTTTTCGAACGGAATTAACGAAAATACAAGGCTGTAATGTACAATTAGTATGTGTAGTCTCTGAGCTCAATGCCATCAGTTTAACTGGGCAATATTCTTTTTTATTAATATTGCAAAAAAACCCTTTATAAAAATAGGTACTACTTAGTTATCCCGTTGACAAATTCCACCATATACAATTCGCCAAACTAATAGTCAAATTATGCATATTCACATATTTTTTGATTTTAAATAACGAAAAAAAAATAGCAGAATATTAATAAAAATACAAAAATGTCGAAATAAAAATCACTTACTGACGTTTTAAACACCTGTATCGTATTAAATCTCATTGAATGTGACATTCACGATCATCCATTATCTTATAGTTTGGCGATAGCTTTTTGGTCGACGGGATAATCAAGTAAAACGTAAAAACTTTATTCTTAATTTCACTGCCGTTCGACAGGGTCGCTTGATTTTTACATTAAAATTGCACGAATATAGAAGCAGCCAGTAATAAAAATCTTAACTGCTGTAATTTGTTACTTATGCGAAAATGCATTATCGACTTCTGATGTAGATATATATGTTTTAAAATAAAATTTCGGGTGAGTTAAAAGTACATATTGCAGAAAACTAAATTTTATGTTGTTTTACAAAAGAACCAAATGTAAGTGAGTGCATACGTGTTATTGTTCATACATATTTTTTTCATTTTTATAATCTTTTAAAATATGATTCATATGGTTAAAAAATTAGTAGATACGTTATTCTACTTTGACTAAGATATCTAAAACAAGCAAAAGAATAAAAGCGACGATATATTTATCTTCATGTACTTCAATAATAATGAGCTTTTAAGTAAATGCTATATTATAATATTTTCAGACTGATCTTATAAAAACAATCAAAGCTGAAATCGCATTCTTTAATATTAATTTTGCAGCAATGATGAGTTGGCATTAAGTCTGTTTCTTCACAACCAGCTGGGTTCGAACCCAATCACGCTCGTCGGCCTAACTCTTCGGAGTTTTCCGCAGTTTTTTTCAAACCTTGGGTAACCCTGCGTAAATACGGGTTAGGCTCCCTTAGAAAGACCCCCCACGGAGGGCCTCCCCCTAGGTTCAATGTCACTCGTGCAGACAATTGGCCGCCATAAATATCATCCACACCTAAAACTGAGAATTCTCCAATTACCGTAATTTACGGCGTATAATCCGCGGATTAAACAATTCTTTTTGGACCCAGAATTTTTTTTTCTGATTGAAGAGAAATATTTACAGTGATTTAAGAAGTTACATTTCTTTTTGATAAATTTCAGGTTCAGAAAATGATTGTTTGATCCGCGGATTATAACCGGAAATTACGGTAAGCACTAAGCGGTGCTATATTTTTTCTTGGCGTTTGTTCGTCTGCTAGGCTAAAAAATTGCTAAGCTTGTCTTAGAAATCTTACATAATACATTTTTTTTTACCTCAAACATTATTGTGAACATTCTTTTGAATATTCTGTTTACCAAACCCGATTCGAAAATGTCGAAACTGATCCACATCGAAAAACATTAGTGGTTTACACAACCCGTTGCAGAATTCTAATCTAAAACCATTTTTAATTGAAAAAAATATTTTGAGAAGTGAAGTGAAACATTTTAATTGTATGCTTGACGCTTTTGGGAATTTATTCTATTTGGAAAATTACAAATCATATTTTTCTCAAAAATAATTTTCGAAATATTATATAATTCGACCGCGACTTGATTCGAACAGTTGAATAGCAATCTATAATTTCTTCGAAAGAATTCGATTTAATGAATCTTCTAGAATGCAAATCCTGAATTAGATCTTATTCCGTTAAACCAGTTTTAGAATGGTGTTTCAAACACTACCTGCATTGCAATCTGTTTCGAAACATTTGAAAATTAATTTACTGTTTGGAATAAAATTAACTTAAATCTTTAAATCTGCATAATTTTTATACTATTTAACCGAATGACTTCACATTTGATTTTCGTGGTTAATATGCAGAAGAATCCAGATATGATGTCAAAATTACGTGTTACTAATAAAAGTTTCAAGTTTAGATTTATTTTTCATGTAAAAGACTCTTAAGCAAAATTAAGTATATGATTAGTTACTAAACGTTATTCTTAATCGCTTAGTACCAATTAGATTTGAATACAACAATTAACAGAATTAGTTAATAGGTGTTGCGTTTTTGTTTTTAACAATTTCCAACAAAGTTGAAAAGGTTTATAATTTCGATTTGTCTCTCCACCTGTCCATCTGTTCGACTTTCCGCGCTCTAACTGTTGTACATATGGTTGGATCGCCCAGTAATTTTATTAACTTTAAGTTAACTAAAAGTTATTAACGTTTACCTTAGCACGAATACTATTTCAAATGAAATTTATGGTATGATTAGTTTATCTAGCGGGATAGTCAAAGTTTTCCGTTACATTACGACATGCGAGAAAAAAAAATGTTCAGATGAATTTTAAAGATATTACACCCTGAGAAACATATTATAATTTATAAGCATTCACGAAATGTACTAAAGTGTGCATTCTGTAAAATATGTCGTGAAAAAAAACCAGCTATTATTCATGATTACATGGCCATATAAAAGAATTCAAGTACAGAGGGGAATATGTATGACATATTTTAATTATATTAAACTGTTTTATGAATAATAAAATCTATATGCGTCGCTGAGGCTTAATATAAGTTATACGATATAGTCATGCATAATACGAAGTGAATAGCATTTACAGGGATACATAGAATATTACACCCTCTCAAACATATTAAAATTTATGTGTGTTTACATATTGCATTAATATATATTCTCTGTAAATGCGGGAAAAATAATAATTATTATTTATTTACAGGATCATACAAAATTCTATTACATATTAATAAAGGGGGAATTGTTTGCGACATAGTTTTATTATATTTAACTGTTTCAATAAAATTGTCATACTTCGCTGAGACTTAATATAAGTTATTTCACTCGCAATACGAAGTGCATAGAATTTACAAGCACACAGAAGAGATTTCAAACAGTATATTGTATTCGAAGTACTGTATATTATCGATGATGACTGATGGATGGATAAAATGCATTTTTAATTACGATATGCGATTTTAAGTTTCAATACATTTATGCACATTATATGATGTGTATAAATGCTATATTTGATATACAGGGCAACACATTACGTGAAAGATCTCATAAATTTTACTGAATATGAACATAATTTACTTAAAAGTGTTTTTTTTAAGGATATGCATTTTTTACGCCGAACTGCATTCATATTTTTAAGAAATGTTTGTAAAATAGAGATAAAATGATATACAGGGTCACGCAAAGATTTTGATACATGTTGGCTTATGGATGATAATTTCTGGAAATGTAATTTCAGTAATTTTAAGAGTGTTTAATTTGAATTAAATTTTGTCTAAATACTGGCTTTGTAATGAAGTACTATCCAAACTACAGGGGTTATCAAAAGTATTTAAGTTTGTTTCCATCTATAAATTGCTGAAAGAGAAATATCAATTGTTTAGGCACTTTCTGGCTAAACTAAATTTTCCCAGTATATAGTACATATGCATATATAACAACCAACTGATCAAATACATGGCTGTTCAAAAGAATTGGAATACATATCTGGGAACGAATAGTAACACCTTATATCTCTAAAAAACGAAGTTTTTTTTAAAAATTTTAGAAAGTTTTGGAAAGTGTTTCATAATTTTTCCTTAATGCATGATTTTTCTTGCTTATTTTGTTTTCGTCTGGGACGATATATCCACATATTTTACAATTTTGTCAATCCAAAAAGAAATCTTCAAAATAGGTTATGTAGAACTTTCAATATTAAATTGATTATCTTTCAATTATGAAATACAATTTATACAGATATTTAATAACATAAGGGAATGAGAAAATAAAATTATGCTATCAATTAAGTAAATGATATACATATGATATATGTTAATGGAATTGAAAAACGGATAATATAAATTTCCCCTGATATTTATTTTAGAAAAATAAAGTATCAAAACATATACTTATTAAGATATTTTAAACTGTGGAAGAGTTAGAAACTTCAATTAGTAGCATTTTCCAATGGAAATCTGTTACGGCTATTTAATAACAGCTCATATTTATATCATATAAGAAACTCATGCTTGAAATGCTTGAATTTTTTTTATGTATTTATTTATGTATTTTTATTTATTTATTTTTGCAGCTATTATTATTTTGTAGCATTATTTAGCTATGGAATATCTTAAATAAAATTATGAAAAGTTAAAATTGTAAAAGGATTTTTGTAAGAAAAGTTTTTCTGACGAAATCCTCAAGCGACATTTTATTTGATATAATGAGTCAATCTTTAAAATTGTGGAATCTACTAAAATATTTTAGAAGTGTGTTTCACAAAATAATAGCATTAATTATACAAAAGATATAATGATAAGTCTTTATTTAATTATTTTCATTGAAAGTCAAGTAATCAGAAGACTCCTTAATCTCTTTAATATTAAAAGCATAATTTAAATGGATTTTCTTTAGTATACAAAAGTATTACGATACTCAAACCAGTACAAGATTCAAAAACTTCAATTAATATTATTTCCTGATGATAATCTCTTTCACTTATTTCATGACAGATTATGATTTTCTGCACGCAAGAAACTCATTTTTGAAATAACGTTATCTCATTTTTTTTAGTTGTCTACGAATCATGATGCAACGCTGTAAAATCTTATTTTTGTTTCCTATCTTTTATGAGTAAGTAATAATAATTCAGGTCTTAAAAAAACATGCTTTATTTATTCAGTTGATAGTTTGTATTCTTAATAGAAAAATAAAATTATCATACCTATTATATAAATGATACAAATATAAATCTATACTTCATTATCGGAATTGAAAGTCAAATATTCATTAGAATTCTGAATATTTAATTATTTATAAAATGTACTGAGCATGCATTTGTCTCAATAGAGAACTATTGCAACACAAGAAAACGCATTTGATTAAAAAGCATTTAGTTGATGACATGCATAATTTTACATGCATAATATACTTTTAAATGGATTTCTTTTCTTTTAATAGAAGAATTACAATACTGTGAGAACAGTGAAAAATACCTGAACATCAATTAATATCGTTTACAGCCGAAAATTCCTTTCGCTTTTATTATAGACTAGTTGATCTATGAGATATTACCCAAGCTCATTATAATAATCTTTAACACGTTTCAAGTTTGTTTGATTTTTTTGGGAAGATGTTTAATATAAACCAATTATCAGGCACTCCACTATCTTCGGTACACTGAAAAAAAAAAAGTGTCGATTTACTAAAAAAACTTTAGTGATCCTTGTAATTACTAAAAAATTTTTAGTAATCTTAGTCGTTTACAAGAAAATCTGTAAGAATTACTAGAAAAAAGTTAGCAACGAATAGAGTTAATAATTTTATATTTTTAATAGCATTTGCTAAAACTCACTTGGCAGTGGCCTTGATAGCATAGTGGCCACTGCCAAATACGCCCCGAATGTATGCAGTGTAAGTACTCATTAATAAAGGGATTATGAATATCCTGACGGAGCAGTAGCAATGTTTATTGCTGCCATCTATTGCGGTTTTGCCGAAAATCTTCCGCTCCAGAAGTCTGGATGCAGCTCAAAGGAAGCTCCTGCCCTTCGAGCCCACTTAACGGTTATTAAAAATAATTTTGGAGCTATTACTAAAATTTGCTTGGTGGCTCATACTAAAAATTTTTAAGTTAGTTATACAAAAAATTCTTTTGTTCAGTTTACAAAAGAAATGCTTGTTTCGCTTGCAAAAGAAAGTTTGTAATGGTTACTAAAAAATTTTGTGGAATACAAATTTACTAAAAAATTTTTAGTAACCTCTTCAATTTTTTTTTACAGTGTACCCCTTAACAACAATCTTAAGATTATCTAAAAAATCGCCACTTTCTTCAGGAATTTTACAGAAGTGTGAAGAAAATTTACAGATTTAGCTTTATCTTAAAAATATCTGCAGAATTTTTTAAGCTATTCTTAAAAATATCCTCAGAATGGGCCAAATACCGATAGATTTACCACGTATTTTTGGGCCAAATACCTACAGATTTTCTACAGATTTTTTTTAGTGGGGCCGATTGCCTTTTATATTTAATTTATGGGTGGCATCCAGCCCCACTCTAAAGATAAACACTTACCTTTTTGGAGTTAAGTTATCTTTAATTTACAGCTTAATTAGTAAATGGGACTTGTTGACGAAAAAGTAGTATGTGCACTGTAAAAAAAATCTGTAAAGGTACTATACTTTATCTAGGAAACTGGGATTCCAAGAACTTTTACTGTAACGGTAACAAAAAAAAACTCAAGTTTTAGAATCGGTTACATGGATTTTTCCTGTTATCGTTACATGAAAAGTTCTTGGAATCCCAGTTTCCTAGAAAATGTTTAGTACCTTTACAGATTTTTTTTCACAGTTTACAGTATAAAGAAATATTTTAGTACACTAAAAAAATTGCAATTCTACAGATATAAAGTTACGCAAGTTTGCATGGTTATTAAAATTTTACGTGTCACAGAACAATAAAGATGTAAATCTACAAAACTAATATTTGTAAACTACAGAAATCTGTAGTTCTACAAAAGTTTCTACTAAAGTTATAGTAATCTTACTACAGTTTTATTTGTAACTCGAATTTCAGTTACCATAAAATGTTCCAAGCATTCCGGTTGTCAAGCTTTCCATGTAACCTTGCAGATTTTCTTATGTATAGTGCAAACTTGTATTTGTTACAAGGATTTTTATTATTGCCGTTACTTAAAAAGTTCTTGCAATCCCTGTTTTCTAAAACAAATTACATCACTTTGCATATTTTTGTTACATTGTAGTTAATAAAATAGCCGAAGGATGTAAAAATTATGTTAACGAAGCTTTCGAGATAATCATATCATTTTTAAAGAAAATACACAAAGGGCCCAAAGAATACGATTAATATTCAAAATTAGATGGTATGTGAAGTCTGAGAAATTATTTTGTTATACATGCACGCAGTAGCTGGTGGACCTAATTTTTTTTTAATTTTTTTATTTATTTATTTATTTTACTTTTATTTTTTTGAAAAATAGCTTGTGAATCAATCTATTTTTCAGGGAGCTATAAAAGGAGAATAAAAGGAGAATATTTATAGTTAAGAGCAGTGTATATAGATATAAACTTGTTAAAAGATAAAAAGATAAAAAAGATTCTAATACGTAGCTCATTAGGTTTCCGTTTTGTCGAAATAAATCATTTAGTATAAATTAATCATTATAATAAAATTTTAAAGAAATTCGCAAGTATTTTGGTAAATACTTAAGAAGGGTCATAGGGTTCCAATAAAAATATAAGGATTTTAGCTCGGGAAGAGTTGATCAAGAAACAACTTTAATGTTATGCATTGAGAGTGACACAATTAGGTGTAAAAAATGTATGCAATAGAAAAGTCCAAATCTCTTCGGACTAAAGATAAAGGGCCCAGTATCCTAACTAGAATAACCAAAAGGCTGAATATCTAAATGAAAGTCAACGATCTCATAAACGAAGATCAAATAAAAAGGATCAAATTATGAACAATTTAGGGCACAAAAACTCCAAGGGTTCCTGTTACGGGCCCTTTGGAGATAGATTCTCAACTGGATTGTAGAAAGTGGCGATACACCTAAATGGGAAAAGGGCCTGAAAAACGAATAACATTGAAAAAAGGAGAACACTTTATTAACAATTTAGGGCATAAAACATTAAAGGAGACAGACGTCTAATACTTAAAAAAGGAAAAAAAATAAAAATCTGAGCATCAGGTGCATTAGTTTTTAGCTTTGACTATCCTAACATAAATTTTTGGACTTGTAAGTGCGTTAGCTTTCGCTGAGTACAGAAATTACCCAGACACATGGACACAGATAGAAGCTATCTACTTTTAGAAAAGATTATGATTATTCGCGCGCATGAAATCCTTTTTTTAATATCTTTATATATATATATAATGTTACAGCGTATAGGGTTCTTTCGATCTTGTGGTTAGACAACTTCAAACTCTTTGCTCTTAGAAAAGTAGAAAATTATTTATTTACAGAACTTCAGAACAACAGAGTCCTCGAAACTCACAAAATATTTCTAAATATTCAAAAATAACTGTTCAAATCTATCGTATAAGTGCAGATATAGGTTCCAGAGACTCTTTATACAACGTCTCTACAATAAATCACATTCAAAATAACGTAAATAAGACTCAAGCAAACTTGCTTCACAAACGCGTTGTTCACTCAATGACTGACTGGTAAATAATAACAACAGCAGCTCGTATCGCTCTCCTTATATAGGTTCGCAGCATGCGGCGAAGTTTCTACCACCTTCTAGAAAAAACTGGAAAAACCACGGAACAACATTCAATGTATCAGTAGACCTAAGGGGGGGTTACCATAAATAGGGAAGGGTTACCATCGCCAACAATCGCCAAGTTTGTCGCCAACTTGGCGATATATCGCCAAATTTGGCGACCAAAATTAGTCGCCAAAAGTGAAGCCAACTTGGTGATATCTTTAATATTTCGCCAATCTGCCGTAGACATACACTGAAAATAATGGACAAGTTTGCTTGATAACAGAGACAATGTAACAAAAACTAATATTAGTAAAGAAATGGAGCTTAATAAGATTATTTATATTATTTTACAGTACAAACACTAACTATTTACAAAATTCGTAACACTACCCCCTCTTCAAAGACTGCACGTCCCGGGCAGTGCAATCCTTGAGTTAGAGGAAAACACTTAAAATAAATAAACAAATATATAAATAAATAATAATAAAATTTACATAAATAAGAACTAATTACTATTTACATATTTACAAAAAGTTACTTTCATGACCATGGTCTGAATTTCCAGTTTCGAATTTCTAATCACTTTGGCCAAAATAAGGGGCTGGCCGGTTATAATGTACGACCTTGGGCTTGGTGTGTGGCGATTTTCGTATGCGTACGACGACGTCATTTAGCCTGTTGACGACTGTGTAAGGACCGTCCCAGTTTCTTTGTAATTTTGGCGACAGTCCCCTTACGACGTATGGGATTCCACAACCAAACTCTGTCACCTTCGTTGAACTCATGTCCAGTTGCCTTTGTGTCGTACCGTGTCTTCATCTTTTCCGATGCCAGTCCGATTCGGTTCCTCGCTAGACGATGAATGTCCTCAATCCGTGCCTGGAGTCCATCTACGTATTCTTCAGGCGACAAAGGAGCGTCAGGAGGACGGCCAAACAAAAGATCCGCAGGCAGACGAAGATCACGACCAAAGAGCATTTGAGAAGGGGAGTAACCAGTGGCCTCATGAGTGGCACTCCTGTAGGCAAGCAGGAAAAGAGGCAATTTCTTGTCCCAGTCCTGTTGGTCTCTAGACACCAGGAGAGAGAGGCTATTTAGGATGGTACGATTGAAACGCTCCACCATGCCGTCCGATTGAGGATGTAGGGGTGTAGTTCGAGTTTTGTCCATGCCGAGTAGTCCACACATTTTCTTAAACACAGTCGAATCGAAGTTTCTTCCTTGATCAGAATGGATTTGAAGAGGAACTCCGTATCTGGAAACCCAGTGTTGAATCAGTATGTCTGCTACGGTTACCGCCTCTTGATTAGGAATGGCATATGCTTCAGGCCACTTAGTGAAGTAGTCCATGACAACGAGGATGTACTTATTGCCATCAGATGTTCTAGGAAGTGGACCCAGGATGTCTAGTGCAATTCGTTCGAATGGAGCTCCTACATTATAACGTTGCAATCGTCCACGGGTGCGCTTCTTTGGACCTTTACGTGCTACACAGGTGTCACAAGTTCGAAACCACTTCTCCACATCACTGCTAACATTATTCCAGTAGAAACGCTCTCGAACCTTTTGCAGGGTCTTCATTACACCAAAATGACCTCCTGTGGGACTACCATGCAGTTCTTGAAGGACCATAGAAATTCTCGACTTAGGGAGTAGTAGTTGCCATCTACATGTCTTTCCATCGTCAGACTCCCATTTTCGGTACAAGATGCCGTTCTTCAAATGTAAGGAATCCCAGAGAGCCCAATAACGTTTAGTCGTAGGATGGTAATGGGCCATGTCTTGCCAGCTGGGCTTCCTGTTGGACTCCTCTTTCAGCTCTAGAATTGGCTTAATTTCAGGATCAGCAAGTTGATCTTTACGCAGGCTCTCGTCACTCCACGGATCTTGCGATGATGTAGACCCAGTTGTAACTTGTCTTACTATAGGACCTTTGACATTAAATTTCTTCTCAACCCGGTCGCAGTATCTACAATTATCTGAGCAGGGTCTTCTTGAGAGAGCATCTGCATTTCCATGTGATGAGCCTTTTCGATGGCGTATCTCCATATCGTACTCTTGAAGCTTTTGTATCCACCTGGCTATCTGGCCTTCAGGGTTCTTAAAATTCAATAGCCAAGTTAGAGAAGCATGATCAGTTCGGATCAGGAATTTTCGACCGTAAAGATAGTGATGAAAATGGTCTATGGCTTTCACTACAGCAAGAAGCTCTTTTCTTGTTACGCAGTAGTTTCGCTCTGCCTTTGACAAGCACTTGCTGAAATAGGCGATAACACGCTCCTCGCCGTCGATTTCCTGGGACAGTACAGCGCCAATGCTTTCGTTACTTGCATCCGTATCAAGTATGAACTGTTTATCGATTTGAGGATATGACAGAATTGGAGTGGATGTTAATGCCTCCTTGAGCTTTTCGAAAGCAGCATCGCATTCCTGTGTCCATATAAATTTTTGATTGGCTTCTGTTAATTTATGAAGTGGTCTTGCAATCTTCGAGAAGCCTTTGACAAATTTTCTATAATAGGTGCATAATCCTAGAAAGCTTCGAAGCTGGTGAACATCTGCTGGACGATTCCAATTTTTCACGGCCGATATCTTCTCCGGATCAGTCCTAACTCCTTCCGCCGAAATGATGTGTCCAAGGTAGGCGACTTCATTGCGAAACAAACTGCATTTCGAAGGGCTTAACTTCAAATTAGCTTTCTTTAATTTTTGTAGCACCTGCCTGAGGTTGTTCAGATGTTCATCAAAAGATTTTCTTATGATTATGATATCATCTAAATAAACAAGACATGCTTCATATGACAGCCCCCGGAGAACCGTTTCCATAAGCCGTTCGAAAGTTGCAGGTGCGTTACATAGACCAAAAGGCATTACCTTGAACTGCCATAATCCTTGTCCCGTTGTAAAAGCAGTCTTCTCGCGGTCGTCCGGATGGATCTCTACCTGCCAGTAACCACTCTTCAGATCCAGAGTCGAGAACCAAGTGTTGCCCGCAAGTGTGTCGAGAGTGTCGTCGATCCTTGGCAGAGGGTAACTATCCTTTTTAGTGACGTCATTCAGTCGGCGGTAGTCTACACAAAATCTTGTAGAACCATCCTTCTTTCTTACTAATACAATGGGAGACGCCCATGGACTTGTCGATGGTTCGATGACGTCATTTTCTTCCATATCCTTAATTAAATTCTGCACCTCTTCTTGCTTGCCAAAAGGTAATCGTCTAGGGTGCTGTTTAATAGGAGAGTGATCTCCCGTGTCAATTCGGTGTTGTGCCATTTTAGTTCGTCCAAAGTCTTCAGATGTTTGGGAGAATAAACTTTGGAATTCTCTAATTAAATTTTCCGCAGATTCCATCTGTTTTGGATCTAAGATTGATGTCTTCTTTGGCTATTACTGTTTGTTTATATTCAATTTCGTTATTTAATCCAAAAAGGCTTATTTCTTCAAATTTAGATAGCATTTCATTATTTTTAAAATCAAGTTTGAAGCCAAACTTCTTCAGAAAATCTAGCCCGATTATGCAAGGATCTGTTATGTCAGCCACATATGCCGTATGGTAATATTTCGTTCCTCCAAAGTTGATGGTTAAATCGGCCTTTCCATATATGCCTATCTTGGCGCCCGTCACAGTTTGCAGGGTAACGCAGGGTGGAGTCCAGATGAGTTTACATTTCAATTTTCGAGCCAAATCTTCTCTTATTATTGTTACATTGGCTCCTGTATCGACAATCATACGGCACTGAATTCCGTTAATAAAGCCTATCACATATAATTCATTATCACCGCCACTCATTTTTGATATCTGGAGGATCTTCAGGTGGGGCTTTTCATTCTCTGGCAACCTCCGCCCCGCGAGATGGCCAAAATTTAGTTTCCCTGCTGACTGTTTGAATTTATCTCACGTTCGTGGATTTTGGGGGAATTTCTTCGGAGATGTCCTGTATCACCGCATCCCCAGCACGTGAGATTCTGTCTTCTTGAGCTTGTTCTTCCATATTTTAAAGCTTCAATCTCTTGATTTAATTTCCTAATTTCTTTCAAGACGTCGCTCTCAGTGTCTGAGCTTTTGTTCACCGTTGCCCCTCGGACTGAATGACGATCTCTTCGGCTGGCTTGTGTAGCTGCTTCCAACTTTAAGGCATATAGTAATGCAGCCTTTAAATCCTGTACATCTGCCATTCGTACCGCTCTCTGCACTTCTGGATCTTTTATTCCGTCAACAAAGTACTGCAATGAGAGCATTTCCCGTACATTTGTTGGGCAGTCGATGAAAGCTAAATTTGCCAGACGTTCTATTTCTGAGGCAAACTCTTGAAGGGTTTCACTCGATTTTTGATGGCGGCTCTTCATTTGTATTCTCGTATAATCCTTGAAGAATTTTTCTCCGAATCTCATTTCAAGTGCACAACTTAGAGTGTCAAAATTGAGTTGCGTCATATCGGGCAATGTTTGCAGCACGTCGGCGGCTTCTCCTCTCAAAGACGCTGCCAGTTGACAAGCTTTCACCTCGTCACTCCATTTGTTCGCTTCGGCTACAATGGTGAATTGGGTCTTGTAAACTTGCCAGGAACTCTTTCCGTCGTATGTCGACAGCTTAATGTGCACGGGAGAAGCAGGTGGATTCCTAAATTCTTCATAATTACCACTGCAGGATGAAAGCTTCTTCTCCATATCTTGTATTCTTTCCTCTATTTTACTCTCCATCTTCTTTTCAACATTGCTAACTTCATTCTGAATTTTCTCTTCTACTTCCGCCATTTTCCTTTCCATTTTCTCTTCAACATTACTAACTTCATTCTGAATTTTCTCTTCTACCGAATCTATTCTTCTCTCTACCGACGAGAACTTTTCTTCCAAAGTTTTCTTCATTTCTTCCTGGCTTTTATTAACTTCCTCCTTTAATTCTTCCATTCTCTCTTGGCTTCTTCTCATTTCTTCAGTCAACTCTTCTTGGCCTTTATTCATTTTTTCCGCCAACTCTTCTTGCCCTTTATTCATTTTTTCCGCCAACTCTTCTTGGCCTTTCGTCAATTCTGCCTTTATTCCATTAATAGCTTCTAACAGTTCTTTCAGTTGTCCGTCCATTGTTCTTGTTTTCGCCATAAGACCCCACTCCTGACACCAAATGTTACAGCGTATAGGGTTCTTTCGATCTTGTGGTTAAACAACTTCAAACTCTTTGCTCTTAGAAAAGTAGAAAATTATTTATTTACAGAACTTCAGAACAACAGAGTCCTCGAAACTCACAAAATATTTCTAAATATTCAAAAATAACTGTTCAAATCTATCGTATAAGTGCAGATATAGGTTCCAGAGACTCTTTATACAACGTCTCTACACTAAATCACATTCAAAATAACGTAAATAAGACTCAAGCAAACTTGCTTCACAAACGCGTTGTTCACTCAATGACTGACTGGTAAATAATAACAACAGCAGCTCGTATCGCTCTCCTTATATAGGTTCGCAGCATGCGGCGAAGTTTCTACCACCTTCTAGAAAAAACTGGAAAAACCACGGAACAACATTCAATGTATCAGTAGACCTAAGGGGGGGTTACCATAAATAGGGAAGGGTTACTATCGCCAACAATCGCCAAGTTTGTCGCCAACTTGGCGATATATCGCCAAATTTGGCGACCAAAATTAGTCGCCAAAAGTGACGCCAACTTGGCGATATCTTCATTATTTCGCCAATCTGCCGTAGACATACACTGAAAATAATGGACAAGTTTGCTTGATAACAGAGACAATGTAACAAAAACTAATATTAGTAAAGGAATGGAGCTTAATAAGATTATTTACATTATTTTACAGTAAAACACTAACTATTTACAAAATTCGTAACAATATATATATATATATATATATATATATATATATATATATATATATTACGAAGAGTCCGTCTATAAAGCGGAATGCAAGAACTCGGAAATTGATTTTTAGCAATATCTTATATTTTATTCTACATCCCAAGCAGCAAAAATCCCCGGCCAAGTTTCTGCCGAACGCACTTCGTCCGATTACTTTTCGTCCGAACGATCTCCCTTATACGGGTCGGCAGTATAGGCTTTTTGGCCGCTCGGGTAACGATCCATCGAGCATCGTAACCGGCTACCTATTTAATCCTGTGCGTAGCAGTTTTCAACCATTTGATTATCCACAGATAATTTGCCGAGTATTTTGCAACATTATATGACGTTTCACCGATTATACTGCAATGCCATATGTATTGGTGTTTCAATGAATTCTAATGTATGAATTGTAATGTATGAATGTATTTTATTCTATGACTTGGATTTTTTTTTAATAAAGTGTACACGTAAAAGTGATCGGCGAATATAAATTTCTTAGCAAATTTTCTACAAAACTAGTAAGTTTTCATCTAAAATAATAATAATAATAATAATAATAATAATAATAATAATAATAATAATAATAATAATAATAATAACAATTGAGAACCCGACAAATTTGGCCAAAGATGTTTTGATATTAAAAGAAATTTTATGTGCTGAATTTCAGGAATGATGAATAGTCATTCATGCTTTAAAAATATTTTGATAAATAAGAGCATATTGAAATACATTGTTTTACTCTCAACTTAAATAATTAGGTATAAAGTCTAAATAACCTTGAGGGTTTTATTGAACAAATTGAACATAAAATATGTTACATAACAGCTAACATTTTGAATATTAATAGAGTTTGTTTTCAAAGAAAGATTAAACAGTTGATGCATCGAAATGATAGAATTAACATCGCACTTTTAAACAATCTGTCAAAAGGTTTTTTTTTTCTAATTATCAAAACAATTTATAACATAAAAGATTTTAGTCAAATCTAAACAAATAATAATCTAAGGTACTTTACATTTTCTACCATGCAATAAATTCATAAAAGAAAGTAAACTTTATTTTATATCCTAAAATGCATCGAAATTTGTTTATAATTAGTAGGGTTTCCATAAATGAAAAAGAAAAAGAAAAAGAAAAACAATATATTCTTTTTTTAAAGATTTTTCTTATTTTCCCCAGCCCCCCCCCCCCTCTTTATTATAATTTTGTGAGACAAAACCTATTCTGTATTTGTATCATGTCTGCTCATTCAAGGAGATTCTTAAAGAAATGTTCACAATTTCTTTTAAATATGTTTTACCATATTCCGAAGAAAAGAAATGGGGAAAAAAAGGCAAATTGTTCTTTAATGTTTTAATTTTATTATCCAATATTCCTTATTTTTAATTTATTCATTTAAAACGCAAAAAGTTTAATCTTTTGAAATATATATATATATATATATATATATTAAAACTATTTTTTTACATTTTAAGTAAGAATAATTCTTTGTAATTCCATAAAAATAATGCTAATATTCATTTTTTTCTAATTCTTACATATACTTTTGATTCATATCAAACGATCGTTTTATAAAAGATGAAAACTTGCTAATTTCTGAAGAAAATTCGGAAAAAACTTATACTTACTCACTTACCTACATTACTGTGTCCCTTCTCCGACTGGTTAAAAATGACCTTGCTTGCATTGCAACATATAAAGAATGAACTTTGAGGGATTGGCTAAAGTGGGAGACAAAATACCTTGAAACAGCGCGGGAAGTCACGTGATTCACATAAATTGACAGAAACTGTAGGCGAATGTTAGTGGGTGATAAAAATTGTTAGGAATTAGTCGGCTTATAAAGTTGGCCAACGTAAATTTTAGGAATAAAAATTATCAAGTCAAATCGATACGTTATTGAGAATTCCTGCCGATACAAGCATTGGACTACTTTAAAAGAGTACGATCTATTGACATCATAATAATGTCAGTGGACGATTACCGATATCCCGCCGATAATTCAGATAAACGGCCTAACTGATTTCGACATGTCTTGCTGTCTGCGATCTTATTCTACATTTTATTTCTACATGTATAACTGGTTAATGAATTTGATTGTTTCCTTTGATATTTCTTTTTCTAAATACGAAGTATAGCTGAAAGGATATAAAATTTATTAAGATAAATCTCCATTGTATTTTCGGAATTCAAAGTGTAATATTCAAAATATTCCTTGATATCGTATGTGCAAATATATAGAGCTTTTGTCTTTTAATCTAAATGTATTATAGCACAAGAAGTAATGCACGATTCAGAAACTTAATTTAATATCATTTTCCAATAAGACCTCTTGTTCCGCTTCTGTATTGTGTTCTTGTAACATCGCCTTGGCGATAAACACAGCCCACGCCAATTATACGCCAATCGGCAATTTACTGTAACCCTGCTCACGTGTTGTGTGACGCAGTGGATTGAGAGAAACAGTCTCTTAGCAACAAGCTCTAATGCTGCATCAAGCAGCGACTCTTAAAAAAAAAAAAACATTCCATTAAATTTACAGTCTACTTGCTTTTTCTTTTAGTTTTTCTTTTTAATTTAGTACACCTCCGTACATTTGGTCCTAGCGACCCGGAGGTATGAACGAATCAGTGTCTTTTCTATTGAATTAAATATTGAATTTATCGAATTTCGTTAACAAGATGAATAATGTCGGAAACTGAGATAAAAGCGTTGAACAGAAGGCGAGGGAATATCAAGGCCCAAGTCACCAGGATATTTAACGCAACGGATGGAAAAACATTTAATTTATCCGAATGGAAAGCCCACCTGGATTTACTGTCGAAAACTGAAGAAAAGTTTGAAGCTCTTAAACTGGAATATTATAGAATAATAGAGGAAGAAAAGTTGGAAGAAACTGAAAAAACACTGAGTCAACTGGACGAGGATATTCTAAAACTAGAGGTAAGCTTAAAATCCTCTATTAATGCTTATTATGAAAATACTGATTCTAATAAAAAATCTATTGAACAGGACCAAGCTAAAACGTCTAGCATTAAGCTACCTAGGGTCATATTGCCGGTTTTTAGTGGCAGAATTGAAGAATGGTCCGTATTTAAAAGTACATTTAACGAGCTTATTAATGATAATTCAAATTTAAAAGATAATGAAAAATTATTTTATTTGCGTTCTGCTTTGACTGGTGAAGCGAGGAGTTTGCTTACACCAGATGAAAATTATGTTTCACTTTTCAATGCGTTAGAACAAAGATACGAGAATAAAAGAGTTATGGTAGATTGTCATATAAAGAATATTTTAAATCTTTGTGTAATTAAACAGGAATCCGCTAAGGATCTCCGCATTTTATTGGATAACGTGAAGAAAAATTTAAGGGCTTTAAAGATCTTAAAGTATGATAGAGATAATTTCTCGAACGCAATTTTGCTGAATATTATTCTAAATAAACTAGATAACGAAACTCGTAAACAATACGAACTAACATTAAAGGATAATGAGGTGCCTAATTTTGATGAATTTTTAGAATTTCTTGAGCGAAGATGTCAAATCTTAAATAGTATAAGTTCTAATGTATCCTCTAAATATACTGCAAAATCCTTATTCATAAAAACAAGCAAACCTCAAAGTAAATGTTGCGTAATTTGTAAAACCGAAAACCACCCCTTATATCATTGTGTTAAATATAAAAATATGAAGTTAAGTGAGCGAATTAACCTTGTTAAGAAAAATAAACTTTGCTTCAATTGTTTAAGTTCAGCCCACCTCATTAATTATTGTAATTCAAAAAGCACTTGTCATGTTTGCAAGAGCGCAAGCCATCATTCATCATTACATAATTATACAACACCAGTAAACAATCCTATAAACAATCTCCCATTACATGAAACAATAAATAGCAATTTTGTTTCGGAAGATTTATCACAAAACGAAACTACTGCTCATTTATTTTTTTCATATGAAAATGATAATAATAAATCTGTTTTAATTAGCACTGCAATAATTTATTTGACAGATGTAAATGGCATCAAAATTCCTTTCAGGGCAATATTAGATTCCGCATATCAGAATTGTTTTTGTACATTTAAAGCAGCACAAATATTAGGCTTGAAAAAGGAGAAAATAAATATTCCTGTAAGTGGAATAAATAAATTGCCTATTTACATTAAATCTAGAATCAAATCAAAGTTGTCAAATAAAATGAATAGTGCCAGTTATGATATTGAGTTATTAATCGTTCCAAACATTTGTGACTTCACGCCCTCGAAAAAGATAAACATATCAGATTTAAAAATTCCAGCAAATATTTGTTTAGCGGATAAAAAATTTAACATTCCAAGCAGTGTGGAGATAATTATCGGTGCTGAACTGTATTTTTCTCTTTTAAATGAAGAAAAAATAAAGTTAGGCAATAATTTATATTTGCAATCAAGTATTTTTGGATATTTAGTATCTGGGTGTATTTATGACAAAACAGTAAATAATAATAATAATAATTATTGTTTCTTAACAAAAAATCTTGATTTACTTAATGACACTTTGAAGTCTTTTTGGGAAATTGAAGAAGTGCAAAATTTAAAACCCTGTAACAGAGAAGAATTAGACTATTGTAATGATCACTTCGATAAAACGCACTTCAGAAAACCGGATGGTAGGTTTGTGGTCACGATGCCGTTTAAACCACAGGTTTTAGAACCCGATTTGGGAAATTCCAAAAATCTTGCTTTGAAAAGATTAAACTCTCTGTGGCAACGTTTAGATCGAGATCCTGTTATGAAAAATTTATACACAGAATTTATTAAAGAATATAGAGATTTAAATCACATGCATGAAATAAAAGAAAACACGAACTTTAATGATGGCTATTACTTACCACATCACGGCGTTTTACGACCCTCTAGTAAAACCACAAAACTACGCGTCGTTTTTGACGCTAGTGCCAAGTCAACCAACGGAAAATCTTTGAACGATTTATTATGTAAGGGTGGAGTTCTGCAAGATGATCTTTTTTCGATATTAATTAGATTTAGAAAGCATATTTATGCTTTTACTGCGGATATTAAACAAATGTTTAGGATGATAGAAATAAATCCATCCCAGTACAAATATTTAAAAATTTTGTGGAAAGACAGTATGTCATCACCGGTTAAGGTATTTCAGCTAACAACAGTTTCGTATGGAACATCTTGTGCTCCCTACTTAGCCACCAAAGTATTACAACAATTAGCTCTAGATGAGAAAAAGGAATTCCCGTTAGCATCGAAAATTGTTTTGAAGGACTTTTATATGGATGATTGCCTATCGGGCTCATCCAATTTAGAAGAATTCAGATTAATGAAATCGCAATTAACTGAACTCCTCCTAAAGGGAGGGATGGTTTTACACAAATGGTGTACCAATGAGATCCAATCTACTGATAATCACATGTTTCCCCTGGACAGAAATTCTGAAGAAATAACTGTTAAAACATTAGGGATGTTGTGGAACAGTTTCAATGATACGTTTAGGTATAAAGTTAATATCAACACAAAGAGTGATTTCACAAAAAGAGATGTACTTTCGCAAATTGCCCGCATTTATGATCCTCTCGGTCTCTTAGGGCCAGTGATTGCCAAAGCAAAAATATTCATGCAGGAGCTATGGCTTCTTAAAATAGAGTGGAATGAGAAGCTGCCCTCTCATGTTGCCAAACAATGGGAAACCTTCCTCGAAAGTCTTAAAGAACTGGAATCCATTGAAGTGCCAAGATGCTTCCTAGCTGTGAACCAATCAGTGATGCTAAATGGTTTCGCAGATGCGTCTTCCAAGGCTTATGGCGCAGTGATATACATGCAAACATCTAATTCTAGTGAAACCATCAGTTACTTATTATGTAGTAAATCCCGCGTGTGTCCAACCAAAGTAATAACAGTGCCACGTCTCGAACTGTCAGCATGTCTTCTTCTTGCTAAACTCACTAACAAGGTCTTAAATTCATTAGACAAACAAATAGCTTCAGTCAATTTGTTTTCTGATTCAACTATTGCTTTAGCTTGGATAGACACTGCTCCTCATCTCCTGAAAACGTTTGTGGGAAACCGCGTTGTGCAAATTAAGGAACAAACTAAGAACTTTCCATGGTTTCATATTCCGTCAGAACACAATCCAGCTGACTTGATATCAAGAGGTGCAAGTGTGGAAAACCTGTCTTCTAACCAGTTGTGGTGGCATGGCCCGCCTCTTTCAATTCTTGAAGAAACAATAGCAAAAACTGACTCTAATATAAGTGACATTAAAGATGAACATTATTCTAGTGAGCTTAAAGCTCCCAGCAACTTGACATTCGCTATTCATAATGACTCTAATTTCTGTGATAATTTAATTAATCTTAGCAATAATTTCCAAAAATTAATTAGAATTTTAGCTTATATTTTCAGATTCATACATAAATGTAAAAAAGCAACATCTGCAACCGGCTCTCTGTTGCTGGAGGAATTAAGAAAGGCAGAGGTTTATTCAATAAAAAATGAACAGGTAAAGTATTTCAAAAATGAAATTTCGGCCCTCCAAGCGGGATCTTCGGTTCATCGCGCAAGTAAGTTAAAATTCTTAAATCCCTTTTTAGATGGAGATAGCTTATTGAGGGTGGGAGGAAGACTAGCAAAATCAAATTTGAATTTTGATCATAAACACCCCATTATACTTCCGGCGAGCTGTCGCTTGACGAAACTAATTTTTCAATATTATCATAAACGAGATTTTCATGTAGGACCCCAAGCTCTTTTGAACACTGTGCGTCAAAAATATTGGCCTCTCGGTGGCAGAAATATTGCGCGTAAAATTGTACATGAGTGTTTACAATGTTTTAAAATTAAACCTATAACGGCTAGTCAAATGATGGGGGATCTCCCTCCTGAAAGAATAGTGCCCAGTTCCCCAATTTCAAATGTGGGATTAGATTTAAGTGGGCCTTTTGAAATAAAATATAAAGGTCAAAGAAAGGGTACTTTTCAGAAAATCTATGTTGCCATATTTGTATGTATGGTCACTAAAGCTGTGCACTTGGATTTTGTCTCAGATTTGACATCCGAGGCTATAATAGCGACTCTAAAAAGATTCTTCGCTCGTCGTGGGAAAAGCTCTGTAATCTTTAGCGACAATGCTACAAATTTCGTTGGGGCTTCAGCAGAACTAAAACGTTTACGCAGACTTGTTACGAGTGATGAAGTTTCGAACTTTTTAGCTTCTGAAGGTATTAACTGGAAGTTCTCCCCTCCTAGGGCGCCAAATTTTGGTGGCCTTTGGGAGGCAGGAGTCAAATCTTTCAAATACCACTTAAAAAGAGCTGTGGGCTCAGCTCATCTCACGATCGAGGAATTCCTGACAGTTATCACACAGATAGAGGCTATTTTAAGTTCGCGACCACTTTGTCCTTTGTCAACAGATCCTGACGATCTTCAGGTGTTGACTCCTGGTCACTTCCCCATAGGAAAGCCTCTTAATTTAATTCCAGAACCCAATTTAAGTGAGGTCAAAGATAATTTGCTAAATAAATGGCAAAGGACTCAAAAATGAACGCAGTTAATATGGAAACGTTGGCAGAATAATTATCTGAGCCAGTTACAAGAAAGAAACAAGTGGCTATTTAAAAAGCCTAATATTCCGCCAGGAATGCTAGTTTTGCTTAAGGACTCACAATTACCCATTTGCACTTGGTCACTAGGCCGCATTAATAAGGTTTTCCCAGGCGCGGACTGGATAGTCAGGGTACTTGAAGTTCGTACCGCTAAGGGTAATTTTAAACGACCTATTTCAAAAATAAGTATATTACCCATTGAGGACAACATCATAGATCCTAAACTTTAAATGTGCTTTATTATGTATTAATTTTTCATGTATTATTTGTGTTTATTTATTTTATTTATTTATTTTTGCTTATAATCTGTATCATATTGTATTATTACTTGTATTGCATATGTATCTTGAAATATAAAAATATTTCAACGCCGGGCGGGATGTTCCGCTTCTGTATTGTGTTCTTGTAACATCGCCTTGGCGATAAACACAGCCCACGCCAATTATACGCCAATCGGCAATTTACTGTAACCCTGCTCACGTGTTGTGTGACGCAGTGGATTGAGAGAAACAGTCTCTTAGCAACAAGCTCTAATGCTGCATCAAGCAGCGACTCTTAAAAAAAAAAAACATTCCATTAAATTTACAGTCTACTTGCTTTTTCTTTTAGTTTTTCTTTTTAATTTAGTACACCTCCGTACACCTCTTTTGCATGTTTGATCATAGCTTATGATTCGATCAGTCTTATCGAGTATTTGTCTGTTAATATAAAATTATCATGGCAAAATAAATAATAACAAAAAATTCAGAAACTTACAGTATTATTATTCCGATGAGAATACCTTTCGAAGTTTGATAAAAATTTGTGCTTTTTTGAACAATCAATCGGCATTATTTCAATTGATCTATTATCTGCTAAAATCGAAAAAAAAACCCCATAATTTCTATTATTTTTTTAAAATTTGGATTATATTAGCGAAATTGAAAATCATATATTCGAAAAAATTTCTAACATATAACGTCCAGAATATATAGAGAACAGAGTTTAAAAATAAAAGGAGAGGGCAATAAAAAAAAAAAAAAAAAAAAAAAAAAAACTATACCGATAGCTGTCTCCAGCTGAATGAAATTTTGGTTTAAAGTATTTTTAGATATGCTATCAAGAATCGTATGGAAAGCAACATTTGAACTCGAACTATTTAGGTTACAGTGACAAAATCTTGAAATTTTCATATAACAGCACCACATTTTTTTTTTTTTTTTTTTTTTTTTTTTTAATGGGTTCTCTAGGGTGGAGAGCTTATTTTTTAAGTTTAAAAATACAAACTTCTCACCCGCTAATTTTGTTCCTTTTTATGAAAAAATAAATCAGGGAAAATATTAATGCATTTGAATAATATTTAGAGGTAGTTCAAAGATGGGAAAGTTTCTAATGTATAAGCAATAACAAATATATGCATGCTCATATGCTACACCAAAGAAAAATAAATTTCATCTTTTAAAATATATTTATAGAAGAAAATATATTTAACAAAGACTCAATTCGCGAACAAATAATGTTTGAAATAACTAAAAAATATGAAAACATAAAAATGACGTTTCAAAGCAACACTACTTTTGACATTCATTGGGATGAAAAATTAATGTATTATATGACTGGAAAAGAAAGGGCTTATCGATTGCCACTATTAATTTATGGGAAGGATGTTACTTAACTAAGGACTGTTCAGCATCTGTCGCAGGAAAAGCTCAGGCAGAATACTTGAGAAGATTCAAGACTGAGGAATAGCAGGTAATATTCAAGCAATATACATCGACCATACCAGCTCAGACACTGATTATAACTGTGCTGAATATGTTCTTATAGAGCAAAAAATTTAGAAAAAAGAGCATTTGTCGCTTGCAGACATCACATTATGGGACTGATAATTAGTACTGGGTTTGAAACATATATAGGAGTCAAATCTTCATCGGAAGTTGCTCTATTTGAACGCTTTCAACGATATTGGAGTTTCATTGATAGATACAAGTACGAACCAAGAATTTCATCTGATGATGTCGCAATGGTATATTGTCAAAACATCTCGATGTTCAATGTTTAAATTAAATTGACTTCAAAGGAGGAAGAAGGTGTACATGAAGGTGTAAATGTTTTCACAGTATTTGAAAGCTTGGATATCTGCCCTCAAACTTAATGTGTCTTCTATAACGACCTGTTGTTGACAAAATTCCTACTTGAATACGCATCAATACGTTCTGCTATTTCCAACTCATCATCAAATATGTTTGAAAATTTATTGGGATATTTGTCTGAAGGACTTGTTGGATTAGCTTCATTTGAGAGTTTTACAGCTTCTTAGACATTATTAAACTTGATTCTTTCAATTGATCATTTTTAATCTTATGAGGATATATTTTCTCTCTTTAAATAAAATTATCCTATATATTATATAAATGATATAAATCTACAATGCAGTATCAGAATTAAAACTCAAAATATTCAAAAGAATTCTTAATATCCTATGAATAAGTTATATCGAGCAACTAAATATATTATGTCACGAGAAATAATGCAAGATTCACAAACTTAAAATATCATTTCCCAATGAAAATGCCCCCTTTCCTGTTTGATAAAATCTTATGCCCACTTGCATGGGAGGAACGTATTTTTGAAACACTGTTAGCAGATTTCCCCCTAGTTTAAGAAATTTGATGCAAGAATAGAATCAAGAAACTTTTTTCTGTTTTCTTACATTTTATGAACAAACAATAATTCTCGAGCTGTTAAAGGTTAATGAACACGATTGTTTCAATGGATATTTCTTTTTCTATGGAAACAAAATATATTGAGAGGCCAATTGAATAAATTATATAAAGATTAATCTCTATTGTTTCATCCACTGTAAAAAAAAAAACCGTTAAATTTACGGCAAGACCAGTTGGCAGCAATGTTGCCAGAAGATTTTGCCGTAGAAGCTGCTGTAAAATAAGAGTTACTGCAGTACTAAATAATTTTATTACATCGAATTTTGCGCAATTTTTACGGCAAAAAAACGCTGGAAACATTTCTGCCAGCAGCTTATGCTGTAAATTAAATGGATTTTTTTTTACAGTGACGGAAGTTGAAGTCAAAAATTCAAAAGCATTCTTGGTATCCTATGAATCAAATATATTGAACACTTTTATTTTGATATAAAAGCGTTATGATACAATACATAAGAGTAAATATATAGCAGAAACTTAAATTAATGTCATTTTCCGATGAAAATATTTTTCTCGTCTTTTATAGGAGCTTATGTTTATTCGCATGAGAATAACTTATTTTTCAAATACTGCTTTCAGTTTTCTCGGATTATTTGAGAAAGTTGAAGCAACAACCCAGTAAGTTATTTTCGTTTCCTTATCATTTACAGTCAACAGTTTCTTCCAATTGTTCTTTGTTCTTCAAAAGGAAAAGATAAAATTATCTTTTCTGTTATATAAATGATATAAAGATTGAAACTCTAATGCAGTATCGAAATTGAATCTCAAACATTCAAAAGATTTATTAACATCTTATGCATAAAATATAGCGAAATTTTCTTCCCAAGCAACTTCGTCGTTCCAAGCCCAAGCTCGCACTCTGATTGGTTGTTGTTCTCGGCACTGTTTTCACGAAAAATACTTCGCTCGTAAGTGAACGAGTAAACCTAAAACCTAACCTACTCATTCTTATTCTTTCTTCATTCTTATCCTCGTGGTCTTGTGCTCTTGTGGGTAAAAACTTTTAAAGAGTACAGCTTTCAGTAAGACACGTTCTATCCAATCCAATGCTGCAAGAGAAAAGTTACTTTGTACTCGGTTCGGAAGGATATCAAACTCGACGGAAGCATCTATCGCTACGCTAAGTATGATTATCGCCAATTTGCATGAAAACAGTGCCGAGAGCAACAACCATTCAGAGTGCGAGCATGGGCTTGGAAAAAAAATTACGCTAAAATATATCGAGCATCTGTCTTTGAATTTAAAAGTATTATGTCAACAAGAAATAATGCAAGGTTCGCAAACGTAAAATAATATTATTTTTCCCGATGAATATATCTATCCTTTCCTTTTTCAATCCCTAATGCAATATCGAAATTGAAACTCAAATATTGAAAATATTTCTTAACATCTTATGCATATAATGCATCGAGCATTTGTTTTTGGATTTAACAGCATTATGTCAACAAGAAATAACGCAAGATTCGCAAAATTAAAATAATATTATTTCCCGATGAATATCACTATTATTTTTTGATAATCTCTGATGCAGTATCGAAATTGAAATTGAAATATCGAAAACATTTCTTAACATCTTACTAATAAAATATTTCGAGCATTTGTCTTTGAATTCTAACAGTATTATGTCAAGAAGAAAAAACGGATGATTCGCAAACTTAAAACAATATTATTTCCCGATGAATATCTCTATTCTTTTATGATAATTGCTTATGACTATTTACATTGAAGGTACTCAGTTGAAGGAATCTCGAAAATACCTTTCCGTTTCTCATGTTTTATGAACTTACGAATCATTTAAAGTCATTTCTTCAATAACTATTTCTTCTCAAAAAATAAAATTAAGTTATCTCTTATAGAATTTATATAAAGAAGAGCCTTATGGGAATCGAAAGCCAAATATTTAAAAGTCTTCTAAATATCTGATGAATAAAATGAAGGGCGTGCCTATTTAATAAGGAGATTAATGATTATACAAAAGAACTACACAAATGCTAAATTCTTATGACTAACAGTTTTGTAGCTCAAAACCTTCTATATCGATTTTTCACCTCTAACTTGGCTACATTTCAATTAAAGCCATATCACACGGGAGGCTTTCGCTCAACTTTTCCCCCAACATAACATTTCAATGAGCAAAATTTGATTGACCTTGATGAAGGAGAGAATTTTGGTGGTTATTTTAGCTCACCGAACATTTTCCGTGTCGCCCGGGAAATGCTGAACGTTCAGTCAGCGCTGATCATTTGAACCACTAGGAGCGAAGCGAGAGTTCGAAGAACCTGTTCGAAGTTCGAAGAACCTGTTTACCGAGTACGCAGTGGTTGGGAGAACATGTTGTGTCAAATGATTTCTGAAATGTTTGTTGTTTATCATTCTATATGATACCGCTATTAGTCTGTCCGAGAACTTCGTTCGTTTTGAACACTGTTTTATTGTTTTCCCATGTAAAATGATGAGTGTTTTAAAAAAGCTACAAATAAATCTGAAATTTATTTTGAATCTTCAAAATATCGGTATTGAAATTCATAATTTTTAAAATAAATATACGGAAATGAAGGTATATCACGTGCATGGATTTCTCAGTGGTGTAAGCATTTCCATGGTGACAGAGATGACATTGGAGATGGTGTTCACCTTGACATTTCATGTCCACTATCGAGAAAAAGGATTTTTTTCAACATGCATGGGATTGTGTTTTTTCTCTGTGTTCCTGTTAGTAAAACTGTTAATCAACATTACTACCTTAACGCGCTTGTTACACTCAATGAAAAATTATGTAAAATATACTCGATAAGAATCGTGAAAAAAAATCATAAGTACACACCCTGGCTTACACTGCATTGTCTAACAAGACGTTTCTAGCCAATTAGAACAATCGGACTGTTGGACCATCTACTTTATTTGCGTAATCTGGCACCATATAACTTTTATCTGTTTCTCAAGATCAAATAGGTATTAAAAAGAAGAATATTTCAAACCGTTAGTGTTGTTAAATCAAAAGAGCTAACAAAAGGAAACTTTCAGTAGCGTTTGAAACAATAGAAAAATCGCATGGAGCATTGTAGGGATAAAGAATATTTGTATATTGAATTAGATACTAAGTAAATATGTATAAATTTCAGAAAAAATATTTTTTAACATTAGTTTTATTATTTAATAACCATACCTCGTACATCAAGTATTTGGTGTTTTATATAATAGTACAACGGCACAAAAAACTAGTCATTTGGGCCACCGTAATAATTACCCATCATTGATATGGATAACATAATATAAGAAAATAAAAGGTATGTGAACTATTTATAAAATGCATCGCCATTCCAAAACAAAATTTAAACGTATATTTAAATATTTTTAATATACGTAGTAATACTCTATTAAGGAATTGCTGATGAACCCATTTCGACAAATTATGTAAAACTCCTAACAACTAAAGTAGTAACGAATTTCATAAAATAAACATCTTTATAACTCCAAAATTAATAATCATATTAACTAACAATTTACTGCGTCGGATGAAGCCTCTCATTTCCAATTAAAATATATCTTTGAATTAAAATTTGAATAAAATACAGGGTCATGAAAAATCGAGAATGTGGTAAACAAGATTACAATATCTCGGCAAACAATAATCCGATAGACTTCGTTCTTTAAGCAAAATTTATATTTTTTTATTGCTTTTCACATCCATTTCTTAAACTAAAAAAATTCGAAAATTTTTATATACCTTTCATCAGAACGAATTTTTTGAGAATCCGAAAAAATAGTTCCGGAGAATCGAGGTTACTGATATTAAATAGGCTTTGTTCCATTTCTACATTCTGAATACATAGAAATTTTCAAGTCTCTATCTCAATTTGTTCGGGAGATAGAGCGTTTAAAGACAGACACAGAGACGGTAATTTTTTTTTTCTGAAACTATGTTTTTCGGAATCTCAAAAATCTGAAAAATGTAAATCCGCCAATTTTTTTCCGATTTTTAAAACGATTGCAAGATTTATCCTATACTACGTATAAAGGGTAAATAATAAAACAGAATCATTTTCTATTGTTTGAATAATAGCTTATGATGAATCACATGCTAAAAAGGCATTTTGATATATCATTATAATTTTTTTCTTTGTTTAAGAAACTTGATGCAAGAACCTGAAAGTTTCATTTTAGTTTCCAATTTTCTCCCGAGCAGGCAATATTGCTTCAAGTCTTGCAGATTAATGAACTTGATTGTTTGAAATCATAGTTTCTTTTTCCATAGAACAAAATCAAATTAGATATCTTTACATAAATTTTATAAAGTGTGTTATCGGAATTAAAAGTATAATTTTTTCAAAGAATTATTAATAACATTTGCAAAAAAATTATCGTTAATTAGCCTTTTAACGTAATAATCTCGATCATTTGTCTTTTAATATAAAAGTACTACGACAGAAGAAAAAAAAATAAGTCTAAGAAACTTAAATTAATATCATTTTCCGATGAAAATCATTTTCGTTTGTTTCATAATAGATTATGATTATTCGCACGCGAGGAGCTCATTTTTGATATGTCGTTATCATTTTTCTACCGATAGTTTAGGACGCTTGATAAAAGAACCCAGAGACTCTTTAGTTTCTCCTATTTAATGAATAGTGAGTAATGCCGCAGATTAGTAACATTTAGATTAATAAATTTATAGATAAATAAACTTCAGATTAATAATTTTATAGATTAATAATCTTCATTAATTAAACATTACCTCTAAAAGATTTTCTTTAAATGTTTTCTTTTCATATTGTTAAGCGGTTTTCATTACAAATATTGAATCGTTTCTAACAAATGTATGTACCCTCATGCTTTTTTCGTTAAAGGTAAACAATCACTATTTGGAGTCTAGCTATTTATTTTAAATGGCATGTTACTCATATATTATACCGGACTATATTGTGCTTTATGTTATATCCATGCCAAATTCCCAAAGGTGGTTCAGGAGTAAAATACATTTTTAAAATGCGATTTTGGGTTTACTAAAGAGCCCATACGGGTGATTCTAAATAGGGGACAATTTCAAAAATGAAATCTTAAAAAAATTACTGTTAGCAAAATTTCTGAAAAAAATATGTATTGTTAACATCGTATTAGGTATACTTTACATGTAGTCAGCAGAGCTAAATATTTAAAAATTAACTTAAAAAAAATAATTAGTATTTTTTGAGCCATGCAACAAAAGACCATGAGACAAAAACAAATTGCATGGAATAAATATATTAAGAAATTTTTATTTTCTTCCTGTTTAAATATTTTTTTCTACGTTTATTAGCCTTTCTTTCCAACAAATAGTTTCCATTTTTACATATATTCATATAAGGAGAATAAAAACATTACCAAAGAGCAAACTTTGTTTACATGAACAACATTCTGACACTAACAATGTAAGAAGCTGTCTTAGTGATTTTCTGACAGATTTAATGCATATTATAGGGATAATAAATGTAATACCTAAATTTATATGTAAAATTAAACTTTAAAAAGGATACAATATAAGTACTGGTTACACATATGCACATAGGAGTCTTTAGCATGGACAGAAAAACCATGCTAATGACACTGATATTTGTCCATGCCAATGACAAATTTTAATTTAAATAAGATTATGAGCCATAATATAATCACAATGCAATAGTCCTTTCTGGGGCTTTTTAAAACACAAAAGTTCTATGTAAATAAGTAAAATAAAAATTTTAACTATAAAATAAACATGAAAATTATTATCCATTCTAATGACATACAATTGATGTACTCGCCTAATATTCAACTTCTGTTCTTAAAATACAATACATGCTTTTATTTTCAGGCTGGAATAAAATGGCTACTTGTTGCCATGTAGAAACTTTAGATTTTCAAAGTTTTGTCATTTGTGAAAATGAAATTTTGATTAATAAACAGCTGTTATAGTATGACCTTGTTTTGAAAACAGAATATGGAGGACAAACTTTAATTCTCTTTTTATATAGTATAATTTTATTTTTAAAAAGAAATTTATTGGATAAATCCTCTCCTTGATTAATTTAAAGAAATAATAACACTTGTTTTATTTTATAAACATGATATTAACTCTTGAAAAAGCTAGTGTATACAAGGCACAGCTGCTGTGGACATCCATGCCAATGACATTTTAAACATTTATTCTGTTATTTTAAGGTGTTTTTAACTAAAAAGTGAGTAATTCTTGAGTACAAATAATGAATAATATTAAGACAAACATATCTAAGTATAACAACATGACAGAAAACCTCTCAATTTTTTTGTATGCTGAAAGACATAAATTGTCCCCTATTTTGAGAATCACCCATACACGTACGTTTTGGAATGGTAGTTACTCATAAAATATAAATTATCTTGAAGAATATTTACTAAAAATTTCAAATTTAAAAGTGGTAAAAATGTGTAAAAATAACTTTTAAAAAAACTTTCCAAATGGTATGATTTCTATTCAATCTCAGAAAGTACTGAACCGGTTTTATAAATATGTTAAAATAATCGAAATAACACGTGCTCGAACAAACTATATTTTATGTCGCTGTCGCTAGCCTAAAAGAAAATTCTGGAGAAAAAAACTTTCTAAAAATGCAATTTTTGTGTAACTGAAGGGCTTAAAAAATGAAATTTAGCGTATTAGTTATTTCTTAAATACAAATGCTCTCTAAGTACATTTCTTAGAAAAATCAAAATTTTCAAAGGGGCGCTAAAATGCGCTAAAAGTGTTCTAAAAAACTTTCTAATTGCCGATTTTTACGCAATCTCAGGAAAAGTAAAACCAAATTTAAAATTAATGGTTTTACATTGAGGGTGACAACCGTTTTATGCAGGAGTCCCCACTCCCTAGAGATTTCATGAGCAAAAAAAAAAAAAAAAAATAATTTCGATCTTTTCTGTTAGTGAAAGTCTTAGAAACGGGAAATTTAGCGTGTTAGATACTTATTAAATAAAAATTTTCTCTATAAATATTTCTTTTAAAAAATCTAAAAGGCGTGAAAATGGTTGCAAAAGCGTTTTAAAAGCGTTTCAAATTGTGCTTTCTACACAGTCTTAATAAGTACCAATCAAATTTCAAAAGTAATGATTAGAAATTTAAGGTGACAGCCCTTTCTCTAACATACGCTATATTTTATGCTGGTAGCAATTAGTTAAAAAGGGTGCTGGAGCGAAAAACCTACTAAATAATGTAACTTTTGCTTTACTAAAAGGCCTAGATACTTGAAATTATTCTTAGTAGTTACTTATTAAATATAAATTACGTTTAAGAACACTTCTTTAAAAAAACAAAAATAAAATGGGGTGAAAATAAGCGAAAAACAGTTCTTAAAATGTTCTAATTATCGTTTTCTACTCAATCTCAGGAAGTATAAAAAACAATGGTTGCAAATTGATCGGGATAGCCCCTGCTCTAACGCAGGCTATATATTTTGTTATTATCGTTGCTTCCTGGGCATTGTAGTAGCTAAAAATATTCTCAATTGTGTGTTTTGAGGCACATTGAAATTTGGTAGTTAAAGGATTCAAATGCTTTCTGAGAACCGGAGAAAAAGAATTCTACATTTAACAGTTTAAAGTGAGCGAAAATGTTCTAAAAACGTTCTAAATTAAGATTTTTATGCAGTCTCATTAAATACCAAACACTTTTAAAAAGGGATAGTTGCCAATTGGTGGTGATAGAAAATGCTCAATCATAAGTTATATTGTATGATGGTGCCACTACCACCAGAGGATTGCATTAAACTTTCTAAATTTCGATTTCTATAATACTGAAGAGGCTACAAACTTGTAATAATGCATGGTAGTTGTTTATAAATTATAAATGTCCTCTAAGAACTAATTCGAAATGTAATAAGAGTGATGTAAAGAGAAGGAGCAAAAAGCGTTCTTCTATGCAGCCTGAAGAAATAATGAACTGATTCCACAAGTTTTTATTTTATATCACTCGTGACAGTGTCTGACATCCTACAAAGACTGTATATTTTTTGCTAGTGTCACTACCATGTTGGGTTGGCAGGAACCACAAATGCTGTAGAAAAGTCGTTAAAAACTTTCTAAATTATGTTTTTTTAATATATTGAAATAACAAACCAATTTCGAAAGTAATGTTGGCCAATTAATGGTGATAATTGCCTATTTAACATAGGCATTTAATGTTGCTGCATTTCTTCCATATACCACGAAAAAAGTGGTAGACCGTATACTAGTGATAGTATAAGTAAACCCAGGGAGAGAAATCGAGAGCGCATAGAAGATGAAGAACACTCCAACATATGGTAGACAGAATATTTATTTGGTGTAGAGGAGCAAGGCTTACAATAAGTTGCTGGAAATACGGGGAGCACCATTTGCCCGAAGGCAAGGCATAGCGAAGCGGGGCACATCGCCCCTTTTTGCGTGTGTTACATGGCCAATGGTCCGATCAGAAGTGAGCTACTGAGGAAGGGAAGATGTACAGCGCTACACTTTTTTTTTGCGTCAAGGTTATGAGCATCCGTTAATGCTTAGCAACAGAGAATGCTAGGGTTGGTATAATATTGCAGTCCTGTGGTTTTTAAGGAGTGTCGACTGCATACGCATGTGTGCATTCATGATATCGAAAGAATTACATGCCGAATGATTCATAACATCTGGGAGATTTTAAAGATTAGCTGAGTGCATGAGAATGTTAACGGATAACCGAATTATAAACCACAGCTGGAACTTTTAACATGGAAAAGTATGCAGAAATGTGCAGATCTAAGGAAGACTGATATTCGGTTGACTTTTATTGTGACGCGAAAGGAATTAACAGATCTTTCTCAAAGTGATAAAAATCCAAAACAAAGAGTGGGAATGAAATGGTGTTTTTTATCATCTGAAAGAGGGTTTGTAAAGGAATTAATTTCACCTACAAAGTTATAAAAGGGAAAATAACAAAGTGCTGCATTATAACCTTAAATGTAAGAATATTAACTTTAAGTATTTATTTAAGGGGGGAAATTTCCAGTTAAAATTTTGAAGTTTCGATTTTTATTGTTTAGTTTCTAAAATGGGAGAAGACAAGATAACATGTGACAGAAACGCTGTCACATATCTCACTCCCAGCGTCGGGGAAAAAAAAACAATGTTTCCAATAAAGACTTTTTTTTTTTTTTTTTTTTTTTAGCAACAAGCGCCGCACATTTTCTCTATTCCAAATACATAATCATAACACTAAGTACATAAAATTGAAAGTAAAAAAAATTCATTTAAACATAAAACTGTATACATAAAGTATATTGCTTGCTTTTTGAAAAAATTGTTTGGATTATGCAAAATTCTTTTTTTTTTTTACTCAATTTATAAACGTCATGACTTTAAGCGCTTTTCAAAATGAACATGTCTTGGTGATCATTAGTCCTTTCAGTCCTAAGACAAATAATAAAAATAATTTTTTTTTTATATGTGCATCCGGATGACTTTAAAAAATATTTTATTCTGAAAGTGCTGGTACCAGCTTTTGTCATGACTAAAAAAAAATGTGAAGTTTAAACATAATAATAGCTTTTCAATACTTCACAGTGAATGCAAGCAAAAATTGAATTATATTTAGCACACAAATAAAAAATACACTGAACTATATATATGATATAATAAGTACTGGATATATAATATAAACTTTGATAAACAAAAAGTAAAAAAAAAAATTGTGCACACAGCACAGGACCTCAAAAAAAGGGATGCAAAGCAAGCCCATAGACAGGTGGGGCCCTAAATCTTGTTTTTTTTTAATTTGATAAAACAAGTATTATGGCGTCAGTATATGACTTCAGCCCTAGAGGAGGAGGGAATTGTGAGACTCACATATCACGAAAGTATATGAGTCCCTGCTCCCCCAAGATCATAATGATCTTCCAAGGAGCACACGTCAAGTAATCGAAAAAAAACTTTATTTGTGAATTGAATTGAAAAACAATTCAAGAGTATTCGATAACATAATGAAGTTGGAGACCTAAGGGCACTAATTTTGAACGGAAACCAGCTTCAGGGAAGGGGATAATTGAAAAAAAAACAACAAAAGGCAATTAAGAGTAATACAGGAAAACTTCTCATTATTTCTAAAGTACAACTGCAGCTAAATCAGAAGGTAAAAAGTATTTTATGTTGTTACTAACCATACCTATCAGCATTATACTAACCAGTTTGAAGTAAAAATGTAACTCATTATCTATTGAAAGGAAATGACTAATCTTTTATATGTGTAACTGGGGTGTGTTTACTATTATTACAAACAAAACTGCCTCTGACAAGATGCTTTCAGTTTTCAATTCAGGAAAAGACCTGTGTATGAAATAACTTGAGAAAAACAACTTACTCAACAATAAACAGAAGTGTAAAATGTAACTGAAGAAAATGAAGTAATTTTGAAAAAAAATACAACCTCAATGTGAAACGAAAAGAAGTTATGTGAAGAAGTTGTTACTTAAATTAATTATCTATTTGTTTTTTTATTTTTTTTTATTTTTTTTTATTTTTTTTTAACAAAGTGAAAATGACATGAAGAATCATGCCATTTACCAACAATGAGATGTAGAATTTACATTAGATGAACAAAACTACGTGTAAAAATCTTCATGCTGAGAACTTATGTGTATGAAAAGAGTATTACTGGAATGAAATTAAAACAGAAATGAATTTTATCAGCCTGATTCGAAGAAAAAAATGCAAATCAAAGATTCAATGCATAATTTTGATAGGAATAAATGGCTCTAGGTTTGTGAGGATAACACTGTGTATAAATGTATAACTTGATGAGCAAAGACAAAAACGCAGCTGCCAAAGCCCCAGAATGTGTGAATTAAGTCCAGTGACAAGTGTTTGACAAAAAAAAGTGATGATTTTTTTTAACTTATGCTATAAGAAACATGTAGACTGTGGTTTACTTTCTATAAACTAATGTGTTACATATTCTATGAACAAAGATGTGTATTTTCAATGAACTAATGTGTAAACAATCTATGAACAATAATTAAAACTTCAACGAACTAAAGTGTACATCTCTATGATTACAATGTAAAACAATGACTGAAAACATGTATAACATCACTATGAACTAATGTGAAAAAAAATCGATGAACTAATGTGTAAAATTTCTATAAGTAAACGTGTAAATATGCAATGAACTAAGTTGTTTATTCGGTGAACTAAAATGACCAGGAAGAAAGTGGTTTTTATTTTGTTTTAACAAAAATAAATGTAACTAGTTCCCCATGTACAACACGAATGGAAAGTAAAGCTATGAACTAGTGTAACATCAATGAACTAAGAATGTACGATGAACTCCTCTGTTTTTTTTTCTATGAACAAAATTCTCATGTGTACCAGGAACTAATACATTCTATGCCAAAACAAAAAAAAACAGATCTTTAAAATAATTGATGTAAATAATGTGTATTTATAACAATTTAAGCTTCAAAAGAAAAAAAATGCATGTTCCTAACAGCAAACAAACCCAGCATGAATGAGTGTAAAATTATGTAAAACAAAAACAGGTTTTGTCCGCAGAGTAAAATAAAAGAAAAAGAATATGATGTTAACGTGTACACCTTCAACAAAAATACCAACCGTGTGAACACAATCTAATGACCCACATCAGAAAGTTTCAACCATACATCCAAACCTTACTCAGGTAACTGCTTGCCGGCTAAACAGTCAAATGAAAAAGGAATCCTCACCAACCGTACACTCATGTGTGGAGCAATTTTTAATTTTTTTTGTTTATTTTTTTTTTACCTGAAAAGAATGGTGTAACAAAAATGTGAATTGACTCATATATAAAAAAACTAATAATGTACAACTACAAAACTAACAAATTGACTGATGAGGTAAAAGTAAACTTCTTCACTTTAATGTGACTTATTTGGAAAAATAACTAAAGGCTGTAAATTATGTAAATCAATTTTTTTTTCTTTGGCAAACTTAATTATTGAAATAGATGCAGTTGTATATTTTTTCTTTCCTGTTTAATAAATACTTTAAGAGAAGGGTAAGATTGTGCAAATGCTGGATGAAAAATATTAAAATTGGTATTGTTATCTTGATTATTTCTGATACAGTTTATGCATTTTGGTGAATTTGTACATTGAGTGTCACAATGTGGGAGAGCACATACAGGACAAAAGATATTATTAGGACATAGTCTAGCAACATGTTTGTACATTTGGCACGAAAAGCATCGCTTGACATTAATGTATACATCTACAGAGTATTCATTACCTTTAATGTTTATTTTTTGTTGCATTATTAATGTTTTAGCTGTGTGTGAAGATGTCTCAAAAACCCAATTGTATGGATCGACATGTTGCAATTTATATTTCTTAGAAAATTGAATATCAGATTCATTAATATGCAAAAGCTCAAACACTCCCAGTAAGATATCTGGTATACCACATTCTTCTGGCAAATTGAAAATAATAATTCGAACAGGTTTTATTTTTTTACATTCAGATGCTGAAAAAGAATTTTGATTAGAATCGCTGAATTTTGTAAGTGTCTCTAGTCATCGTTTCTGTCCTTTTGCAAATTATCCTTGTATATTTTATGATTACCTGTTTGTGTTGCTTTGTCTATTGTTATTGTGGATAGACTATCACTATTGCTCTTTAAATTCTCACCCTGCTTAGTCTCGATTGAAATTGTAGAAGTTTGTTTACTAGTTAACTCATGTAACCTTCAATAAGTTTTTTATTAACAATTTGTAAGTTATCTTTGTCACGTTTTAAGTCAGAGAATTCCACTTTCAGGATATTGAACGATTCATTAAGCGTGTTAAGATTCCACTTCATTTGCATAGTGATGTCTGCAAAATCTTCTAAGAAAGGGGAGTTGTTAGCTAAAATTTTATTTTGAAATGCAGCTGCCTCTTTACACATACTTTCTGTGTATTTATTTAGGGTGTCTTGAAAGAAATCTAGCCAAGGAGAAGTATAGCTAGGTTCATTTAGTTCAAGTGGGGGTTTGTTATCGTTAGTTGCCATATTACACAGCTGCTAGAATTTTTTTTTTTTTAAACAAACTATTATAACAGGATAAAGACTTCGAAAAAAACAATAAGTTTGAAAAACCAATCAAAAAACAAAAAAATTAAGGGTTAATTAGAAAAAGGGAAGAATGAATTTGCCCAGACAAGTCCAGTTAGAAATGACTGTTTCAAAATATTAGCACATGAGAAACCTATAATTTTACCTTATGTAAAATCTACAGTTATGTGCATAACTATTTTAAGAAAAACCAACTGGGCTTTCACTTGCGAAGGGGGGGGGGGCGGTGTCTAACTTTTATTATCTAAGATGTGTAAAATGTGAAAGCGAGAAGCTCCCATTTTTTTTTAACAAGTGAAAAAAATCAAGTGTAAGTAAATTAATTTTGTCTTACTATACACACACTTGCCTGTTAAGAAAGTGGATCACTGAAAAATGATTCATGGAAATTTTAAGCAAAAAAAATTACAGTATGCAGAACTATAAAAGGATAGGGGGTAATGGAAAGAAGAAAAAAAAATCTCCATACATATTAAAAGTACCCCAAAACTCAGAACGATTTCAACATGGACATCAAGTTTATAATTCTGACCCATTTAAATTAACACCAACTTTAACCCAGAAAATAAATGCATTAAAATTGCATTTTCTCTTATATATTTATTTTTGAAATCCCCCATTTTGTTATTTCAAGCAAAATTTAAGCAATTGTGGAAAAGCCAAAAAATGTTAGCAGAAGGGTTGCCCCTTCTTTAAAAAAAATAAATTATCAGTACATAAAATAAAAGGTAACGTGCAAAGTTGAGCGACTAGCTCAGAATATATGCACCAAGAGTAGAATAGGAATATTATCTAAAAACACACACAAAAAAAAAACGCAGAAAAAGTAACTAACTTCAGAATCATAATTATGAAAATCTGCATGCACATCACTAACACAAAAATACCAAATACAGCGTGAAAAGAGAAGATTGCAAAATTTTATGCAATGTTAACTAAAATTTAACCTTTAATTATTTTAGATTTATAAAAAAAATCTTCTCTGTTCATGCTGACACACAAAAATATTTAAAGTAAACTTTGAAATATTATTACATTTATACTGAATGAAGAATAATAACTAAAAAGTAAATTTATAGATGCTATACTATGAGACTGAGAGAAAAAAAATGTGCAACTTTAAAATATTTAGAACTGTCAAGGGGTCTTTTCATAAAATTACCCGTTCGTATTTTTAAAGCTGTAATTTATACTTATTATTACTTTCAACAGCTTCATAGGATTTTTAACTCCTATTTTTTTAATCTTTTCATTTTCTTTATGACAAAAGTTGTAGCATATCGTATTTCACATAAAAGCTATTTTGAAGCACACCTGAAGCTTTTTTTTTGTTTAATGCAGAGACTTATTTATTAATATCATTTTAACAGATGCACCGGATGATGACGTGTGTTATTTTTATCTTTTTATGACAGAAGTTGCCGTTTATCATATTTCTCTCACAAATATCTTGATGCAAATTAACACTTTAAAAAAAGAGAACTGGCAGCACAATAAAGATTTTGCAGGATTTTGAAGATTTTGAAGATTTTTACACGGCTAAACACCACTGGATGAATTCTTCAATAACTCACAAACTGTTGAAAACGAAAAAAAATTGACTTTGATTTAGTTGCACAAACATATTTCACAAATAAAAATTTTATGATATCTATTTTTTTTTTTTAATATCTTGAAAAGCTGTCTATTTAAACCAAAATCATGAAACCGTCACCACTGCACAGAAATGATCACTCACGCCACTGGTTATTTACACATTTCACTACTACGGAACACTCAACACTTTGAAGAATTTTACAAAGGCTGGTCAAAAGATTTTGCATGATTTCACAGGATATGAACAAACGCACAGTAAACATCAAAACACAATTTGTAGCAGCGGGGAGGAGAGACGACGATTTTTTTTTTCAGAACCAGAAATTTACCGATGGAAGCTTCACAGGCAACCGGGGGGTGAACGACCGATGAAACAAAACTCCGCGCTGAACACTTCTTATCAAGGGAAAGTGTTTTCGATGTCCGTATGCAGTGGCGAGACCATCCGGAGAGAACAGGCGATTTACGATTGTTTCCCATCACACAACGGCATGGGGGGTGATACTGTAGAATCATTTGAAGTTTCTTTAACGATCTAATTTAGGAGGGGGTAGTCCAATAAAGTTCTGCACTCCATTGTGCGCTCTCATTTTTGTTTATGTTGGAGCAATGGGCACTGGCACCAGTAATTCATATACTAGTGATCGTATAAGTAAATCCAGGGAGAGAAATCGAGAGCGCATAGAAGATGAAGAACACTCCAACATATGGTAGACAGAATAATTATTTGGTGTAGAGGAGCAAGGCTTACAATAAGTTGCTGGAAATACGGGGAGCACCATTTTCCCGAAGGCAAGGCATAGCGAAGCGGGGCACAGCGCCCCTTTTTTCGTGTGTTACATGGCCAATGGTCCGAGCAGAAGTGAGCTACTGAGGAAGGGAAGATGTACAGCGCTACACTTTTTTTTGCGTCAAGGTTATGAGCATCCGTTAATGCTTAGCAACAGAGAATGCTAGGGTTGGTATAATATTGCAGTCCTGTGGTTTTTAAGGAGTGTCGACTGCATACGCACGTGTGCATTCATGATATCGAAAGAATTACATGCCGAATGATTCATAACATCTGGGAGATTTTAAAGATTAGCTGAGTGCATGAGAATGTTAACGGATAACCGAATTATAAACCACAGCTGCAACGTTTAACATGGAAAAGTATGCAGAAATGTGCAGATCTAAAGAAGACTGACATTCGGTTGACTTTTATTGTGACGCGAAAGGAATTAACAGATCTTTCTCAAAGTGATAAAAATCCAAAACAAAGAGTGGGAATGAAATGGTGTTTTTTATCATCTGAAAGAGGGTTTGTAAAGGAATTAATTTCACCTACAAAGTTATAAAAGGGAAAATAACAAAGTACTGCATTATAACCTTAAATGTAAGAATATTAACTTTAAGTATTTATTTAAGGGGGGCAATTTCCAGTTAAAATTTTGAAGTTTCGATTTTTATTGTTTAGTTTCTAAAATGGGAGAAGACAAGATAATATGTGACAGAAAAGCTGTCACAGACCGTGAGACAAAAAGATTTGAAGCTCGTCATAATGGTTAATTTGAAGATGTAAGTTCGTTTTAAAAATTTGATTTCTAAAAATTTCAAAATTTCAAATGAACACCGTAATGAGCGTATGAAACGAGTTTAAAAGATTCAAAATACTTTATAAATTATAGTTTATTCAAAATTAGTTTTAATTTCTTGTTATTAATTTAAGTCTCATTTCAGCCTGATAAAGTGTAATAATAAAGTTTAGTCAAACTGTTGCAATATATTTTTTTTTTATTATTCTTAAAAGTATAATTTCTTCTAATAAAAACTAGGTATAAAAATATCATTTGACGTATTTCAACAATTAATGGTACAAAGTGGCGGGTTTTTCTAGTAATATTATATTTGTATTTTGAACTGAATTGGATAAATTACTAAAATAACGACAGTCATACAAAAATTGAATGTTTCAATTTTGTCTTTATTACAACATTTCCCTATTACAACCTATTACAACAATTTTGTACCCTATTACAGTACATATGATTACTAAAATAAAGATAATTGTGGATCCCAGAAGCCAAGGGGTATAAGTGACAAAATTGAAAAAAATGAGTTAAGTGCACAGGGTATCTGGAAATATTCTTTTTTTATTTCAGGTAAAGAAATATAGGTCATTTTCTGATTATTTGGTGCAGTTATAGAGATAAACCATTTTTTTCGAAAAACAAACAATATTGATTAATTATACATTTAAAGAAAATTGTACTCTATTTTTTTAACAGTTATTGAAATGAGAGTTCAAAGATTAGAATGCAACAAGCAGATGTTTCCTATTTCAATTTAGTCAATTGTTATTGATGTTCCAATTTAACATCAATTATCTTTAAACTCAATTTACTCCAAATCGACATTTTGTCACTTGTACCCCTTTGGCTTCTGGGCTCCTCAATTACTTTTATATGATATAGTTATCTGTAATTTGTGTACTTTATTAACTAAAGTGATACTGCTTTTTATCAAAAATATAAACTCTTTTATTTAGATTTATATTACATATGATGTGCACAGTTTCTAAGCATTTAGAAGTATTAATATGGTTAGCATAAATATTCTTATGTATCTCTGAACTGTATAAATGCTATTAAATTTTTCTGCCAACAACATTTACATAAAGAATTACATAAAATCTTAACACCGATAACAAACTGAAAATTTTATTGTTGCATCTAAAATTTAAAAAAATACCCTTTACTTGGAAAATTTTATGTAAATTTTGTTTAGTATTTTTCCCCTCATATAAAAACATTTATGTATTTTTCTAAATTCATGAATTTGTTGGTGTTGAGTAAATCTATTCATCCCTTTAAAAGTTTTTTGACTACTTATCGTTTTTCCTTAAAAATACAATTCTTGTTTTGTTTTTTTTTCAATTTATACAATAAGTTTTGAATTATTTATTAGAGGCAAGAAAGAAAATGTGTAACAGATTTCTCCATTTTTTATTGTCATTTTATTTTTATGTTACTAAAGAAATATTTTTTCAATAAATAATAAATGTAATAAGAAAGAAAATTATCCAACAGGCGTTGGTTATGAAACACTTTCCAACACAAAACTTTTTAAAATTTATATTTATCAGACAAAAAATGAGGTGAAGAAATAAGTAATTTTTAAAACAAATAATGCTGTAAATATCTATTTTTATCAATTTATGCTAGTATTCAAAATTCTGAATGAATTCTCCCTGTATATTTTTACGGAATTTATGCACACCACGTAATCCACTAAAAGTGAGAAAAGTTTAGAAATTCAAACTACAGCGGAAAAACGCACTTTCAGCGATTATGGAAAATCAGTGTTGCAACCGAATTATTTTGTATATCCCTGTAAATGAACTCTAAATGCTACACCCTTCATAATTTATATAAAACATATTAAAGTGTCCCTTCTTAATCCTTTCTAATTTGAATATGTTTTAAGTATTAAATATGATTAAAATTCATCTGAAAAGATTATTCAGAGTCACGAGTAGTCAGGAAAAAACACAATAAAAAAAGAGGAAATTATCAGAAATATTTTATAGAAAGTACTTCAATTAATATGCATGGATTAAAAAAACGAATTTGTCATTAACAAAATGCTGGTATTTAACACATTTTTGACTGTGTTTGTTCTTGACCACTCGCCACATTCATATTGTAATGGATTTATTTTGTGAATATTTATAAACAAACTATAATTACTATTTATTACATATTCCGGAGAATGCATTCTGTAATTGCTTTAGCAAGCATATCAAACTCATCAGGTATAAAATCTCAAATAGTAAAGTACATAGAAAACGATTCTTCTCATAGACCATAGTATAACAAAATTATTTTTCGGGTCTTTCTAAAGAGCCATAGGTACTACGTATTTCAATTTACATAGAGAACATTCTATACGGAACGTCGTTAACAAATAAAATTGCATGTTGAGTACGAATATATTTACGACGTTGACGGTACGGAGAGATGGACGTGTATACAGATAAACCGAATGTTTAACCTCTTCAAACCTGAGCATAAAATAACTCTACAAATATATATTTATTGCTTTTGCATAATCGAAATGATATCATAGATGACAGAAAGAGTCATTTTTATGAAACCAGTACTTTAGGGGACTGGTAATTTAGGTTTACAAATGTGAATGTAAAAGTACTAATCCCCTTAACTTTCAGTATTATCAATTTAACTATCAGTAATATAATTTTACGCAATAATAAAATTAAGCTCTTTAAACAAGTAAATGATCGGCAAATCCTCAAAATTTTTTTATTTTAAAGCATTTAAGTTAAATAATCATGAATATTTCTTACTTTCTTGGCCACAATGTCTTGAAGGTATTTTCGAAACTCGGATGAAAATAATATTTATTATATGAAGTAATATTCATCAGTGCTGAAATTTATGCGTTTTGATTTAAAGCAAAAAACATTCAGCTCTATAGAAGTAAAGTAAAAATGCAAAAAATTCCAAAAGTTTAGTTTTTATCAGGAAAAGAATGGAGGTACACATTTGTGTACCTCAGATCTGAAGAGGTTAAGGCTTTTTTGATTATAATGGAAAGCGTTCGAAAATGAGAAAGTCAAATGTAGGAACCACTGAGTAACTCTAACTAGGGAATGTTCTCAGATGTATGTTGTTGATTTTTACCGGTGTGGAATCAAAAGAAAGATCTTATCATGTACATTAAAAAGTGCAATGGAACTACCCGTCCGATTACAATCCTTTTCGAAATATCAGTACTTGAAGTGTGAATGAATAGATAAATAAATTGATAGGCAGGTATATAAATTGTTCGCAAGTCAAGCCAACTTAAGATAAACATTTTACTTTATACACTATATATGAGGACCCCAGAAGCCAAGGGGTACAAGGGACAAAATTTCGATTCGGAGTAAATTGAGTTTAAAGATAATTAATCTTAAATTGGAACATCAATAACAATTGAGTAAATTGAAATAGGAAACATCTGCTTGTTGTATTCTGGTCTTTGAACTCTTATTTCAATAACTGTTAAAAAATAAAGTACAATTTTATTTAAATGTATAATTAATCAATATTGTTTGTTTTTCGAAAAAAGTGGTTTGCCTCTATAACTCAGCAAATATAAGAAAATCACTTATATTTCTTTACCTGAAATGAAAAAAGCATATTTTTAGGTCGTCTGTGTATTTAGTTTATTTTTTCCAATTTTGTCACTTATACCCCTTGGCTTCTGGGGTCCTCAAATACAAACAGTTTATCCATTACGTCATACCACACATTTGCCGAAATATTTGAATAAAATAAGGGGCTGGAAATAATAAAAACAGATGGAAAAACCCTTCGAATGCAGCCATACGTGAAAACTTCGTAGAATGAGAAGTGCCTGTTTAAAAGAGGGGAAAAAAGCAATGTGTGGGTATAAGGGATTTTGCTTATAGCTCGGTAAAAGGTATTGACAGGAAGATTAAAAACAATGCATAGAAATTTTTAACTTGCGAACAACTTATATACCCGCCTGTCAATTTATTTATTCATTCATTCACACTTCAAGTGATAATATCTTTAAAATGGTTCGATTTGGACGGGTAGTAACTTTGCACTTTCTAATGCACATGGCGATATCTTTCTTTCGACATCACACTCGTGCAAATCCACAACTTACACCTGGGAATGTCTCCTAGTGTGTTATAACTACACATTTACACATAAAAGCATAGTTACTTTCTCAGCAATACTTTCTTTAATTCACGGAAATTTCCTAGCGTAGGTTATGAAAGTATTTCCTTTAATAGATGAATATCCGTTTCTTTTTTGCTCCGTTACACGATGTAAAATAAGAGTGATTTGAAGAAAAGGGGACTAAAGTAAAATTTGCTTACCTTAGGACCGAATCTTATTATTAAATTATGTCTTTGTGTTAACGTATTTTGACCACTCGGCTACAGTTGCATAGTTGTGCAACTGTATAAATGTATAGTTGCAGTGTTTAATAAATATATTCGTCTTAGATAGAGATGATTTTGATTAATTTCTTTAATAAAAACAGAAAAGTGTCCGGGTAAACTAATGGCACTGAGCTCACAAGCTACTTACACTAATTGTATATTATATTCTTATTTCAAAGACTAATGCCCTTCAAAAAATAACGTAAGGGGGATTAGCTCCCACATTTTCTCTTTCTTTATACTTAACCAATGAACCTCCAAATATAAACAGGGAAGCACCTCATCAGAATAAAAGACTCATTCATCTAAATTAAAGGGCGAACCGTTCCCCACTTTATACTGAATCAATGAGAATGCAAATCTAATCAAGGAAGCTTCTTATCAGAATAAAATGGTATAAGAAATTTCAAGCAAATTGAATAGTTCTGAAGGAAAAAGCCTTTTATTTAAATTAAGAGGTATTTTCACCCCCCCTCCCCCCCACACACACACCCGTTCATATTTAACCACTTAAACCCCAAAACTAATTTATTTTAAAATTTTATTTTTATTTTTATTTTTTAATTATTGATTATTTGGCCTCTAATGTTTTGAAATTGATCTCAAGAATTCTTTATGAATTAGAGCAAGTCAATTAAAACATATTTGTGAACGTTTTGTCTTCTAGAATATATTGAAAATCCTCAAACTGAACACAAAACAATTTAATGTTTATTATTCTTATTATTAAAGGAAAGCAATAAAAGCATTTTGGACAGACTTTGTACATACTGCTTCTATTTAAACAGCACTATTGTATACCCAAAAGAAACCAACTACATTTATTGGAAAATATGTTTCTCTTTTGTTATTTTTAATGTATAATTCATATTCTAAAAATGTATAAGTTAATTTATGGAGGAATTTAAGTACGAATTTATTTGAAAGACCTCTTATTTTCCTTGAATTTCGATATCGACAGAAAGACCGGATTCTAAAAGTATCTAAAATGTATACGAATGCACTAAGATGCTAAAATCATTCAAAATCATTCAAATGTTAAAATCAAAAGAGCAATTCATTTTTATTTTTCGTAATCTTATCCTATAAATAATATTAATAATAAACATACTGAATCATAATTATAAGACAAAATCATAAAAATAGTAATAATATGCATAACATTCACTTCATATGTATAAAATTAGACATAAGAGAAAAAGTGAACGCATCTGAAATTGCAAATTCAATATAAATTTTCACAATTGACAGGGATGTGAATTGATAGAGAAATAACTGGAATTTGTCCCTATACCTCCAGACTCTGAAAGTTACAGAAGTGTCATTTAGCATCAGCTAGTTCTTTCGAAGTTATTACTTCAGACAACTTATATGACTTTTCTTCATATAAATCCTGCCTTTCAGCGACAACAAATTGTTCCAAGAATACTAAATTGCCGTGACCAGCAAAACTGGGAAATGAGCCATTGCTTTCACAGAGAAAGAAATCACGCAAACTTCATATAAAATGAAACTTTTGATTGATAGAAATAATAATTGTTAAAATTAAATATTTCGATATTTTTATTACATTTATTGCCACACTTTATGTAAATATCTTTTGAAGTCAAAATAAATAAAAACCACAGATTTTTCTTCTTTTTAGTTAGCCTTTTTTGGTCTGGTGTACTATTAATAGAAATGTCTTTTAATGGGGTATTATTTTGTATAAAAAATACTTTTGCTACTATTTACATGTAGTAATGTTATTATGTATCTATGCATTTACTATATGACTTCATTTATGTTTAGGCATTTAGTAAAAATAATAATTTTTATTACTTGTTTAATTCTCTTTGCGCCGATTGCGATCATTTTATTTTAAATATATATTTCACTCTTTATTAATTTAAAAGTCACTTTCCTGCTAAAATATGTGCTATAAAGCGCAAAAAGTTGTAGAAAGTAGCAATATAATTTAAATCTTACACTGTAAAAAATGTCAGATATTTCTGAATGTATAAAAATGTACTGTAATCAAAAACGAGGAAGGAAACAGTAACATCTTCTTACTCACCTAAGGTTTCGAAAACCGTTCCTTTACCTTTAAAAATCCCAGAAAACTATTTGTTTTAGAAATTTAAACTAAAAATTTATAAAAATTAATTTTTCTTAACTGCCCGTCCTTTTCAGAAACGTTTCTAAGTAGCTTTTACAGACAATAATCACTTTTCTCAAATCAAAATATCACTTTTTCGGATGCTACCAATTCATACGAAAATGTTTTGATATTCAGAGAACATGTTTAGTAAACAAAGATACAATTTTAACAGTATTAACATTAATAGGAAAATTAATATTGTTTTGCTACAATTGCATGCACAAAATCAGTTATGCAGCTGAAAGTGTTAACTTGAGAATTGATAGAATCCAAAAAAGTGATATTTTGATTTGAGAAAAATGATTATTGAACTGTAAAAACTACTTAGAAACGTTTCCGAAAAGGACGGGCAGCTAATAAAAATTAATTTTTATAAATTTTTAATTAAATTTCAAAAACAAACCGTTTTCTGGGATTTTTAAAGGTAAAGGAACGGTTTTCGAAACCTTAGGTGAGTTAGAAGAGGTCACTGTATATTTTCGTTTTTGATTACAGTACATTTTTATATATTCAGAAACATCTGACATTTTTTACAGTGTATTGTAATAAAATATTTTCTAAATATCTCCAGAAATTCTTCCTCAGTCTATTGACATATGAATATTAATTGAATAGTACGCAAAACAACAATATTCATTATCTTTCAATGAAATTTTCGTTAAACACCAATTAATTTATATGGATAATTAGTTCTTCTTTACGTTAAAGTAACTTCTTAACGTTAGATCTACTTAACATTAAATTCTTCTCAACGTTAAAGTTAATATTATTAACGTTAAACTAACTTTCTCTAAAACCTGAAAAAAAAAAAATCGGACCCGAAAGTGTTAACACCTGTAATCACAATTATATATTCATATACTTATCAATTATTTTGATATTATATCATTTCAAAATGAAGTCATATATGCATGTCATTTTCAAGAATCTTAAAGAAAATTCAGATATTTAAATTTAGTGCATAAAAACTAAATTTTAGATGCTTTATAATAAATTTATTTACATTTTACATCTGTAAGAATAGTAATTTGTATTGTTTTACTTAAAATTAATAATTTTAGTATTATTTCATAAATCGTTTATAATATATTTATTAATATTGTTTAAATTCTATTCCCCTACCACTGCAAGATTTAAACTTCTTTTTATCATTTTTTTTTCTTTTATAAAACATTTCATCTTACCAAAAATGAAAGCAAAATATTTTATTTACTTGTGAAAATGTAAAACTATTCACTGGCACTTACTGAAATATTTTTAGAATGTTAAACACATTTTTGTGAAAGATATGTTATATTGCATACATTCTGCACAAAAGTATTAAAATTATAATGTTAATAACTGGTATCAAAGGAACATCATCTCTTAGAATACATTTAGTATCTGTGAAAAAATGATACTATAGATCTAAAATATTATTACGATAAATAAAAGTATAAAAAATATTATCAAATTAAATCTAAAATATTATCAATAAAAATAAAGTATTTTTAATTAATCTGGAATATCTGAAACAATACTACTAATACTTCTTCAGGAGTTATAAAGTCATTTATGTATGAAAAGACACTAGTTTGTCTCTGAACTATTAACAATCATCATCTTTTGACTGTCAGCGTCTTCCTATAACTTTTTCACCATGCGAACAGGTATATCCACTCAATAACTTGAAATTAAAATCAAGAAGTTAAATTGTGCTTAATACTAACAGGCTTATATGCCTATATGTAATTATACATATATATAGTATATATGTGTATATATATATATATATATATATATAGAGAGAGAGAGAGAGAGAGAGAGATACTGATGTCATGTAAGAAAAAACATTTTTTGAAAGAAATTACAGATTAAGCAAGAAATTTGCCCTCTTGATGGAAATTGTAAATTCACATTCTCTGTATAATCACAGCTATTATATTTGTTTTAAACCGATCTAAAACTTTACACTGACAATGTTGATTTAAAACATTTTCTTTCGTGACAGCAGATGCATCTCCTGTTATAGAGCGCTTGCTACTGAACAAGAAATGCTTCGGTACAATAAAAGTTAAGACAAGGATGCTTATAATGGCTAGGATTCCACTTTCAAATGTGGATACGATTAATTTATCTTTCGTATACAAATTAATACCGCTGCGCCCATATTCCAACAACCATCTAAATCATCGTGACAGATCGCAACAGCTTCGGTGGAGAGAGAATAAAATTCTGGATGAAAAATTAAACTTTTATCTAGAGACTATCAAACTTTGATGTTATACTACATAGTATATTAAAGTGTAAAATACTTTCGAAACTCTATTTTTAAGTAGGATATATATAAAAACATTTCTAGCATATATCCTATGGAAAAGGATTCATCAGGAATAACAATTTTTAACTAATCTAATATATATATATATATATATATTGTGATTATGGTACTATTTTGCACCAACAAATGAGTCTATAATTATTATTTTTGTCTATACTTACATTCAGTTAACTAACCTTATTAAAATACTCTCTTTATTTTAAATTTTTAACAGCAACTTATATTTATTACGTCCCTTGTATTTTACAGCAGATAAAATTAATCTGGGAGCACTGCATCGCGTAGGCCAAGTTAACCCAAGCCCTACGCAACCTATTCTGCTTTTCTAACTATTTAATCTATGGCTACTTTTTCTGTGAAAAAGTTGGGTCGACACCAGAATATTGCGGTTGAAGAGTACAATAAAATCAATCTTTTTACATAAAAATTCTCTTTTATATTGTAAATCAATATGTAATATGATAATTCAATTAATTTCTATCAAATTGAACACACACTATTAAAAATCGGTAGCTTTTGCCACATTGTCACGCCACCGCTTTTATAGGAATCAATTACTTGACTATATTACGGAGCAGTCTCATTGGTATATCGACAATTTCAATCTGGAACAAAACCTAACATTAAATATTTATTTTCTATCACAGTTAAAATTAAATTTCAAAATAAAAAACCTTAATTATTATTATAACATCTGCTTTTTAAAATTTTTATACTTTGTGCTACTCAAAATAAAAAGATAAAAACCATTAAAAAATTAAAATAGCAAAGAAACAATTATGATAAAATAATTAAACAACATAATAATACAATTTTAAGGACGAATATGCTGAATTAATACAATACTATCATATTCTCAATTAAAATATTTGGAAATTTATGCTATGAAATAAAAAACTCACAAAGATTTTCATGCATTACGCTAGAAAAGATAATGTAAGCAAATTTATAATCATCGGTTATTCAAAATTTAAGATTTGTTATTTTATTTGAACACAGAAATAAAAACTTTAGCAATGTTTCATGTTTTACTCATTTATTTACTAGTTTATTTATATGTGTTGAAATTTACACATACTATTAATCCAATTTTTTCCTTTTTGTAATTTTTAAATTATTACAGAACACAGTAAAACAAATACATTACAATACTTTCAAACTCAGCAAAACAAAGTACTTTATATAGAAATTTAAAAATGTATAAAATGTTGAGAAAAATGCTACACAAAAAAGTCAACGTATGTGTGTCTTTTTACTTAATACTAATCTTTTTACTATATTATAGATGTAGAAATAACTAATCATTCCTATACTCTACGAAAATTATTCAAATAAGGAAACTCCTGAGAATATATCAATTTGTGCGCTGAATCACTGTAAATACATTAAATTCATATAATATTCCAGATAATTTATTTCTTGCTAGATGTCATTGTTTATTGAATGAAACACAGTGCATCTAATATATTAAATCTTGAGGTATCGATCTGCAACCTTCTTAGATATTAATAATATAGGAGCTATATTTGCTTTTAGAATCAGATCGCCGAATTTATTGATGTAACTTTATAATATTACAATTTAATGAAATAAAGTTTAACTTAAAAACGTTTCTTAGTTGCATCTCTTTACTATATTACATTTATTTTTTGATTTGTGCAAATAAGTATTCAAATTGAAATGGTAGATGATGTTAAACTAAAGCAACTGCTTGTTCCTATATTTATTAAAATGTTTCCAGCAAGCTCATGTATAATGAAAATACAATTAATGAATTATTTTATTTATTTTTAATGTAATACTTAAGCTTTGTTTGAGTTAAATACACGATGTAAGGAAAAATAAGTTTTTCTAAACATTAATAAGAAGTTAAAAAAAAAGACATATAAATTTTTCAAACAATTTCCGTAAAATTATTTGTCAATGTAACAGCTGTTAAAGTAAAGTAATTATATGTTCTTATTAACCCTTTACACTTGTAAATAACACGCTGAGTGCCATGGTGACTGACACTGAGTGTTCCGGTTACATGACGTCCGTCATCGATGACTGACATTGTAAAGTAAGATATTCTATAAATTTAAAATAACGTTTTATTTAAAGCTATTAATATATTACTTCAATTAAAAACTCAAAAAAAAATTTTATGAGAAATATTATGATCAAAACTAAATTGTAATGTTATGTTGTTCTCAATTGATAACATTGAACAAGCATGCAAATTTCTCCTTTAACGCGTAGAGAAAAAAATAAGATTCGATTTTTTTCAATTTAATTTATTTTTAGTTTATTTTTACTTATTTTTAATTGCGTTACACATTTAAAACTTAAATTATATTTTCTAATTAAATTTGCTTACACCACTTTTACAGAAACGTAAATATTTAAAACACATATATTTCTTATTGTATGTTTTTTTACTTAATACTAAACATTTTGCTACAATACAGATATAGAAATACACAGTCGATTCAGATACGCTACCGAAATTATTCAAACAGTGAAACATATCAATTTATATCAAATAAACTATATTAATTTATGTACTGAATTCTTGTATATATATTAACATTATACAATATTCCAGATAATTTATTTCATGCCAGATGCCATTGTTTAATAAATGAAATAAAATGCACAGGATATATTAAATATTTCTAGAGGTATCGATCAGTAAAATTCTTAGATATTAAGGATATAGGAGTTGTAATTGCTTCTAGAAAGGGTGATCAAATGAATAGGTACGAAACGATATAAAAACGTAGCAGTTAAATATTTGCAAATTCCGCCATGAGAGAACGTAGCCAGATATATCGCGATGCGATTGGAGTCTCTGACTGAGATAGGGGCATGCGCGGGTGCCCGCATGAGCAGTAGAGAGCAGAGGCTCTTATCAAAAGAGGCGTCCACGTGATGCGGCAGTCCGTATGAGTAAAGGATGGCGTTCGCGTTGCAAAATTCGATCACTGAGAAAAAGCGAGGTTTTATCCGATTTCTGATAGCGGAAGGTCAGAAACCAACAGCTATTCATTGCCGGATAGTGACAGTTTACGGGGAGAAATTTGTCAGACAAAATCATTTGACATTAATCCCCCTAAACTGTCACCATCCGGCGAAGAATAGCTGCCAGTTTCTCACCTTCCGCTATCAGAAATCTGAGATAGCACCTCGCTGGTCCTCAGTCGTCAAATCGCGTACGCCATCCTGTCCTCATAGGGACTGCCGCATCATGTGGACGCCGCTTTTGATAAGAGCATGTGCTCTCTTCTGCGCATGCGGGCGCCCGCGCATGCTCCGATACCAGTCAGAGATTTCAATTGCATGCCGAGATGTCTCGCTATGTTCTCCCTTGGAGGAATTTGCAAATATTTAACTGTTGCGTATTTACATCGCTTTGTAACTTTTCATTTGATCACCCCTTGTAGAATCAGATTGTCGATTATGTTGGTATAATGTCATACAATTACAGCTTAATCAAATAAAATTTCTCTTAAAAACGTTTTCTAATTTCACACCTTTTCTATAATGCATTTATTTTGTGATTTGCGCAAAGAAGTAATCAAATTAAAATGGTAGATGATGTTAAAGCAAAGTAACATGATGATGGCAGCATGTAAAGTGTTATGTACATACAGGGTGAGTCATAAATATCGAAACAATAGGCTATCTCCTTAAATATAGCCCCTAGACCCATACTTCCAATTGCAAAGTTTCATAAAAAAGGTGAATTTTTCGATAAGTTGCAACTCCATGGGGGGATACATTTTAATAAATACGATAATTAGATAATTTTTATATACCTTTCATCAGAACGAATTTCTCGAGAGTCCGAAAAAAAATAGTTCCGGAAAATCGTGGTTACTGATATTAAATAGGCTTCGTCCCATAATTACATACTAAGTACATACACAATTTCAAGTCTCTATCTCAATTTGATCGGGAGATCGAGTTTCGGTTACAGACAGACTGACAGACACGCAAACAGACGGACGAACGGAAGGCAATTTTTTTCTAAAAATATGTGTTTCGGAATCTCCAATGTCTGAAACGTGTAAATCCGTCAAAAAATTGTTTCGATTTTCAAAACGATTGCAAGACTTACCCTATACTACGCATGATGGGTAAGTAATTATTTATAATTATTATTAATTATAATATAAATTAATTTGAATGTGATTAATCTCTAATGGTGACATTCTAGAGAAAAATGTTTAAAAATATTCAGATCTTGCTGATATAGAAGAGCGTACTTTGGATACAGTACAGTGGTCGAAATCTTTGTGTTCCTGTAAATATGCAGGGAGTAATTTTTATTATTAAGTAGTTTAATATAATTAAAACACGTCCCAAACAATGTTTCCCCGTATAACATTATTTAGTGGAATACATTTGTGTGGCCCTGTAATTTAATAATAAATATTCTCTGCATCCCAGTTTGTACAGAATGTAGATTTTAGTACAAACATCATAGATTCATGTCAATTATATTATGTTCAAATGAGTGTAACACCATTAAAATGCATTTGAAACATTTTTTCCCATTGATCGTAATGTAACAGAATACTTTTGATTGTCCCTGTAATTGATCTATGCATCCCATTTTCATAACATTTGAAATGACTCGACAGAATTATGTAATAAATATACATTTTAAATTTCAAACGATTAAAATGCCTTTGAAACTTTTTCCCCATTGACGTAATGTAACGGAATCCTTTTGATTGTCCCTGTAATTGATCTATCCGTCCGATTTTCATAAAATTTGAAATGACTCGACAAAATTATGTAATAATTATATATTTTAAATTTCAAACGATTTGGCTGGATAGTTTTTGCGTTGTTATATGCAGACGGACAGATGGACAGACAGACGGACAGACAGACGGACAGACAGACGGACAGACGGACGGACTGAGCGACAACAATAGGTGCTACGTATTTACATAATTACGAACGCATCTAAAAAGACGTCAGTGCGAAGTCTGGTTCTTCATTTTTTTTTTTTAATTTTTCTGACTGTCTGAGTGGACTGAATCAATAAGTTCCATTGTAAGTATTGTTCGTCTTGATAGATAGTATCACGTCTCAACTTTATTTGAATTGTTTACGAACAAATATATTAAACAATATCTGGTAAACGTTATAGCAATTATTTCTTAATGTATATGCCTATCTACCATGCACTTTTTTAAATGTAAAATTTTTTATCTAACACATATGTTTTCAGTCAAAACAGGGAATAAAAATATGAACTCATATCAACTTTTAAGGGGGTTTTAATTAACTTTTCAAATTTAGGCAATGTTTAGTCAAGTTTTAGTAAAGAATTACGTTATGCCAAAACTTCTATAACGAAATGCATTCAATCCATTTTTCTTTTTTTCAACAATATGCAAGCAAACCTGTTACTCGTTTTAAGGAACAAGAGATTTGCAATACTTGTTAAATGTACTAAAATATACCAAATTTTGTATAAAAAACATGATTTTTAATAAAATTGTCTATTTTTCAATAAACATTGTTCTTAAATTAATATATTCAAAATTAGAAGCTATATTTTGCTTCAAAACATATAAATAGACGAGCAGAACCTGCTTATAATTTTTTTTTTCACTATCTTGGTAAATGTTTAAGAAATGAGATTTCTTGTAAAAGTTTACAACGAAAAGCACTGCTTTCCAGAAAACAGAAATTAAGATTTTGATGTAGTACAAAAATTTTGTGTAACGTTGACAACTTTAAATTCCACCCTATTTATATATTTTTGTAACTTTTATATTTTATATTTTATATATTTGTTTATTAAAGTGTATTGTTTACTTTACTGCGGATCTTTAAACGACCACTTCTGGTATCAGAAAGCTTTTTTCCGGTTTATATTTTAGACTATATCTTTGCTTAGAATTATCACTGAAAAAAATTTTAGGCATTTTTGTAATCCTAAATATTTGAATTTTAGTTTAAAAGAATAAAAATCAAATGTAAGTTTTCACGAAATAGAGATTTGAGGATAGCCACATACCTTAAATAGCTGAAGAAAGAAACGTAACTCCAATTGCAAAATGTATTAAAAATACATAGCTTTTAAATTTACAAATTATTCTGATCATTAAAATTCATAATTTAGTTTTCACCTTTATATTTAAAAAAAATTATTCAATGTCTAAGAATAATATATATATTTTTTAATGAATATCCAATATTTTACAACTGAAAATTCACATCTTATGGTGCATAGAACTTTATACATACGAGTATAGCAGGGTTTTGCGGCATAAATGCGTTTGATATTATTTTTATTTGCAAACAAAAAAAAAGTTGAAAAAGTTGAAAAATAACAAAATTCAAACTATATTAAAACGATAACTTAAAAAATGGATTTTATTGAACTATCATGTTTAGACGAAAGGCGACAATTTTCCGTAAATGCAATTTACATGGCAAAGGCTTTGTCATCAATGTAGAAAAAAAAATTACTTTCGAATGGTCTATATTAAAACTGATATAGCCTTCTTCTAAAAATATAATTCCATACCTTTTCTATACAGAGTTCTCAAAATATAAAATTCATTTTCAAATAATTTAAATCAGTTTTAATTTAACCTTTCACATTATATGAACTAGAATAAAAAATTATATTTTATGGATAAAATGTCAAGAACTGTTTTGAATAAAAACTATTTTTTTATAAATTACAATTTTTTTTTAATTTACCTATATCTACTTTATAGAAACGTAAATATTTAGTAACATATATTTTTTAATTGTGTGTTTTCTTACTGAATACTCCCGACAATATATCAATTTGTGTGCTGAGTCACTGTAAATATATTAAATTTATACTATATTCCAGATAATTTATTTCTTTCCAGATATCAATGTTTAAGAAATGGAACAAACTGCATCTGATATATTAAATCTTTCTTGGGTTATTGATCTGCAACCTTCTTAGATATTAAGGGTATAGGAGCTGTATTTGCTTCTAGAATCAGATCGTCGATTAAATTGATGTAACTTTATAAAAATACAGTTTACTCAAATAAAGCTTAACTCAAAAATGTTTCCTAATTTCAGCCCTTTTCTATAATACATTTATTTTTTAATTTTTGCTAATAAGTAATGAAATTGAAATGTTATATGATGTTAAATAAAGTAACTGTATGTACCTATAATCATTAAAATGGTTTCCGTGAATTGATTTATAATCATATTGCAGTTAATTAATTAATTGATTTATTTTTAATGTGAATCTTAAGTTTTATTTCTCATTAATATAGAATGTAGAGAAATAACAGTTATTCTAAACATTAATAAGAAGTCTAAATGTATATACATTTGTCAAAGTATTTACATAAAATTATTTGACAAAGTAACAGTTATTAGAGTAAAGTAACTATACATTGTATATGGTCATTAATGACCAAACACTCGCGATTTTAGACGTTTTGTTAAATATCTAGAAAAATACATGAGTAGTTATTCCGAAACTCTGGATTGTAAATAAAATAGTACAGGTCAAATATTTTCGCAAAGAATTTTTCCCGAAGTTCCATAGGGAACTGTCAACAAATTGAAAAAGAACAAAGATCTTATGGATAAACCTGCCAAAACTAATGTAGCCAAAGTGATCAAATTGTAGATTGTGATTAACTGTACTGTAAAAAAAATTCAAGAGCTTACTAAAATTTTTTTAGTAATTTTGTATTCCACAGATTTTTTTAGTAACCATTACAAACTTTTTTTTGCAAGTGAAACAAACATTTTCTTTGTAAACTGAACAAACGAATTTTTTGTATAACTAACTGAAAACTTTTTAGTATGAGCCACCAAGCAAATTTTAGTAATAGCTCCAAAATTATTTTTAATAACCAGTACGTGTGCCCGAAGGGCAGGAGCTTTCTTCGAGCTGCATCCAGTGGGTAAAAAGACAGACTTCTGAAGCGGAAGCTTTTCGGCTAAGCCGCAATAGATGGCAGCACCAAACATTGCTACCGTTTCCAACAGGAATTTCATAATCCCTTTATTTAACGAGTAATACACTGCATACATTCGGTGTGTATTTGGTGGTGTCCAGCATCGAACCACTATGACCACTAGGCTATCACGGCCACACCAAGTGAGTTTTAGTAATAGCTATTAAAATTATAAAACTATTAACTCTATTCGTTGCTAGCTTTTTTCTTGTAATTCTTACATATTTTCTTGTAACCGAGTAAGATTACTAAAAATTTTTTTGTAATTGCATGGACTAAATTTTTTTTAGTAGATAGATCCTTTTTTTTTACAGTGTGGTTTTTGTAGTAAACTGCGTTTGATTTTAGTATCATAGCATGTATACCCATAAAGAAATTATATCAAGTTTTTTGCTTATAACTTGCAGAGAACCTAAAAATGTTTTTTTCGAAAATATGACAAAGAACATTGTACAGAATACCCTGTGATCAGAATAAAAAAGGAATAAATGCGTACACGCATATGCAGCGAAGGAATATTTAGTAAACCTGCTCATTTTTCTTGTAATTTTTATTATTTATTTTTATTCTGATTAAAAGGATGTACAATGTTGTTTGTAATATTTTCAGAAAAGAATTTTTTTTTAGTTAATGACTCTACTAACTATAAGCAAAAAACGTAGCAAAGCTTATGACTGTTTCAAAAAAGTTTATTATTGCTACGAGCACACATTCTAGCCTCATAAAAATGAACACAGTTTATTACAATAAGTCACTTAATCATACTACATTAGTTTTACTACTACATGCTTTTGCTACATTAATTTTGACAGGGTTATTCGAAAGATCTTCGATTTTTTTCCACTTACTGGACGGGTGGTACCCCTATGGGGTTTCGGGGGGAAATCTTTGCGGAAGTATATGACCTATGCTATTCTGTTTACACACCTAAAATTTTAGAATAATTCCTCATGTATTTTTCTAGATATTTAACAAAAGTCTAAAATTGCAAGTGTCCGGTCATTAATGGCCATATAGTGTATATACTGATATCCACTGACCATTTTCACCCGTAAGTAATGTTCAGTCAAATTAGACATAATTTTTCTTTCTGAAATTTGTTTATGACATCAGTAGTAAAGGAAAATAACTTATGTCATACAATGAAGGCCTTCATATAGGTATACTAAAAAAAATCTTTAAAAAATACAGAATGTTCTTCTTATGAGGAAATATACGTTTATAAAAAAATTTCGGCGGAATCTCCATACAATGTCAGTAAAAATAAATACAAGTTTCGTTATTTGGCGATTGTTCATCGGTTGGCGATGGAATGCGATTTCAAAAAATGCTTGTTTACGTCAAATACACTTAAAAGAAAAAAAAAGCAGAATGTTAAGTTTGTTTAGATAAATTTAACACAAATGACTTTACTTTTGTCAGTTTTAGTTTGTTTTATGTATAATTCTGTTTATCAATATTTATATGTATTTATATTCAAATTTAATCATCCAAATATGCGATTTAAAACGAAATGCACATTTTAAAATAATTAAAATTGTTTCAAGCTCAAAGTACAATTAAGCTTTTTCCATTCTACTATGATTTTTGAAAACGCCTGGTTTTTATTTTTGAATACGCTTAAATGTAAAAATTTCTAAATTCGAATTTAGAAATTTTGGCGTACCTTGGACCCAATCCAAGGTACACCAGTTTTATTAGGTTCAAGGTACACCACTTGACACTTAAAAACAAAACTTCCAATCATGATGTTATGATTAGGCCTAACTTTATTTAAAGCCTATGGTGTAGTAGCTAGAACATTGCTTTATTATGCATAATACTCATTTTAAAAATTACATATAATTTGGTGTAAAAATAGCACAGAAATTTCTAAGAAAAATTTACTTTTTAAAGGTGAATTTCCTTTTTTTAAATAGTACAATTAGTTGAGCTTCTAAAGAAATGCCTAGAACTTAAATGAGACCTCTGGTGGCAAATATTTAATATACAAATATTCTTCTTTGATGATCTAAATAAGTAAAGCTAGAATTAGCATAGGTCCGAGGTACACATATGTCCAAGATACACCACTCTCCACTATAAAATTATTTGTAAAATAATATGGGAAATAAAGCCCTTTTTATTTGGATTCATCAGACAAATAATTGCTTAACGCGATGCGTGCCACAGTGACTGACACTGAACATTCGTTAACTCCCCGTCAGTCAACCGTGACTAACACAGTTAAATATATAAAAAATAAAAATAATATGTTATTTTAAGTGATTATTAAGAAAGTATACTTCTGTATTTACTAAAAGTTAAGTAATTTTTAAGTTAATTCTCAATAATAACTTAAAACAATATAATGATTTTAGTTTTATGCCTTATTTTAGAGTGTCAGTCACCCGTGACTGATGCGGCACTCAACGTGTTAACCTTTACTAAATCTTTTTCATTGTTTTTATTCATTTTTCATCGATATCGTGAATGGTTACTACAAAAAAAAAAAAAAATCAACAAAAAACATCATAATTAAAATTTTAATAATGGTTAAGGTAGTTCTTGATTAGATATAAGTTTTATAAGTAGAGTTCAAATTCACTCATAACATAAAAATGCAGCATTGTTTAATACCTATAGCAAAATAAATTAATAGAGCTTCAAAACATCAAATATTCTAAAAAGTATGCATCTAAAATGTACTCAATCAAAATCGCAAATTGTCTTTTACTTTTGATGTATTGTTTAAAGTTTCTATGTTTATCTAAAGAGAGAATCTATTGCACTTCATAGTTCTCTGAAACAAAATTCAATCCTTTTATTTTATGACTGATTTTGAGACGATTTTCACTTTAAATTTCTTGTCATATTTGCACACACTAATACTTTCTGAATGTATACTTCTCTTCGAAATACTAAATATAATTCATAATGAAACTGACATTTAAACATGAAGAGAAATATTAGTAGATATGCATGCACAGTAAATTTAATAATAAAGCTTTTTAGTTTACCATTTAAAAAAACAATAGAGTAAATATTATTTATTATTTTTGTTACCACTATTACAAAATCCTTTTTCATAATTTAGCTAATTAGATTTTCTTTTTTTGTATATTTCTCCGAAAAGTATTTTTAGTATCAAATACAACACAAACAAGAACGAAAAATGGTGCGTCAAACTTTAAATTCTGAAGCATTTCCTAGCACAATCAGAATACCATAACAAAACTTCATGAAATATTTTTAATAAGTGACTGTCATATTACTAGTTAAAAGTAGAACCAACAGAGTGAAAAATGTACAAACGGATAATCGAACCCGGAATCATTGGAATAGCGCTCCAATTACTCTACTATTTATGCTACGAGAACTATGCTCAGCTTGATATTCTCACTCATTTTGTTCGCAAGGCTATAAACTGCAGCACAAGATGGAACCGTCCACATGAATACACAAATGTGTGGTTTAACATGATACACACGAATAGACACAGTATCTGTGGACACATTTGAAGTAATATTTTTTTCAATGCATTGAAAAACTACTCTAGTAGCAAACCAATATGGGTCCAACGTTGCGCCATAATTTCATTAATTGGAAATATTGCCAATAAAACGTCAATATTGCTCCAATATTGGGAAGTTTACATTTTGCTCTTATTTAGCCAATATTTGCAGCCAATATTATGTCAATATTGGGTTTTTATTGGAAATATTGCCAATAAAACACCAATATTGTAAAAATGTTGGCGTTAAATTGGAAATATTTCCAATGAAATCCCAACATTTAACCAATATTGGCGTTTTATTGGCAATATTTTCAATGAAACCCTAATGTTGGCATAATATTTGCTGCATATATTGGAAAAATAAGGGCGAAATGTAATTGTTTGGCTACTGGGGTAGTTGTTGGGGGGGGGGGGACACCGTTATACTTACCCATCATGGATATGCATAATATAAAATATGATAATAAAATGCGTGTAAACTATTTATAAAATGCACCCCAATTCCAAAATAAAATTTAAATGCATATTTAAATAGTTTCAATATACATGGTAATGATCTATTAATGAATTGCTGATAAACCCATTTCGACAAATTATATAAACCGCCAAAATACATAACTAATATCGGATTGCGTAAAAGAAACATCCTTATAACTCCAAAAATAATAGTCATATTAACTAACAATTTACTGCGTCGGATTATGCGTCTCATTTCCAATTAAAATATATCTTTGAACTGAAATTTGTATTAAATACAAGGCCATAAAAAAATCGAAAAATCTGGAAAATAGGATTACACATATTTCGGCAACTAATAATCCAATTGTCTTCGGTTTGAATGCAAAATTTGTGTTATTTTATTGTCTTTTACGTCCTCTCCTTAAAATAAAAAAAATTCGATAATTTTTATATACCTTTCATCAGAACAAATTTCTCGAGAGTCCGAAAAAAATAGTTTAGGAAAATCGAGATTACTGATATTAAATAGGCTTCGTCCCATAATTACATACTAAGTACATACAAAATTTCAAGTCTCTATCTCAATTTGTTCGGGAGATCGACTTTCGGTTACTGACAGACACGCACACAGACGGGCGGACGGAAGGCAATTTTTTTTCTAAAAATATGTGTTTCGGAATCTTCAGTGTCTGAAACGTGTAAATCCGTCAAAATAATTGTTTCGATTTTCAAAACGATTGCAAGACTTACACTATACTACGTATGATGAGTAAGTAATTATTTATAATTATTATTAATTATAATATAAATTAATTTGAATGCGGTTAATCTCTAATGGTGACATTCTAGAGAGTAATGCAGTCAGAAGAAAAAATGCGTCAGTGTGAGGTCTGGTTCTTCCTTTTAATTTTTAATTTTTCTGACAGTCTGAGTGGACTGAATCAATAAGTTTCATTGTAAGTATTGTTCGTCTTGATGGATACTATCACGCCTCAACTTTATCTGAACTGTTTACAAACAAATATATAAAAGAATATCTGGTAAACGTTATAGCAATTATTTCTTAATGTATATGCCTATCTTCCATGCACTTTTTTAAATGTAATTTTTTTTATCTAACACATATGTTTTCAGTTAAAACAGGGAATAAAACTATGAACTCAAATGAACTTTTAATGAGGTTTTAATTAACTTTTCAAATTTAGGCAATGTTTAATAAAGTTTTAGTAAAGAATTACGTTATGGCAAAACTTCTATAACGAAATGCATTCAATCCATTTTTTTCAACAATATGCAAGCAAACCTCTTACTCGTTTTAAGGAGCAAAAGATTTGCAATACTTGTTAAATGTACTAAAATATACCAAATTTTGTATAAAAAACATGATTTTTAATAAAATTGCCTATTTTTCAATAAAAATTGTTCTTAAATTAATATATTCAAAATTAGAAGCTATATTTTGCTTCAAAACATATAAATAGACGAGCAGAACCTGCTTATATATTTTTTTTCACTAGTTTGGAAAATGTTTAAGAAATGGTATTTCTTGTAAAAGTTTACAACGAAAAGCACTGCTTTCCAGAACACAGAAAATAAGATTTTGATGTAGTACAAAAATCATGTGTAATGTTGACATCTTTAAAAACCACCCTATTTATATATTTTTGTAACTTTTATATTTTATATATTCGTTTATTAAAATGTATCGTTTACTTTACTGCGGATTTTTAAACGACCACTATGGTATCAGAAAGCTTTTTTCCGGTTTATATTTTGGACTATAATTTTGCTTAGAATTATCACTGAAAAAAATGTTAGACATTTTTGGAATTCTAAATATTTGAACATTAGTTTAAAAGAATAAAAATCAAATGTAAGTTTTCACGAAATAGAGATTTGAGGATAGCCACATACCTTAAATAGCTGAAGAAAGAAACGTAACTCCAATTGCAAAATGTATTAAAAATACATAGCTTTTAAATTTACAAATTATTCTGATCATTAAAATTCATAATTTAGTTTTCACCTTTATATTTAAAAAAAATTATTCAATGTCTAAGAATAATATATATATTTTTTAATGAATATCCAATATTTTACAACTGAAAATTCACATCTTATGGTGCATAGAACTTTATACATACGAGTATAGCAGGGTTTTGCGGCATAAATGCGTTTGATATTATTTTTATTTGCAAACAAAAAAAAAGTTGAAAAAGTTGAAAAATAACAAAATTCAAAATATATTAAAACGATAACTTAAAAAATGGATTTTATTGAACTATCATGTTTAGACGAAAGGCGACAATTTTCCGTAAATGCAATTTACATGGCAAAGGCTTTGTCATCAATGTAGAAAAAAAATTACTTTCGAATGGTCTATATTAAAACTGATATAGCCTTCTTCTAAAAATATAATTCCATACCTTTTCTATACAGAGTTCTCAAAATATAAAATTCATTTTCAAATTATTTAAATCAGTTTTAATTTAACCTTTCACATTATATGAACTAGAATAAAAAATTATATTTTATGGATAAAATGTCAAGAACTGTTTTGAATAAAAACTATTTTTTTATAATGCTCAGCCGGGCATGTTTTGAAAATCCAATCATACAAATAACAGAATGGATAATGTCTTTGCGTTTAGTTGAATATGCAAAAGCTTTTCTATTCAACGAATGTTGAATTCGGAATGTATATCCTGTTTTCATTCAAAACTTCTAACTAAAGTAGGTTCTCATTTGTTTGGTAAATAAAGGAATACAACTTTAAAAATTCAGGAGAAAAAGGTTGATTCCGGAATCTACATTTCTAAAATATTTTTGCTATAAAGGGCTAAAATATCTCTATTTAGTAAGATTAAACTTCGCGATTTAGTACGTTTCATCTTTTTATTTATTTTTTTGTACATTTTAGTTTTATTTATTTTTTTATTCATTTACTTTTTTACGGAATGAAGATGTCAGAATATACATTATATGTGTATATTATGTTAAGAATGAATTATAAATTAGAAATTTGATATACTTCAATAATTATCTTCCTGAAAATCTAAAGATATCCAATAAATAAAACTTATATAATAACCATTCGATATTTAGCCCTTTAGGGCCCGGGGTATTATTAATAGTACATGTCTTTTCATCGTGCATTGTTTTGTCCTAACTATTACTATACTATTTTCAAGATTTAAAAACGATAGTTTAAGGCTGTACCTATCTTATTAATGTTTTTACATTTAATAATAACAGTAATAATGAAAGCTTCCTTAATTCTCTTCGCCCCGTAAACATTTCCTTTATTTTTTTAGTCCTCTAGCATTTGACTGGTTCGGCTCAGTTGAAAGAGCATTGGCGGCCTCAGCCAATACATCCCTGGTTCGAATCGTGGCCCGGGCTTTGTTCACCCACTTGAAAAATTACATCAATCATAAATCATTTACCTATCGATTAATAGTGTTAAAAATTAATCTAATTGAATTTCATAAGCAGCAAAAATTTCTGCAATTGCATATAAAAACCTTCGATTTATTCTGTTAAGTTGATCCAGAGTATCAGACAACATTGTGGAATTGTTAAGGTTAGTTGGGTGAATTAGGCCTTCGATATTCGTCCGGGATTGCTCAGTTGGTAGACCATTGGCGACCTCAGCCAATATATCCCTGGTTCGAATCTGGAACGGAATTTTTTCACCCGCTTTAAAAAATACATCTGTTATAATTTATTTACCGATAGATTAATTGTATTTTACATTAATCTAATACATGCATATACATTTACTTTACGAAAAAACTTTAAAAGTGATTTATTTAACTGAATTTTAATGAATTCCCTTAAAATGGTATTAAATCGAAAACAGATATATATTTTCTGGTTAAAAGACTCTTACTTCAAATGTTATATACTTAAGTATAAATAATTTCCCTTACCACATAAACATCCTGTGAAATTTCAAACTTCTGTTTAAATGAGCATCATCACTAGGAACATCAAAGAAAAAATAAAGTTTTCACCCATATTTAGTTAGTGGTATTCCTTACTATTATAGGTTCATCTAACTTATTTAAACAACTAAATAACAAGGATTTATGAAATTTTAAATGATATCATAAGTAATAGAACAAGATAGATAATATAATCTATGCGTAAACATTTAAACAATATAAAACTGTAAGGGAAGCTAAACTTAAATTTAATAATTGTATTTTATGTGAACTGCAGACCTTTTTTTTTAATTTTAAGTATTTTTAGCTATGTAAAATAAAATACAAAGAGCTAAAGCAATTTCTGTATTTAATGGTAGCTTCAGTTCCAATGATAGCAATATAATTTTAGGTAAAGTGTTTAATATGTCCAAAAAAAGATTTAACTAAGAAATATCTTTAATCAAAAACTTTGAAAAGTTCGTTTGTTTTATATCTGGTTATGAAATACCGATTTAAATAAAAATAAAAATTACATTTTGTAAATTTCAGAGAAGCAAAAATAACATTCATTTCAAATAAAACCAGCTGGCAAAGACAATATAGTTTTTCCTTTGTATATAACCTTTTACAAAACAAACAATAATATTTTCTTTGATCCCTTTCTGATAAAAAAAAACCCGTTACAAGATTCTTTAAGTAAATAATGCAAATTTATTGATTATAATAGGGTGGAAAAAACAAAATAAAACGAAATGTATATTAAAATAATTTCTGCATTATATTCATGTTCTATTAATTAATCATATTATCAAATAATATATTTAAGTTTTTTGTATTGTTATTGTTATTATCATGATACCTTTAACCATGTCAAAATTCAGAATGGCATTGAAAATTTATTATATGTAATTCCGACGTTTTTGGATTGGAACATTGGAAAAAGAAACTTATCAGGGATTAAAAATGCAAAATATATTAAAAGTTTTATAATTTTATTAAACAATGAGATATTAACAATTCCACGTACCTTTATGCATTTATTGACTTTTAACTTGAATATGAAATCTAGAATGAAGTTTTATGATTCATGGATTAAAAGATAATCGACAGTAATTTAAGTTTTAAACAAGTTTAAATTTTTACTTTTTCTTTCCTATCATTAATTTTTGTTTCTTTATTTCTTTCTTATATGAGCCCTCGAATGGAGACTTTAATTTGAAGCCCTACGGTGAGGAAACCATCGTACAAAAAATATTTTAACGATAGGAACAAAAGCAAATTTTGAATCAGTTTTAAAGTTTAAATGAAATATACTGTACTTGTCGTTTTCTATTGTTTTAAAATTTTCTCAAGCGAAGATGCAAATGTTTACAGAATTATATCTTTTTAAAATCAGTGTTCAAAGGTGATTTATTTTATATTTCTCAGAAGACATATTTAGTTGTTTATATGTATAATATTTTATTGCATACTTCACATTTATTTTTTAATCCATTTTACTATTTTCAATGATTTAAAACATGCTAAGTGAAAAGTATTTGAAACAATAATAAAATGAAAAATTTCATTTTAAAAAAGGTAAACGTTGTTTTTTTCACTTTAATTTTTTATAAAAATAATGTTAGAGTTCATTTTAAAAAAGTAAAATTTTATTTTTTATTTATTTTTGCCTTTTTTTAAGAAATAAAATTTATCTCAGATGTTGTGATACGCTAATCTTCTTAAGAATTAGAATATATATTAAAATGCTAATGAATTATTATATTCATAATGTAGATTTGATATTTTCTATAATATATGCTATAAAACAGATATGTGCATAAAAGTATGTATATTAACTGTAAGTTATATTGTAATTTTGTATCCTAATAAAATACGATTTAGTGAACAAATTATTTCAATCCGAGATGTCACTAAGTATACGCATTTTAAAATTAGAATAAGTACAGAAATTCAAAGTTTTGAAATTTTTTAACATTGTAGACTCGACTTAAAAATATAAGGAATAATAAGTTTATATGTAGATACCCGTCATCTATTATTTGTGTTACGGCCAATTTTATTAATCGGTTATTATTAACAATAAGTCGTTATTACTAATAATGATGAAATGATATCGAAATAAACCGAATAGTATATTAAATGTATGAGAATTTATTAAATTAACCGTTTATTATTAACAATTACCAATCAAGGTTGGTAAATATAATAAATTTCAACTCGTTGAGTTTGAGATTTTTATTTTGTATACATTTTTTATAAATATACTTTGCTAAATGTATGCCTTTCAAAGCTGTATAATTCATACTTTAGATATTTCAATTTTTAAATTTTTATTTAATTCATTAAGTAACTATAAAAATAATCTTTTTAAACTGTATAGTCTTTTATGTTTTATTAATATAACACTTCTTTTGATTTAGTATTATTGTCTCTTAACAATTATTTTTGTTATTAGATTCAAACAGTTATGATAATGCATATTTTTGTAAAGTATATATTCCTTTTTAAGCTTAATTAAGCTTATTGACCGAACATCGTCGGTAATTCTTAATAATAACCAGTAAATTAGATTAATATGTAACATTTATCAAATTTATTAAAAGACGTTGTTATTATTGATAATTAACGAATTTATCAAATTAACCGTAACATATATATAAAATCAAATGAAAGCTTCCTTTCGGACATGTAAACTAATATTTTGTTTAAAATTCGAATGATAGTAATATACTTTTCAGAAAATGTTTTAGTATTTAACATATAATTTTACAGTGATTAGTTACAAAATTTTAGGAGAAAGTCCACATAATCAATTAAAGCCGATTACATAAGATTATATTTTAAAATATGTTTTACGAGTAGTATTTTGATGAGACTTGCATTGTTCGTTATACAATATTTTATGAAAAGATTTAATATATTACATATCGTTCTACTTTTCTCGGTTAAAGAAGTATAATGGAAGTTCTGTAATCAGGTGAAACCGATTATAAAATATTAGCTTCACAGAAAAAACTGCTAGGTTTTATTTTGATGAAAATTGTATACTTAATTAGATATTACTTCAGGAATTCTTTTAGTTTATAATATCGCTCGTGTCAAATCCGACTGTAAAAGTTGAACAAAAACATTGGTGCTTAACATCCTGAATTTTGTCGAACATATTATAAAATATATCAGATCAATGTCTTTTGTATTGTTATCATCAGTGGAGTGGGGAACTCCAGATAAATGTCCACATTATTAAAAAACACTGTGTCGAATTAGCTGATATATTTTGTTTGAATAAGTGTTCATTAGGAGTAACCAAAGAGCACGGAGGGAGAAACCTTCTAACAAACCAATAATGAGAGAGCAAGCAACCGTAAATTCCGTAAATACTGACAGGTAAAATTAATAAAATTGAACAATCGAAAATTGTAGATGAAATTAAATAAATGAGGTTGATTTAAATGGAGTTATAGTGTGCTTCATATGAAATAATCTTATGTTTCTAAAAGATCATCTAAAAAATTTTCGATCTCATCTTTTACAAATCGATAAAATTTCATATTTGAAATAGTTTGCAGATTGATATGTAACTATTTATACATTTTTAATTCATATTTTCAATACTTCAGAATATAACATTTTATTAGAAACAAATTTACTAATACAAAGTTCAATTTAATCCATATTTAAAAAAAAAAAATCCCTGTTGGCGTGGCCTAAAGGCGGAGGTAGATTAGAGGAGGATAAGTGCTCATTTCTACAACATAAAATAAAATTTGATTAGAGATAAACCCAGTTTAACAATTTTATTTAGCCGCTGTTAAAGAATTTTTAATTTCATTTCTTCCTTAAGAGTTGGTTTTAACAGAATCATCTTAAACACAATTAAGCTAAGAATGCCCACTTTGACAGAATTTTTTAAAATATATTCTGACTTTATGAATAAATTGACCAATACGAGAACTTATATAGTTCCTAAATAAAAGAAAGTGTCAATTGAATGCGTTTGAGAACAAAATTAAATTTAAAAAAGAGTCAGAAAATAAGTAATTTGTTATTTGAATAAATCTTCAATTCTTTACTCACGTTCACTTACGGATTCGTAAATTAAAAATAATATTATTTTCCGATAAATATCTATGTTCTTTCTTGATAATCGCTTATGACTATTTGCAATGAAGGAACTCATTTTTCAAATGCTGTTACTTGTGTTTTCGGTAGTTTAAAAAACTTGATGCAATAATCAAGAAAATTCGTTTCGGTTTCATATCTTTAATGAGAAGAAAATATTGCTCCAGATTTACACATTTTTTAACTTCATTGTGTCAATCGATAGTTATATGAAAGGAAATGAAACAGAGATACATAATTAAGAAATGATATAGAGATAACTTTCTATTTTATGATCGGATTTCAAAAGTATAATATTCAACAGAACTTTTAATATATTATGCAAAAGATATATCGAGCATTTCTCTTTGAATATATTAAAACACAAGAAATAGCAGAATATTAAGAAAATAAATTAATATCCTTTCCCCATGAAAATTCTCTATCATTGTTTGATAACAGTTTATGACTATTTGCATTGGAGGAACTCGTTTTTGAAATAGTGTTAATTGTGTTTTCGGTAGTTTAAGAAATATTAATAATTATTAATATTATTTAATATTAATAAATATTTTTACCGCTTTTTACCGTTAGGCATTCATCAATATACCCGTGCTTTGCAAGTACCTCATATAGTTTTATTTTGGGTATCCTGGTGATGGAATCCGTTGTTTATAATTGATTTCATTATTTAGAGACTGCAACGGAAACAATTTTAACTATCGATTAATATATATTTTAGAGCAACAACCATAAGCCTGTATTTTTTAATCCAAGCGTTCTCGCTGTTCAAACAGGTTTTAAAAATAATTAAAACGTAATTTGTAAGCACGTGTATCAAACAAAATAATGAAACAAACAATAAAAAAAGTACTGGCACCTATCCCCTTATTTTTCCTTTTTATCTCTTTCAAAAACAATTGTATTGAGGAATTTGACAGATTTAGATTAAAACTAAACTATACAAAAACAAAATGAAAGCGCAGTGGTCGGTCCTTTATGTCCTGTCTCTGCGATATTCTGGCTATGGATGTACTACAGGATGTTTACGGGCTTGGAATGAAAGATGAGATTTTGATGATAGGTAATAATTAATATTTCTATTAGTAAACAAATAAAGAATACTGCCCAGTTAAACTGATGGCATTGAGCTCACAGGCTACAAATACTAATTGTACATTAAAGCCTTATATTTTCAAGGGTTAATTCCGTTCGAAAAACAATTAAGAAGGGGAAACAGCTCTCCCCTTTCCTTTTTTTTTTATACTTAATCATTGAACCTCCTATACTATCAAAGACATGCTTTATCATATAAAAAATCTATATCCAAAATTCAGAGCAAATGAAATAATTTTTAATAAAAACCCATTTAGCATTTATATAATTTAAAAGGAGTTATCCCCCTCTTTTATACTTAACCATTAAACTTCCAAAACTATTCAGAGATTTGAACGAAATCTGAAAATTCTGCTTGAAAAACCCATTTATATAAATTAAGGGGCGGGGGCATTAGAACCCCTGTTCCCCCTATTTATACTTATTCAATGAACACCTAATAACAGTCACGGAATCGCCTCATCAGAATGATCCTAATCTAAATTTTGAACGAAAACTTAATTCTGCATGAAAATCCCATTTATATCAACTAAGGGGAGGGCCCTGAGCACCTCCGTTACCCCTCTTATACATATCGAATGAACTCCAAAAACTAATCAGGGAAGCGCCTTGTCAGGATATACCTACATACAAAATTTCAAGTGGATCGGATATTTTTATCACGAGTTATCGCGTTACGCACGAACGTACGAACGAACATACATACAGAACGGACGGGCACATCAGCTCTCAGGCTATGATAGCCTGTGAGCTAAAAATCCAAACTATTAATCAAACTATTAAAAATCAAAACTATTATTTTAATAATATTTGGTGCGCATAATTTCCTTAGATTACTTTGACTGCTACATTAAAAAACTTCCAATACTTTCACAAATATGTTCGGAGTTTTCAACCGTGTTATGCGTTTCCAAACTGAATTTTATAATGCAAATTTGAATACAAGGCTGCACAAAAAATTCAGATATTTTTCTGGATAGAGATAGTAACTTCCAAAAGTATGTTATGTATTTCCGAATGATTAATTTATAATCTATGCTTCAGGAATCCTTTTTCTTTATTTCTTATTTTACATATTAAAATTTTATTTATTTATTTATTTATTTATTTATTGAATGATGTGATAAAAACATTCTACAAATTTTATTATTGAAATGTCAGAGTTAACAACTATCTGAAATTTCCTTAACCAATGAAATTAATTTAACCCATTACCCGTTGGTGTTGCCTTCATGCAGCAGACAAAATAAAGGCACAAGATTAATTTACTTATCTTCTTACCATTATTTTTCCATTAAAAAATTAGCCTTACTTGTAGAACAGATAAGGACACAAAAGGATATAAAATAGGTATACATATACATACAAAATTCAGACATACATAAGAACACAAAATTTTAAGATCAAAGAAAGCAAAAAAAAATTTTTTTTTTTTTTTTTTTTTTTTTTGAATTTGCGGTGGTTATCGCCATTCAGCTCAAAACGCTAAACACCTCAATCTCATAGTTTTGGCGGTCAATGGGTTAAGTTTAAGTTTTCTTCTAAAGAACAATTACGGATTTAAATTAAACTTCAATTTAAAATATTTCAAGAAAACGAGTTTTCATCGTCACATTCACTGATAAATTATTTCAGATACTTTCTAAGATAAACAGTTATTGTAAATAAATTTATTGTTAAAATTTTATAATATTTCTAGTCAGTTTCTATAACTTAAAAGAAATATCTGTCTAATCATTCTCAACTGCTTTTTAACAGAATGAAAAAAGAACTAAGAATAAATGCAATAAATTTATTATGTTCAATATCAGAGAATGTTTTTGACGTTTTCAGTTACGAAGTCAATAAATCCTCGGCAATTCATTGGTTTTCTTTGAAAACAACAATAGCCTTAACCGAAAAACAATTATTTGTTATAAGAATTAAAATAAGTCAATGGACTCTATTCAAACAATCGTTTGTGTTACAATAAAAAAATTGCTTGAAATAATTGAGACTGTTATTTTTTAACTTTCTGTTTTTTTTATTGGAAATAAAAACAAGCGTTTTCTAATTATTTGTGCAGTATTTCTAATAAACTATCAAAGGAAAGTATTTTGTGTGATGCAAAATATATAAAAAATATGATTTCTAGGCTATATATATACCCGTATACAAACTTATATATATACCCGTAAGACATTGCGACGTCACGGCGACGTCGTTGTGAAGTCATGCTGTGAATTTGTGACCGTCGATGTGACGTCACGTGATGTCGATGTGAAATCACAGTGACTAAAATGTGAAGTCGTTATGGCCGTTTTAGAGCTTGTGTGTGACATCACATTGTGGCCACTTTGTGAATCACGGTGTGACGCATTTGTGAAAAATGTGTCATTTCTGACTATTTTGGTATTAGCATTGTGACGAAACTGTGACGAAAGTGACAATGCTTTCAAGTTACATTGTGACGAATTTGTGAAATACACGGTGAGTTAAAAAAACATGAAACAAACTTTGAGGGGGTGGTAGAGCTCACTATAAGAAATAATAATGGCACAGAAATACATGACTAACGTGACCCATCAAGACGCTACACTAGTCACTAAAAAAGGACCCGGATGATTATGTTAAGTCTGTGAGGCCGTTGATTTCAAATACCTAGCTAATATTTTACTATTTTACATGATATTTTTTCATGGTACAGCTGAGGACGATCAACAAACGAGCTAATTTTTACTTTTTCGATTTTGGTTATATTTTATTATAGTAAGATAGTTTCAGTTTCAGAACCGGTTCAAACTGGTTCTGAAAGTTAAAGTACTTTTTTTTTATCTGAAACCAAAATCAAAAAAGTAAAAAGCAGCCCGGTTTTAGACCAAACACAGCTATCCTATCAAAAAAAATCATGCTAAAATATTAAAATTTTAGCGAGATATTTGAAAATAACGTTCCCTTAGACTTAACATTATCATCCGGATGTTTTTCAGTGACTAGTGTGGCGTCTTAACGCGTCACTTCCGGTCATATATTTCTATACCATAATTACTTGTTATAGTGAGCTCTGTCACCATCCTCAAAGTTTGTCACATGATTTTAGACACACGCCGTCGATCATTTTTGACAAAATTGTCATTAACACTGTGATGAGTCTGTGACAATTTAACTCGTATTAACAATTCTCTAACAACTTAAAAGAAACAGAATCAGCTGAAACTATAACTCCATGCCAAGTTTCTGTTAAAATAGGGTTTGAATCCAAAAATCATATGCTGACAATATATGAACCAATACTGCATAATATATAAAAATAGTTACTTGCAGTAAGAAGACTTTCTTCTAAATTAAAGTTAAAAATTCAATTGTACCTCACATGCCTTACAACTCTTACAGGCTGGTGGCGTTTTGAAAGGTATTATTTGAAAAATATTACCTTTCAAAAATATTTATATATTTTTCCTCCACATGCTGAAAATTGCATACCTTCAATTTTATTAATAACAGACACACATTTTGTAGTATGTTGTTGAAACTGTTTAATCTTTTTTAAACATTTTTTAAAAGCTTTTACTCGCTTTAATATCCGCAGGTTTTAGCATGTATGTAAAACTGTACAGCTTGCCAATATTTCTGACCGATAATATATATATATATATATATAAATTATTTTTTGTTGTAATTTTCCAACTGAGTCCAAAAGTATCCAGGTCGACTGAGCTATCCTGGAAGAATCTGATAAACACAATTCACCCAGTGAATACGAATGTATAGTTATCATACCCTACGTAATAATACTAAGTAACCCTAATACCCTATGTATTAATACTATTTGCTAATTATTTTTTATACTACCCATATGATACATGCATACTCTTCGTATGAGCTCTGTTAGCAGAGCATTGACAGCATTCGTCAAGGGTCTCTGGTTCGAATCCTATCCTAAACACTTTTTCACTCATTTCAGAAAATTAATACTCGTTTGATTAATTTACCAATTAAAATCATTCTGTTAAATCTAATATAGAATTATCTTTTGATAAAACTACGCGAAGTTTATGCGCAATATTCGTAATATACGGATTTCATTTGAAAATGTTGACTACAAATGCAGACGAGGCAACTAATTCTGGTGTTACGCTTAAATGTGTCGGTTAAAGGGCTTTCTTAAGGAATTTCATTAAAAGAGTTTCTTTATTAATAATTGTAATTGTAAGATTCCATTTTTTTCAATATTAGATGAATCTACCAATAATATTTAAGTATTCACAGTTTCACTTCCCAATATTAAACTAAACTTTATTGAAAGTAATTGAAATGTATCAAACACTAAAAATTCCAGTAAAATACACCCCGCAAAAAAGTACATGTAATTTTTTATGACTATTTAGAACCAGGATTTAATAAACGCATACTAATGAAACAAAATAGTTATTTTCAACGCAGTTCAACAATTAGGATATCAAAAATTAATAAAATATATGCGATAATTGCTCATTTTTTAAAATCTATAATTTTTATTATCACAAAATCAATATTTATATTTTTTTAGATATATGGTTTAAAATAATAAATGTCATGGAATTACAGTTATCAAATTATTGGGACTATGAGAAATTTAGAATTTTTTTTTTCAATATTAGTGCATAAATTCGTATATTTATCACTATTTTAACAGTTAAACACCTCGAAACTCCTTGCTATATTAATAATAACATTAACTTTTGATTATGTATACTTTTTGTACTTATGAAAATGTGATTTTAACCATGAAATTATAAAAAAAATGGATTAAAATGCAATTTAAATTAAAGTTATTGACCATTTTCAAATCGTTGACATACTTTTCTCTTTTTCAACAAAATAAACGTTAAATTTATTAAATTTATTAAGTTAAGTGAATTCAAATAAGTTAAATTAATATGATATTTATTCCTTTTATAACATGTTTTTTACGAAATTAACAGAAATCATTATAAAGAAAGCAAGAAGAATAACATTTTCTTACCTATATCTTATCGACATTATCCTCTAATTCCAGTTTGATAATCCAAATAGGGAAGATAATTTCCAAGTCGGAATGTCCGAATAAAGTACATTGACATTGGTCAGCTCCTATTAACTAAACATCACTACAATTATATTTTTTCGGACTGATATTTCATATAAAATGTCACTTAATCCCATTTATGTATGACTTTTAAAAAAATTTTCAACTTACGTACCAAATATGCATATAACATCATAACAAAGCTACTAGAGCAGCTGCCAATATTCGAAAGAATAAATACACTGGTGTCTCCGATTATTCTCTTTCTCCCAATAACGTTCACCATGTAATTTTTACGCGCACATGGATGGAACTGCTTCTAGGCCTAAGTTGTTTCACTGCTGAGATAGGAGAATTATTTGCTGTATGTGAGAAGCTTTTTGTATTTTCATTTATGTCAGTAGAAGAATTTTTAAAACGAGTGTGAGCGATATCAAACTTTCTCCTGTAATCCTAACCATTACATTAAATAATATTTATATTTCCAATTTACTTACTTTTGTCCTTTTGCGATCGTAATCACGACGATGAAGCTTGATAAATTTGATTAAATATGAAAAATGTGTCGACCCTTCACTAGCTGAGGGAATTAGTAACGTATGATTTTAGAAGCTATAGTAAATCCAGAAAAGTTTCAGGTGTCAATAATAACTACTATAAAAATTATCTATTCCATGCAACGCTCATTCTACAAAACTAATAATCAAAACAGTCACGGAAGTATTTTATATTGTATGTGCGCCATATAGAAGAGCCGGGTTTATAAAAATCGAATTGAATTATGAAATCTCATGCCAATTTTCAACACCAAACGTCATTTTCGCCAATTGTAATGTTGACGATTTTTCTTGATTTAATAATAAAGAAACTGTTAAATAAGAAACTAAAGTTTCAATCTTGTGACCAAATAAATATCCTCTCATTGCAATAAATATTAAAAATACTGAAATGCATGTTTCATTTTACAAAAAATACTTTGATTTTTTTTTTACCTTAAAAACGTTCAAACACACAAATTTGAACCACATTGCACAAGATTTAAATTTTGAAATTAATGTTTTTAATTATTTTTCTCATACTCAGCATATAGTATAACATCTTTTACGCATAGGTAGGTTTATGAAAAATTTTTAAACTATTATATTGAATCAAAAATCATTTTACACTTATTTTCGAAATTCAATCCCGTTGCGGTAATCGTAAAATTTAAAATTAATTTTTTTAATTATTTTTCCCTTAATCTCCATCCACGAGAACATCTTTTCCGGTAGATAGGTTTTGACGCTGTGAAAAAAAAAATACTTCCATCCACCCTATTATCAGTATTGAAATTATTGTATGACTTCTGTTAGATATCGCAGGGATGTAGTGGAGAATATACGGGGGTATACGACGTATACCTTATTTAAAGGATTCCTTGTTTTACCTTATTTAAAGTTCCTTGATACTTATTTAAAGGAGCACCGTATACCCTCTGTTTCTCAAGAAAGCTTATAGTATACACATTATAGGATGTAATCTCACCCTCGAGCTTATTCCTTCTGCTTAGAGCGTATATCCTCTGTTATTTTTACGACTACACCCCTGCTTTTTAATCCAACGTAAAAGGCAAATTTTTATACGATATGTACATGATCAACAAGAACAAAAATCGGCAATCATGATGTGTGTAAGTTGAATAATAAAACATACAAACTACAAAGCTAATTAAAAATGCATGTAATAATACAAATATATAATTCTGACACTTGTATTTACCAATGAGGTTATCTATATCAGTCTTAATATTGGTTAATGTTATCCTTAAGTCACTTTTTTCACATTGTTTGCTTCTGCACTTGTTTTTCATAAGCAGCAATATATATATATATATATATATATATATATATATATAAATGTTATCACAAGTAAATCTTGTTGAATACTATCGACGTCTTCAAAACTGATTTTAATATTTCTGGACATTTTGCTTGTACATTCATCGGGAAGAAAATATCAGATTTTCCAATGAAATATTATTTGCTGTTGAGCAATTTTTTTAACACATAAAAAAGAAATATTTTTCTCACCAAAACTCGATTATTTCGCGATCGATAAGTTGAAATCTACAGCAAAGTTTCAAAAAGATAACATTTCAGTTAATTTAAAAACCAATATTGAAATCACTGAAAATTAAAGAAAAGACGTACAAGTCTATTTGGGTAGCACTTATTTTTCTGGAATTTTGTTGTCAACAGAAAGACCAGATGGCAAAAGTATGTAAATTGTAGATGAATGCACTGAAATGTTAATGTAAAGAATAGCAATTAATTATTATTTATTATTTTATTTTACATAATCTCATATCATAAAGAAATAATAATAATAGACTTAATTATAATTATAAGATGAAATCATAAAATAAGTGTAAATGTGTACAACATTTACTTCATATGTATAAAATTAGATATAAGAGAAAAATTCAAAGTATGTGGAATTGCAAATTCAATATAAATTTTCGACCTGACAGAAGTGTGAATTGATAGAGAAATAACTGGAGTTTGTTCCTGACTCTGAAAGTTACAGAAGTGTCATTTTATATCAGCAAGTTCTTTCGAAGTTATTGCTTCGTACAGCTTATGTGACTTTTCTTCCAAGAAATCCTACCTTTCAGTGACAACAAATTATTTTAAGAATACTAAATTGCTGCGACCAGCAAAACTGTGTAATGTGCCATTGCTTTCGGTAGCAAAGAAATCACGCATCATTCATATAATATGAAATGTTTGATTGATAGAAATATAAATTGTTATAATTAAATGTTTCTATATTTTATAACATTTATTAGCTCCTTTATATAAATATCGTTTTAAGTGTTATTTCATTCACTCTTAAAGATTTATTATAGTATTATTTTTTATTCACTAATAAAACTATTAACTTCACCAAAAGTGAAAGCAAAATATTGTCTATGTGTTTAATTATGAAAATTCAAAACTATTTAATAGTATTTTGCTTAAATAATTTTAGAATATTAAACACATTTTTGTGAAATATACATTATATTGCGTATATTTACAAAGTTCATTCCATGCAGAAAGATATTAAAATGAAAATGTTAAAAATTTATATAAAATGGATATCAAATCTTAAAATATATTTAGTATTTGTGAACAGAATGAAGATTTTAAATAGCAACTTATAATATATTAAGTTCCTTGTATTTTGCTGTTGATAAAATTAATCTGGGAGCATGGCATCACGTACGCCAAGTTTGCACAAGCCGTAAGCTACCCTTTCTACTTTACTACCTATTCTACTTATACCTACTTTTTCTGTGAAAAAGTTGGATCGTCACGAGAAAATTGTATTTGAAGAGTAAAATAAAATCAATCTTTTTATTTTAAAAATTCTCTTTTATTTTGTAAATCAAGATATACTATGATAGTTCAATAAATTTCTATCAAATTGAACGTACGCTATTAAAAGTCGGTATTTGCCGCTACATTGTCATTCCATCGCTTTTATAGGAAACAATTACTTGACTGTATTATGGAGCATTCTCATTGGTATGTATAGATATATTACATAAAAGTAGTGCAGTAACTATGCAGCAAAATTGGCAGATTTTTAAAAATGTATTTTTAAAATAATTTCCTCTTTCTTCATATACATATTTTTAATACAAATTCGTTACAAAAATGTGTAACACCATCTATAATAAAATTTGAGATACACATTTCCCCCTAAACGAGGAAGGTTAAAAAATCTCCCTACATTTTGAAAATCCCCTGTTTAGAAAAAATTCCTTTTATTCAATGGAACAACGTTTAAAATATTCAATTACATCTATATCTCAACTTTTAAAATATTTCAAACTTTTGCATCTTTAATTTTATTTTATCAAATACATGAGCTGACACTTACAAAAACGAATCAATTTCATAAATTATTTTTATACGTAAAAAAATATTTTGTTAAAATATAAACTAAAAATCAAATATGTGTGTCAGATATTTTTACTAAATCAACTGATTTTACGTTATTCTCATTTTATTTTCAAAAGTACGCCCGAAAGTCATGTATAATCATATCGAAAACAGGACAAACATACATAATTTTGGAAAGTAAAAGACAGTGTACAAATATATCTAACAATTCTTTGAGCGTATAACAAATTCTTTGAATTACAAAGAATGAAAACTTGATCGATTTATCGATAATAAAATTGAATGGTGCATAAAACACAGCATACGTCAGTAAAATAAAACCTGGGGAAAAAATACATATTGTAATCGAACAAAAATCCAATAATTTTGAAAGGAAGATACATTGAAAATCGAATTAAGTAAAAAGACAAATTCATAATTTCACAAGATTTTTACATTTGTCATGATGCTATTCTTTAACTTGTATTTTTTTTTAAATTATTAATTTTTTTTTTAATATTCGAAGATTTTCTTACACTTAATAAAAATGCTATTAAAACTCATCCTAATTTAAATTACCTTTTAGTGTATGATGCTACACGTTAAATATCTCTACATCTTAAGCAATTTTCAAATAATATTGTGAAAAACAATCTTGTACATTCTTAAATTTTTTCAGATAATGGAATGTATGGCAAGGTGCTTGTAGAGCTGATATCGATGCGTGAAATTATATGTTTTTCTGGGATATTTTATTTAGTCTTGCATTTACTTTAGTGGAACAGATTATTTAACTTAAGCATAAATTCATGTTATGTAAAAAAAATATTGTTCTATGATTGAAGTGGATACGGAATAGCAAGGTTATCGAACGATAAGATCAAATATTAAAAATAAAAAAAAATAAATCAAAAATCAAACATTACCTATACCGTATTTACTCGTGTATAAGGCGCACTTTTTTTTTTCAAAAAATTAGGGCAAAACTCCTACGTGGGCCTTATACACGGAATAATTTTTTACTGTTGGATGCAGTCGAACTATATACATATGAAACAAAAAATTATTCAAAGAAGATATTAAAACTCGGTAAATGTTATTTAATTGAAGTATTACTGCTTATTTATTTCACTCCTTGCAATTTTTTATACAACAGAACTAGTGACATTATCTAAGCGCTAATGAGCAATTCTCTCTACCGTCACTCATTCCTATTTCCCGTCATTCTCTTACAATCCGAAGTCTAAAAATACATTTTCGTCTTGTTTTCTGGTCTGGTGTAATGTTTGTTTCGACTTTTTTCTTTCTTTTTTTACTAAAATTCATTTGGTCATTCTTCATTAGCGTATCAAATTTATGGTGCGCGTTATACACGAGATTTTAAGAAATCGCCATTTTTACTTGTAAAGTAGGGGTGCACCATATACACGCGTGTGCGCTATACACGAGTAAATACGGTAATTAGTTTCCAATTAGAATAAAATATTATATGCCCATCAATTATTTGTTTAATTAAACAAGTATAAGAATCTTTAAATAGTTTTATTCCGATCAAGTGCAATAATTTATATTTAATGTGACAGAAACAATACAAAACATTAAATGTTTGTACCTTTAAAATCAGGGATGGGGAATTACGCCAAAGTACTTCCCACTGACGAGTAGTGCTAAAAGAGTGCAAGAGATTTCTTTAACAGTCTCCCATAAAACTACAGAATGTAATTATAAAAAATTGTAAAGCCTTTTACATTTTTTATTCGCATTCTGTATTTAATGCTGAAATGTAAACATAGCAGTAGTTTTTTAGCTAAATTTTATAGCTTTCTAAGTTTTGTGCGCAAAGAGTGTTAATATAGAAGTGGAATAAAAGAAAGATTTATCTTCTCATTAGCATAAATTTTGTTAGAACAATTTGACTGTATATCGCATTTTTCTTTTTTGTAAAAATTAGTCTTGTCTGCAAAGAGTTTTTGAAAATATCCAGCTTTTATTAACAGTTGTATCTTTTTCTTCTATAGCAAAAAAAAAAAAAAAAAAAAAAAAAAAAACTAGCCTTAAACAAATCTCCAGGAATGACTCCTAGAATGATGCTGATGTGTAAGGTTTCCGGAAATAACACGTCTGGAAGGAACACACCTTCCATGAGTCGAATAGACCAATCAGGAAAGGGTTCCGTCTATGCTTCGACCAATGAGGAGAGGGATGAATTCCAAAATTAAATGTAATGGAAAATAAGTTATCGCGAAGCGATTCCATGTGGTATTGGCAGGCACAGCAAGCAGGGGTAGCCTACAATTTGGAATCGCGAATCGATTACACGGGGGGTTGGCGAGCGTAGCGACCAGGGGGGCGGAGCCCCCCTAGTAAATAAAATGTTTCTTACGTTTCAGTTAGTCTGGCTCCAATCTCACCAATAATTTTTTTTTTCATTTTGACGGCAGCACAAATCACAACTGAGATTATTAAATTTAAATTGATATATAAACAGCGAAAATGCACGAACACTCAAAAAATAAAACAGAAATAACTTCCAAACATTTCACTGACAAAAAATATCTTAACAAGAAACAATACCATAAATTAAACATCAAAACATTGCTTCTAGTAAATGCATTTAAAAATTAAAAGGTACCATTTTTCTTTTTTTATTTGGAATAAAGAAAATTTATTATTAACTGATACAACTCTTCACATATTTATAAAAATTTTAACAAAACTTTTCATCAATGGATAAGTAATACGCACTAGTAACAAATAAAAAATTTCAATCTAGAACAATACCTAACATTAAATATTTATTACCTATCACAGTTAAAATTAAAGTTTAAAAGAAAAAATCAATTATTATCGTTACACTTGCTTTTTAAAAATTTTATACATTTTACAATCAAAATAAAAAGATAAAAACTGATAAAAGATTAAAATAATTAAAAAACAATTATGATGATATAATTAAACAACATAATAATACAATTCTAATGACGAGTAGGCTGAATTAATACTGTGCTAACATATTCTCAATTTAAATATTTGCAATTTTTTTTATCTCTGTTCAGAAACAATAAACTCACGAATCATTTACATGCATCTTAAATTTTGAATAATTGATGATTATAAATTTGTTACTTTACTTTTTCTAGCGTAAAGGTAATTTAAGCAAATTTATAATAATCAATTATTCAAAATTTAAGATTTGTTATACAGAAATACAGAAATATTTGAATACAGAAATAAAAAATTTAACAATAATTCATATTTTATTTATTTATTTATTTATTAGTTTATTTATATGTGTTGAAATTTAATCATACTATTAATCCAATTTTTTCTTTTTGTTTTTTTTAAATTATTACAGAACATAGTAAAATAAATACATTAAAATACTTTCAAAATAGCAAAACAAAGTACTTTATATGGAAATTTAAAAATGGATAAAATGTTGAGAAAAATGCTAACATAAAAAAGTCAACGTGAGTGTGTCTTTTTACTTCATACTAATCTTTTTGCTATATTATAGATATAGATATATCTAATCATTCATATTAGATTAATTTTAAACACGATTATTCAATCGGTAAATCAATTATAACAGAAGTAATTTATTCCATTTTTCAATAATGGGTGAAAAAAGTCCGGGCCAGGATTCGAACCAGGGATGTATTGGCTGAAGCCGCCAAGCTCTACCAACTGAGCTATCCCGGACACGAACACTGGAGGACTATTTCACCCAATTAACCTCAACGATCACTTTTATCTGGTCTCATACTCTAGATCAGTTCAAAAAAATAAACCGAAGGTCAGTATATGGAACTGCAGGAAATCGCTGCATACGAAATAACATTAGATTAATTTTAAACACGATTTTTCAATCGGTAAATCAATTATAACAGAAGTAATTTATTCCATTTTTCAATAATGGGTGAAAAAAGTCCGGGCCAGGATTCGAACCACGGATGTATTGGTTGAATGATTTATTCTGTTGAACTGATCCAGAGTATCAGACCAGATAAAAGTGATCGTTGAGGTTAATTGGGTGAAATAGTCCCCCAGTGTTGGTGTCCGGGATAGCTCAGTTGGTAGTGCATTGGCGGCTTCAGCCAATACATCCCTGGTTTGAATCCTGGCGCGGACTTTTTTTCACCCATTATTGAAAAACGGAATAAACTATTTCTGTTATAATTGATTTACCCATTGAATAATCGTGTTTAAAATTAATCTAATATAATTTCGTATGCAGCGATTTTCTGCAGTTCCATATACTGACCTTCGATTTATTCTGTTGAACTGATCCAGCGTATCAGACCAGATAAAAGTGATCGTTGAGGTTAATTGGGTGAAATAGTCCAGTGTTCGTGTCCGGGATAGCTCAGTTGATAAAACATTGACGGCTTCAGCCAATACATCCCTGGTTCGAATCTTGGCCCAGACATTTTTCACCCATTATTGAAAAATGGAATAAATTACTTCAGTTATAATCATTCATATACTCTGCCAAAATTATTCAAATAATGAAACATCCGAGAATATATCAGTTTGTCCGCTGAATTACTGTAAATATATTAAATTCATACTATATTCCAGATAATTTATTTCTTGCCAGATGCCATTGTTTAATGAATAAAACATAGTACATCTGATCTATTAAATCTTGAGGTATCGATCTGAAACCTTCTTAGATATTGAAGACATAGAAGTTGTATTTGCTTCTAGAATCAGACCGTCGAATATATTGATGTAATTTTATAAAATTACAATTTAATCAAATAAAGCTTAACTTAAAAATGTTTCCTAGTTTCATCTCATTTTAAAATACATTTATTTTATGATATGTGCAAATAATGAAATTGAAATGGTAGTTGATGCTAAATGAAAATATCTGATAAATATCTAATGAAAACAACAGAATTTGTTTTTGGCATCACTATTAAAATAAACTAACGTCTGTCTTATTTAATTACAGCCTTTTTAATGTTGTGCATTTAAAAGTAGCTTTTTTTGAAAAGCGATGCCAATCAAGTAAAGTTTCTCTAAGAAACGTTTGAGCCGAAAGGGGTGGGATATTTCCTGTGAGCTGATTTATAAACAATTTACAATTAATCAACTTAAATATTTAATATAAATGTGACGCTCAAACTTTGTTTGAGTTAAATACATTCGCACAATGTCGAGAAAAAACAGTTTAATAAAAAAAGTTTAAAAGAAGTTTAAAACAACATACAAATTTCTCTAACAATTTGGAGAAAACTATTTATAAACTAGTTGGATGTGGCAATCTGAAAACATTCTCCTATCGCATGCTCGTTAATACTTCCGAAAATATTAAACATAACAGCGTCACCGGTTAGGCAATTTACAGAAATATGTAATCTGCAACAATTTATTTCAAGTTTTAACAGAATCAGAAATTTCATGAAAATCCGTGTATTAATATTTGAGATAGAAATCTCAAAAATCGTAAAAAAAAAACTATATAGAAGCACCACCTGTTGAGCGTTTCACTCTAAAAAACTAAATATATCATAATAATTGCATCACTAAATATATCATTATAAATATATCATTATATAATCTATATCAGTGGATAACTGAATTTGAAGTTTAATTAAAATTAGTGCATTTGTTCCCGAGATAGAATTTTACCGATAATCATGAATAATGCTACATAGCAGCGCCACCTGTCGAGCGATTTACTCCAAAAACTAAATAATACTCATTTCATCATCAGGGACTTACTGAATCTGAAGTTTGATAAAAATTCGTACATTAGTTTCTGAGATCGAGCTCTTGGATAATCATGAATATTGCTGCATAGTAACGCCACCTGTTGGGCGATTTACACCAATACATTATATGAGCCATTTCATATGAAGCACTAACAGAATCTGAAGTTTTACAAAATACGTTCATTTGTTACTGAGATGTAACTATTGTGGAAATCCTAATAAAAGACAGCATAGCAGCGCCATCTGTTTGGCGGTATACGCCAAAAACTGATCAGATCCAGTTAATATCAACATCAAAGTGAATCTGATGTTTTGTGAAATTATTGAATAGTTTTATAAATTAATATAGTGTTGTGAATTGCTTTAGTTCTTGAGTGTCCACAAAAATTATGTCACATATATACAGACTGACAGACAGGCTTACAGACAGACATTTTGTAAACACATGTTTTTTTCTGACTTCTAAAGCGTGTAAATCCTTCAAAAATGGGAAATAAAAACATTTCACGAATCCAATACTTTTTTTCTTGTGCAGATAGAAGAAAGTAAAAATATGGGAAATGAAGTACATTTTATTTGGTATCTTCACACAAAAAATAACTTAATCTTTACCAAGTCTTTATCATTGTTTTTCTTAATTTTTTATCGTTATCATGAATAGTTACTATAAAAAAAATTATAATAACACAAGCTGCATTTATAAAAACAGAAAATTTCAGTGTAACTTCATAATTTAAAGTTTAATAATCGTTAAGGTAGGTAAAGGAAGGTAGGTAGTTAATCGTTGATTAGATATAACTTGTATAAGTATAGTTTAAACTCACTCATAACATAAATATGCAGCATTGTTTAATAAATCTACAGCAAAATAAATTAATAGAACTTCAAAATATCAATATTCTGAAACGTATGCATTGAATTCAATCAAAATCGCAAATTGTCTTTTACTTTTGATGTATTGTTCAAAGATTCTCTTTATCTAACAAGAGACTCTATTTCATTTCATAATACTTTCAAACAAAATTCAATCCTTTTATTTTATGACTGATTCTGAGATTTTCACTTTAAAAGTCTTGTCATATTTGCACACTCTAATACTCTCTGAATGTATACTGCTCTTAGAAATACTAAATCTAATTCATTATGAAACTGGCATTCAAACACGAAGTATTGGTGCTTCGATTTTGAATACATATTTATTGTTTTATCTTACATCTTACTGTCGTATTGGTTAACTTTGCTTGAACCTGAATGAATGATATTAGATTATTCGAAGAGTATTAAATGCAGAAATATAAGTAGATATGCAGGCATAGAAAATATAATAATAATGTTTTAGCTTATGATTTAAAAAATATATTATTTATGAATTTTGTCACCACTATTACAAAATCTTTTTCTATAATTTAGCTATTAGATATTTCTTGTATATTTCTCCAAAAATTATTTTTAGTATCTGTTGCAACACAAACAAGAATGAAAAATTGTGCGTCAAGCATAAATTCTGAAGCATTTCCTATCACAAGCAAAATACCATAACAAAACTTCAGCGAATATTTTTAATAAGTGACTATCACATTGATAGTTAAAAGTAGAATCAACAAAGTGAAAAATTAACAAGCCGATGATCGAACACAGAACCATTGGAATAGCGCTCAAAGTGCTCTAATATTTATGCTACGAGGACGATGCTCAGCTTGATAGTCTCACCAATTTTGTTGGCAAGTGTTAAAACTGCAGCACAAGATGGAACCGTCCACATGAATACACAAATGTGTGGCACAACATGAGACACACAAATAGGCCCACCATCGGTGAAGACATTTGATTATAATATTTTTCCAATGCATTAAAAGATTAATAATAATTATGATTAATTACAATACAAATTAATTTGAATGCGGTTAATGGCTTAAGGTGACATTCTAGTGATAAATGTAGTCAGAAGAAAAAAGACGTCATGTGTGAGGTCTGGTTCTTGTTTTCAATTTTTAACTTTTATGAACTCTGAGTGAATTGAATCAATAAATTCCATAGCATGTATTTTTTGTCTTGATGGATACTATCGCACTTCAATTTTTATCTGAACAGTATACGAACAAATATATAAAACCATATTTGGTAAACATTATAGCAATTATTTCTTAATGTATTTGCCTATCTTCGATGTATTTTTATAAATATAAATTTTTTTATCAAACACATATGTTTTCAGTTAAAACAGAAAATTCAACTTTGAACTTTAATTAACTTTTGGAATTTTAATTAAAAAAATTAAATTTTAATTAATTAATGGAATTTTAATTAACTTTTCATATTTAGGCAATATTTAGTCAAGTTTTAGTAAAGCATTGTGTTTATGCCAAATCTTCAAAAACAAAAATCTATTCAATATATGAATGTGAAAAATAACACTAGTAAGTCTTGATTACGCCCACTAATAACTATATCGTAATAATAATAATATATATTCTACATAAAAAATAATAATTTTAATTATAAAAATATTTTGCTTCTAAGACGTTGTACATTAATAAAAACATTTATAATATATTAAAAAAAAATTTTACATGTTTCAACTCACTATTAATAGAGTCATACTCAGAATGACTCATTCTGAGGATCTCTCATCATATCTCTCAAATGAATTATATGCAAACTTACAAGCTATATTTTACTTCATAACTTACCAATACACTGTAAAAAAAATACGTAAAGTTACTAAGAATTTTGCAGGAAACTGGGATTCCTAGAGCTTTTTATGTAACAGGAACACCAAAAATTCATGAAAATAATACATATTTGCACTGAAAATCAAGAAATCTGTAAGGTTACTAAGATTTTTTTTAGGAAACTGGGATTTCTAGAATTCTTGATTTAACTGCAATCTAGATTACAGATAAAATTTTAATAAGATAACTGTAATTTTAGTAGCTTCTTCTCTAAAATTACAGATTTCTGTAGCTTTACAAAAATTAGTTTTGTAGATTTACATCTTTTCTGATACAGTGTACAGATAAAATGTTAGAAAGCATACAGATTTTGGGAACTTTACATCTGTAGGATTACAGATTTTATTTTTTCAGTATAGACGAGCAGACCATTCTTACAAAATTTTATTTCAATATCTTAAAAACTGTTTACAAAATTACGTTTCTTGTAAACGTGCATAATGGAAAACGCAATTTTCTACGAAACGCAAACTAAGATTTTGATATAGTACAAAAAATTATGTACCATATTTGTATGTTTTTATAGATTTTTGTAAATATTTTATATTATCTATTTGCGTATTAAAATGTATACCTTTGTGTTACCTTTCTGTGGTCTTAAAATGGCAACTTCTGGTATCAGAAATCTCGGTTTATATTGTGGTATATCTTTGCTTCAAATTATCGCTCAACCAAAAGTAAGAAATTTTTGGAATCCTAAATATTTGAACTTTAATTTTAAATAATAATGGAAGTTTTTCGCAAAAACAGCGATTTCAGGATAGCAATACCTTAAAGAGCTATCGAAAGAAATGTAGGGGGAACTGAGGCACATTGATACAGTTTTTTCTAAGAATTTTTTTGGTTAGAAAGTAGAAATTTCAAGTTATTTTTCGATGTGGTGTCAGCAAAACTTGTGCAGTGTGTTATAAAAATGTGCAACAGTTGTTTTATATAGTATTTTGCAAGTAATTTAAATAAAATCAAAAAAAAGTAATTTGAATCAACGTACCCCATCCCGGGGCAGATTGATACACCTCATAGGGCAATTTGATACGTTTGGGAAAAATGGAGACAAAATAACAGGAATGCATATTTTTCATTGGAAATTAGTTGGCAAACCATTTTATATTTATTTATAGAAATTCAAATCATCCACAATTTATCTGCAAGTAATATTAAAACAATCAAAATTAAGTGAATAATAACTTGGTGTTCTGGTTGTTCCTTGTGTGATTGTTGGCTGTGGTAACATTGTCATATGTGGCACGTCAACTCCCGCATTATCTTCTTTATTAGTAAAGATTAAAAAAATAATACCAGGTTTTCTGTTTATAAATTGATTTATAAACAAAAAGTAAAGGATAATTGTATTAAAATTATATTTATAATATAATTATCTTTTCTTGATCTGCAGCTTGTTTCTCCTATTTAACATTTTTCATGTTGAAAATACATTTTTCTCTGGAGAATCGATATAATTTCGAGATTTGACAGGCTGCCGTCTTTTTCTTTTGTTTATTCTACTAGCATTAAATGTTGGGAGAATTCGTACGTTTTCTGTTTGCAAAAATACTATAAAACGTTCTAATATAAAAAACAGAGCTGTTTCACTTCAATAAGAAATAATATTAGAATTTTTTGGTAAAAAATGGTTGGATTAAGGAGTGTAAGGTAAAAAAATAATAATATGTAATTCAAAAAGGAACTAGAAAAGGATTTAATTTGTATCAATGTGCCCCGATATGGACTGTATCAATGTGCCCCATACAGCCATTATGAATAAAATGAATCTCAGTTCATAATTTACCTAACAATAAATAATGAGGAACTGATAAAGAGAATCTTTACTTACCGGGGAGAGTATTCTTTTGGGTTGAAAATACTGAACAGTTGTATAATGCCATTTCAATTGTACAACTGAAATTTATTTTTGACCTACAAAAAGAATAAATGACACGTCCCATTTCATCAAACTGCTGAATCATGCCAAGAAGTTCTGTATGTAGTTGTATAAACTAGCATCATCTTTTGGATCTGTTGTGAAACTTCCTATAATGACCCTGTGAGCTGTAGAGGGGGTGTATCAATGTGCCCCAGTTCCCCCTAACTCTAATTACAAAGTGTATTTCAAAAATACTGCTTTTAAATTTACAAAGGAGTTAAAATGAGCGTTAAAATACAAAATTAAGTTTTCACCTTTATATTTATAAAATATTCTTTAACGTCGAAAAATGGTATTAAATGAATATCCAATATTTTGAAACTGAAAATTTCCCTGTACATACAATTTTATAAAATTAGAAAGGTTTTGCGGCATAAATGCGCATCTTATTTTTTTCTTTGGCAGAAAACTTTGAAAAATCATAAATTTCAAAATATATTAAAGCGATAACTAAGAAAAATGTATTTTATTGAACTGACTTTTTTAGACGAAAGGCGCCATTCCCTAAATGCAATTTATATGAAAAAGGCACCAGAAATACAGAAAATATTACTTTCGAATGCTATTATATTTTAAAATTCATATAAGTTCTAAAAAATTTTAGGAAGGTTTAACATATGCATTTTTAAGACTTTAAATAGCTTACATTTTGTATTTGCATTTAATAAAAATGAACATAATTTTTTTATGCACAGTTCTGAAAATCTAAAGTTCAATTTAAATTTATTTAAATAAATTTTATTTTAACCTTTCAGGATATTCTCTTTTATGATCTAGCATAAAAAATTACGTTTTATAGGTAAAATGTCTGAAAAGAACTATTTTGAATAAGAACATCTTCTTTGTAATGCTTATCCGGGCATATTTTGAAAACCCAATCATACAAAAAACAGAATGGACAATGTTTTTGCTTTTTGTTGAATATGTAAAAGCTTTTCTATTCAAGCAATATCGAATTCGGAAGAGTATCCTGTTTTCATTCAAAACTTCTAACTTAAGTAGGTTCTCATTTGTTTGGCAAATAAAGCAACACAACTCTTAAAAATTCAGAAGAAAAAAGGTTAATTCCGGAATCTTCATTTCTAAAATTCCTTTACCAGAAATGGCTGAAATATTTCGTTTTTAGTAAGATCAAATTTCACGATTTGGTACGTTTTGTTTATTTATTTATTTTTTATACTTTTTTGTACGAAACAAAGATTTGAGAATGCACAGTTAATCTATTAAGTTCTGAATTATAAATGAGAAATTTTACCTACAGGATGTTCCAAAAAAGAGTATCTATTTCTATAAAAAACTAACCTTTAAAAAAATCATTTTGTTTGAAGAAATAATTTTAGAAGTCGGTATGTTTTATGTACACAGGCGGTGTATTTTCTGTATAATGACTTTTCCAGTTCAACTTCAATCCAACTATAGGACAGCGACCATTCGCTTAAGTAGGGTTGAGGCAGTTATATCCTGAACCATTGTAGTATCAACATTTTCCATTGTAAATAAACCTCGGAAGCGAGAAGAAGAAAGAATTTCCTCGAATTCAGTTGAACTTAGGAAAATTTTAACTGTGCTCGGAGCCTTAGAAGAAGGAATAGCCACCATTCCTAGAAAACTGCGTGATAAAATTTAGGAAGATGCGCACAAGCTCTTGGCGCTATCGTCAGATGTTGATAGTAATCCAAGACATTCTTCATTCGACACAATACATATTCTTCTGAATTTGTTCAAAAGTAGTCTGATGTTGGTCCTTGTTGGTGAATGTTTTCCATAATTTCGATATTACATGTGACACTTATATTTGACATATTACGTCACCATGTTTCCAGGAAACTATGACTACACTTTCTTCTTAGGAGACTATTTCTTTAAACATCTGTGAAAGAAATCAATAGATTAATGTTTGCATAGAATGGCTCGTTAGTTTTGTAACACTCTGTACTTGAATAATTATCTTCGTTAGTGCCTAATGATATCCAAAACACTTATACTATAACAAACCTATTTTAGATAGATTTCTTAATGAAATTAATTTAATAAATTAATAGTTAGAGTTTTTGTTGTAAAATCTTTACAAGAATTAGATTAAGTAACAGAAAAAAACTCTTATTGAAATCTTAAAATTTTTACAAGAACAATGTAAATAAATGTATCGCGATCCTATCTGTAACTGAAGAATGGTTTTTAGCGTAAAATTTTCATAAAGTATTTTTCTAATATTAGAAATTCTAAGTCGATGTAAAAGGTTCAGAAAATAACCACATAAAAATAATATTTAGCTTGTATTGCTTCACTGCTCTTACTGAATGTGATTCCACAGAGTACTTTTTATGAAAAGAACAACTACTTTTATTAGTAGACGAATTAAATAAATTTTATATTGCACTTTCTTTAATGGGACTAAAAATACCGTTGGGGTATAAAGGATTATACTTATAAGAAATTATAAATTAATTTAGCACTGTTATTAACTCTGACATTTTCAGTCCCAAATCGCTCGTAGCCTCAATATCTTTAGTTAGTAATTATTTTGCTACTTGGCAATTACTCCGCACCTGAATATAACGGAAGTTGCACATGGTTGCACGTTTATCATTAAAGTATTGCAAAATATAGTATTTATATGACCACTGAACATACATGTATTTGTTGAGACTTAATTATATATACTATTCTATAATATTGTATCTATATAGTATCTGTATACTATGTATAATATAGTATCTATATTATAAAGGCCAAACATATCTGTGTGTAATGCATACGTCATTTTGCGAATGGCAACACTTTGAAATTCGAAATAAAATTTCGGTTTTGCATGTTTTGCTATTACATATTATTAAACTTCTAAACATCGCACATCCATCGTCGTATAGAGAAAAAAATGCACTTTTAAATTCAATTTGTCAGAAAAATGTATCTTAATTTGCATTTCAGATATAAATTATTTTGTAATTTTTCATACCATTTTTGTAACTGTGGCAACTGAAGTAAACCATTTCTATTAAAACTATATGGAAAAAAGACACAGATTACTGTATCATTTTGTTGCCATTCTCTAATAAAAAATGAAAAATTTTCAAATAAAAACATGTGCTATGTTGAAAATATCATCTGTAATAAAAGTAGATGAATTTTGATTTTAATTCGTTTTTATTTATCAATTAGATGTTTTTTAGTTTATTACAAACTTACTTTATGGATGATAAGCCCTTTCTTTTTACAAAAAAAATTTCTTTTAAGAATAATTGCGTGACTTATTTTTTCCGCTTTTACTTAATTCGTACCAATAGCTGAAAGAATGCAAATTTATTAATATGTGTATAAAATCTTTTCCCGAATTTTGGAGAAATGAATATAAATCATTTTGCATAGAACTAATAGTTATTATAAACAAATAAATGAAGGCATATGAATCATTAGATACAAAAATTGCTTCATATGTATAAAATTAGATATAAGAGAAAAATTCAATGTATCCGGAGTTGCAAATTCAATATAAATGTTCACATCTGACAGGAGTGTGAATTGACAGAGAAATAACTGGAAGTTGTTCCTATACCTCCAGACTGAAAGTTACAGAAGTGTCATTTTATATCAGCTAGTTCTTTCGAAGTTATTACTTCGGACAACTTATGTGACTTTTCCTCGATAAAACCCTGCCTTTCAGCGATAACAAATTATTTTAAGAATATTAAATTGCTGCGACCAGCAAAAACTGTGAAATATGCTCTTTGGGTAGGAAAAAAATCACGCATCCTTCATATAATATGAAATGTTTAATTGATAGAAATAAAAGCTGTTATAATTAAATATTTCGATATTTTTATTACATTTATTAGTATACTTTATATAAATATTGTTTTAAGTGCTACTTCACTCACTCTTAAAGATTTGTAATAATGTTATTTTTTTAGACACTAATAATTATTAATTTCACCAAAAATGAAAGCAAAATTTTATGTTTGTATTTAATCATGAAAGTAGAAAATTGTTTAATGGTATTTTGCTGAAATATTTTTAGAATATGAAACACATTTTTGTGAAATACATATTATATTTCATATATTTACATAGCTCATTACATGAAGAAATATATTAAAAACATAATGTTAAAATTTTTTTATAAAACGGATATCATATCTTAGAATGTATTTAGTATCCCTAATAAAATTGCAATAAATCTAAAATATTACCAATAAGAATAAAATATTTCTAATTAACCTGAAATATCTGAAACAATACTGCAATTCTTCAGAAGATATAAAGTTATTTTTGTATGAAAAAACCCTAGACTACCTCTTAGCTATTAACTATTGTCATCCTTTGTCTATCAGCGTCTTTCTATAACTTTTTCACTGCGCAAACTGGTATATCCGTTCAATAAGTTGTATGTTTTACAGAAATAGGAGCATTTTTTATGTTAATAAAATTCAACAAACTTAATAAAGTTTCAATAAATTAAGTTGAGTTTAATACTATCAAGGCTTATATGCCTATATGTAATTTAAAATATCTATATATATATTGATGTCATGTTGGAAAAAAAAATTTCTAGCATTTAAAAAAAAATTACAGAGTAAACAACATTCGAATTTCACTCTTTCAGATTGAAATTGTAAATTCACATTATCTGTATCATCACAGCTATTATATTTGTCTATCCCAATCGATATTCCGATCTAAAACTGTACGCTGAAAATGTTGATTTCAAATATTTTCTTTTTTGTATATTCTTGTCTACAAAGAATTTTTAAAAATCTCACAATCTTATTAAGAGTTATATCGGTTTTAAATAAAACATTTATACTTTTCAGTTAGTCAGGCTGAAATCTAACAAATAACACATATTATTTTTCATTTTGACGAGAGTACAAGATCGCACCTGAGGTTATTAAATTGAAATTGATATATGAACAACAAAAAAGGTCCAAACATTCAAAAAATAAAACAAAAATAACTTTCAACAATTTCACTGACAAAAAATATTTGAATAAGAAAAGAATACCATAAATTAGACATCAAAACGTCGCTTCTAATTAATGCATTTCAAAATTAAAAGCTACTACTTTTTTTATTTGAATTGAAATAAGGAAAAGTTAATATTAACTGATACAACTCTTCACATATTTATAAAAAGTTTAAAAAAAATTTTCATCAAAAAATAAGTAATATGCCCTATTTTGTAATAAAAAGTTTCAATCAAGAACAATACCTAACATTAAATATGTATTACCTATCACAGTTAAAATTAATTTTTAAAATAAAAAACTCAATTATTATCATAACACCTGCTTTTTAAAAATTTTATAATTTTTACCATTCTTGAACTTTATTATGTAAATCGATAGTTATATTTCTATGAAAGAAAATAAAATTGAGATATATAATTAATAAATGTTATAAAAATAAATCTCAATTGTATGATCGGAATTCAAAATAAAATTTTCAATACAATTTTTAGAAGAAGAATTTTTAGAAACTCAAATTAATTTCTTTTCCCGTGAAAAATCTCTTTCATTGTTTGATAATAGTTTATGACTATTCGCATTGGAAGAACTCGCTTTTGAAATAGTGTTAATTGTGTTTTCGGTAGTTTAAAACCTTTTAGGCAAGAATAAAGAAAATTCATTTCAGTATTTTGTCTTTAATGAGAAGGCAATATTGCTCTATATCTTACAGATTAACGAACTAGGTTATTTGAATTATTTTTTTTTTTATGGCAGATAAATAAAATTCTGTTACCTGTTAAATAAATGATATAAAATTAAATCTTCATTGCTTTAATCTAAATTCAAAATTTATTATTTAAAGAATTCTTTACATCCTATGCATAAGATATATTTCTTTTATATATTTCAGAATTTATTTCTTGGAAGATATATTTCATTTGCCATTTAATCGAAATGCTTTAGGATACAAGAAATGACTGAAGATAGAAAAATTAAATTAATATATTTTCCAATAAAATGTCTTTCGCGTGTTTGATCATAGATTATGGTTCGATCATGCTTATCAAGCATTTGTCTTTAATATAAAAACTATATGATATTAAAAAATAATTGAAGTTTCAGAAAGTTACATTATTGTTTTATTGCGATGATATTTATTTTTTCTTGTTGTTTGATAATAGTTAACGATTATTCCACACGCGAAAAATTCATTTTAAATTATTTCTGTTTATAATCATTGTTTTTTTTTATTCCCGGAGTTTTCAGAGTTTTCAGAATTTTCATGCGAGAATCTCGAAAATTAATTTCCGTTTCTCATGTTTTATGATTTTATGAATTATTTAAAGCATTTCTTTAAACACTTTAGGACAACACAGAGTTAACAATTTCTTTTTGTGTAACTATTTCTTATCAAGAGAATAAAATTAAGTTATGTATTACAAAATTTATATAAAGATCAATCTTATGGGAATTGAAAGCAAAATATTCAAATGTCTTTTAAATATCTGATGAATATATTATAAGGCGTGGCTATTTAATAAGAAGACTAATGCTTATACAAAAGAACTACACAAATGGTAAATTCGTGCGACTAACATTTCTGCAGGTCAAAATCTCTTATAGATTTCTCCTCTAACTTGGCTACATTTCAATTAGTCTATCAGAGTACTTCGTTCATTTTGAACCCTGCTTTATAAAACCTGCTGCCCCGTAAAAATAATGGACGTTTTAGAAAAGCTACAAATTAATCTGAAATTTATTTTTAATCCCTAAAAAGTCGCTACTGAGACTGATAATTTTTTAAGAGAAACATACTACAATGAATGTATATCACGTGCTCGGATTTCTCAGTGGTTTAAGTATTTCCAAGGTGACAGAAAACACATTGAAGATGATGTTCACCTGGGTTGAATTTGCATGTTTACTATAGAGAAAAATGATTGTTTCTTTCGACATGCATCAGATTGTGTTTTTTCTCTGTGTTTCTGACGGTCAAACTGTTAATGAACATTACTACATTGAAGTACTTGTTATATCCATGAAAAATTTTATAAAAAATACCCGACAAGAATCGTGGAAAAAAACATAAGTACATCAAGGGAATACATAGGCTTACACTGCATTGTCTTTCAAGACGTTTCTAGCCAATTAGAACAATCCCACTGTTGAACCATCTGCTTTATTTGCATAACCTGACACCATACAGCTTTTATTTGTTTCTCAGGATCAAATACGTATTCAAAAGAAGTATATTTCAGACCATTAATTTTGAGAAATCAAAAGAGCTTACAGAAGAAAACTTTCAGTAGCTTTTGAAACAATAAAAAAATCGCATAGAGCGTTGCGGGGATAAATGATGTTTGTATATTGAAGGTATAAATATGTATAAATATGTATAATTAAATATGTATAAATTTCAGATAAAACGTTTTACAACATTAGTTTCATTATTTAATAACAACACCTCGTATGTCATTTGACTTTTTATATGACAGTACTACGGCACAAAGAATAAAGCAACATTCTAAAACTTAATGTAATTTTTCCTTGAGAATCATTTTCTAATATTTGATAATAGCTCAAGATTCATCGTATGCCAAAAAACGTATTTTGAAATACCATTATCATTTTTTTTCTAAGAAACTGGATGCAACAACCGGTAAGCTTAATTTTAGTTTCTCCTTTTCTCATGAGCAGGCAATATTGCTTCAAATCTTGCAGATTAATGAACTTGATTGTTTCAATTCATAGTTCATTTTACATAGAAGAAAATCAAATTAAGATATCTTTATATAAATTTTATAAAGATAAATATCTGTTTTGTTATCGGAATTGAAAGTCAAATTTTCTAAAGGATTCTTAATATCATTTGCATGAAATTTATCAGTAATTTGCCTTTTAACATAATAGTATCGATCCCTTGTCTTTTAATATAAAAGTACTACGACACAAGAAAAAACTTAAAACTAAGAAATTTAAATTAATATCATTTTCTTATGAAAAGCTCTTGCTTTTGTTTCGTAATAGATTATGATTATTCGCACGCGAGGAACTCATTTTTGATCTGTTGTTATAATTTTTCTACCGCTAGTTTAGGCAGCTTGATGCAAGAACCCAGAAACTCTTTTGTTTCTCTTATTTAATAAAAAGTGAGTAATGCCTTAGATTACTAATATTCGGATTAATAAATTACATATTAGTGAGCTTCATTAATTAAACATTATTTCTGAAAGATGTTATTTAATTTTTCGTTTTTTCTTCGGGTTTAGTATTGTTAATCTTTTGTCCATTACAAATATTGTAACGAATATTGTTTCTGGAAAAAGTATGTAACCTCATGGAATTCAAAATTCTTTCATTAATGGAAAAAGCAATAATTATTTGGAGTTTAGGTATTTATTTTCGAATCGCATATTACTCATACATTATACTGGATAATCTCATGATATATGTTATTCCCTGCCAGAGTCCAAAAGTGGGTGAAGAAGCAAAACAAATTCTAAAAATGCAATTTCTGCGTTACTGAAGAGCCTAGAAACATGAATTGCGGTATGGTAGTTACTTATTAGGTAAAACAATTTCGAATCAAAAATTGGTGAAAATGCGCAAAAAGCTATATAGAAGACTTTTTAAATGACGATTCCTAGTCCATTTCAGCAAATATCGAACCGATCTTAAAAATAATGGTGTTAAAGTCATCAAGATAATCCTTGCTCCAACTTAAGCTGTATTTTATGTCGGTATCATACAACCCCACATAACGGGGTTTGCTAGTAGTATTATATTTAAATTTTGAACTAAATGGGAAATAATTATTAATATATCGCCATTGTTGCAAAAATTAAATGCCCCAATTTTGTCCCTATTACAATTGGCTATGGTACCGGAGTTTGATTGTTTTTATGTTTGTTTGTACAGTACTTATGGTTACTAAAATAAAGATAGTAGCTTTTATACGATATCTTTATGTGTGTCTTATTAATTATAGCAATACGGATTTGTAGCAAAAAATTAACCTCTTTTATTAAACTATACATCACATATGATGTGCGAACATTCTAATTATTTAAAAACGTTAATATGTTTAGTATAAATATTCTTATGTATGTATGATTTTCATAAATGCAAATTTAATTGCTGACAAAATTTACAGTAATATTATTTGAAACAATTTATATAAAACCTTAACACCGATAACAAGCGGAAATTTTTACTGGTGCATCTAAAATAAAATAAATGTACCCTACGCGGAAAATATTATGTAAATTATCTTTAATATTTTTCCTCTCATAAAGAAACATTTATGTATTGTTCTAAACTTATGAATTTGTTGGTGTTGAGTAAAACTATTCTTTCCATTAAAAAAAAGTATTTTTGACTATTTATCGTTTTTCTTTAAAAATACAATTCTTGTTTCCTGTCAATTTATACAATAAGTTTTGAATTATTTATCAGAGACATGAAAGGAAATATGTAACAGATTCATCCACTTTTTATATACATTTTACTTTTGAACTTCTAAGTTAGCATTTTCGAATAAATATTAAATGAAACAAGAAATAAATAATACTCAACATCATTGATTATGAAAAGCTTTCCAACACGCACAGTTTGGTTTTAAATTTTCTATTTTTTAGACAAAGAAATGAGATGCATAAATAAGTAATTTTAAGAACAAATAACTTTGTAAATATTTATTTTAATCAATTTATGTTAATATCTAAAACTCTGCATGAATTCTTTTTTGCACCTGCATATTTTTTATAAAGTTATTACACACCACGTAATACGAGAATGGAGATAAATGTAGAAGTGCATATTATAGCGAAAGACGCACCTTCAGCGATTTTCGATAGTAAGTGTTGTAACCGAACTTTTTTGAATGTTCCTGTTAACGGGCTGCTAAGACAAAAATGGATTTAAGCCTAGAAACCACAACTACTTGAAGCAGAGATTTGAAGGATTGGTTTAAACTCACATGCAGATAAAAGTCAGGAGATAATTTACATAAAATTTTATTTAAAAATTTTAAAAATATGATTGAAAATAACTGCAAAATACGTTCATAACTTCGGCCAATAAATTATATTACTCATTAAGTGAACATTTAATTTACATCTAATTCCTCCCTAGAATACCACATGTTAAACGAGCCATACAAACAGGAAGTCACTCAAATATATACCATCTGATCAGTCCTGTAACAGTGAAGCATGAAGATACATAAACTAACCGATTAGAAACTAGCGAACATCATTGGTCCGATGTCGCAATTGTTGAATTGGAATGCTGGCATTCATCTCCAGATGCGTGGAATTCGTAAAAGAATGACGTCAGATCGTAAAGAAAAAGAAACCCTCCTAAGCAGAGTAGTGAAGCGATATCTCAGCTAGGCATGAAACAGCTATCGTTGACGAACATTCTCCGAATTCAGCCGCAAAACATAACGATTTGAAATGCTGACATCATAGTGACTTCGATATCGCCAAGAATGCCGCGATATGACATCACCTGTAAATGACGCATCTTCCATAATTTATATACAAAATATTGAAGTGAACCTCATTGGTCCTACTTAATTTAATTATTGTTTAAGTATCAAAGCATCATCAAATTTCTTCTGAAACCATTTTTCCTTACAGATCATTTTGTAATGGATTTTCTTTGTGAATAAACAAACTATAAGTACGATGATGACTACGAAAATACGATGGTGACTCGATTTATATTATGTTTATATTTATATTATATTTATATGTTTATATTATGACTATGGAACTTATTTGACGGTTCCGAAACATGTCAATGTATTTTATTTTTATTATAACACCTTTCTTAAGTAAAATTAAGATTTTTATTAAAATGTTTATATAAAAGGTGAATGTTTTAAAATCTGATGATTTAAAAAATCAATTGGATTTAATTCCCTCTATAATGTTAAGACTATGGAGATTTGATGCAAATTTACATTTAAAAAAAATATCTCTCCTGGAAATTAATATTTTTCACTTCTTTCTTCTGTGTCACTTCTTTAAGCATGTCTTTTTTCTTAATTTTCAAAATATCTCTAAAAGCTATTCTTAATTTTCTGTGAAGTATAAACATTTTACACCCATTTAGTCAGTTTTTGAAGCATAAAATATTAAATTAAGCAAAAATTTTATAAATATTTTAAGAATTAAAAATAAGGGATATCCTTGAAGAAGAGAACACTAAAAAAAGAAATTAAAAAAGATTAATTTCTTGAAATGATAATTTGACTATAAATATGCATCAAACGCCCACAGTCATTTCGTAAGGGAATTCGGAAAATAGGTGACCAGCAGCCTTAAGGCGAAAAAAAGAACCAGAGAAACAAAAAGTCAACCAACTGATTAAGCTCGAGAAAGAACGAAAACATCATTCTGATGAACTTTTAAATAAGTTTTAGTGTTCCATATAATATATATTTTTAAATATTATATGTATATTATAAAAAATAATTAAATATTATATCTATATTATCTATTTTATAAAAATAGATCTGTATGTATCACAGTGAGCAAAATTTTTTTTAATGTAGGAATTAATGTCTTGAATTGGTATAAAGACAGAAAGTTACAAATACTTTTTATTACATATTCCGTAAAATACATGATGTAGTTTCTGTTTGCAAGGCATATCACTCTCATCGTGTTTGGATAATCGTAGCATCAATAACGTGCATAGCAATTGGTCCTCCCTATAGGCATTATATTATACATAGTATACTATACATAGTATAATAAAATAGTAAACATAGTATAATAAAATTATTTCCCGGGTCATTCTAAAAAACTATAGATGTTACATATTACAATTTACATAGCATTCCATACAGAAACCTCATTAATCAATAAAGTTGCATGTTATGTACGATACATATATTTTCGGAGTTTTCAATCGTGTTATGCGTTTCCGAATCGAATTAACTTTTATCAGGCAGTTTTTAGATTAAATACAAGACTGCATAAAAAAAACCTGGTATTGTTCTGTACACAGATAGTAACTTCCAAAAATGTGTTATTGTTATGAAATTGATATTGTTATGTGTTATAATATTGTGAATGCGAATTGTTAATTTTAAATCTACAGTGTGTTTTTTTTTTAAATTGACACTATTCAGAGGTATCGGTAGCTCGTTCTAATTACTGGAATGACACACAATTTTATAAATGGACTAATAAAACCATGGAAAATCGATTCCAACTATAAATAAATAAATAAATAATAGTTCCAATCATCGCCGATTGTGGGAAAATTTGCGCTGTACATGGAAAGAAAACATCAAAAACAGACTAAATTAATAACTTGGATAAAATGCTATGTTTTACTCATCATATTTACTTTTCCGATGAGGAATTCGTCCACATTCAATGTCATCACTGTTCTCTTGCACCACACGTTGCATTCTTTGTACAACATTTTCGACAGCCGAGCATACCATGTCGCGTGTAATAGCCCTTACTGGTGATTGGAACTATTATTTTTTTCTGGGGATCTTTTTTCTCTTGATCTGATTAGTCCTCTTATAAATTCGAAAGCAGTTCCGGTTATTAAAATTAGCTACAGAGAGCTCTAAATAATGTCAGTAATAAAAAAAACCGTATGCTTCATGAATCTTCTTTTATTTTTTTATGTAAATTAAAATTTTATTTATTCATTGAATGGTGTGATAAAAACATTCTTCAAATTTTATTACAGAAATGTCTGAGTTAACAACTATCTGAATTTTCCTAAACCAATGAAATTAATTTAACCCATTACCCGCTGGTGTTGCCTTCATGCAGCAGACAAAATAAAGGCACAAGATTAATTTACTTATCTCCTCACCATTACGTTTCCATTAAAAAATTAGCCTTACTTGTAGAACACATAAGGGCACAAAAGGATATAAAATAGATATACATATACATACAAAATTCAGACATACATAAGGACACAAAAGTTTAAGATCAAAGAAAGCAAAAAATATATTTTTTAGAATTTACGGTGGTTATCGCCATTCGGCTAAAAACGCTAAACACCTCAATCTCATAGTTTTGGAGGTCAATGGGTTAAGTTTAAGTTTTTTTCTAAAGAACAATTACGGATTTAAATTAAGCTTGAATATAAACTGTTTCAATAAAATGAGTTTTCATCGTCACATTTATTGATAAATTCTTTCAGATACTTTCTCAGATAAACAGTTATTGTAGATAAATTTATAGTTAAAATTTTATAATATTTCTGGTCGGTTTCTATAACTTAAAAGAAATATCTGTCTAATAATTCTCAACAGTTTTTAAACAGAATGAAAAAACAACTAAGAATAAACGCAATAAATTTTTTATGTTCAGTATCAGAGAATGTTTTTGACGTTTTCAGTTACGAAAACAGAAGTCAATAAATCCTAGGCAATTCATTGATTTTCTTTGAAAACAACAATAGCCTTAACCGAAAACCAATTATTTGTTATAAGAATTAAAATAACTCAATTGACAAAGCATACTATGTTGAAAAAATAGTTTGTGTTACAATAAAAAAATTGCTTGAAATAATCGAGACTGTTATTTTTTATCTTTCTGTTTTTTTTTTAATTGGAAATAAAAACAAGCCTTTTCTAATTATTTGTGCTGTATTTCTAATTAACTTATCAAAGGAAAGTATTTTGTGTGATGCAAAATATATAAAAAATATGATTTGTAGGCTATATATATATACCCGTAAGAAATTGTGACGTCACGGCGACATCGTTGTGAAGTCATGCTGTGACTTTGTGACCGTCGATGTGACGTCACGTGATGTCGATGTGAAATCACAGTGACTAAAATGTGAAGTCGTTAGGGCCGTTTTAGAGCTTGTTTGTGACATCACATTGTGACAACTTTGTGAAGTCATGGTGTGACGCATTTGTGAAAAATGTGTCATTTCTGACTATTTTGGCATTAGCATTGTGACGAAACTGTGACGAAAGTGACAATGCTTTCAAGTTAAATAGTGGCGAATTTGTGAAATACACAGTGAGTTAAAAAACATAGAACAAACTTTGTGGGGGTGGTAGAGCTCACTATAACAAATAATAATGGCACAGAAATATATGACCGAAAGTGACCCATTAAGACGCTACCCTAGTCACTAAAAAGACCCGGATGATAATGTTAAGCCTATGGGGCCATTGTTTTCAAATACCTCGCTCAAATTTTACTATTTTACATGATATTTTTTCCATGAGATAGCTTCGGACGATCCACAGCCGAGCTAATTTTTACTTTTTCGATTTAGGTTATATTTTATTATATTAAGATACTTTCAGTTTCAGAACCGGTTCAAACTGGTTCTGGAAGTTAAAGTACTTTTTTAAAATATGAAACCAAAATCAAAAAAGTAAAAACCGGTTGTAGATCAAACTCAGTTATCCTATGGAAAAAAAATCATGCAAAAATATTAAAATTTTAGCGAGATATTTGAAAATAACTTTCCCTTAGACTTAACATTATCATCCGGGTTTTTTTTTTCAGTGACTAGTGTGGCGTCTTAACGCGTCACTTCCGGTCATATATTTCTCTGCCATGATTACTTGTTATAGTGAGCTCTACCACCATCCTCAAAGTTTGTCCCATGATTTTAGACTCACGCCGTCGATCATTTTTGACAAAATTGTCATTAACACTGTGATGATTCTGTGACAATTTAAATCTTCTTAACAATTCTCCAACAACTTAAAAGAAACAGGATCAGCTTAAACTATAACTCCATGCCAAGTTTCTGTTAAAATAGGATTTGAGTCCTAAAATCATATGCTGACACTATATGAACCAATACTGCATAATATATAAAAATAGTTACCTGCAGTAAGAAGATTTTCTTCTAAATTAAAGTTAAAAATTCAATTTACCTCACATGCCTTACAACTCTTACAGGCTGGTGGTGTTTTGAAAGGTATTATTTGAAAAATATTACCTTTCAAAAATATTTATATATTTTCCCCCACATGTGAAAATTGCATACCTTCAATTTTATTAATAACTGACACACATTTTGTAGTATGCTGTTGAAACTGTTTAATCTTTTTTAAACATTATTAAAAGTTTTTACTCGCTTTAATATCCGCAGGTTTTAGCATGTATGTAAACCTGTACAGCTTGCCAATATTTCTGACCGATAATGCCGATGTCTATAATATATATATATATATATATACATATTAATTATCTTTTGTTGTAATTTTCCGACTGAGTCCAAAAGTATCCAGGTCGACTGAGCTATCCTGGAAGAATCTGATAAACACAATTCACCTAGTGAATACGAATGTATAATTATCATACCCTATGTAATAATACTAAGTAACCCTAATACCCTATGTATTAATACTATGTGCTATATATTTTTTATACTACCCATATGATGCATGCATACCCTTCGTATAAGCTTTGTTAGCAGAGCATTGACAGCATACGTCAAGGGTCTCTGGTTCGAATCTTATCCTAAACATTTTTTCACTCATTTTGGAAAATTAATACTCGTTTGATTAATTTACAAATTAAAATCATTCTGTTAAATCTAATATAGAATTATCTTTTGATAAAACTACGTGAAGTTTTTGCGCAATATTCGTAATATACGGATTTCATTTGAAAATCTTGAGTACAAATGAAGATGAGGCAACTAATTCTGGTATTATGCTTAGATGTATCGGTAAAGGACATTCTTAAGGAATTTCTTTAAAAGAGTTTCTTTATTAATAGTTATAATTGTTAGATTTCAATTTTTCAATATTAGATTAATCTATCAATAATATTTAAGTATTCTCAGTCTCACTTCCCAAAATTAAACAAAATTTCATTGAAAATAATAGAAATGTATCAAACACTAAAAATTCCAGTAAAATACACCCCGCAAAAAAGTACATGTAATTTTTTATGACTATTTAGAACCAGGATTTAATAAACGCATACTAATGAAACAAAATAGTTATTTTCAACGCAGTTTAACAATTAGGATATCAAAAATTAATAAAATATATGCGATAATTGCTCATTTTTTAAAATCTATAATTTTTATTATCACAAAATCAATATTTATATTTTTTTAGATATATGGTTTAAAATAATAAATGTCATGGAATTACAGTTATCAAATTATTGGGACTATGAGAAATTTAGAATTTTTTTTTTTCAATATTAGTGCACAAATTCGTATATTTATCACTATTTTAACAGTTAAACACCTCGAAACTCCTTGATATATTAATAATAACATTAACTTTTGATTATGTATACTTTTTGTATTTTTGAAAATGTGATTTTAACCATGAAATTATAAAAAAAAAGTGATTAAAATGCAATTTAAATTAAAGTTATTGACCATTTTCAAATCGTTGACATACTTTTCTCTTTTTTAAAAAAATAAACATTAAATTTATTGAATTTATTAAGTTAAGTAAATTCCAAAAAGTTAAATTAATATGATATTTATTCCTTTTAAAACATGTTTTTTACGAAATTAACAGAAATCATTATAAAAAAAAGCAGGAAGAATAACATTTTCTTACCTATTTCTTATCGACATTATCCTCTAATTCCAGTTCGATAATCCAAATAGGGAAGATAATTTCCAAATCGGAATGTCCGAATAAAGTACAATGACATTGGTCAGCTCCTATTAACTAAACTTCACTGCTATTGTATTTTTTCGAACTGATATTTCTAAAAAATGTCACTTAATCCCATTTCTGTACAACTTTTTAAAATTTTTCAACTTACGTACCAAATATGCATATAACATCATAACAAAGCTACTAGAGCAGCTGCCAGTATTCTAAAGAATAAATACACTGGTATCTCCGATTATTCTCTTCCTCCCAATGAAGTCCACTACGTAATCTTTTCGCGCACATGGATGGAACTGCGTCTAGGCCCAGTGGTTTCACTATTGCGAAAGGAGAATTATTTGCTGTATGTGAGAAGCTTTTTGTATTTCCATTTATGTCAGTAGAAGAAGTCTAAAAACGAGTGCGAGCGAAATCAAACTTTCTGCTGTAATCCTAACCATTACATTAAATAATATTTATATTTTCAATTTACTTACTTTTGTCCTTTTGCGATCGTAATCACGACGATGAAGCTTGATAAATTTGATTAAATATGAAAAATGTGTCGAGCCTTCACTAGCTGAGGGATTTAGTAACATATGATTTTAGAAGTTTTAGTAAATTCAACAATGATTCAGGTGTCAATAATAACTACTACAAATAATATCTACTCCACGCAACGCTCATTCTACAAAACTAATAATCAAAACAGTCACGGAAGCATTTTATATTGTATGTGCGCCTTATAGAAGAGCCGGGTTTATAAAAGTCGAATTGAATTATGAAATCTCATGCCAATTTTGAACACCAAACGTCGTTATCGCCAATTGTAAAGTTGACGATTTTTCTTGATTTAATAATAAAGAAACTGTTAAATAAGAAATTTCAACCTTGTCACCAAATAAATATCCTTTCATTGCAATAAATTAAAAAAATACTGAAATGCATGTTTCATTTTACGAAAATTACTTTGATTTTTTTTTTACCTTAAAAACGTTTAAATACATAAATCTGAACCACATTGCACAAGCTTTAAATTTTGAAATTCATGTTTTTAATTATTTTTCTCATACTCAGCATATAATATAACATCTTTTACGCATAGGTAGGTTTATGATAAGTTTTTAAACTATTATTTTGAATCAAAAATCATCTACCAAAGTTAGGTCTTTTTTACACTTATTTTCGAAATTCAATCCCGTTGCGGCAATTGTAAAATTTAAAATTATTTTTTAAAATTATTTTTCCCTTAATCTCCATCTAAGAAAACATCTTTTCCGGTAGATGGGTTTTGATCCTGTGAAAAAAAATACTTCGATCCACCCTATTATCAGTATTGAAATTATTGTATGAATTCTATTAGATATCGCAGAGATGTAGTGGAGGGTATACGGGGGTATACGACGTATACCTTATGGATTTTTAAGGGAGCACCGTATACCCTCTGATTCTCTAGAAAGCTTATATTATACTCATTATAGGGTGTACTATCAGCCTCGTGCGTATTCCCTCTGCTTTGAGCGTATATCCTCTGTTATTTTTACGACTACACCCCTGCTTTTTAATCCAACGTAAAAGACAAATTTTTATACGATAGGTACATGATCAACAAGAACAAAAATCGGCAATCATGATGTGTGTAAGTTGAATAATAAAACAATATACAAAATACAAAGCTAATTAAACTATTTTTTTTTTGGGGGGGGGGGCACCGTAATACGTACCCATCATGGATAGGCATATGAAAATAAAACATGTGAAAACTATTTATACAACGCATTGCAATTCCAAATCAAAATTTAAATATTGTTAATATGCATAGTAATGCTCTATTAATGAACTGCTGATGTACCAATTTCGACAAATTATAAGAAACGCCAAACCACTCAAGTAATACCGAACTGCGTAAAGGAAACATCCTTATAACTCCAAAAATAATAATAATATAACTAACAGTTTACTGCGTTGAATTAAGCGTCTCATTTTCAATTAAAATATACCTCTGAATTGAAATTTGAATGAAATACAGGGTCATGTAAAATCGAAGAATGTGGAAAACAGGACTACAAATATCTCGGCAACTAATAATCCGATCGACTTCGTTCTATATGCAAAATGTGTGTTATTTTATTGCCTTTTACATCCATTCCTTAGAACAAAAACATTCGAAAAATTTTATGTACCTTTCATCAGAGCGAATTTTTCAAGAGTCCGAAAAAAATAGTTCCGGATAATCGAGGTTGCTGATATTAAATAGGCTTCGTCCCATTCTTACATACTAACTCCATACAAAATTTCAAGTCTCTTTCTCAATTTGTTTGGGAGATAGAGCGGTTACTGACAGACGGACGGCAATTTTTTTTCTAAAATTATGCTCCACTATCTAAAACGTGTAAATCCGTCAAAAATAATTTTTCGATTTCCAAAACGATTGCAAGACTGACCCTATACTACGTATGATGTGTAAGTAAAATGCATGTAATAATACAAATATATATTTCTGACACTTGTGTTTACCAATGAGGGTATCTATCTATCTATCTATCTATCTATATATATATATATATATATATGTATATATATAATACCATTAAAAGTAGACAAGATTCACCAATGGACTTTATCAATAAAACAATAAACCAAAACGAAGAATTAGAATTGAATTGAATTATAATAATTAAAAAAAATAGTGAAACGAGTAAATCTGAATAAGTAAATAAATAAAATGAATGCAAATGTAATTTGTAGCCCCAAAACAGAGTCATCAGGCCCACAATTCTCTGGAACTACAAATGAAGTGTGCGGTTTCATCCACGTATTAGCCATGAAATAGCAAAATAATACGTATTTGGGGCTACCAGCACACAAAAACCAAATTATTAAACAAGAAACAGAGTAATATATGGTTGAAAAAATGAAAAAAATTATATATATTAAAAAACTTGCTATGATTTAAAGTGATACAAGATGTTGAAGACAATAAAGAAACTTAATAATAGTAGCAGTAAATATATTGTTATTTTACAAAAAGGAGTTGAAAGTAAGTAAAATCAATAGTTAAATCCACATGTAGACTAAAAAGTATCCATAACAACAAAAAAAAAAACTGAATGGAAATATAATTAAACCAGAGAAAATAATTAATAATCGATCATAACATAAAATTAAATTAATAAAATAATTAAAAGTAGAATTAAGTAATAACATTCATATTAATATATAACTTAAAATACCATTTTATTACTTTAATCAGTAACATTTTTTTTTACTTTACATGGTTAAAAACTCATTATCTTAATATAGGATAATAAAAAATAAAAAAAAATAAAAAAATAAAAAAAATAGAAAAATAAAAATAAAATAAAATAAAATAAAACAAAATAAAATAAAATAAATATTTAAAAAAATAATAATAATAGTAACAATATTATTATTAATAATACCAAAAATTATATCAATAACATTAAAATTAATTCGATAAATATAATATAGTTATTTAACTATAGATATAATTAGACAAATATCCATATATTGGTGTCAATTAAACAGTATAAAAATTGTGTTAAAATAAATAACCCACTCTCATTTTCTTTTTATTAACCTTTGCGTTTTTTTCCAGACAACACCACCCTCCACCGTACTCTAACATCTGCCCTCCCAACCGACCTATGTATATTTTTTTATTGCTTTTTTAACATTTTTAATTTTTTATTATTATTTTTATGTTTTATAATTTTTTATACATTTTTTACGCAAAGAATTAATTATGAGATCATGTAATATCTAATTATAAATTAAATAATATACGAAATTTTTAGGATAACCATTGTTTATAGCATCATATACAAGCTTTTTAATATTAGTATTTATTAAATGGGAAGAAGATAGACATTTTATTCTATATAAATGGTTAAGTATTATATTACGATATACAGAATTATGAAGACATGATTTAAAATTAGTAAAGGTATTAACTTTAAAATTAAATTCTTTCCTTTTGTCATAAATATCAGTTAAAAAATTTGTCATAATAAATTTGTTATCTTTTAATATAACATTAATATCTAAGAAGTTGATTGTATTATTAAAAAGTAGGTTTTTTGAAAGTTCTAGATTAGAAGGATAATCAACAGGGAATTGAGATATACAAGTGTTATCAGTATCAATTAAAATTACATCATCTATATATCGATATAAATGTATTTTATTATTTAATTAATGACGTTCATAGTAATATAAGTAAGATAATACACTAGATGTACTACCACCTTGTGGTATACCAACATTTTGAATATATATATTGTTATCTTGCATGATAAAATTATTATAGATAATGAAATTGGTTAAGGTATGAAAATAATCAGAATCGATATTATGTGATATATCCAACTCGTGTTGATATTTTTTAAAAAGCTCATTTATGATATTATGTAATTCTGATAAATCGATATTATTAAATAAATTTTTAAAATCATATGTAGTGATATTTTTTATACATTTAAGATTTTTCATATTATTGACCAGTTCATAACTATTTTTTATGCAATGTGTATTATCACTTTTTTTTTTTTTTTGTAATTTTATATATTTGATTAAGAATTGCTAATAGAAGTTTGTTAGCAGCATTATTATATGTATTGCAACCGATTGTAACAGTCCTGAATTTAACAGGATGCTTATGAAATTTGGGTATAAGGACTAGATAAGGATATTTAAAGTTAGTAGGGTTAATGTCTAATAATTTTTAGAATCCTTTAATTTTACGATTATTGGCAAGGAAGTTATCATTAACTTTTTGAAATGTGTTATTATTCGATATACCAGATTTAAGCAGTTGATGATAATAAGATTTACAAATAATTGCACAATTATTTGGAAATTCCTCAACATAAGTTATTACAAAGTTTTGTTGTAATTTATTGATTTGCTTAAACAGATGCTGTGTATTTACATAATCTAGGTGTGAAATATTATATTTTAAGGACCTGGTTAATTTATCGATAACTAATATTTTCCATTGATTGAGATATTTAATGGGTTTATTATAATAAATTGCAATTTTATAAATAAATATATCGATATCATAGGTAAATTGTTTTATGATAGAATTAATGTTTAATTTGGATGGAATTCTGTACTTGGTCCCATAACCCATAATTCTTCTAAGTTGTAAATCATCTACTATATTAAGATTACCAGTAATAATATGTCAATGATCCTTATTTATATATTTTTGTAGAGAGGGGTCATTGCATTTACAGGGTAATGTACTAGCATCAAAAGAAGATTTAGAGAAAGAATTATAGTTAAAAATCGTTCTTCCAATAGATATGGGATACTTAAAGGTTTTAGATAAATGAATATTATTTATAGGAAATTGACAGTTTTTATCATTTAATATGGAATTAATATTGATTTTATTAAATACTGGATTAGAAAAAGATATATATATATATATATATATATATATATATATATATATATATATATATAACATGTTCTCACAAGTAAATCTTGTTGAATACATCAAACGTCTTCAAAACGGATTTTAATATTTCTGGATATTCTGCTTGTATATTCATTCGGAAGAAAATTTCAGATTTTGTATTGAAATATTATTTGCTGTTGAGTTTGTAATTTTTTTAACACATAAATAAGAAATATTTTTCTCACCAAAACTCGATTATTTCGCGATCCATAGGTTGAAAACCACTGATCTGCAACAAAGTTTCAAAAAGATAACATTTCTGTTCATTTAAAAACCAATATTGAAATCACTGGAAATTGAAGAAAAGGCGTACAAGTTTACTTGAGGTACCAGTTATTTTTCTGGAATTTTGTTGTCATCATAAAGACCATAGCGCAAAAGTATGTAAAATGCAGATGAATGCACTGAAATGTTAATGTAATGATTAGCAATTTATTTTTATTTATTATTTTATTTTACATAATCTCATATCATAAAGAAATAATAATAATATACTTGATTATAATTATAAGATGAAATCATGAAATAAGTGTAAATGTGTACAACATTCACTTCATATGTATAAAATTAGATATAAGAGAAAAATTCAACGTATCTGGAATTGCAAATTCAATATAAATTTTCCATCTGACAGAAGTGTGAATTGATAGAGAAATAACTGGAATTTGTTCCTATACCTCCAGACTCTGAAAGTTACAGAAGTGTCATTTTATATCAGCAAGTTCTTTCGAAGTTAATACCTCATACAGCTTATGTGATTTTTCTTCCAATAAATCCTGCATTTCAGCGACAATAAATTATTTTAAGAATGCTAAATTGCTGCGACCAGCAAAACTGTGTAATGTGCCATTGCTTTCGGTATTAAAGAAATCACGCATCATTCATATAATATGAAATGTTTGATTGATAGAAATAAAAATTGTTATAATTAAATATTTCGATATTTTTATAACATTTATTAGCTCATTTATATAAATATCGTTTTACGTGTTATTTCACTCACTCTTAAAGATTTATTAAAGTATTATTTTTTAGTCACTAATAAAACTATTAACTTCACCAAAAGTGAAAGCAAGATAATGCCTATGTGTTTCATTATGAAAATTCAAAACTATTTAATAGTATTTTGCTGAAATAATTTTAGAATATTAATCACATTTTTGTGAAATATACATTATATTGCGTATATTTACAAAGTTCATTCCATGCAGAAAGATATTAAAATCATAATGTTAACAATTTATATAAAAGGATATCAAATCTTGGAATATATTTAGTATATGTGAACAGAATGAAGATTTTAAATAGCAACTTATAGTATATTCAGTTCCTTGTATTTTACTTCTGGGTTGTACTGTTGAACATGGGATCGCGTAGGTCAAGTTTACACAAGCCGTAAGCTACCCATTCTACTTTTCTACCTATTCTACTTATAGCTACTTTTTCTGTGAAAAAGTTGGATCGTCACGAGAAGATTGTGTTTGAAAAGTAAAATGAAGTCAATCTTTTTATTTTAAAAATTCTCTTTTATTTTGTAAATCAAGATATACTATGATAGTTCAATAAATTTCTATCAAATTGAGCGTACGCTATTAAAAGTCGGTATTTGCTGCTACATTGTCATTCCATCGCTTTTATAGGAAACAATTACTTGACTGTATTATGGAGCATTCTCATTTGTATGAATAGATATATTATATAAAAGTAGTGCAGTAACTATGCCGCAAAATTGGCAGATTTTTAAATATGTATTTTTAAAATAATTTCCTCGGCTTTCTTCATATACAGTTTTTAATACAAATTCGTTACAAAAATGTGTAACACCATCTATAATAAAATTTGAGATACACATTTCCCCTTAACCGAGGAAGTTTAAAAAATCTCCCTACATTTTGAAAATCCCCTGTTTGGACAAAATTCCTTTTATTCAATGGAACAACCTTTAAAATATTCAATTACATCTATATCTCAACTTTTAAAATATTTCAAACTTTTGCATCTTTAATTTTATTTTATCAAATACATGAGCTGACACTTACAAAAACGAATCGCTTTCATAAATGATTTTTATACGTTTTTCAATATTTTGTTAAAATATAAACAAAAATCAAATATCTGTGTCAGGTATTTTTACTAAATCAACTGATTTAACGTTATTCTCATTTTATTTTCAAAAGTACGCCCGAAAGTCATGTATAATCATACCGAAAACAGGACAAACGTACATAATTTTTGAAAGTAAAGAACAGTATACAAATATATCTAACAATTCTTTGAGCGTATAACAAATTCTTTAAATGACAAAGAATGAAAACATGATCGGTTTATCGATCATAAAATTGAATGGTGCATAAAACACAGCATACGTCAGTAAAGTAAAACCTGGGGAAAAATACCTATTGTAATCGAACAAAAATCCAATAATTTTGAAAGGAAGATACATTGAAAATCGAATTAAGTAAAAAGACAAATTCATAATTTCTCAAGATTTTCACATTTGTCATGATGCTATCCTTTAACTTGTATTTTTATTAAATATATTAATTTTTTTTAAATATTCGAAGATTTTCTATACTTAATAAAAATGCTGTTAAAACACATCCTAATTTAAATTACCTTTTAGTGTATGATGCTACACATTAAATATCTCTACATCTTAAGCATTTTTCAAATAATATTGTGAAAAACAATCTTGTACATTCTTAATTTTTTCAGATAATGGAATGTATGGCAAGGTGCTTGTAGAGCTGATATCGATGCATGAAATTATTGTATTTTTTCTGGGATATTTTATTTAACCTTGCACTTACTTTAGTGGACAGATTATTTAACTTAAGCATAAATTCATGTTATGTAAAAAAAAATATTGTTGTATGATGGAAGTGGATACGGAATAGCAAAGTTATCGAACGATAAGATCAAATATTAAAAAAAATATATATATATTAAAAATCAAACATTACATATAACTAGTTTCCAATTAGAATAAAATATTATATGCCCATCAATAATTTGTTTAATTAAACAAGTATAAAAATCTTTAAATAGTTTTTTTTCCTATCAAGTACAATGATTTTTATTTAATGTAACAGAAATAATACAAAACATTAAATGTTTACACCTTTAAAATAAGAGATGGGGAATTACACCAAAATACTTCCCACTGGCGTGTAGTGCTAAAAGAGTGCAAGAGATTTCTTTAACAGTCTCCTATAAAACTACAGAATGTAATTATAAAAAATTGCAAAGCCTTTTACATTTTTTATTCGCATTCTATATTTAATGCTGAAATGTAAACATAGCAGTAGTTGTTTAGCTAAATTTTATAGCTTTCTAAGTTTTGTGCAAAAAGAGTGTTAATATAGAAGTGGAATAGAAGAAAGATTCATCTTCTCAGTCGTATAAAATTTGTTAGAACAATTTGACTGTATATCGCATTTTTCTTTTTTGTAAAAAATATTCTTGTCTGCAAAGAGTTTTTGAAAATATCTAACTTTTATTAACAGTTGTATCTCTTTTAAATAAAATATTTCTTACGTTTCAGTTAGTCTGGCTCCAATCTCACCAATAATTTATTTTTTTTTTCATTTTGACGGCAGCAGAAGATCGCAACTGAGAACAGTAAATTGAAATTACTATATAAACATCGAAAATGCACGAACATTAAAAAAGATAAAAGAAAAGGAACTTCCAGTCATTTCACTGACAAAAAATATTTTAATAAGAAAATGATACCATAAATTAAACATCATAACATCACTTCTAATTTATGCATTTACAAATTAAAAGCTACTGTTTTTCTGAATTAAATTGCGATAAAGAAAATTTAATATTAACTGATACAACTCTTCACATATTAATAAAATTTTTCATAAAAGAATAAGTAATATGTGCTATTATATAATAAAAAATTTCAATCTAGAAAAATACCTAACATTAAATATTTATTATCTATCACAGTTAAAATTAAAGTTTAAAATAAAAGACTTAATTATTCTCATAACACCTGCTTTTTAAAAATTTAGTGCATTTTACTACTCAAAATAAAAAGATATAAAAGCTATTAAAAATGAAATAACTAAGAAACAATTATGATAAAATAATGAAACAACATTATAATACAATTCTAATGACGAATGGGCTAAATTAATACAATGCTAACCTATTCTCAATTAAAATATTTGCAAATTTATTATCTATGTTTAGAAACAAAAAACTCACGAATCGTTTTCATGCATTAAGCTAGAAAAGATAATTTAAGCACATTTTTAATCATTGTTTATTCAAAATTTAAAATCTGTTATTTTATTTGAACGTAGAAATAAAAACTTTACTAATGTTTCTTGTTTTATTTATTTATTCATTCATTTATTTATATGTGCTGAAATTTATACATACTATTCATTCTTTTTTTTCCATTTTTGTATTTTTTAAATTATTACAGAATACAGTAAAACAAATACATTAAAATTCTTTCAAAGCAACAAAACAAAGCACTTTATATGGAAATGGATAAAATTTTGAGAAAAAATACTAACATAAAAGAAGAGTCAACGTATTAAAATAATTTAGTTAAACAGGCAAATTTCATCTGATTGTTATTGAGAACTACAAACATACTACCTCAATTTAAAACTCTAAATCTTATTTTTCTTTCTTTCTTTCTTTTTTTTTTCTTTTTTTTTTTTTTTTTTTTTTGAAAAAAAAAATATATATAAATATCATGATCGAAATTAAATTGTGATGTTACGACATTTTCCATTGATAACATTGAACATGCCTGCAAATTATTTTGGTGTAGAAAATTTCTCATTTGACGCATATAGAAAAAAATAAGATTCGACTTTTCTCAATTTAGTTTATTATATTTTTAATTGCGTTACGCGTTTAAAATTTAAATTACAATTCTTTTGAAAATTTACTTACACCTACTTTACAGAAACGTAAATATTTAGGAACATATATATATATTTTTAATTGTATGTTTTCTTATTTAATACAAAACATTTTTTCTACAATACAGATACAGAAATAAACAATCCATTCAGATATGCTACGAAAATTATTCAAACAATGAAACATTCGAAAATCTATCAATTTATGTGCTGAATTACTTTATATATATTAAGTTTATACAATATTCCAGATAATTTCTTTCTTTCCAGATACTAATGTTGAATGAATAGAACAAAAGGCATATAATACATTAAATCCTTCTTGAGGTATCGATCTGCAACCTTCTTAGATATAAAGATATAGGAGCTGTATTTCCTTCTAGAATCAGATCGTCGAATAAATTGATGTAACTTTATAAAATTACAGTTTAACCCATTTTCGGCCAAAGGTTCGTATACGAAACATTTCGATAAATATTTTTTTTTAACACTCTGACACATTTTTTTCAAGAATTTTATTTTTCTTCTATTTTTTAAGGCTTTTGAAGACATCCATAAAATATTAGTAATTCAATTGGAGTAAACACTTTCTCTTAAAAAATTTTCAAAATACGCTAGAGTTTTAATTTGAAACGCCTTTGACAAATTCGGCTTTTTAAAAATATATTATTATTCCAATTGAAATGAATTATATGTTTTTAAAATAGATTAAAGTTGCAAATTCTGTATATGAAATAAGAATAAAACAAAAGTCATAAAAATATTATTCATATTCATGTTATTCATTATAAGAAATAATATTTTATATTATTATATAAAATATTATTTCTTATATAAAATATTATTTTTCATGCACGAATCTTTTTTTGTGTCTTAATGTATGTAATTTAAGCATATTTCAATAAAAATAATGCTACATTTTATAAAATTTCTGTGCTTGGCCTAAAATGGGTTAATCAAATAAAGCTTAACTTAAGAATGTTTCCTAGTTACATCTATTTTCTAAAATACATTTATTTTGTGATTTGTGCAAATAATCAAAATAAAATGGTAGATGAAGTTAAATGAAAATATCTGCATGTGTCTATCTTCATTAAAATATTTCCAGCGAGTGGTTGCATAATTAAATTGCAATTAATGAATTTACTTATTTATTATTAATGCGATACTTAAGCTTTGTTTACGTTAAATATTCAGTGTAGGGAAAAATCAGTTTTTCTAAACATTAATAAGAAGTAAAAAAAGCAAATAAATGTGCCAAACAATTTCCATAAAATTGTTTGACAAAGTAACAGTTGCTAAAGTAAAGTAACTATATGTACGTATATCCATTAACCCTTTACACTTGTACATAACATGTTGATTACCATGGTGACTGACACTAAACTTTACGTTTAGGTTAGTTGTAAAATATAATATTATATAAATTTTAAATAAATTTTCAGTAATTACTTAAAATAATTTAAATATTCTACGTCATATCATATTTTAGAGTGTAAGTCACCGGAGACTGATAGAACAAGTACTTAACGTTATAATTTCCAGCCTGGTTGGACATCATTTATTTTTTTTATTTACTTTTTTGGCATTAATATTTAAAGAAAATAACATATGTCTTATTTAATTAGAGCCTTTTTAATATTGTATATGTAAAAATAATTTCTTTTAAAAGTGGTGCCGACCGCGTAAAATTTGTGTATGAAACGCCGGAATCGAAAGGAGTAGGATGTTTTCTGCGGGTTGATTTGTAATCAAAAAAATAATTAAACAACTTAAATATTTAATGTAAGGGTGATTCTACAATAAGTGGGTAATTTCAGTCCCTTAACGTTATATGCTGGTTTTTGCCATTCATATAGGTTTTTTTAGCATAAAATGTATTTTGTAATATATTTCTACAATTTCTAAAAGTATTTTCAAGAAAATAACTGTAAATTTTACTGTAATAGTATTTTAAATATTCAATTTGTTACTTCTGTCCCTTGTCCCTCACCTCATGTACTGATCCTCTGGAACAATTTTAAGTGTAATGACAAACTATTTTTAACAATTTTACCACTCAAAATAAAAATTTATACCCCGAAGTACATTATAAAGTATTTTTATTGTAAATTAAAAATAATTTTGCATTTATTCTGAGTCAGAGAAACGCTATCCCCTAGTTTTTATGTCACTACTGTCCTCTTGTATAAAACTGCGAAAGTGACCACCAGGTGGCCAGATAAAATTTGGTGCATAGGTGCATTTTGTAGAAGGAACCATCTTAATTGCCCTGAAAAAAACATGGCACAATTCTATGGACTTGTCCCCTATTTAAACTGTCCTTGTTATTGTTTTTGTTTATTTATTATTTGGTCATGATATAACATACTTTTGCTTAGTACAAAATATCATATTGCAATATAACTAAGCATAACTTACTACTGTACACAGAAGCAATTTTCTTAATTTTGTCACTGCTGTTCCTGTCACTTCTATCCCCTTTCAAATTATTTATTTGAGGAGTAAATCTCCGAAGCAGATATTAATACCATAGATGACTTGAAGTCAAAGGATTTTAATAATACATCTATTCCAAATCTATTAAAATTGCATCAGTTCACTTCGAATAAGTTTGAAAATGTTAAACTTCTACTGCATTATTTAAACTTTTTCACATGTGACACACATTAAAAATGTCAACATCACTGTTCAAAACTATCATTTGTAGACTTATCTCCCGGTTTTAAGGATAAATACTGAAGTATCAACAGCTTGTTCTGAAAGTGAACAAATTTGTGTAAGAACTTGCGTTGCAGTTGTGTATGACTAAAATTAGTTTCCTGGTGGGTTTTAAATTTTTATTTAGAATTAAATTATTATTTTAAATTTTTAATCAACATATTTTATTTTTTCATATTACTTATGCATTTGATTTTAACAGGTTTAATTGAAGAAATAAGTGATGACATCTTAAGAAAAAACTTTTTGTTAAGAAATGGGAGCCGATTCTATCAGCTAAATACACAAATATCCAGGATGTTCCAAAAAATGAAATCTTTTGTGTTAATGATACTCCCCCTTCGACCAGTTACTTCAAGATATTTTACTATAGACAAATTATATGATATAAATTTTAAAATGCGCAGTATTTCTCGTACTTAAACACTTTTTTCTGATTAAAACTGTTGTCCAAATAAATTCACTTATTTACTCACTATCTTATTGTTGGTTATTTTTCCTTAAAAAAATAATTAAAATTTTAAAATAGTGAAAAATAATAGATGTTAAATAATTTATAATTGTTAAAACGTTCAAAACTGAAAGCTTTTGAAAGTATGTCACTTCTGTTCATGTAAATGTCACTCCTGTCGCATTATTCTTAAAACTTAAAAAGTATTCAGATTTATCACAGATGATATATTAAACATTATATATTTTTTCTGTCAAAAGGTACACTTTAATAAAATACACATATTTTTCAAGTAAATTTTATTAAAATCCTGATTTATAAAGTAAACAATTATCTTGGGGACAGTAGTGACATTGATTACCAAATTAATTTATTAAATATTTTAGTGATTAAAGTTTATGCCGGAGTGTTTTTTATTACTCAGTAGCATATGCTGTATCTAATTATTAAAATATCTAATAATATAAAATTTTCCTACCTTTCTTGAGGGTTCTTGAGGGATGTACGGTGGTCAGAATCTTAATTCTTGGCCGTCTTCAAAAACAGAAAATCCACAGCAAATAATAAGAGACAAAACGTAAACACACAAAAAAGAAAAGTTGATTATTTACACACGCGCGCAGATATTACATGTTTCTTGATCATTATTCTTAATATGACTACATCGAAATCTGAAAGATACAAAAAGAACATTAATAAAAAAGATCGTAAAATAACCAATCAGCTTTTAGTTTGCACAAGAAAGAAAAAATAAAAATAAAAAAAGAATGTTCTGAAAATCATCTTCTACTGGCGCCAGGGAGTCAGGGAGTCTTCGTGAAGAGTGTTTTCACACTCCCCACCTTGAGTTCATTAGGGGACAGAACTCAATCACTGCAGTTGGAGTCTTTCGGGCGGCCGTACAATTCGACCACGGCGAGTAGTCAAAGGCTTTTGCAGTACTGCATCACTTTGATTATCGGCGATTCCATTCACCTCCAAAGAACAAAGTTTCTTAATGGGACGAATTAGCATTCCAGTTGCAGTCTTCAACTTTACTAAGCGCACAACGCCATCTTGACTGGGTATAAGTTCGACAACTCTACCAAGAGGCCAGTTTATTCGGCTAGAATTTTCCGTCCATATCAGGACAACATCTCCTACACACAAAGAACTTGATTTTTTCCCACTAAAGACCGAACATTTTAATGTGCCGAGGTATTCGCTTCTAAATCTTGATTTTAAATTGTTTCTAATTTTAATTCTATAATGGTATCGTTTATTCATTTCTTTGTGGTCTAGAAATTCTAATTCAGGCATACCTATTTTAGTATTTTCCTGTAAGAACATTGAAGGAGTTATAACTTGAAGATCTTCATTATTATCTGTAACATACGTCAAGGGGCGGGCATTTATAATACTTTCACAATCGCAGATAACGGTATGTAGTTCTTCAAAATTTAAAGACGACTTGCCCAATACCCTTCTCAAGATTCGTTTCAGGATTCCAACAAGCCTCTCCCAAAATCCACCCCACCAAGGTGCAGAAGGTGGAATAAATTTCCAGTCTATACGTGAAAACGCAGTAACCGCTTTTACTTTTTCATAGTCAATTGTTTTCAATAAATTGTGGCAGCCAGTAAAATTTGTGCCGTTATCTGAATATATTATTGCAGGACGACCTCGTCTAGAAATAAAGCGTTTCAGTCCTAAGATAAAACTTTCGGTTGAAAGAGCTGTCAATAGCTCGAAATGCACAGCTCTAAAAACTGCACACGTGACTATCAAAATCCAGACTTTAGATTGATTTTTCAAATAAAGAGGCCCGCACAGATCGATTCCTATTATTTCGAAAATCGCGGCTTCTCTGACACGATCAAGAGGTAAGACACTTTCTACTACATCAGGTGGTTTTGCTGAGTGTCTTTTTCAAATGATACATTTGCCGATTACCTTTTTGATTGTTTTCCAACTCTTCAGCACCCAGTAATTTTCTCGTAACGCAGTCATTAGCAGGGGTACGCCACAATGACCGAATTCTAAATGTTTCGAAAATATAATCTGTTCTACGACGTAATGATTTGAAGGGAGTAAGATAGGTAATCTAAAATTAAATTCATCTTCTCGTTGAAATATCTTCGTTTTTACGCGTATGATTCCTTCCGAATCTGTAAAAATATTCAGGCATTTCAGTCTTTGATTATGTTCATTCACAAAGGATTCTTTTTGCACAAGTTTTAATAATACTGTTTCTGCCGCTTTTAATTCGTTGTGTGTTAATTGACCGAATATTCTGTCGGTACTACCCCTTTTCGAATTTTGGTAAAATCGCAAAATCCAACCAGTAACTCGCAAAATTTTATTGTAAGAAGAATAGCGATTATAAAATTGTGCCTCATCACTCTCTACATTAGGAGTGGTCACAATAGTTTTTCTTTTTTCAGAATTCACTATATCCATATTAGGAAAAATATTAGTACTAGGCCAATTTTCCTTTGATTTTGAAAGCCATGATGGCCCTAACCACCACTGAGATTTAATAAGGGATTTTGCACAACAACCGCGTGACGGTAAATCTGCTGGATTCATATGTCCAGGTACGAAATTCCATGAAGTGTTGGGGGTAAGCTTTCGACTTTCTCTAACTCTATTTTCTACAAATGTAGCCCAAGGACCTTCCCGTTTTATCCAGTATAACACGTCCATTGAATCTGACCAATAGAAAGTATCAACATTTTCTAATTTCAAATCGTTTTTAATACTATTAGACAATCTAGCTCCAATACAACAGGCCAATAACTCAAAGCGTGGAATGGAAATGTCCTTTAGAGGAGCTACTCTAGAACGAGCCTGAATAAGTTCACAAGTTACACGATTTTCTACTTCATTTTATAGATAAATGCATGTAGCGTAAGACAATTTACTAGCGTCGCAGAAAATATGTAAAGATAAGTTTCCCTCTTTTAGAGATAAGTTAGACAATCTTCGCGGGATCTCAAGATTTCCCAAATCATTAATTTCCTTAGTCCATTTTCTAAATTCCTTAACTATCTCATCGGGCAGCTTGGAGTCCCATGGCGCCTTTATTTTCCAGCATTTCTGTAAAAGTAATTTTGGAATTAAGGTCACGGGGCAAGTGAAACCGATGGGATCGAATATTTTATGAGTTAAGGACAAAATTGTTCTTTTAGTGATGCACTCATTTTCCAATTTAAAATTCCGAAAATCACACGATAATGTATCACTCTTGGTATCCCACATTAAACCAAGTAAGGGAATTTTATCTTCAGCCGCATCACTCAAATGACCCTTTTCATTAAAGCCTAATCCAATTTCTTCGCACCGATTATGACACCAACCACGAAGATCAAATTGTGCCGAAGCTAAGAGTTTCCGTGCTTCATTGCGAAAATATTCTAACTCTTCTAACGATTCTACACTAGCTACACAGTTATCTACATAGAAAGATTCTTTAAGTTTTATAGCAACATCTTTAATGTTCTCAGATGCTTCATCTAAGTGACGTGTTAGAGTAGCGGCCAAAAGGAAGGGGCTACAACTAATCCCAAAGACAACCCGACAATGTCTATAAATTTCAAGGTTTTCTGAATTCCCATCTCTTCACCAGAAAAAACGTAAATAATCTCTATCCTTTTCATTTAGTGATATCTGTAAAAAAGCTTTACGAATATCTGCTACAATACCTATCTTTCCCACTCTAAATCGATTTAGAACAGAAGGAATTAGTTCAATTAAATTAGGTCCCTTCTCTATACAATCATTTATGGAAACAGAACCCTTAACATGTGCTGATCCATCAAATACTGACCTAATTTTGGTCGTAGAATTATGTTTTATTACAGCTCTATGAGGGAGATAATGGACTTTGGTGTTAAGTTTTTCCTCTCCTTTCACTCTTTCAATAAGCCCTTCCGTTTCCCACTCATTTAAAACTGCTTCGTAATCTTTCAACAAACCGCAATTTTGGAGATTCTTAATATTATTTTGCAGGCGTTTTATCGCTAAATCTTTATTACTTGGAATGGGAGGATGGTCACTTAACCAGGGAAGACAAACTTTGTACCTACCATCAGTTTCGCGTCTTACGGTTTCTTTAAAATGCTCCAAAACTAATTTCTGAACTTCTTCCTTACTTTGTTTTTCCGCAGGATCTACTATGCCTAAAGAATCTAAATTCCACAAATCTGTAATTTTGGCATCGTTTACATATAATGAAAGGACCAAAAGAGAAGTATCCCTTTCATTTCCGCCAATTTTGCCCATAGTAGTCCAACCCAGTTTTGTTTGCATCGCAACCAAACCACAAGATAAATTTTCTATTTTTCCTGTAAACAGTTCTCCCACAACATCTGCTCCCAAAAGTACATGTATTTCATTTAAATTTCTTTCATATAAACAATTTTTACCTTCAGGGCAGATATCGCTCAAAAATATATTTTTTCCTTTTAATTCCGCAATACAACGAATGTCTCTAATTTTGGGTACATTAGCACAAATTTTTTCTTGTTCCATTACCTCAATTTTAATCTTTTTACCTCCCCTTAAACCCCTTAAATTAACAGAATAACAGTTATGATCTACCGTTGTTTCGGTACCTCCAAACAACCCGTGAGTAATTCTGACCTTTCTCAAACTTTTTAATTCCATCTTATTGGCTACGAACTTTGAAATATACGACTTAGAAGACGCCGTATCTAACAATGCGCGTACTATATATTCACAACCATTATTTCTTACATAAACATATAAAGTTTGTAAATAAACTTCTTTCGGCAAGTTTTCATTCGCAAAAAGGGCAGTATCCGACACTTCGGTCTGTTGTTTAGATTTTTCTTTCTTTACGTTTCTATAACAAAACAACGTGTTATGATTCCCGTTGCAAATCCGGCATTTTATATTTTTTTTTTGCAAAAACGCGATAAATGTTTTTTCATTTCTAGGCACTTAAAACATGCTCCATTTTTCATTAGAATGTTCTTAATTTCATCAATAGATAACTCATTAGTTCTATCGCAATCAACCGATGAGTGATGAAATGATTCACAAAAAACGCAGTTTTTTACGTTTAAATTCTCTTTTTTGTTCGTTGACACTAAATCATTAGCTGTGGGATAATTTTTTTGTTCATTGTTATTTCGAAACGAATTAAAGTTTTTCTTTTCAGGAGGAATAAAAAATTTTCTATCTTCGTTCATTGGGTTTATTACTAAATTAGCCTTTTCTCTTGCTTTTAAACAAGTAGATAAAAAATTCTTTAGTTCTTCAATTTCATAAAATCCTTTTTCATTATCGGACTTGTGAAGTTCTATTAACAAATTTTTCGGAATTGTTTTCAAAATGGTTGTACATAATACACTTGAAATGTTATTTAAATCTGTTCCTAAGCTTTGCAAACATCTCAGTTCTACTGATAATTTATCAAAATATTGTCGGAAAGCATATATATCATTCGAAGTTCTCAATGGCTTGATAGCTAAAAGATTACTAATATGATTGTGTATTAATAATTGTTTATTAGCAAACCTACTTTTCAGCAATTCTATAGCCGCATCGTAATTTTTTTCGGAAACAGGAAAACCTTCAATTGTGTTTAAAGTGGTCGATCTTTATTGCGATCTTAAATAATTAAATTTATCAACTTTATTTAACGACTTATTATCATGAATGGCCGATTCAAAACTGCTACAAAAGGAAAGCCATTCATTTATATTTCCATCAAATATTGGTATATGCAATTTCGGTAACTTAACTTTTACAGAATTATCCACTTTTTCATTAGTACTGTCTGAAAATTGTTCTTTGTTACTTTCTTGTTTTGATTTTAAATTTAAAAATCCGGCATTTAATTCTCTAATTTTCTGATTTGCGCGTGACTTCCATAATATTACATTTTCGCTATACTTTTCAGCGGCTTCTAATTCTTTCTCTAAATCATCGGGATTGACTAATAATTCAATTGAATTATCTGTTGTCTTAAGTGACTTAAATTTGTCGGTCAATGTTTCAACATGTTCTTGAAGTTCTTCGATAGACACATCGTCTGATTTTATGGAAGTTTCGATTTTATTTAGAATTTTCGTAACAGCCGATCGAAATATCGTTCTTCTTTTTTTAAGTGTTTCTAAATTTTCAGCCATTTTTTTTCTTTTTCTCTACTTAATTAGTTAATTTCAAAATTCAAATTCTTAATTATTTCAAAATATATTACCACCGTACATCCCGCGACAGGGATGCCATGTTAATTTCAAATTCGATATTTCAGTAGAAAAATATTCTTAAAATAATAATATAAAATTTTCTTACCTTTCTTGAGGGTTCTTGAGGGATGTACGGTGGTCAGAATCTTAATTCTTGGCCGTCTTCAAAAACAGAAAATACACAGCAAAAAATAAGAGACAAAACGTAAACACACAAAAAAGAAAAGTTGATTATTTACGCACGCGCGCAGATATTACATGTTTCTTGATTATTATTCTTAATATGACTACATCGAAATCTGAAAGGTACAAAAAGAACATTAATAAAAAAGATCGTAAAATAACCAATCAGCTTTTAGTTTGCACAAGAAAGAAAAAAAATAAATAAATAAAAAAAGAATGTTCTGAAAATCATCGGCTACTGGCGCCAGGGAGTCAGGGAGTCTTCGAGAAGAGTGTTTTCACACCCATAAATCTGGCGCTTAAACTAAATTTGAGTTAAATATGCTTGAACGATATATAGTGAAAACAGTTTAATAAAAAATGTTAATAAGAAGTTTTAAAAAGTATACAAATTTTTCTAACAGTTTGTACAAATCTATTTATAATCTAGTTGGATGTGGCAATTCTAAAACTTTCTGTTACCTCATGCTCCTTAATACCTCCAGAAGTATTAAACATAGCAGCGACACCGGTAAGAAAATTTACACAAAAATCTAATCTGCAATGCTTTTTTTTCAAGTTCTAACTGAATCTGAAATTTCATGAAAATCCGTGTATTAGTATTTCAGAGAGAATCATTGAAGAAATCATAAAAAAACTATATAGAAGCACTATATAGAAGTGTTGAGCATTTCACTGTAAAAATAAAACATCACTAATCTATATCAGTGACTAACTGAATTTGAAGTTTAATTAGTGCATTAAATGCCGAGATAGAACTATTCCGATAATCATGAATAATGCCACATAACAGCGCAACCTGTTGGGCGATTTATTCCAAAAACGAAAAAACATTCATTTATATCAAGCACTAACTGAATCTGAAGTTTCATGAAAATTCCTGCATTAGTTCCTCAGATATAACTCTTGAGATAATCATGAATATTGCCGCATAGTAACGCCCATGTAATCGCATTGGGCGATTTACACCAAAACGTAATCTGAACAATTTTATATCAAGCACTAACGGAATCTCAAGTTTTACAAAATCCGTTCATTCGTTATTCAGATAAAATTATAGTGGAAATCCTAACAAAACAGCATAGCAGCGACGCATGTTGGGCGGTATACGCCAAAAACTAATTAGATCTAGTTAATATCAACATCAAACTGAATCTGAAGTTTTGCGAAATTCCGTGCATGAATTCTTGAATGACCACAAAATTTATATCAGATACATACAGACTTACAGACAGACTCACAGACAGACATTTTATAAACATATGGGGTTTTTTATCTTTGACTCCTAAAGCGTGTAAATCCATTGAAAATCGGAATTCGAAAATTTTTCACTACTCCAATACTTTTTTACTTGTAATAATATGGGAAATAAAGTACTTTTTATTTTGTATCTTCACAAAAAAATTACTTATTTTTTTTTTTTGTTTTTCCTAATTTTCTTAATTTTTTTTATGGATATCATGAATGGTTAATATAAAAAGAAGTATAAAAACACAAACTGCATTAATAAAAACAGAAACTTTCAGTGTATTATCATAATTTAAAGTTTAATAACAATTAAGGTAGGACTTGATTAGATGTAACTTGTATAAGTAGAGTTCAAATTCTCTGATAACATAAAAAGACAGCATTGTTTAATACATAAGAAAATAAATTAATAGAACTTCAAAATATCAAATATTCCGAAATGTTTGCATAGAATTCAATGAAAATCGCAAATTGTCTTTTACTTTTGATGTATTGTTCAAAGTTTCTCTGTTTATCTAACAAGAGAATCGATTTCATTTCATAATACTCTGAAACAAAATTCAATCCTTTTATTTTATGACTGATTCTGTGAAGATTTTCACTTTAAAGTTCTTGTCATATTTGCACACTCTAATACATTCTGAATGTATACTCCTCTTCGAAATACTAAATTTATTTCATAATGAAACTGACATTTAAACACGAAGTAGCGGTGCTTCGTATTTTGAAAGCATGTTCAATGTTTGATCTTACACGGTACTGTCGTATTGGTTATCTTTGCTTGAACTTCAATGAATGTTGATAGATTATTCGAAGAGTATTAAATGGAGAAATACTAGTAGATATGCGGCATGGTAAATATAATTATAAAGTTTTAACTTATCTGAAAAAAATAATACGATAAATATTATTTATGATTTTTGTCACCACTATTACAAAAATTATTTTGTATATGTTGTAACACAAAAAAGACCGCAAATAAATCATAAAACAATAAATCATGTGTCAAGTACAGATTCTGAAGCATTTTCTAACATACTCAGAATAGGTACATATAAATAATACACAGACATACAAACAATAAATACAGCACGGTTGTGCTGTAGTCCCGGGGTTCGATTCCAGGCTCTGGATAATTTTTCACTCCAGTTGGGTTTATAGTACTTATTATTCGTATGTAGATTTAAAATCTGAATGCAGGCGCTATTTGTGTGTGCATGTATGTTTTAATATATAATGTAGATCGATGAAATAGTAAATCTATTTATTGTTGTTCAATCATCCTAGGCTATCTTAATGATAACTCATGACTTTCCCCATCAACATTTATTTAGTGAGAAATTGCTGACTCAGTCATCGGCCGAAGTAGTTCAGTGGTTAGAGCGACAGCTTGGAGTCCTGTGGTCCCGGTTACAATTTCTGGTTCTGCCTAGTTTTCCCCTTCAGTTGAGTTTGTTGCATTTATTGTATCTATGCCTGTATAATATTCGTATGTATCTTTGTGATTTGAATGCAGGCGTTATTTGTGTGTATGTATGTTTTAATACTCAGAATACTATAACAAAACTCCATAGTTTGAGTCCTACTCAAAGACTAAAGCTTTACTAGCACCACTCATTTACGCACATTACACATATCTCACCCTACAAACAGGCAAAGTTTTTTTAAAGTTTATTGTACATAATTTTTACAGTTATTTTCTTCATAGGAGATTAGTTCACAGTCTCTCAAAATTGTAGTGATAAATTTTGAAAATATACCGTTTTACTGTTACTACGTATAAGAAAAATCTCCATATTCTTTTCATTTAGCTATGTACATGAATTACGGATTTGTATCATGACATATTTAATCACAAAAAACAAAGTCTAAAAGTCTTATGTCTCACACCAGATCTTATTGCAATAAAGCATAAGTTGAGAAGACAAACTTAGCCGTCGCGGAGTACCACCAAACATGCTGATCAATTGCTATACTTATAGCAGAATGTTTCACAAAAGTACATCAGTAACATGGTATAATGTTAGCAGTGATTAATTTTTGGACAACTTAATTTTAATTCCTAAATGCCACATTAGCACCAGAACACTGGAATGAAATGTTATGTTTATTCAGTACATGTACAAAAGCTTTTGCTTATTTCGAAATAAATTTATTTCTTTAATCTGTTGTTATTCTTTCATTTCAGCTTTATACGAATAGAAGTACCTTCCCCGTGAAAAGGTTAATTGAATCCATGAGCCACCAATTGTCAACTAGTATAGCTGTTACGAGTGGATTTACAAATTAATTTTTTTTATTCTAATTTTATTTTTATTTATTTATTCATTTGTTTATTTTGCTGGTTTTAATTAGGGATTTTTTTCCGAATTTGTAATGATCTTTTCCTCTGCCTAAATACTTTGGCGAGTTTCTTACGTGCGATTTTTTTCTCAGCGCGTATATTTAGTTATAACAGAGTGTATATATGTGCTTGTTAATAAATCTCTTTGAAGTATTTTGCTGTGAAATAATAATGAAAGCAGGTCATTGTGAAAGCAACTATGTATAATAAGTCTATATTTACACCTGAAGTTCGGAAACTGTTTTTAAAAAATGTAATGGTGATAGAACCAAGTGAAATGAGCAATATATTTTTAGAATAGAATTTATCACCGCAATCCACTCAAAATGTCAGATAAATAGTCAAACTAAATCTTCTGTGTTGAAGCTTCAACTTTGAATAAATAGAAACATAACAAATATAACCAGTTTCACAGTCCCATGCAGAAATACACAAAGTAATATTTAATAATATTATTGCACATACTAGACTAACGAAGAAAAAACAGTCCTGCCCTGGTTTTAAATTGATCTTCTCATCTGCAACAAAGGATCCTTGTGATAAGATCTGACGCTATAAGTAGAATCACATATAGTTTTCTTAAGTTATACTTAATATAAGTTAAGTTTTCTAAATTACAGTTAAAACTAATATTTAATTGCATATCCGTGTTAACGTTTATTTCATTCCCACAATAACATTCCTTCAAGAGAAAAAAAAAGAAAATATATTTAACATCTGCTTAATCATTAAAACGGTTCTCAGATAAACAAATTTCCTTTTGATTTATATTCTCTTCCTCTAAAAATAATAAAAGAAAGAATAAAGATTGACGGTCAGTGAAATATTATTTTTCTCTCTGCGTAATTTGGAACCTAACCTTCTCGTTACATAATAATCTTTTCAGGTACATGCTGTATGTTGTTTCTTTCAAACTATTTTCTCAAAATATGCCCCTAAAGTACGAATTGGCAGTAATTTTCTTTTTGGCTTATTTTTAGGACTAGTATTTCTGGTATTCCTGCCATTAAATTCAAAATTCTTTTAATTGTTTAAGGCGTCACAGAAAAGTTTGCGTAGATGATATCATTCATTTTTCATATGTTCTTTGTCGCCAATTGTGTGGTGCCAATATGTGAATTATAAAATGATGAATTTATTGCCTCGTCCTCGCTTCACGAACGCAGTCATATGAAAACTGGTTTCTTAAATAATGCTCTCAGGCACCATCTCTAATTATTTCTGTATGGAAATTTTTAAATTTACAATTTTACTCTAAATAAATAAATTTTTTAAAAAGCATTGATTTTTATAAATGATCACAGCCTACAGCTATCTACAGCTTTATAGCGAATGCATTTTAAAAATGAACCTGGTCAACAAACTTTAAAGTACAGAACGATATTATAATTGTGTCTACGCGAATCATATACATCGATGTGTCCATGTGTCTGCAGAAGCCAAGAAGCCAGGTCATGATCTGTCACGTACTTTTATCAGCCGATCAGCTACAATGCTGCTGCTTTTTACAATAAACTTGAATGCGGTTAATGTTTTACGGTGACATTCTAGAAAGAAATGCAGTTCGAAGAAAAAAGACGTCAGATGTGAGGTCTGGTTCTTGTTTTCAATGTTTTACTTTTCTGACAGTTAAATGCTATAAGTAATCCATTAAAATAGAATAAAATGGCAAATAATACTTTTTAATTTTCCATGTTTCGTGTGCTCCGACGGTAACTTTTTCAAAAAACAGTAAATTATTTTTAATTTGAAGCTATTTTAGCGAAAATTTTCCTTTATCATTTATTGTTTTTTGAAAAAGTTGCCGTCACAGCACACGAAACATGTAAAATTAAAAGGTATTATTTGCCATTTTATTTTATTTTAATGGATCATTTATAGCATTTATAAAAAATTTAGATTGGACCAATAAGTTTCATTATAAACATTGTTCGTCTTGATGGATACTATCACATCTAAAATTTTATCTTAACAGTTTATGAACAAATGTAGAAAACCATACGTTATAGTAATGAACGTTATAGTAATAATTTCTTATGGTAAGTGCCTTTTTTAAATATAATTTTTTTGTCAATTGCACGTGTTTTCAGTTAAAACAATTAATAAAACTATGAACTCATATAAATTTTTAGTATAATTTTATTTAATTTTTCAAATGGAGGGAAAATATAATGAAATTTTAGTAAAGAATTGAATTTACCCCTACCCTTCTGTAATGAAATCCATTCAATATATTTCGCTTTTTTTTCGAACATTATATTAGTAAAATACATACCTGTGTTAAGAAACAAAAGATTTGCAGTACCTTTTAAATTTACTAACGTATACTAAATTTTGTATACGAAACATGATTTTTAAAAACACTATCTATTTTTCAATAAAAATAGCTCTTGAATTAATATATAAAACTTAGAAGATATATTTTACTTTAGAACATATCAATAGACGAGTAGAACTTCATTACAAAATTTTATTTCAGTATCTTAAAAGCTTTTTAAGGAATGATGTTTCTCCTAAACTTACACAATGAAAAGCATAGTTTTCCAGAAAACACAAATTAAGATTCTGATATTGTATAAAAAATTATTTATAACATTTACAACTTTAAAATCCACAACATTTGTAAGTGTTTATAAAATTTCGTATACATTATATATTACATATACTATATATTACATATTACATGTTATATATTAGATATATTGCATATATTACATATCATTTGTGTATTAAAATATACTTTTTACTTTTCTGTGACTCTTAATTCGGCCACTTCTGGTATCAGAAAGCTCATTTCCTGTTTAGTTTTCGGTCTACATCTTTGATTCAAATTATTGCTGAACCAAAAGTAAGATATTTTTGAAATCCGGAATATTTTAACTTTAATTTAAATTAATAAAAAGGAAATGGTAGTTTTTCGCAAAAACAGCGATTTAAAAATAGCAATACTTTAAAGAGATGACGAAAGAAACGTAATTCCAACTACAAAATGTATTTAAAATATAGCTTTTAAATTTACAAATTGCTCTGAGCGTTAAAATACAAAATTTAGTTTTAACCTTTATGTTTATAAAATATTGTTCAATGTCTAATAATGATATTAAACGAATATCCATTATTTTACAACTGAAAATTTCCGTGTACGTTTCCATTTTCCAATTTTTATGGTACATTTAACTTTATAAATTTAGCAGGGTTTGCGGCATAAATGCGTGTGTTATTATTTTTAATGGCAGAAAACTTTGAAAAATCATAAAATTCAAACTATGTTAAAGCATTAATTTAAAAAATAGATTTTATTGAACTAACATTTTTAGACGAAAGGCGACATTTCCGTAAATGCAATTTATATGAAATAAGCGCCATCATCAATACAGAAAAAAATACTTTCGAATGGTACATATGACAATTGGTGTAGCCTTGTTCTTAAAGAAGAAGAAGAAAAAAAAAAAAAAAAAAAAAAAAAAAAAACAGGAAAGTTTAATATATGCATTTTTAAGACATTTTATAGCATGCATTTTATAATTGCGTTTAATAAAAATAAACATAGATTTTCTACATGCAGGTCTCAAAATCTAAAATTCATTTTAAAATTATTTAAATGCGTTTTACTCTTTCACGGCATTCTCTAATATGCTCTAGCATAAAACAAATTACATTTTATGGATAAAATGTCTTAAAAGAAATGTTTTGAATAAAGACTACTTCTTTGTAATGTTTATCCGGGCAAGTTTTGAATATCCAATCATACAAATAACAGAATGTGTAATGGTTTTGTTTTTAGTTGAATATATAAAAGTTTTTCTATTCAAGCAATGTCGAATTCGGAAGGAATATCCTGTTTTCATCCAAAACTTCTAACTAAAGTAGGCTCTCATTTGTTTGGTAAATAAAGCAATACAACTCTTAAAAATTCAGGAGAAAAAGGTTAATTCCGGAATCTACATTTCTAAAATATTTTTACCAGAAACGGCTAAATATCTCGTTTTTAGTAGGATTAAAATTCATGATTTAGTACGTTTTATTTATTTATTTACTAGCGGCCTTCGCCCGCTACGCTGGTCGGTTTATCTAAAGAAATCTTGAAGAAGTAGTTAGATAAGGTTCAGACATACATTAAAAAAAAAAAAGCAAGTCGATCATTCAAAAAACGTTGGGAAATATCAAATATTTACTGTAATTTTTTAAGAAAAACAAAGTTTCGAAAAAAAAAATTAAATCGAAAAAAAAATTACACTGACATATTAATGCAAGGAAATTTTCCCAGAGAGAAAATTCGCCTTGAATACAATATTTCAAATTCTTTTAATTGCTTATAGGCGTTAATGCCAACATAGTGAAAAAAAATTCCATGCTGGGAATCGAACCCGGGCCATCAGTATGGCGCACTGACGTTCTACCGACTAAACCACATGGAACGACAGCCAGCTTGAAACTTTCTCATACTTAAGTAGACTGGCGAAAACATAACGATAGCGCGTTTTAAAGTCGCACAGTGACATCTATTGGATTTTATATGTACTAAAAAACGTTATGTACTAAAAAACGTGAGCAGCGCACCTAATAGTTTCTTTTGTTTCTTTTTGTTACTTTTTTGTCTGTTGTCCGATTTTGATGAAACAAAGCCTATACACTGCCCGGGAGTGTGCATTCTTCATTAGTGAAAACCGCATAAAAATCCATTCAGTAGTTACGAAGATAACCTCGAACAAACAGACAGACAGACAGACAGACAGACAAAAAATTCAAAAAAAAATTTTTTGTGTTTCATTGGTTTTCTTTTATCGCCCTGACTCCATTTTTGTCAATTATCTTCAATGTACAGACACACCGGGTCCTACTGTTTTATTATATGTATAGATTTTGTACATTTTAGTTTTATTTATTTATTTATTTTACGAAATAAAGATATGAGACTATACATTTAACCTATTATGTTTGAAGTGAATTATAAATTTGATATATTTCAATAATTATCTTCTTTAAAGATATTCAATAATAAAAAAAAACCTTATATAATAACAATTCGATGTTTTGCCCTTTAGGACTATTAAAAGTACATGTCGTGTCATCGTGCATTGTTATGTCCAAACAATTACTTAGTTATTTTCCAGACTTAGAAATGATAGTTTAAGGCTGTGCCGATCTTATTAATGTTTTTACATTTAATAATAACGATAATAATAAAAGCTTGCTTTATTCTTTTTGCCCCGTTAGTAATTTCTCTATTTTTTGTCCAATAACATTCGACCGGGTTGGCTCAAATTGAAGAGCATTGGCGGGTTTAGCCAATACAGCTCTGGTTTGAATCCTGGCCTGGGCTTTTTTCACCCACTTGGAAAATTGCACCTGTTCATTTACCCATCAATTAATCGTGTTATAAATTTATCTAATCGAATTTCGTAAGTAGTGTTTTCTGCAGTTATATATAACAACTTTCGATTTATTCTGTTGAGTTGATCGAGAGTATCAGAGCAGATTGTGGGATCGTTAAATTTAGTAGGGGGAATTTGTCAACCAGTATTCGTCCGGGATGACTCAGTTGGAAGAGCATTGGCGGCTTCTCATCTGTTATAATTTGTTTACTGATAGATTAATCGTGTTATAAATTAATCTAATACATGTATATACATTTATTTTGCGAAAAAAAAACGACATTAAAACGGTTAAAATTTATTCATTTTTTTAAAACTTAATGGTAACGAATCCCCTTAAAATGGTACTAAATCAATACAGAAATATATTATCTGGTTAAAATATTCCTATTTCAAATATGATATATTTGAATAAAAATAGTTTGGCTTACCACTTAAAAACTTCTCTGAAATTTCAAACGTCTGTTTATCTTATTAACATCACTTTAATAACATCAAAGCAAAATTAAAGTTTTCACCCATATTTAGTCAGTAGTAATGCTTACTATTATGAGTTCATCTAACTTGTTTAAATAAATAAATAACAAGGATTTATACAATTTTAAATGATGTTATAAATTATAAAATAGAGAAAATAAGCTATGAGTAACCATTCAAATAATATAAAGCTGTAAAGGAAACTAAACTTTAATAATGGAATTTTATAAAATATTTGCAACCTTAGTTTTATTTTTAAAGTCTTTTTATCAATGTAAAAGAGTAGCTTCTGTTCTAATGATAGTAATACAATTTTAGGTGAAGTATTTAATGTGTCCAAAAAAAGATTTAACTAAGATATAAATTTAATCGAAGAATTTTAAAAGTGCGTTTGTTTTCTATCTGTTTATAATATACAGAATTGAATCATAATAAAAAAATACCTTTTGTGAATTTCAGAGAAGCAAAATGGCATTCATTTCAAATGAAGCCAGCAGGAAAAGACATGTAATATTATTTTTCCTTTATGTATAATTTTTTTAGAAATAAGCAATAATATTTTCTTTGATCACTTTCTCATGAAAAAAAAAGTTTAGTTTGGGTTTATATAAATAAAATACATAAATTTATTGTTTATAATAGCGTGAAGAATATGAAAATAAAACGAAATGGATATTAAAATAATTTTTAGTATGTATATTCATGTGCTATTGATTAGTCATATTATCAAAGAATTCATTTAGGTTTATTGTATTGCTATTTAAAATGATGTTTTCTCTTTGTCAAAATTAAGAGTGCCATTGAAAATTTCTTTTACATAATTCCGGAATTTTTGTTTTGGAACATTAAAAAAAATAACGAATCGTGAATTGAAAATGCAAAATATATTGATAGTTTTATAATTTTATTAAACAGTGCAATATTAACAATCACACATAATTTTATTCATTTTTTTGAAGGTGAACTTGACTATAAAATCTAGAACTAAGATTTATGATTCATAGTTTGAAAGATAATTGACAATAACTTCGATTTTAAACGAGTTTTTAGTTTTTCCTATCTTTACTTTTTTTTTCTTATAAGAACCTTCAAATGGAGACTTTAATTTGAAGCCCTGCGGTTATGGAACCATCGAATAGTTTTTTTTAATGATATGAACAAAAAGAAATTTTGAATAAGTTTAAATTAAATATATTGTACTTATCGCTTTCTATTTCTCTAAAATTTGCTCAAGCGAAGAAGCATATGTTAACAGACTTCTATATTTTTTAATTAGTGCTAGATGATGATATATTATTTTTTCTTAAACGCTACCACATATTTGATTGTTTATATGCATTATATTCTTTATATTATTATATATTGATTAGAATATTAATTAGATTATTTTTATGTACTGCGTATCTCACATTTATTTTTTAACGCAATTTATTATTTTCAATGATTTAAAATATATCGATGAAATGTATTTGGAACAACAAGAAAATGAAAAATTTCATAAAAAATGAGACGGTATTTTTTTTTAATTTCATTTTTTATTAAAAAATAATAGTGGGATTCAATTTAAAAAAGTAACATTTTAGTTTTTATGGACTTTTTTTCAACTTTCTTTTAAAAAATAAAACTTATCTCAGATGTTGTTACACGCCAATAATATTAAAAATTAAAATATATATTAAAATGTTAGTGAATTATAGTATTCATAATGGAGATTTGATATTTTTTTTATGATATGTTCTATAAAACAGATATTTGCATAAAAGTATTTATATCCACTGTAAGTTATATTGTTGTTCTGTATTCTAACAAAATAGGGTTTAGTGAAATTATTTCAATCAGAGATGTCACTAAAAATATCCATTTTAAAATTAGAATAAACACAAAGATTTGATTTTTTGAAAATCATTAACATCAGAGTGCTGAATGAAAAATTTAAAGAACAGACATTTGTCATCTATTTTATATATAAATATCGATAGCATTTGATTTTATATATATTATATATATGTAAAATCAAATGCGAATTACGTTCCGGACAATTATAACTTGAGCTATGCTAAACATATTTTGTTTAAATTAACAATGTTAGTAATATACTTTTAATGAAAGATTTTAATATGTAACGAAACATTTTATGTTGATTAGTTAAAGAATTATAGGAGAAAGTCCAAAATAAATTAAAGCTGGTTATGAAAGATTATATTTTCAAAAAGTTTTACTTTGTGTAATTGGATGAGAATTGTATTGTTCGTTAGACAATATTTTATGGAAAGTATTCGTATATTCTATATCGTTGTACGTTGTTTTGTCATTGAATTATAGCGGAAGTTCTATAATCAGGTGAACCCGATTTCCATAATTGATATTCTAAAATAAGAGATACACAAAAGAAATTCTTTAACACTATTATTTAACAGTAGAAAAGTTACGAATCATTATTCAATATAATTAAGTCATCATTAGAATTTTCAGGCAGCTCCGGAAAATCACTTTCTTTGATACAAGAGAATGAAAATCGACAGCTTCTAATTCATCATTATCACACTCTTCTTCTAAAATGGCATTATCTCAGTTCCATACAATACATTATTAATGGTTACAGTCCTCGTTTTAACAAAGGCAATTTATGTTGGTTCCAATGTAACATGAGAGATGGAAGATCGTGAGAAAAGAAGATTGGAGCTCGACATGATGGTTAATCTAAAGATGTAAATGCATTTTAAGAAGATGCTGTATGAAAATTTCAAAACTTCAAATGAATACCGAAAACAGTCAATGAAATGAGCATAAAAGCCTCAAAATACTGTCTAACATATCATTTATTTAAAATTAATTTTAATTCTTTTTATTAATTTAAATCTCATTTCTGCCTAATGTAGTGTAATAATGCAGTTTATTCAAACAGTAGCTTAATTAGTTGTTTTTGATTTTTTAAAATATATTTCTTGTAATAAACATTAGACATACAAACATCATTTGGTATATTTCAACTATTAATAATGCAAAGTAGTGGGTTTTGTGATTAATATTATATTTATTTTTTGATTTGAATTGGAATTAATTACTAAAATAACGACATTCATGCAAAAACTAAATGTTCCAATTTTGTCTTTATTCCAATGACTGTGATGCGCGTGTTTTGTTTGCTTTTATGTTTGCTTCTAACAGTACTTATCATTACAAAAATAAAGATAATAACTTTTATATGATAGTATTATCTCATAATTTGCGTACTTTATTAACTGTAGTAACCTGATAATTAACAAAATATCAAACTCTTTTATTTAACTTTATCTCACATATGATGTGCACATATTGTAATCATTTAAAAATATTAATATGTTTAGTATGAATATTCTTAAGTATCTGTGAATTCTATAAATGCTATTAAATTTTACTGCACACAACCTTTAGAGTAACTATACATGAAACAGTTTACATAAAACATTAACACCAATAACAAGCTCTAATTTTTAGTCGTGCATCTAAAATAAAAATATATTCTCTACGCGGAAAATGTTATGTAAATTTTGTATAATATTTTCCCGCTCATCAAGAGACATTTATGTATTGCTATAAATTAATGAATTTTTGGTGCTAATTAAATCTATTCATCACATCCATTAAAAAGAAGCATTTTTGATTACTTATCGTTTTTTCTTAAAAGTAACATTATTGTTTCCTTTCAATTTAAACAATAAGTTTTGAATTATTTATCAGAGGCAAGAAAGAAAATGTGCAACAGATACCTTCATTTTTCACATACATTTTATTTTTATACTACTAAAAAAAGTTTTTATTTCAATAAATATTAAATGATACAAGAAGAAATAATATTCAACATCATTGATTATGAAACTCTTTCAAACACCAACTGTTTGGTTTTAAAATTTTCATTTTCCAGACAAAGAAACGAGATATATAAATAAGTAATTTTAAAATCAAATTACTCCGTAAATATTTATTTTAACCCATTTATGTTAATATCCGAAATTCTGCATGCAATATTTTTTGTATCTGCATATTTTTATAGAATTTTTACTCACCACGTAACACTAAAAATGAGATAAGTTTAGACGTGCATATTACAGCGAAAGACGCAACTCCAGCGATTTTCGATAGTCAGTGTTATAACCATACTCTTTTGAATGGTCCTGTAAATAAACTATAAATGATCCGCCTTCCATAATTTGTATAAAAATGTTGAAGTGCACCTCATTGGTCCTTCTGAATTTAATTATTGTTTAAGTATCGAAGCATCATCAAAGTTCTTCTGCAACTATTTTTCCTTATAGATCATATTGTAATAGATTTATTTTGTGAATAAACAAATTAAAATTACTATAATGACTACGAAAATACGAATATGACTCGGAAACTACGAAAATATGGATAATGCTTTAATGCGTGAAGCTATAGATATTCATACTTCGAAAACATAGCTATGTAACGATCTGATACACACATTTATTGACTTTCGATGGATGAAAATGCTTAAAGCTTCTGGCCACTCACTTTTGGAGTTTTGCTCCATAATGTTAAGTGTGTGGACGTTTGATGCATAATTATATTTTTTAAATTATCCCCTCCTCCTGGAAATTAATATTTTTCACTTTTTTTTTCAGCGTTCGCTTCTTTAAGGCACCAGTTGAAATTTTATAATTGTTCTAGAAGGTTTCTATAACTTAAAGGAAATGTCTTTCCAATAATTTTTAATTGCTTTTAAGCAAAATGAAAATCAATTAAAAATAACACAATACATTTATGTGTTCAGTATCAGAGAGTGTTTTTTACGTTTTCAGTTACGAAAACAGAAGTCAATAAATTCTGGCCAATTCATTGGTTTTCTTTGAAAACAAGAACAGCCTTAACCGAAAACCAATTATTTGTTATAAGAATTAAAATAACTCAATTGAGAAAGCATACTCCATTCAAACAATAGTTTGTGTTACAATAAAAAAATTGCTTGAAATAATTGAGTCTGTTTTTCTTTATCTTTCTGTTTTTTAATTCAAATAAAAACAAAACTTTTCTAATTATTGAAGCAGTATTTCTAATTAACTTATCAAAGGAAAGTATTTTGCGTCATTAAAAATATGTATAAATGTATGATTTTTAGGATATATATATATATATATATATATATATATATATATATATATACATATATATTTATTTAAAGAAAGGCAAGAAATAAATGCTATTTTAAAAAAAATTAATGCATATTTGAATTATTTAAAATCATATAATATACATGCCAAAATAATCTCTGCTTTAATCATCGATACGCATTCAGAAAATAGGACTTTAAAGTTTGTATATACATGTATGTATAGATGAGGACTGTTTTTAAAGTAAGGGCCGTTTTAAAATAAAAACTAAACGAAAGAAAATTTTCAAAATCTAAATTTATTTTCAGATTCTACATACATTTTTCTATCTTTCAACAAAGCAGTCAAATTTGTTAAACACTTATCATACTTCACAACTTTATTTTGAACTCTTCATGCAAACTTGCTGCCTGCTCAAATAATGAAGTGCAGATTAGATGCTCTTCTCCGATAATTAAAAGCAGCATAAAGATGGAAATAGCTTGGCACAACGTCAGAGCTGTAGGGGAGGTGGAGTCAAAATTTTCACAGTCAAAGATGACTAATAAAGCTCTGGTGAGAGGCCTTGCATTGTCATGAAATATCAAAATTCCTCTATTAGTATGTTACATCTTCTGTTTTAAATCAATCTGCGTACCATTCGCAGGGGGGTTTGGAATCTTCCTCTTAGTTATCGGAGCAGGCAGAAAGTTTCTGTGATAAGGTATTCAAAATAATTATAAGGTTTGGTAAGTATTTAAACACTATGTTGTAAAATTGAAAAAAGTGGGTAAAATCTGATTTTTTTTTTTTAATTTTCTTTTGTTTTATTTTATTTTCAAACGTTCCTTACTTAAAGAATACTATCCCCGTATACATTATCCTTTTAATATCTGAATATTTTTGGCAGAAATTTAAAGTATTAATTGTTTCCCCTAATTATAAAGACCATCTTTGATTGGAAAAGGATATTGAAAAAAAAAAACAATCTCGGTGTCGATTTCCGTAAAAAGTAGCATCGATATAATTATGTGGTTAAGGATCAGCTTTAAATCACACAAAAAGAGAAAGTATTTTTTTCGCTTTCTTTCAGATCACATATACAATCGTGTAGGTCAGGTCTTAAAGGGTTTAATATTATAATGTAATTAGTCTGAACTGTAAAAATAAAAAAATGCATTAAAGTACAATATATCTTCCTTTTCTTATCCTTTTTTAACGGGATTGTTCTTTATAAAAGTTGCAAACAACAAAAGCGCTTTTTTAAATTCTAATTTCAAAACATTTCCAAGTAAGAAAAATTGCTGATTTCCGAAGATTCTGATTGCTTCTTACTTAAATGTTACATACAAAATCGGGCAAGTCGTCCGGAATTGTTAGGAATTCCAGAGTACAACAAATATTTGTTAATATATTGCCGTTAAATTAAGAAACATTTCTGCATTTTGTGGCAAAGCAATGTGTGAAATTTGTCAGAAATTTTGTTTCCATATTCTTCATGTATTTCAGAATTCTTTTAAACAATAAACATACCAAAATTTTACTGAAATTATACAAAAATATTCCATTTTAAAAATATTTACTATATTTATATACTATATTTATTAATATACTTAAAACTTTTATATTTTTGTTTAAATCATTATCATATTATTTTTTACAAATAATTACCGGATACGAATCATATAAATTCATTTGAAAAAGATGAAATGACTAATTTTATATTTAGTGTAAAACAACAAACAACTTCTTACATCCAAGGAAATGTAAGAAATAAATAAACAACCTGGGTGTAAAATGCAAACACATGGCACAAATTATATTCTTTTACGCCTTAAGAATTAATTTTATAGTATGTCAAAATTAACAAATTTATATATAAATAATACGATGTATTTCTGTAAAAAATATTTTCAACCAGCTTCTACAGGGTTCGTACGGATCCTGGAATTTCATGACCAGGAAATATTTTGGTACCAGTATTTTCTTATTGAAGGTCTCCCATTAAATAAAGCGAAATTTCGCATGTTTGAACTAGATTTATTTTTACCTAAAATAATTCTGGTACATCACATGAAAAATAACGGTACCCGTACGAACCATGTTCTAGTTTTTTTTCTTTTCATTAACGAAATAAAATGATTCAAACATTTTAAATAATTTCCTCCGGACTCCATTTGAAGAAATCTTATGATCTCTCTGAAAGTACCATGTAAAGAATTTCATCATATACTATTAATTTCTGTATGGTAATTCTGAATATTGAGCAAAATACATTTTTAGTGCAGTAGAACTTATATTTTGAAACGAAATTTTTCAAATGAAATTCACTCGGTTCTTGAATGAAATTCGATCCATTCTTTATTTTAAATTGTGTAACGTGTTTCATTCTAACGAAATAAATCTAAAAAGAATGGATCAGTTTTGTAAAAAAGAACGAACAAAGTAACAATAAGTTTTAAAGCACCATATAAATTTTGATACAAATAAATAAAAGAAAAATGTTATCATATACAATTTTAAAAATGTATATGTTAACGTGAGTTTCATAAGTCTCCTTAACCTAAATTTAAAAAAAAAAATCGTCATTTTTCTATTAAAACCCCCTGACTGCCCGGCAAAAGGGTAACATTGTAATGTTGTTTTCTCTGTATTTTATTAAAAATATTAAAAAAAAGATTTTATTTTCCAACCTGATACAAAATATGTTATTATGTATATGTGTATAATCTTTGAGAGTATTAATCCTAGCTTAATTTTTCAAAACTGGGTTTCATTTGTAGAATTATATTAATTTAAATATTGCTTATGCTGCAGTGAAACCTGCAGGTTAGTGTGACAAAAAATCAGCCAGCGGCAGTGAGGAGGTTAATCAATTTTAGGGGTGTTCCTGCATTGAAAAAAAGCTAGTTTTATCATGTATTTCTAGTACTGTAAAATCGTTGATTCCAATTAAAACCAATTGGCATGATGATATTTTTCGAAATTTTCCAAAATTTAATTTTCTGAACAAGGTGAGATTTAAAACTCAAATCTTCATGTATATTTAGAATTTCGTTTTCTAGATGTCTTGATTTTATTTTATTTCATTTTATTTTATTTTTGGCTCACATACATTTTGTAATTATTAGAAAAAATATTGTTAAGAAATATCTTATTAACATCACACAGAAATATTTAACCTAATTAAAATTATTTAGTCTTTCTGTTGTTACTAGCGTTGCAAAGGTTAGAAAAAACCCGGTTTAAACCCGGGAATAAACCGGGTTTTTAGGAATAAACCTGGAAAAAACCCGGGATGTTTTGGAATAATTCGGTTTTTTGGGAATAAACCTAGGAATAAACCTGGTCTATTGGAAATAAACCCGGGAATAAACCGAATTTTTGCAACTCTAGTTGTTACATCTAAATAAAAAAAATCGAAAATTTCTACTCCTCTTAGAATAATTAATAAAAATGGTTAAATTTATAAATGAATAGTATTAAAAAGAAATCTGTAATGACACTAAATATTACATGAATCCAGTCGTGGTATTCAGTCGTTTTACACTCTCAGAAATGAAACTCTCATTTTTGACGAAACAAGAATCCTCGAGCTATATTTCGTTATTTTTGAGAGTTATTTCGTCACCGAGTCACGTGATTTTTAACGAAGTGCAAACTCTCAAATAATCCACTGCAAATGACGAAATTGTTTCCTACCTCATTTCGACATTTCGTATGTTTTTCTTCTACTGAACTCTGGCAAGACTTTTGATGCTCGTGGGCGCTAAAAGCACAGCTGTGTTTATTGTGGATATCATCGGCTACCAAAGCAAGAATTATAAAAGAAAAGGTTAGTATTAATTGAAATTTATATATTTATTCATTTATTTTTTATATTTAAGTAGTATTTACTAAAAAGCTGTATGTTTAGAATGTGTTGCTTTAGGCTTAATATGTTTGTATACCTGTGTTTGAGAATTCGACATTAATTGGAGTAAAATACTTATCAAAAAGCATTTTTATTCATAATTAGTTGGTCAAAAATATGTTTTAATCTGAAAAAACATTATATAGAAGGATTTTAGTGCAGATTTATGGTCGCCAGTCACGTTGTATGATGACTAAATTTTGCGTTGTGGCCATCTAACGTTTTGTAACGTTGTCCCCAACATCCTAGATATTTTTCTTTGTAGAAAAAACAAATGATTAATATAGTACTAAATAATTTCGTACTTTTTCTTTTTTTATAATAATCCGTACTTTGATAATGACAATCAAAATAAGACATATTTTCCTAATATCCCCCATTATCATTGCTTATACTTTTTTAAAAATGTATCATGCCTAATTTTATTTTCCGGCTTTACGTAGTTTAAATTTTATATAATCAAATTTCAAGAATTTTATGATCAAACTTAATTTTCCCTTTGAATTCTTAAGACTTCTAGTTTTTCTTTTTTTTTGAGAACACAAAGTTATTGTTTTTATTAATTTGTATCATAATGTGATCATGAGATTTTTTTCAATTTTTCTCAACTTTTTAAAGACAGTTTCAACAATAAAATTTCAAAATATAACTGTTCTTTGTTTTCTTTCAAAATTGATAATTATTTTACTTCCATTAGTTAAAATAAGTAAGTATATTCAGTTTTAAAGCTTATTTTTTATCCGCTATTATTGCTATTTAAATTAGGTAAGTTTTTCTCTCAAAAGAAAGATATTTCTAAATAATCATTAACTTTGTTGATAATACTTTTACTTCATATTTATTTTTAGAGCTTCCATTTACTTCTTTTCTCATCATTTGCAAATATTTCTTGTATAACTATTAGCAGAATGTAGTCAAAAAGCTGAAAGTTGCATTGTTATTTTGTAAGTTTAACCTTATCTGGATCATTAGAATGGCTACATTGTATAATACAGCAAAAATTATTCTATTATTCCCAGTGGCATAGCTAAGGGGGGCGTCCGCCCCGGGCGCCAAATTGAGAGAAATTGTTATATATCTATATTGGGGTGGGGGCGCAAAATTTCTTGCTGGCCCCGGGCGCCAAAAAACATAGCTATGCCACTGATTATTCGTGAAAAAATAAATAACTGATGCTTGTAAAACACAAATTTCACAAAATATTTGAAAAAAAAAAAAAAAACTAAAATATGTAATTTTTATAATTTTTTAAATATATCTATTTTATACCACCCGACCTTTAGTGTAGCCTTTAGTGTTCGCTTTAAGACTGTTTAAAAAGTACTGTGTCAGAATTACTTTGTGCACCTAGGAGCCCTTCTTAACTAGTTTGTGTACTAGGCAGCAATTTTTATTTTATGTACCTAGTAGCCTTTACTAGAATTTTTTAACCGCTTTTTATTTCTTTTCCCGGTCACAAGAGAATAAAACTTATACATTCATTGATTGAAGGGGATCTTGTGGAGGGCAAAGGATCTTGTGGGGGTCAGGGGAGAGAAACACCTTTTGTTAAGGATAGCAAGAAAGGTGCACATTTAGTTAAGGCCCCTGTCCTCTCTCGAGGAAACGCTCACGAGCTAATGCTATTCCTATGGGGAAGTATTTTTCTAATAAGTCTTTCGCATTTTGAAATTTTTGAATAATTTTTTTACATTAGATAGCTGAGGTGCATGCCGATTGCGCACCTTTTTTACTTTTTCGATTTTAGTTGCAGATATTTTTTACAAAGTTAGTTTCACTTTCAAAACCGGTTTTGAAACTTAAAGTGCTTTTTAAAAACATATATATGCATCCAAAGTCGAAAAAGTAAAAAAGATGCGCAATCAGCTTGCACTTCAGCTATCCAATGCAAAAAAAATTTGTCAAAATGCGAAAGAGTTATTAGAAAAATGCTTCCCCATAGGAATAGCATTAGCTTGCGAGCGTTTCCTTGAGTGAGGACAGGGGCCTTAATCTAAAAAAAAGCTTCATTGAAGGATCATGGATGAAAAAAATGAGAATTCTGCCAAAAGGTGATGATAAAAGGAAAATTTTATCAAAAGTTCTGATAAAACTCTATCAAAAAAAAATCCAAATTTCACAAAAAAGAATTGTAGAAAAGATGTGATTTTCGTCAAAAGGCCGGGAAAAGATGCGAATTGTCAAAGAATCGCGGAAAGCCAGTTATTGTTAAAACATCTTATCAATCAGGGTAAGAGGGGAGATACATTATGGGATCTGCATATTGTAATATGTTTGTTTAGTTGAGCATCATGGCTGTGAGTCGGAGTCATGCCCATTTTTGAGTAAAAGAGTCTATCTCTAAAAAACAATTAACTCAGGCTCATTTATCAAATTCTTAAGTGAAATTAAACCAATCATGTTATTTTAAGCCCATTTAATAAAAAATTGTTATTTTTGTATTATATCAGGTTATCCAACTTGAAGATTTCCAACATACTGCCTGGCATACATTGTTGATGAAAATTGTTTTTACTTAAAATCTAGTATATTCCCAATTAGTAAAATTTTAACGTTAAGTTTTTTTTTTCTTTCCATTGCAATTTTTCAGTTCTGGAGGACATAAATTAACATCAAAATTGTAACAAATTCCAAGCCCACAATTCCAAAATAGTAAAATTTCTGTTTTGTTTTCTTCTTTAGATTTTGATAGTTAGATTTTTCGGGATTGTGAGCCATGATATTAAAAAATAACTAATAATAAGTTGTAAATTTCCAAGGTTTTGAAAAATGTCCCTGCCAAGATTTAAACTAGGACCCACTCACTTGCAAATTTACAACTCATATGATTTATTTACCTGTTGCCTGATCAGTGGTGTAGTCCTGGAAAAAAAAGTGGGGGGACGCACATAGTATCTAACCTTAGGATGTCTATCACCCATACGGCTAACTGGATTGTGAATTCCAGGGATAAATAATTGAAAATTTAAATTTAAATTAAAAAAAATAAATTTAATTTTTATTTTAAAATTAATTAAACATTTTAATTAAATTACATTTACTTAAAAAAATTAAATAAATTTTAAACATTTAATTATATTTAAAATTTAATTAAAATTAAAAAAAAACTTTAAGTTGCTTATATGAATTATTTATTTATTTATTTTGTACTTAGTTATTCAAGATGGAAAAAAAATTCATTCAACGTAATTTATTTTATGTTACAACAATTTTAACAATTTTTTACTTCAAACACAATTTTAAATACAAGGTGATTCTAAATTCATGGTAAAAACTTTAAGTAACCAATTTGTTCCCTTTCTATTTCAAAAATTTTCTTTCATACCACAGGGTTCATACTCATCAGGGGAATATGGGATTCCTGGGAAAATCAGGGGATGAATTTTAGGTTGTAAAAATCAGGGGAATCTCAGGGGATAATACAAAAATATCCCCAAACCTGGGAAAACCAGCCAAAATGACAGTCGATTCTGGGAAATAGGGGCAATTGTTACTGTTCGCGTGTTTTATTATCGTATGTAATATCAAAATTTCATTAATTGTTGATATGGAAAGGTCGTACATCCCGGAATATACATCAGGGGATTCTCAGGGGATTTTTTCTTGGAAAATGAGTATGAACCCTGTACCAGAAAATTCATATACTAATCTTTTGATTATTTACGATAGACATTTCATGATTACAAAAAGAAAAAAATTTCTTTGAAGTTTCCTGGTATGAAATCGAAAATTTTGGATTAAAAAAAAAACCAGCTTAGCAAGAAAAAAGCTGAACTTTCATGGTCTCACGGACTTTTGACAAAATTTGAATTTTTTTGCAACGTTTTTGACGAAATTTGGGTTTTTCTGCAAGTTAACAAAATTAGCATTTTTTTTTGCGATCATTTGATGAAAATCGCATTTTTACCACGGTCTTTTCAATGAAATTTACATTTATCCATGATCTTTTAGCGAAATTCGTGATTTTTCTCGCCCTTTTTGGACAAAATTCGGATATTTTCCGCGATTTTTTAGAAAATTCGCATATTTCCCTACAATCTTTTGGTAAATTTGCATATTTTCCGCAATCTTTCGTCAAAATTTGCATATTGTCCACGTTTTTTCGGCAAAATTTTTCATATTTTCCGCGAATTTTCGTCAAAACTTACGTATTTTCCGCGATCTTTCATCAAAATTAGCGTATTTTCAGCTATCTTTTATCAAAATTTGTGTATTTTCAGCTATCTTTCGTCCAAATTTGCGTATTTTCAGATTTCAAATTTGGGTTTTTCTGCAACTTAACAAAATTAGCATTTTTTTTGCCATCATTTGACGAAAACCGCATTTCTTCCACGGTCTTTTCAATAAAATTTGCATTTATCCATGATCTTTTAGCGAATTTCGCGATTTTTCTTACCGTTTTTGGACAAAATTCGCATGCTTTCGGCGATTTTTTAGAAAATTCGCATATTTCCCCTCAATTTTTGGTAAAATTGTATATTTTCCGCGATCTTTCGTCAAAATTTACATATTGTCCGCGAGTTTTCATCAAAACAGGTATTTTCCGCGATTTTTCGTCAAAATTTACGTATTTCCGCGATCTTTCGTCAAAATTAACGTATTTTCAGCTATCTTTCGTCAAAATTTGCGTATTTTTCCCGAACTGTCGACAATATTCGCATATTTTGATTGATCTTTCTACAAAATAAATTTATTTACTGCAATCTTTATACAAAATGTGTCTATTTCCCTCTATTTTCGTCGAAATTTGCGTATTTTCTGCGATCTTTCGAGAAAATTTGAATATTTCTCCCAAACTTTAGCGAAAATTCGCATATTTTCTTCGATATTTTGAAAAAATAGAGTATTTTCCTCGATTTTTCGGGAAAATTCGCATATAAACTAGTCCAATGCTTGTATCTAATCTAGAAATAATTGTCAAGCTGAACGAGAGAAGGGAGGATAATCGTTCTGGGGGATTCTTTCACTAAACACTGAACAGTTGAACAGTATTGGTTGTTGATAAGTTGTCGGTCTTTTGATTGTCCTTTTATTGACTGTATTCAACTGCAGACCAGGACTATAGAATAAGTTCCGAATAGAATAAGGACTATAGAGTAATAATTACTTTATAGTCCTGCTGCTGACAAAAGACACCGGCCGATTGATGAAGACTACTAACTAGCAGTAAGAGACAGCCAATGACCTGAGATACCGTATATTAGAATGTCAATGGGGACAGCTATGGCGATTACCCTGAATGTCTTTAAAGAGCTTATTTACAGATTAATGGAAACATGCTGGTGCTAATTGTCGTGTGAGTAAAAAATGACCCGGCTTTCAATAGTCGAACATCTGGGTATTTTTTAAACTGAGACTGCGGTGTGTCCAAGGTCTTCTTCGGGAGCTTGAGTGATCTTTCTGTTAGGAAAAAGGAAGGGGATGATAGACTTCCGAGTAAAACTAATGTATGCCTTTGAAAAAATGAATGTTAGCGCGGTATTTCATTACTGGTAATTGGTCTTTTTGAGTGCCGTTGTTATGCTGTTAAAGAAAACTAAAATAGTTTTAAATATCAATTCTGTTACAAAATTGTTAATTTTTAATGTTTTTTTTTTTTTTTTTTTTTTTTTTTTTTAATCATTTAACGAATCAGGAATATTTGCGTCCCCTCGCATCCTTAGCGTCCCCCTTGCAATAAAAAAGTAAGGGGACGCTTGAAAGAAAATAAAAAAGTGGGGGGACGCCGTCCCCCTGCGTCCCCCCTCGACTACACCACTGTGCCTGATTATATCATTAATCTAAGAGTAACATTAAAACTATGCAAAGTGTCAAAATAGTCAGGCTTTTTTCATTCAAAAATCTAAAGTTAAATTGATAAAATAGAACTGGAAACTAATCAAAAGTGTCCCCATTTGTCCTGATTGATACTAAAAATTATTTAATTTAAAAAATAAATAAAACATAAGTATATATATATTTATATAATTTTTTTCTTACATCTGTAAAAAAATTTAAATTATTAATCTATCAAAACCAAATCAAGGTGATAACCTAAATTTTTCTAATAAATTGCACAGATATGTAATGTTAATATATTTTTTTTTTTCAGTTCATTATTCGTCAAATGTAGATGTTTATTATGTTGTATTTTTAGATTGACCAAGACTTTGCACAAGTATATTCACCAGAAGCGTGTGGGTCACTCTGTAAAGAATTTGGTTTGATAGGCCGGAACTTGATTCTCCAAGCAAAAAAATTGCGGCAGAACAGCTGCGGAACAAAGAGCTCTCATTTTGGCTGATGAAATAGGCGAACTATCTAATGCAGATGAACTCATAGGTAATTAAAATTCTTCTGACTTGCAAAATATATTTTTTATTAGTCTTTAAACTACTTTCAATTGATTATGCTGAAATTTATTTCTTCAAAAACATCTGCATTTCTTGAACTGATGCTTTTGAGTTAGCAAGAGTTAATTTGAATTTTCAGCATTTTGAAATTGGTAACTAATAAGAACATTTGCTAAAAATCAAGCATTACATTGCAAGAATTTTCGGTATAGCTATTAATGTTGGAAAAAATTGTATTTAAAAAATGCAGAACTCTTTCTGAAAGTAACAATTGCTTTTATCTTTCTAAAAGATTTTGTACATGGGGGGGGGGGAATGAGCAATACATTTGACATTTTTGTCTATATTGTTTTAATAATGTTTAGCCCACTGTAGAATATTATTGTAGAGATGGGTAATGTAGTAGTTTTATGAGTGTTTTTATGTCAATGTGTCATAGTATTTTTAAAAAATAATTAAGACAACTGAACTTTTTCAATTACAGTTTCTACAGCAGTTATAATTGCTGCATTGATTTTGTTACCGTACCTGCTACCACAAGGTGTTGTAAATAAGAAGAAAAAATTCCGGCCCACATTGGACCAAACTAGGAGACATTTCATAGATGAATTACCAGTCAGTTGCGATACTTAGTTTATGCATTCTCTTATAAATACTGGCAAAAAGACGCATATGTACATTAGAAAGTTTTTTTTTCCATATATATATAAATATTTCGTGTTAAATTCAGGTTTGGAAAAAATCATGATTTAAAAAAAAAAATTAAATCAGATTTATTTGATTTAAATCAGATTTTTTTATTTAAATCTGATTTATTTGATTTTTTTAGAATTCTATTTGTAATTAATGTTTTTATGTTTTTATAATACATGGGGCAGTTTTTTTATAATAACTAAAAAAGAATAAATAATATTTGTAATTTATAAAAATAATGTAAGAAATAATTATGTAGTTGATAAAATACTATTATTCTAGTTGCTGATTAGTACTAAAAGTAATACATCTAGGCTTTAATCTAAAGCCATTCTATTATTTTGTAATCAAATTGTGCACACTAAATAGGAAATAAACTTAAATATGTTGTAAATTAGGGATGCACAACCTGTGGCCCGACATGGGCTAACGTGTGGCCCGCGACTTTCGACAATTTACAACTGGAGAAACATTCTATTTTTGTGCATATGTCGCAGAAAAAAAAATCGTAAATTTTGTCAATTTATCGGGGGAAAATATAAAATTTTGTCAGCCCCCCTGAATCGCAAATTTCGTATATCGAACACGGAAAAATTGTAAATTTCATGAATCAAGTACGGAAAAATAGCGAATTTTATCAATGATGCTCGGAAAAATCACAAATTTCGTTCAACAGGTATGGAAAAATCGTGAATTTTGTCAGTCAGATGCAAAAAATCGCACATTTCGTTAATCGAGTAGGAAAAAATCGACAGTTTTGGTGATGTACAAAAAAAATTCCAAATTTCATTGATAAGGCTCGATAAATCGCGAATTTTACAAAATGAATGCAAAAATTGAAAATTTTGTTGATCGGCTGCAAAACAATAATGAGTTTTGTCAATTTATGAAGAGGAAAAACTCCTACTTTTATCTCTCTGGGTAAAAAAATGCTCATTTCGTCAAAATTAGTTAAAATCGTGAATTTCGTAGATTGGGCACCAAAAAATGCATATCTCGTCAATTAAAACTGGAAAATGCAGAAATTTCATTGATCGGAGAGAGGATTATTGCAAATTTTGTCTGTGACACGCGAAAAAAATGCAAATTTCATCGATCAGGCTCAAATAAAATTGCGAATTTCGTAAATCGGCTTTATAAAAATTGCGAATTTTGCCGATCCGATGCGGAATAATCGTGAATTTTATCGTTCATGCGAACTAAAATTGCGAATTTCGCCGACCAGCTTCTTAAAATTCGTAAATCTTTCGATCGGCTTTGTGAAAATCGGGAATTTTGTCGATCAGGCGAAGAAAAATCGTGAATTTTGATAGGTTTCATAAAAATCGCGAATTTGGGCGATTGGCTTCGTTAAAAGCACGACCCAAAAAGCACGAATTTTGTCTATCGTCTTCGTAAAAAGTACGAATTTCGCCGATCGGCTTCGTAAATATCGCGAGTTTAGTTGTTCAGTTGCAGAAAGATCGTGAATTTTCTCGACTGGTTTCATAAAAATCGCAAAATTTGTTGATTAGGTTCGAAAAATCACGAACATTATCGATCAGGTGCAATAAAACCGTGAATTTCTTCGATCTTGTGAAATCACAATTTTCTTCTATCAGGTTCATAATAATCGCAAATTTATCGATCATGCGAAGAAAAATCGTGAATTTCGTCGATCGGCTTTATAAAAATCATGAATTTTGTCAATCTGCTTCATAAAAATCGTGAATTTTCTCGATCAATTTCGTAAAAACTGCCAATTTTGTTGATCAGGCGAGGAAAGATCGTGAATTTTCTCGATCGGCTTCATAAAAATTGCGAATTTTGTCTACTGGTTTTGTCAAAAGCGCAAATCTGGTCAATCAGGCGTTGAAGAATTATACATTTCATTGATCGGACACAAAAAATCTGGAATTTCGTTGATCAGGCGTGGAAAAATCTTGTTGATCGGCTGCTTCTCTCTCCATCGTTCACAAATTTCACATTTTATTCCACCAGCCATTTATGCTTGTTTTTTTTTACCACTTTTAATAAAACAAAATTTACTCTCCTGAATAAAGTCAAAGAACATTTTTACATCATGAAAATAAACTGCTTTATCTGTTATATATAAAAGTAAAAACTGCTGGCATATCCTTACCAACTGAATTGGATATTTTGACTGAGTAAGCGAATTTAAAGGAGTAACCCCCCCTCCTCCCCCTCCCCCCCCACACACACACTTTCCTATGAAACTGTATTTTTAAATCCGATTGTGGGCCTCAGATCAACTCCTCGAAATCGAATTATTTTCGTGTTATTGATGTGGCCCTCAACTACCCAGACATATTTGTAAGTGGCCCTTCTCTTGAAAAGGTTGTGCACCCCTACTAACAAAATGACAGCCATTAATAGTTTGTTTGTATCTTGCTTTAAATTTTGTGATTCTATCTTTATCTAATACATTTTCTAACTTTTTACTCAAAATTTTTTATTGATATGTGCATTCAGCAAGGGAACAATCCTCTTTTTGGATTGTACCTAGGGCACAAGCAATGGGTTTCAAAATTTCAATCATATGCTCTGCGTTTCTTTTAATATTTAAGTCCATTGCTGTTTTCCTGATATCAGAACTTATATTTTCTGGGTGCTCTTAACATACTTTTACTATTTTTGACCAATTAAAAAAAATGATTTAAATCAAATGACTTTTTTAAAAAATCAGCTGATTTAAATCATGCCAACCCTGGTTAAATTTTGTTGTATTTTATATTGATATGTTTTTACCGCAGCATATTTATTAGAAAAGCAGACAAAGCTGTTAAGTCATATCTGTTCCAAAATCATGTTCTACAGATTTTTTTTTTCTCCCGATCATTATTTTTGTTTAGTGTTTTTAAAGTTTTTTTTAGATCTTTAAAGGAGTTCGTGAAAAGAATCTTCTGTATTCTGCTGAATGTATGACTCTTTAACTGAAATTTAGCATTCTGTATTTATATTCAGTAGGACCCCCCCCCCCTCTAATTCGGACCCCGTTAATCCGGATCTCCGAATAATTTGAGAAGCGATTTGGCTAATTTCTATAACAATAACTTGTTAAACCGCCGTATTCTGAATAATAAAAAAAAAAAATCTGAACTCTTTTCGGAAGAATACCTAAGTTTTCTTATTTAAACTACACCCAACGAACTACTTATGCTCAAGCGGATGCATGTCCGTACGGCTCAAGGTATAGAAAACTGGCACAGCAAAAAATTACTAACCTTGTTATTTCAAAGTAAACATTTTTACTGTTTGTAAATATCCAATAAGTTAAACATAAAGATAATTTTCTGTAAGTATGTTTTATTTTATTTCATTTTTTCCTAATTCTCCGGATAATCCAGATTAGGTCTGGTCCTAATTAATCCAAATTATCGGGGTTTTACTATATAATATCTGCAAAACTACTCTTAATATTAAAATAAATTAAATTTTAAAATATGATATTCTAAAATAAAGGATGGTAAATATAAAAAAGAAATATTTACAAATTTTTAAATACTTTAATACGTCATTGTTTTATAATGTAAAAAATCACCAATCATCTTTTGTCATCCATATCATAATCAGAATCTTCTGACAACGCCTTCAAAATTGGATGAATATTTCTTGCAACTTAAACCTAGCCTTTTTCTCCCTTTAGACATAGTAACTATGTCAACTTTTTAAAATTATGTAGCTATATTTGTCACAGTTCCATCTTCAGATAGAATCCATCCAGTCTATTTCAAATAGCCTGTCTTTAAAAAACTTATTTAGGAAAATATCTGAATGTTGAAAAAAATGAAAGTAATGAAACTGGGGATCTACGAAGATTTGTATGTAACAGTCATATCAATAATTTTGAGTGCATTTTTTCCATTAGCTATTCCAAAAAAAAAAACTACTTTTCTGTTCACAAAATTTTTTGTCTCATTTTTGTAAAACCGTTTTATATAAGGGTTTCCAATTTTTCACTGATAAGTTGTATACTCGGCTTACACACGAAAATATACAGTAATGAAAATGAAATAAATTTCAATCTATACCTTTCCATAATAAGACTTTTATGTTAATATTATATGGGTAGTAAATAGAAGTTGTGTGATTGTTATGCAATTATTTACTCTCTGATCTGCAGTGCTTAAAATTTTTGAATAGAATTCAGATTTTTTTTTCTCTTTCTTTCTCAGGAAGGATCTAACATTTGCTGGATATAATAAATAACAAGACAGAAGAAGATAGAAGCAGGACCCAGCCATTTTCAATTATAACAGGAAATAATTTTCCCCATCCGATATCTATGTGATTTTAGAAAGAAGTAGCAGAGCCAGATTGTTCCCAGCAAATTGCCAAACTACAAATTTAAAGTTGTGTTTTTTACCATCAATCACAACACCTATGCCTTGAGTTCTTAACTGTCCTAAGTCTGAAATTAGACGATCCAGAATTTTTTCATAGCCATATTTATCTACATCTATAGCATAATGAAAATCAGAAAGAAATAGATATCTGAGAATTGAATTTGGGCAGAAAATCTTTGATTGTAAAGCAAACCAAACCCAGTTTGTGAATACCAGCATGAGATAAGGGATTATTAAAATCAACATCATCTATATAGAATTTTAGAGCAATTGCGCAGTTATCCAATGAAAAAATTTTATGGGTTTTATAATATCGCCCATCTTGTACATTTGACGGATCCTGTTGTCTCTCTAACTTCTTATAAGTTAATATTTCATTTACAATATCAAAACGGCTGAACAATGCTTCTAAAACTATCGTAATTGGTATATATTGGTAGGTGTCCTTAACTTGCACTTGGTGCATAGCTCTGTTTACAAATCTTTGTTCAAACCTATTACCAACTTCAATTTCTACAGGTTTAATCAGAAATTCTGACTTTTCAAATTGCTATTTAAATTTGTAAACAGAATTATAAGGCGTTAATAAATTCTTCACTCTTTCAAAGTCATTTTTTACAGGAGATATGTTTATTCCTGAACTTTGAAGGCTCTGTTCAAGAAAATTTGTTGTGTTCTTTAACAAATTAGATGTCAGTTCAAATCAAGAGCAGAAGTGTATGTTGTATTATTTTTGGTCATAATTTCTGAGCAAAAATCAAACGCAATGTCATTTATATTTACATTATTTGACAGATTAACATTTTTTTTTTTTTTTTTTTGAATTGGAGAATTTCCTATTTCATCATGAATATCTACATTATCAGACAGAGTAAAATTATATGTAGCAACTGTATATTATCATCATGATGAAACCTTTCATAGTGTCAAATAAGATTATATATAGTCTGTGAAAATATTGCTCACACCCTTCAGCTACGCAATTAATTTTATCACCATTCTTCACATTATGAATTAATTTAAGATGGTCTATAAGTTCATGGATGCTCGAATAATGAAAAGAACTGTCACATTTAAGGCATTTCATTTAAAATATGTATAAAAATTACAAACAAAAAAATAAGTATTAAAAAATTATTTACACAAATATAAAAATTACATTACATTACAAATTAAAAAAAGAAATAAACAAATTATGAAAATTATCTTACAAATATTCTTGATCTTAACTCCTTGACGCAAGATGGCATTGGGCCATTCTTGTAATCCCCAATTTTATAAAATGAAGAGTTTAAAAAACTATAAATATTTGAGCATGCTGCTGAATATTCAACATTATATAAAAAATGGATTTTGAAAGCAATATCGACTGCCTTCAACAAAGAGTCTGTTTGAATAGGAAAAAAAGTATTCCATCTTTTTTCCCCCCTCTAGTATTGTTATTTTTATGTCGCATCTGCCCTCAAAAATGAAATGACTGTCATCAAAGAAAATTAACTGAAATGCTTAATTTAGATAAACAGACAATTAAAATTTGAAAGAATCTGTATGTATAATGTTTATTGTATGCAATAATAAATTTTTTTAAATTTAACTTTGTGTCAATGGTTTTTTCTTCTAATATTTGTCTTTTTAGAACGACTATGGAGTCGGTGTGAAAAATGGCCGACTCTGACCCCGTGCAGGCTAATATACAAGTGTTGCTGTTGGTGAAAATTATGAGGGAATGCAAGAAAAATAGAGCAAAATATTCACACTATTTTGATATTCAGTTCTTAGGATCTTTGAAAGAAAAAAGGAGAAGAAAAGTTGTCTTACTATTTTTTTTTTTTTTCAATCATTTAAAATCTTGGAATCTAAAAAGAAACAAAACAAGTTGTACTGTTTTAGATTTGTGGACTTTTGTAAAAATAAAATTTTTTTATATATATGTAAAAAAATAAAAACTTGTTAACTTTAAAAAAAAATGTTAAAATAAGAAATTTTTACAATTTTGATATTAATTTGTGTTCTCCAGCAACGAAAAATTTCGATGGAAATGGGAGGGGGGAAATTAGATGAAAATTTTACTAGCTCATAAATAATTTGTGGTATACTACTTTTTAATTAAATACGTTTTTAATCTACTGTGTATGTTAAGGAGTATATTGAGAATCTTTAATTTGAATAGCTCAACATAATCCAAAAATAACATTAATTCCTTTTATGGTTTTAAAATTGCATATAACTGGTTTAATTTCACTTTAAACTGTCTAAAAAATGCCTGAGTAGGCTTGTTTTTTAGCAACTGACTCTTTAACTGAAAAATGCACCCAACTCAGACTTTGCCACTATGCTTATAACAGAAAGGATACAAGGACAAAAACACACATGTTTGAGTGGGTCACTGATAATGTCAATGAGTGAATTATCCTGAAAAGAATTTTTTTGTTAAATACCATTTTACACTGCAGACTCGCAGGGCCATTGCTAAGACTTTTTATTGGTGGGGGAGAAGACCTTAAATTGCCAAGTCAAATTTTCATATTTGCCAAGTTACCACACTTAGAAAATGTAAAATGTTTAATAATATTCCCAATTAGAGTTATAACTTTTGCAAATTCTATCAAAAAAAGAAAATGTACTACAATTTTTATTAAATTTGCCAAGTGTAACAACATTTGCGAATGTTTGGGGGGGGGAGGCTCTCCCCCCTGTCCCCCCCTTAGCGAGGCCCCTGCAGACTCGATTCATATTTGCAAATATCTTCAATGTGCAATTTTAAACTAACCTTATATTAGTATTTCTACTCAAATGTCAACTTAAAAAAAAAAAAAAGAAGTTTGTGATTATGAAAATCAATAACGAAACAGGTCCAAAAAATCTGAGATTTTGCACATTAACTTTACAAATACTATAATTCTACAAAAAATATCAATATTTGAGGTGTCAAGGTCCAAAAACTTTTCTTGGTTGATTTGACATGGGATAACTTAAACTAAACAGGGAATAACTACTAACGGAACAATTGTCTGTAATTTCCGCGAATCAAACAATAACATTTGAACCCAGAATTTTTAAAAATTAAAATTTAATTTATAAGATCGCAGTAACTGTTAACTGTTGTTTTAATTTCTGGGTCCAAACATGATTGTTTGATCGGCGGATTATATGTAGGAAATTACGGCAACGAAAGTCTATATAATATTCTCATATGACGAAACAACAGTCTCAAAACTACGAAAATAATTGTTAATTTTGAGGAAACAGCATGAAGATATATCTCTTTATTAATAACGAAATTCGTATCCTGAAATATGACGAAACTAGACTCTTTAAAACAACGAAAATATTCATATTTTTGACGAAACTAGCATGAAGAAATATTTCTTTACTTATGACGAAACTAGACTCTCAAAACTACGAAAAAAGTTCTTGATTTGACGAAAGTAGAATGACGAAATATTTCTTTACTTTTGACGAAATCCGTATCCTCAAACGAATGACGAAAGCAATTTCGTCAATTTGACGAAATATTCGCTCGGAGCATTTCCCAGGAAACGGTTTCGTCAAAAATGACGAAAATTTCTTGAAATTTGAGTATTCATTTCTGAGAGTGTATAGAACAGGCAGAAAATCATCGAACAGTTAACAGGAATAAGGAGTGGATTTATATATATATATATATATATATATATATATATATAGGAATAAGGTAATTGCTTATTCCTGATAATTGCTTTATACAACTAGGAAAAATAATGCCTTTTTTGCTAACTAATAGAAATGACTCGCAATTTAAAAAATGTGAAATGGTACTTAAGATCACGATACTTGTGCGCTCCTTTAACTAATATAAACCTAGAGAGTGCAACATATCGAATTCTTATAACTTGCTGCTACACGATAGAAATTTAAAAATCTTTTTGATATCTCTGGGTTAAATTTTTGATAATGGATATATGTATGTAAGTATGGTAATGTATTGATACTTAAAATTATGACATTTCAAAGGAGTTTTACAATTTGTAAAATAAAATCTGATCAAATTAACATTTTTTTTTTGGCTTCAATATTCTTTTTCATAGAAATTAAGCAGTTTTCTTTAATAATATACATATATATATATATATGTATATATATATATATATATATATGTGTATATATATATATATGTATAAAAATGCAATAAAATTATTGATTTTGGATATGGAAGAAATATAACAAAAAAATTAAACTGAATAAAAATATTTTCTAAATCATAATGTAAAAACCAAAAAGAATTTTAATAGTATAATAAAGAAAATATATGAAAGTCTTAAAATATATGTAGAAACATAGCATAAAAATAACTTATATAAGGTACATTCATTTGTGAGATATGGACACTGAAAACGTAAAGAATTTCATGAAAATACAGAAGGATTGAAAGCGTTAGGAAATAAGAGTTGAGAGGCAGGGTTTATAAATGAAATTTTTTCATAAAAAAAATTACATAAATGAGGTACGGGATTATATTCAAAGTTGGGCTTACATTCGGTACATTACAGTATATTATGTTTCTAATTTTTTCTAAATAATTTTGTTCTGTAATATATATATATCTGAATATATTTGCATATTCCTTTTAAATAATTATGCATGTTAAAGCCATACATATATTTTTGATAAATTTTTCTTGTATTTACTCTACCGCTACCTGTGCATAATATATTTCAGACGATTATTTAAGATAATACTGATATCAATCGTTACTTTTAATTAATTTTGTCATTTTTTTCATTTATATACTACACTGTGCTGAAAATCTAGATCTTAATAATCTTAAAGAAATATGTAAAAGATTTTCTTTTGACTATTTACAATAAATCAGATTTCCTGCACGTACTGTAAATGCTTTTACAGAAGACGTTCCCAAAGTTTATTGTTACGCGACTCAACTAGAAAAATCTCAAGTAGAAAAAAAAAATCGCGGCTCTATTAATGTCCGGATGTATATAAGTACAGAAATTATTGTATGACTTCGATTAGATATCACCTATCTTGTCCATCACAAAAGGGAAATTTTTATACGAAGGGTACACGACCAACAATAACAAAAATTGGCTCACATGATATGGGTAAGTCGAATTATTATATAATATACAAACTACAAAGCTAATTAAAAGTACATATAATAATACAAATATATATTTCCGAGACTTATGTTTACCAAAGAGGGTACACATATCTGTCTTACTATTGGTTAATTTTATTCTTAAGTCACTTTCTTCATATAGTTTGCTTCTGTACTTGTTTTTGATAAATAGCAATATAAAAGAAAACATGTACACACAAGAAAATCTTATTGAATATTATCAACGTCTTCAAAACTGATTTTGATATTTCTGGATATTCTGCTTATACATTCATCTGAACGAAAAGTCTTCAGTTTTCCTTTGAAATGTCATTTGCTGATGAGTTTGTTATTATTATTTTTTAACACATAGAAAAAGAAATATTTTTCTCACCAAAACTCGATTAATTCGCGATCTATAGGTTGAGAACCACTGATTTACAGCAATGTTTGTTGTCGAAGTAAAAGACAGCATTCCTGTTCATTTAAAAACCGATATTCAAAACACTGAAAAAAAAAAAAAAAAAAAAACCGTACAAGTCTATTTGAGGTACCAGATATTTTTCTGGAATTTTGTTGTCTGCATAAAGACCGAATGGTAAAAGTATCTAAAATGTATACGAATGCTCTGAAATGTTAATGTAAATTACAGTAATTTATTTTTATTTATTATTTTATTTTACATAATCTTATATCATAAAGAAATAATAATAAGATACTTGATTATAATTATAAGACCAAATAACAAAAATTGTATAAGTATGTAAATATGTATAACATTTACTGCATATGTATACAATTAGATATAAGAGAAAAATTCAACGTATTTGGAATTGCAAATTCAATATAAGTTTTCACATCTGACAGGGATGTGAATTGATAGAGAAATACCTGAAATTTGTTCCTATATCTCCAGACTCTGAAAGTTACAGAAGTGTCATTTTATATCAGGAAGTTCTTTCGAAGTTATTACTTCGGACAACTTATGTGACATTTCTTCCAGTAAATCCTGCCTTTCAGCGACAACAATTTTTTTTAAGAATACTAAATTGCTGCGACCAGCAAAACTATGGAATGTGCCATTGCTTTCGGTGGGAAAGAAATCACGCTTCCTTCATATAATATGAAATGTTTGATTGATAAAAAAAAAAGTTGTTAGTATTAAATATTTCGATATTTTTATTACATTTATTATTTACGATATATAAATATCGTTTTAAGCACTATTTCACCCACTTTTAAAGATTTATAATACATTTTCTTTTAGTCACTAATAAAAGTATTATTTTTAGAATATTAAACACATTTTTGTGAAATATACATTATATTGCATATATTTGCATAGTTCATTACATGCAGAAATATATTAAAATCATAATTTTAAAAATTTATATAAATGATATAATATCTTAGAATACATAATATTATCCAAAATATTATCCTGATGAATAAAATATTTTCAATTAATCTGAAATATCTGAAACAATAATTCAACAACCATCTAAACCACTGTGATAGGTCGCTACAGCCCCGGTGGAGAGAATATAAAATTCTAGGTGAAAAATTAAACTTTTATCTAGAGCAAGGACTACCAAATTTCATGTTATACTATATATATGAAAATGTAAAATGTTTTCGAAACTCTATTTTTAAGTGAGAAATATATAAGAACATTTCCTATCCTAATGTCATATCCGAATGTATCCTATGGAAAAGGATTCATGAAGAATAACATTTGTTCAAGTAATCTAAAAAAAATAATGTGATTATGATACTATTTATCACCAGCAAGTGAGCCTATATTACGGCTTAATTGTTATTGTTTTGTCTCTATATTTACATTCGGTTAACTAACTTTATTAAAATACTCTCTTTATTTTAGATTTTAAACAGCAACTTATAATATATTAAATCCCTTATATTTTGCAGCAGATAAAATTAATCTGGGAGCACGGCAACGCGTAGGCCAAGTTTGCACAGGCCGTAAGCTACCCATTCTACTTTTCTACCTATTCTACCTATACCTACTTTTTCTATGAAAATGTTGGGTCGTCACGAGAAGATTGTGGTTGAAGAGGAAAAGAAAATCATTTTTTTTATTTAAAAAATTCTCTTTTATATTGTAAATCAATATGTAATATGATAATTCAATAAATTTTTCTATCAATTTGAACATACACTATATGTAGCTTTTGATACATTGTCACTCCAACACTTTTATAGGGAACAATTACTTGACTATATTACGGAGCACTTTCACAGGTCAGAAGAGAGATATTATATAAAAGTGTTGGAGTAACTATGGAGAAAATGTGGCAGATTTTTTACAATGCAATTTTTAAATAATTTCCTTGTCTTTCTTCATACATATATTTTTAAAAAAATACATATATTTTTTAAAAAAATACATATATTTTTTACATCATACTTCATACATATATATTTTTTAATTCGCTAAAAAAATGTGTGACATCGTCTATAATAGAATTTGAGAAACACATTTCCCGCTAGCCGGGGAAGTGTCAAAATTGAAAAATCTTCGTATACTTTGAAAATTACCATGATGGACAAAATTCCTTTTATTCAATTAAGCTGAACTTTTAAAATATTTCAAATTTTTGCATCTTTAATTTTATTTTATCAAATACATGCGCTGACATTAACAAAAAAGAATTGATTTCATAAATAATTTCTATATGTTTTTCAATATATTGTTTAAATATAAACTAAAAATCAAATATTTGTGTCAGATATTTTTATTAAATCAATGGACTTTACGTTATTCTCATTTTATTTTCAAAAGTATGCCCGAAAGTCATGTATAAGCATATCAAAAAAAAGGACAAGCATACCTAATTTTTGAAAGTAAAGGACAATATATAAATATATCTAACAATTCTTTGAGCGTATAACAAATTCTTTGGATGACAAAGAATAAAAACGTGATCCGTTTATCGGTCATAAAACTGAATGGCGCATAAAATATATATACATCAGTAAAGTAAAACCTGAAAAAAAAAACACATATTGTAATAGAACAAAAATCCAATAATTTTGAAAGAAAGATATATTAAAAATCGAATTCAGTAAAAAGACAAATTTATAATTTTAAAAGATATTTATATTTGTCATGACGCTATTATTTTACTTGTAATTTTTGGAAACTTATTAAAAAATATTTCAAATATGCTATACTGTGATTAATTTTTTTAAATATTCGCAAATTTACTTCAACTTAATATAAATGCTGTTTAAATTCCTCTTAATTTAAATTTTCTTTTAGTGTATGATGCTACACATTAAATATCTCTACATCTTAAGCATTTCTTAAATAATAATATGAAAAACAATCTTGTCCATTCTTAATTTTTTTTCAGATAATGGAATGTATGGCAAGGTTCTTTTAGATGTGATATCGTTGTTTGAATTTTTTTTCTGGGATAATTTATTTGATCTTTCACTTATTTTAACGGATTATTTAACTTAACCATAAATTCTTGTTATGTAAAAAAAATTATTGTACGATTTAAGTGAATACAAAATATCAAGATTATCGAACGATGAGATCAATCATTACTTTCATTCAAAAAATAAAACAAAAGTGACTTCCAACTATTTCACTGTTAAAAAAAATATTTTAATAAGAAAATAATACCATAAATTAAACATCAAAACATCGCTTCTTATTTATGCTTTTAAAAATAAAAGCTACTTTTTTTTCTTATTTGAATTAAAATAAAATAAATTGATATTAACTGATACAACTCTTAACATATTTGTAAAAAGTTTAACAAAACTTATCATCAAAGAATAAGAAATATGTAATGTTATATAATAAAGAATTTCATTCTAGAATAATACCGAACATTAAATTTTAATTATCTATCAAGGTTTAAATTGAAGTTTAAAATAAAAAAATCCAATTATTATTATGAAAACATAACACCTGCTTTTTAAAAATGTTATACACTAATGCTACTCAAGATGAAAAAGGTAAAAACTATTAAAAAAAATAATAACCAAGAAACAATTATGTTAAAATAATTAAACAACTTACAAATACAATTTTAATGATAAATAGGCTGAGTTAATTGGGTGATAACATAGTCTCATTTAAAATATTTGCAAATTTATAATCTATGCTCATAAACAAAAAGCCCGAGGAAAAATTTTAAGCATTACGCTAGAAAAGATAATGTAAGCAAATTTTTAATCATCGATTATTCAAAATTTAAAATCAGTTATTTTATTTGAACATAGAAATAAAAACTTCACCAATGTTTCATGTTTTGTTTAATTCATTTATTTATTCAAAAGTATTGAAGTTTATATGTACTATTCATTACTTTTTTCCCTTTTTATATTTTTTTAATTTAGTACAGAATACAGTGAAACAGACAAATTAAAATATTTTCAAAACAGCAAAACAAAATAATTTCAAAATGGATAAATTTTTGAGAAAATGCTAACATAAAAAAGTCAACGCATTAAACAAAATATGTTAAAAATGCAATTTTTATCGGATTGTTATTGAAAGCTACAGATATATTAACTCAATTTAAAACTCTAAATCAACGTTGTTTTTGTTGTTGTTGTTGTTTTTGTTGTTTTTTGGGGGGGAAGGAAAAATTAGAAATAATATGATCATAAATTCAATTGTGGTGTTGGGTCATTTTCAATCGATAAAATGCACACGCCTGCAAATTTTTTTGGCTTAGAAAATTTATAATTTGATGCATAAAGAGAAAAATAAGATTCGACTTTTTTCAATTTATTACATTTTACTTACGTTATGCATTTAAAACTTAAATTACAATTAAAAAAACTTACACGTGCGTTACATAAACTTAAATATTTAGGAACATATGTATGTTTCTTAATTGTGTGTTTTTTACTTAATACTAATCTTTTTGCTGTAATACATTTATAGAAATAAATAATACATTCAGATTTGCTAGCAAATTATTCAAACAATGAAACATCCGAGAGTATATCAAATTTATGTGCATAATTGCTGTTTACATATATTAAATTTATACAACATTCCAGATAATATATTTCTTGTCAGACGCCAATGTTTAATAAACGCAAGAAAGTGAATCGGATACATTAAATATTTTTGAGGTATCGATCTGTAACCTTCTTAGATATTAAGGATATAGGAGTTGTAATTGCTTCTAGATTCAGTTCGTCGAATATGTTGCTATAACTTCATAAAATTACAGCTTAATCAAATAAAATTTCACTTAAAAACGTTTCCTAGTTTCAGATCTTTTCTATAATACATGTATTTTGTGATTCGTGCAGAGAAGTAATCAAATTGAAATTGTAGATGATGTTAAAGTAACGTAACAGTATGTACATATATTCATTAAGATTCCAACGAATTTCAATGAAATGATTGTTTATAATTAAATTACGCTAAATCAATTTAACTATTGAATTTAATTATTAATGTGACACTTAATCTTCGTTTGAGCACAATGTAGAGACAAAATAATTTTTATAAACGTTGAAAAGAAGTTAAAAAAAGCATATAAATTTTACACACATTGTCCTAAAATTGTTTAACAATGTTACAGTTGTTAAAGTAAAGTAACTATGTGTACTTATATATATTAACCCTGTGACGTGTCGGTCAAATGAAGACATATTCTGAGTAGAATTAAAACGTAAAACTTTTATTTACTATAGTTGGGGGACGGAGAGTGGCGCAAAGTTCGATATTTTTGACAATTAAACACACTACTATGAGAATAAACCTTAGCTTGTACTCACATTACAACTAAGTCGGCTCAAATCACTAGTTCGGCTCTTCTCTTCAGGTCGAGGACTACTTTTACTAACCTGGAAATAAAGAGCCCGTGGCTGCACAAATATCTTTATTTTAAACAACCACAGTGCGAAATTATTCTGAACTAACTCTTACCGAACTCCGGTACTGAGGCTCTCTACCTTCACACGTCAGCTCTACTATTTGTCACTGGAGGCCCTCCCAACTCACCACACCACAAACACTCCAACTCACAACTTACAGCGTTTATACTTTGCAAACGGAAGACGGAGCTAGAAATTTGCATAAAAACTCAAAAAACCGCAGTTAACTGTAGATCGAGGGCGCCGCACACACTTCGGAAAATTAGAGTTGCGTAAAGGATAGATGTCGCTTTTGCGCCACATATGTTAGAACGTTGACCAGAGTGATTGACTAGCCAGAAAATTTAGTGCCAGAGTGACTGACACTAAAATTTCCATTTAGGCCTCATCAATAATGACTGAGACTGTAAAATATGATATTATATAAATTTTAAATAGTTTTATATTGAAAGCTACTAATTTAATAACTCATTTTATAACTCTAAATAAATTTTTTTTAATGAGAAATAATATGATCAAAACTAAATCGTGATGTTATGTCATTCTCAATTGGTAACATTGAACATGCCTGGAAATCCAACACTTTTTTCTTGTACATATAGAAGAAAGTAAAAATATGGTAAATGAAGTGCTTTTTATTTGAAATGTTCAAAAAAAAAATTACTTAATCGTTACCAAGTCTTTTTAATTGTTTTTCTCAATTTTTTGTAGATATAATAAATGGTTTATAAAAAAATATAAAAACACAAATTACATTTATAAAAATAGAAGCTTTCAATATAAAAAAAATTAGTTTAATAAGGAATTAGGTAGTACTTGATTAGATGTAACTTGTATAAGTAGAGTTCAAACTTACTGATAACATAAAAATGCTGCATTGTTTAATACAGCTATAGCAAAATAAATTAATAGAACTTCAAAATATCCAATATTCTGAAACGTATGCATAGAGTTCAATCAAAATCTGAAAATGTCTTTTACTTTTGATGCATTGTTCAGAATTTCTCATTTTATCTAACAAGAGAATCTATTTCATTTCATAATACTGTGAAACAAAATTCAATCAATTTATTTTATGACTGATTTTTAGAAGATTTTTACTTTAAAGTTCTTGTCATATTTGCACACTCTAATACTTTCTGAATGCATACTTCTCTTCGAAATACTAAATCTAATTCATAATGAAACTGATATTCAAACATGAAGTGGCGGTGCTTCGTATTTTGAATGCATGTTCGTTGTTTGATCTTACACGTCACTGTCGTATTGGTTAACTTTGCTTGAACCTGAATGAATGAATTAGATTATTCTAAGCGTATTAATTAGAGAAATAATAATAGATATGCAGACATAGTAAATATAAAATAAAGCTTTAGCCTATCATTTAAAAAAAATAGAGTAAATATTTTTTATTATTTTTGTCACCACTATTACAAAATCATTTTTTAAAATTTCGCTAATTAGATAGTGTTATATATTTCTCCGAATTGTTAGTATCTTCTACAAAAGAAACAAGAATGAAAAATGGTACGTCAAGTTTAAGATCTGAAGCATTTCCTAGAACAATCAGAACACCATAACAAAAGTTCATGGAATATTTTAAATAAATGACTATCACATTGCTAGTTAAAAGTAGAACCAACAGAGTGAAAAATGTACAAGCCGATGATCGAGCCAGAAACCCTTGGAATAGAGTTCCAGATACTCTACTATTTATGCTACAAGAATGGTTCTTAGTTTGATATTCTCACTCATTTTGTTGGCAAGACAACAAACTGCAGCACAAGATGGAACCGTCCACATGGATACACACATGTATGGTACAACATGAGACACACAAATAGACACAGCATCAGTGAACACATATTTAATTATAATACGTTTTTAATGCATTGAAAATATAATTCTAATAAAAATTAATTTGATTGCAGTTAATGTCTTATGGTGACATCCTAGAGAGAAATGCAGTCAGAAGAAAAAAAATGTGTAAGGTCTGGTTCTTGTTTTCAATGTTTAATTTTTCTGACAGTCTGAGTGAACTGAATCAATAAATTCCATAGCAAGTATTTTTCGTCTTGACGGATACAAACACACCTCAATTTTTATCTGAGCAGTTTACGAATAAATATGTAAAACCATATCAAGTGAACGTTATAGAAAATATTTCTTAAGACACGTGCCAACCTTCGACGCATTTTTTAAAATATAATTTTTTATATCAAACGCATGTGTTTTCAGTTAAAACAGGAAATAAAACTATGAGCTCATATAACATTTTAACGGAATTTTAATTAACCTTTCAAATTTAGGAAATGGTTAGTAAAATTTTAGTAAAGAATTACGTTTACGCCAATAACTTTTATAACGAAATCCATTCAATATATTTCTCTTTTTTCAACAATATATAAGCAAACCCCTTAGTCTTGTTATGAAGCAAAAGATTTGCAATACTACTTAACCTTCCCACTACTAAGACCGAATATATCCGTTCAGTAGGCTGCACGTTTCACTGCAGTTGATGCTTTATTTAAATTAATATAATTCTACAAATATAATCCAGTTTTAAGATAATAAGTTGTGATTGATACTTTCAAGGCTTATAAGCATATACATAACAAAAAAATTATACCATGATGGAAAATCCCACTTTTATTAACATTTTAAAAAAATTACAGAAAAAAAATTACAATTTTGCACTTTGTCTCGACGGTCAGGGGGTTAAATGTACTAGCATATAACAAATTATGTATACAAAACATGATTTTTAAAAATATTGTGCATTTTTCAATAAAAATAACTCGTAAACCAATAAATAAACTTAGAGGCTATATTTTGTTTTATAATATACCAATAGACAAACAGAATCTTGTTACAAAATTTTATTTCAATATCTAAAAAAGTTTTATGAAATTATGTGTCTCGTAAACGTACACGATGACAAACATAGTTTTCAAGAAAACATAAATTAAGATTTTGATGCATCACAAAAAACTATGGATAGTGTTTACAACTTTAAAATCAATCATATTTGTAGATGTTTATACATTTGTGTATTAAAATGTATTTCTTTAAACTGTGGTTCTTTAAACGGCCACTTCTGGTATCACAAAAGTCATTTCCGATTTATATTTTGGACTTAAACTTTGCTTCAAATTATTACTGAACCAAAAGTAATGTATTTTTCCGATCCTAAATTTTTCAATTTTAATTTAAAATGATAAAAAGGAAATGGGAAGTTTTTGCAGTAACAGCAATTTGAGGATAGGTGAATAATTTAAAGAGCTGAAGAAAGAAATGTGGATCCAATTAAAAAATTTATTAAAAAATATAGCTTTTAAATTTACAAATTATTCTGAGCATTGAAATACAAAATTTAGTTTTCAACTTTGTAGTTTTAACACATTACTCAACCTCTAAGAGTAATATTATATGATTATTCAATATTTTACAGCAGAAAATTTCCATGTTATGGTGCATAAAAGTTTAGAAATTTAGCAAGGCATAAGCAAATTTATATAATTTAGCAAAGTTTTGCGGCATAAATACGTGTGTTATTATTTTTATTGGCAGAAAACTTTTAAGAAGCATAAAATTCGAAATATGTTAAAGTGATAGCTTAAAAAATGGATGTTATTGAATTGGCATATTTAGGAGAAAGATGACATTTCCATAAATGCGATTTATACAAAAAAGCCCTATTATCAATAGAGAAAAAATTAATATCGAAGGGTATATTAAAATTGATATATCATTCTACTAAAAAAAATCAGGAAGGTTTAACATTTGCATTTTTTAAGACTTTTAACAGCTGCTATTTTATATTTGCTTTTATAAAAATGAACATAGATTTTTTACATAGAATTCTTAAAATCCAAAATTCATTTTAAAAATCTTTAAACAAGTTTTATTTTAACCTTTCACGTTACCCTTTTTTATGTTCTAGCATAAAAAAAATTACATTTTATGGATAAAATGTCTTAAAAGAACTTTTTTGAATAAAGACTACTTCTTTGTAATGCTTATCCGGGTATGTTTTACAAAAACCTAATCATTCAAATAAGAGAATGGGTAACTTTTTTGCTTTTAGTTGAATATGTAAAAGCTTTTCTATTCAAGTAATGCCCAATTCGGAATGAATATCCTGTTTTCATTCAAAACTTTTAACTAAACAGGTCCTCATTTGTTTGGTAAATAAAGCAATACAACTCTTAAAAATTCAGAAGAAAAATGTTAATTCCAGAATACACATTTCAAAAATATCTTTTACCAGAAATGGCTAAAATATCTCGTTTTTTTTTAGTAATATCAAACTTCACGATTTAGTACGTTTTATTTCTTTATTTATTTATTTTGTACATTTTAGTTTTATATATTTATTTATTTGTTAGAAAAGAAAGATATGTGAATTCACATTTAATACATTATATTCCGAATTGTAAATGAGAAATTTTATATACTTGAATAATTATCTTCCTTAAAGTCTGAAGATATCCAAAATAACTTATTTAATAACAATTCGATAATAAATCCTTACGGGTCCAGCGTACTATTAATAGTATATATTTTTTCATAGTGCATTCTTTTCTCTTAACAAATGCTTAGTTATTTTCTATATTTAGAAATGATAGTACAAGACCATGCCTATCTTATATTGACTTAATAATGTTTTACAATAATAACAATAATAATGAAAGTTTGCTTAATTATCTTTGCCACGTTAGCAATTCCTTTATCTTTTGCACACATTTTACTTTTTAAATATTAAATACAAATTATTTTTCTATGCGAATCATCTTTCACAAAATGCTAAAGACATTTGAAAGTTGTAGTTTTTGTTAAACACTGTTGTAATATAGTATTTTCCAAACATCCCCAAAAACATGCCTTTAGCCTATTATCATATAAATATAAATTGAATAGTCCATGAAATAAGTACATTAATTAGATGACAGACAATGCGATAATCATTAAATTTCAGTAAGTGCACTTGGGTAGTACACCGTTAAAAAAAAATCTGTAATCCAACAGATGTAAAGCTGCCGAAATATGTATGCTTACTAAAGTTTTACCTGTACTCTGTCCAAGAAAATATGTAAATCTAAAAAGTTTTGGTAAAGATACGGAAGTCTGTAACTTTACAAACGAATCTACCAAAATGACAGTCATGTTAGTAAAATTTTACCCATAACCTGGGTTGCCATTACATAAAGAATTCTAGGAATCACAGTTTCCTAGAAAACTATTAGTAACTTTACAGATTTTTTTACAGTGTGCGATTGACATTATTAAAGTAAAGGTGATTTTTGTTCTTAAAACGGAAAAAAATTCGACCTGAGAGGTTTAGATATATTCTTAAATAAAATTTATTTAATAAATTGGTAATAGGAGATTTTTTTAAAAATAATTAAAAGATTAATTATATTAAGTAACGAAAAATACACTTTTTGTAACCTCACAATTTTTACAAGAACAATGTAAATACATTTATTGTGATCCAGTCTGTAACTGAAAAATGCTTCTTAGTGCGATTTTTTATAAGATATTTTTAATAGGAGAAATACTAAAACGATGTAAATGGTTTAAAATATAACAAGATTAAAAATATGTTTAGCTAGGAGTGCTTCGCTCTATTTACTGAATGTGATTCAACAGAGTATATTGTATGAAAAATACCAACTATTTTTATTAATAGACGAATTAAATACATTTTATATTACATTTTCTTTAACGGGACTTAAAAGTCTCATTGGGATATAAAGAATTATACTTATAAGAAATTATAAATTAATTTATCGCTCTCTTTAACTCTGATATTTTCAGTCACAGATCACTTATAGTTTCTACAACTTTAATTAGAGATGATTTTGCGACTTGGCAATTACTCCGCTCGAGAACATAATGGCTGTTTGACAATTCTTTAATATTCACGTTTATCAATAATGTATTGCATAATATAGTATTTATATGACCACTGAACGTATATATATTTGTTCCGACATAATTTTATATAATGCTGTAAGGCTGAGTACGAAATCTATCTCGTGGTCTGCCTGGATGTTTAGAGCTCAAGCTGATCATCTTCAGATGTAAACTGATTAAGAGCCTAATCCCCTCCCATCAGCACACACGCATTCAAATAGATGCCTAATTTATTTACATACTTCTCTCGCTTAAAATTGACCTTAAAAAATAATCCTATCATATCCCATAGCATATTGAGATGCTCATATTTTCCTGTGCTGTGTAATTTGCAAGTCTAGAAAAACATCATTAAGTAAAAATTTTGGTGGTTGATGAATGAAAATGTCAGAATTAATAATTGAGCTAAACTTGGCTTTGCAGTATTCTAGAGCTTTTTACAGTTAAAGAGTAACGAGACTTAGTTACATTTTGTCTATGCTTTTGATAGAATTTCACCTTTTTTTATGTACCCTTTTTTATATAGCTTCGAGTTTTTTATTTCGACATCATGCACTATTTTCCGCCAAGCCCACTGTCAGCATCTAATATTTAAAGGTTTCAATAATTTGGAATATTGATTCTATTTGCATAATCCTATAGATTAAAAGAAATTTCTAGGATTTTAACAAATCCAACAAAAAACATTAGGAGGGAAAATCAAAAGTGACCTTTGTCACTTACGGAAAAGGTGCTAATAATGTGAGAAGTTACTGTTGTTTTAAAAAAAAATTGCAGGGATTTATTTTCATTCTTTTTCGGTTTTTTTTTTTTTTTTTTTTTTTTTTTTTTTTTTTTTTTTAATCCTAAAATTATTTATCATTTAACGAAATTTTAAGTTTTTAGGGCTACATGATTGAATTATTTTCGATTTTTATATTGTTTTTAAATCTTTCTGATTTTTTATTATTTTTGTAATGCGGCACTTGTCATATTAAAAATTTCAAGTTTCTCGCTCCTCTACACGTACCTCAGATTTTTGATGATCAGACAGTGAATCAAGGAATTAACAATAAAAAAATGATTTCATTTATCTTTTTAACTTCAGATGATAGAAACATGAAATTTGAAAATTTTGATCCGTTTACAGTTCTAGAAAAACAAGATTTCAGGTTTTTGAGAAACCCCTGCACAAACATACAAAGTATCTGAGTTGCTTCCTTAAAGGATGTCTTTTTTCAACTTGATGGAGAACTGCCATGCATCCAGATTTAAAAATTACAACTCTTGATTCATTTAAGTGTAAAAAGGATGAAGTAAAAATTCTTATTCGCGTATTTTCAATTATTGAATTTTTACGGCACTTAGAAAATATACAACATTTATATACATTCATTTTACGAAAAAAATCTTTTTAAAACTTAATGATAACGAATCTCTTTAAAATGGTATTAAATCAAAAACAGAAGTATATTTTCTGTTTAAAAATACTCTTATTTCAAATGTTATATATTTTAATATAAATAGTTTCTCTTACCACATAAACATTCTGTGAAATTTCAACCTGTAAAATTTCAAACTCCTACTGATCTCAGCATCATCAATTTAAGAACATCAAAGCAAAATTAAAGTTTTCACCCATACTTAGTTAGTGGTAGCGCTTACTATTATTTGCTTATTTAAATCTTTTAAATAACTAAATCAACAAGGAATTATAAAATTTTAAATAATATCATAAGTTTTATAAAGGACTGCAATTATATATTTGGAATATAATAGTAATTATGATAAAAACAAATAAAAAAATAAAAAAAGCCGAAAATTCAAGCAAATAAAATAAATTTTTTTATTGTATTTTTAAAAATTGCAGGTATTTATTTTCAATTTTTTTTTTCCGAAGTTTTCCATATTTTGTCTTCAAAATTTCCATATTTTCAGTTTTGCCTTTCTTTTTATCCTAAAATCGTTTATCATTAAAAGAATTTTTAAGTTTCTAGGGTTACATTATCGAATTGTTTTCTTTTTATAAATTTTTAAGAATTTTCGGGATTTATATATTTTTAAGGCTACACTACTTTTATTACAAATTTGAAGTTTTTGCTCTTCTACATGTACCTCAGATCTTTGGTGATCGGTGAGCGAATTCCAAACAATCAAAAAATTAGTTTCATTTATCGTCTTGACTTGAGAAAATAGAAACAAAAATTTGAAAAATTAGTAAACGAGAGATAACCTAGATAAGATCTAGATAAACGAGATTTCATCTTTTTGGAAACTCCTGCTTAAAGGATATGTTTTTTCAATTTAATGGAGGACTACCATGCATCCATATTTAAAAATTACAATTCTTGTTTCATTTAAATGCAAAAAGGGTGTAGCAAAAACTCTTAATCGCGTATTTTTTAGTATTGGATTTTGATGGCAGTTAGAAAATATACTACATGTATATACATTCATTTTATGAAACAAACTTTAAAACCGATATATTTATTCCGTTTTGTAAAACTTATTGGCAACAAATTCCCTAAAATGGTATTAAATCAAAGCAGAAGTATATTTTGTGGTTAAAATACTCTTATTTCAAATAGTATACATTTCAATATAAATAGTTAATCATCCACTTAAACATTCTCTTCAGTTTCAAACTTATGCTTGTTTGAGCATCATCACATTAAGAACATGAAAGCAAAATTAAAGTTTTCACATATATTCAGCTAACGCTAATGCTTCCTATTATGTGTTTATTTAACTTGTCTAAATAACTAAATCAGCAAGGATTTATAAAATTTCAAATGATATCATAAATAAAATAATAGACAAAATAAGCTATGAGTAACTATTTAAACGGTATAAAACTGTTATGGTAACTAAACGTAAGTTTAATAATTGAATTTTATGCAAACTTCAGACCTTTGTTTTATTTTTTAAGTCTTTTTATCAATGTAAAATAAAATATAAAGAGCTTAAGCAATTTCTCTATTTAATGGTAGCTTCTGTCCCAATGATAGTATTACCATTTTAGGTAAAGTATTTAATGTGTCCAGAAAAAGATTTAACTAAGAAATACATTTAATCGACAACTTTAAAAGTGCGTTTGTTTTCTATTTGTTTATGATATATAGAGTTTAATCATAAAAAAAATGCGAATTTCAGAGAAACAAAAATGGCATTCATTTCAAACAAAGCCAGCTGGCAAAGAAATTCAATATTATTTTTCCTTTATGTATAACTTTTGTAGAAATAAACAATAATATTTTCTTTGATTACTTTCTCATGAAAAAACTTTCATGTTTCTTTAAGTAAATAAAACAAATTTACTGTTTTAGGATGAAAAAAAAGCAAAATAAAAAGAAATGTATATTAAAATAGTTTTCAATAAGTATATTCGTGTGGTATTGATCAATCATATTATCAAACAGATTAAGTTTTTTGTATTGTTATTTAATCATTAATTTTTATTTTAATCATTAATTTATTAATATTTAATTTCTTATTGTCTCAATTTCAAAATTTGTAATAGAATTGAAAATTTGCTTTATGTAATTCCGGAGTTTTTTGATTACAAAATTGAAAAAATTGAAACATGATTAAACATTGAAAGTATCGCGGATTAAAAATGCAAAGTATATTAAAAGTTTTATAATTTTATTAAACAATGCGATATTAACAATTTCAAGTACCTTTATATATTTATTTACTTTTGACTTGACTATAAAATCTTGAATGAAGTTTTATGATCCATGCTTTAAAAGATAATCGACAGAGTAACTTCAATTTTAAACGAGTTTAAGTTTTTACTTTTTCTCTCTTATCTTTAATTTTTGCTTCGTTATTTCTTTCTTATAAGAACCCTCGAATGGAGACTTTAATTTAAAGCCCTGCGGTGAGGAAAGTATCGAAAAAAATATTTTAACGATACGAACAAAAATAAATTTTGAACCAGTTTTAACGTTTAAATGAAATATACTGTACTCGGCGTTTTTTATTCCTCTAAAATTTGCTCAAGCGCAGAAGCAAATGTTAGCAGAATCCTTTTAAATTAGTGTTGAATTATGATTTCTGATTTTTTCTTAAATGATACCACGTATTTTGTTGTTTATATGTATTATATTTTATTGCATATTTCACTTTTATTTTAACGTAATTTAATATTTTCAATGATAAAAAATATATAGATGAAATGCAATTGGAACAACAAGAAAATGAAAAATTTCATTAAAAAATGAGACTGTAATGTTTTTTTAGTTTCCTTTTTTATAAAAAAATTATAAGGATTCAATTAAAAAAGTTTAATTTTAGTTCCTAGCAATTGTTTTTTTTTTTTCATTTTCCTTTTAAAAAGTAAAATTTATCTCAGACGTTATGATACGCCAATCATCTTAAGAATTAAAATATGTATTAAAATTTTAGTGATGTATAATATCCATAATGTAGATTTGATAGTTTCCTTATAGTATGTTCTATAAAACAGATATTTGCATAAACATATGTATATTCACATTAAGTTGTACTATTGTTCTGTATTCTAAAAAATAAGGTTTAGTAAAAGTATTATTTCAATCAGAGATGTCACTAAAAATATGCATTTTAAAATTAGAATAAATACACAGATGAGATTTTTTAAAAGTCATTAACATCACAGATTCGCCTCAAAAATTTAAGGAACAGACATTCGTCATCTATTATCCATATAAAATCAAATGCGAATTACATTTCAGACAATTTTAACTTGGGCTATACTGAACATCTTTTGTTTCAACTAGCAATATCAGTAATATTCTTGAATAATTTTAATATGTCACATATGATTTTATATTTACAAGATACAGAATTATAGGAGAAAGTCGAAAATCAATTAAAGTCGATTATGCAAGATTATACTTTTTAAAAGTTTTACTTTGTGTATTTCGATGAGACTTGCATTGTTCACGAAACAATATTTTACGGAACGTTTTCGTATATTGCATATCATTGTTATTGAATTATGCCGGAATTTCTATAATCAGATGAACCCGATATCCAAAATTGATATCCTAAAATAAAATAAAAAATACACAAAAGAAATACTTTAATACTTCATTATTTAACAAAAAAAAATTCACGAATCGTTAATCATTATAATTAAGTCATTATCAGAATTTTCTATCAATTCCTTAAAATCACTTTCTTTGGTAAAACAGATCGAAAATTGCCAGTGTCTAATTCATCATTATTGCACTCTTTTCCAAAAATAGCATTCTCTCCAGTTCCATCCATCGCATTACAGATGCAACATTTTTTTTAAGATCAAGCGGTGATTTCTTGCGGTAGTTCAAGCCAAGATTATTTCACCCATTCAGAGATATTAAAGACGTCAAAAGTTTGAAAATTACCACTGCTTGTCACAACTGCAAACCCCAGATGACATACATTCAGCCCATTTAGACGAAGCTTGCTATTAACATGTTCGCTGCCGCAGAAGCGCCAGCGTTAAGGGGCCACTCACGCGCCAGCGCGTGATGTTGAGTGATATCCAATAGCCAGTTACGCGCTGGCGCGGGAAAATCTTTCACTGATTCTTTGTTATAAAAAGTAAATCGGCTTCTGGGAAAAACCCACTTCTACAGTGCGGTATTATCTATTATCACATCTTCACGTTAGCGGCAGCGAAAGTGTTAATAATCATATTGTGACAAACGACCAGTGGCACCCAATTAAGGAGATTTGGTAACGAGTTAAAACAAAATAGGTGAGATCAATAACTTCGGACAGAGTTTTTACTTTCTATTTAGTTTTTTCATTAATTTTTAATTTTCCATCACCTCTTTTCAAACATCGGCTTGTCTAAGGGTTTCCGATTTTGAACGGTATTTTTCTTAAAAATTGTATACTCGTCATATACACGGAAGGATAGGGTATATATATTGAATTTCAAACCATTCAATTGGTTAGTTTTTTCGCTATTATATGCGAACAGATTTACAGACAGACCAAAGTAGAGACCACCGGACAGACTAGACAACGATTAAAGATAGAAAACCAACGATTATAAATGCACAAATAAAGTATGAAAAAATAACAAAGAGCTGTTTCGAATCTACTATCGAGATTCTTCATCAGTGCGAAACTCAGAGAGCTAGAGAAAGCAAAACTGAGCTAAGAGACTGTGAGACGCAGGCTTATATACCCGCTACGGGAACGATCCCGCCTAAAGAAAAGCAACCAATGAGAAGAAAGCAGCCTGAACAACTGGATGGACAAGTAAACGATTATAGGCGTTAAGTATTTATACAATTATGAATGCAAATAATAAACACCTGTTGCTAAATTTTACGATAAAAAGGGACATTTATGTACAGTGAGACAAAAGGAGAATAGAACACTCACACACATGTTAATTGTCTAATGGTACTACAGAAAAGCAAAAATATATTTAGTCAGAGAATTATTTTTTTTCTCATTTTTTTTTCAATTCATGTATAAAGTTAGAATACTTCTCGCCATTTTTTATACTTTCTAAAATAGGGATAAAGGGATTTTGAATTTAATTTGTCTGTCTGTCTGGCCGTCTGTAATTGCTCTAAGTGTCGTAAATATAGTTCGATTTTCATCTTATGGATGTATGTTATTGGGTATCACTGTGGAATGCCCGGTATTAAAAACGAAGTGTGTGGCATTATCGGTTCATTTACAGGGTCACTCAAAATACTTCATTACACTATGGCCAATGGGAGAAAATCGTTTTCTGCGTATTTCAAGGATATTACAGCACTTTTAACATATTGAAATTAATAAAAATTACTGACGTGTATTATAATGTTTTTACTTCAAAATATGTTATGCATAGAAGTTATATTTCCTATACAGAGGCACAGAAAAGAATTTGTAGAAGAAAATGTGCAATAATTTAACTATTGAAGCCAACGGACAATAACTGCTGGAAATGCATTTGTGTGTTTTTAGTTGTGGTATGCGATTTAAATTTAATTACTTTTTGAAATATAAGTTGGTGTCTGTAAACTATATAGATCATAAGCAGATTTGTTCAAAATTTTAAACAATATTAATGGTGGAAATTGCTAATTGTAAATATTCGACTGTTCTATGCGTTTAATCTGAGTTAACTTTTCAAATACTATGAAGTAGGTACATATATTTGTTGAACATATACAATAGGATGGGTAAAAATAAATTTAAATAAAAGATTTTTGATGATGGTAGTGCGCAAAAAATGACCCTGATTGCACAAAAAAAGTTCACATAAAAAAAATTGAGATGTTCTGGACAATTACTTGATTTGGCGCAAATGGCTTGATGTTTTAGTGATATGCTGACTTTTGAATTTATTTAGAAAAATATTTTTGTTATTAAATAAATTTCCTTTACTAAATTTTACTTGAAAAATCATGTTTAGTGTACCAAATGTTTAACCACTTCTCCGGCAACAGGTAGCATTTTTGCCGATCCCACCGAAGCTAGCATAGGGGAGAAAAATACGGGCTTCTGATTGGTCGAAAAATTTTTGCAAATAGACCATCCTGAATGCTAATGTACATATTAGGAGCGTATATGGGTATATCATTAAAATAATAATAAGAAGAAGAAATTGCAATTTTTTAAAAAAGTAATATAGAACAATTGAGTTTGACGGCGTAAAATGAAAATACTATTGTTTCTAAATAAATTGTTCTGATTGTGTATATATGTGTATATCATGTTAAAAAAATAGAAAAAAGAAATGGCAATTCCATTTTTATTATTTTCTAAAAGTAATACAGAACAACTGTTAAACATCCTGATTAACTTCTTTAATTATAAATTCCGAATTATCTATTTCTTTATCTATTAATAAATATGTAAAAACAGAAGGAAAATCCAGCTTTCAAAAGCTTTTGAAACAGAAATTGATGATTAAATAAACGCAAACTCAATAATGAAGGAAAGCAAAATTTTTCGACTAATCAGAATTTTTCTCCCCTATGCTAGCTTCGGTGGGATCGGCAAAAATGCCAACAGGTATGGGGAAATAGTTCTTTTACCGCCGACTTATATCGGGGCAAATGGTGCAAATCAAACAATGCTTGCAACATTTGCTCACTTATATACGAAAAGGGTATAAAAATTTCCTAATTCAAAATACACATAACTGTTAAATAAAACTTAGAATTTATTTGATCGATTAATAAACTAAACATGTAAAAATTCTAACTATGACTTTTCCAGTACTTGGAAATTGCACGAAATATGTCCAAGAAAAAGAAAAATCCGACAGATATTACATCTCTGAAAACTTCTATAGAAATCGTTCAACTGTAATAAAACCATGTCGGAAAAATAGGCAACAGCTTGCTTTAAAGAAGCTTTTTCTTGTATCTAGTGTCTAAAACTTGGAGTTTTTAGTATCAGTATACTTTCTAAATCCAACAGCGATTTCTCCACATATTCTAAAAAAAATTCTACATTTTTGTGAAAATAAAAGCATTTCGAAATAATATTAAAACTATATTCCGAAACAGTCTTTATTCTTTCATTGTTATTAAAATATTTCACTTATTTCCTTTTTTGCTCTATGAGTTTTTTAAATCTAGGTGATATAATTTATGATTGAGCTTTAGGAAGGGGAGAAAAAAAGTTTAAGATTCAAGTAATTGAAAAAAGAAAATCATAAATAAACAGAGAGAAAATAGAAAAGATTTATATTTTTTGCCTAATTGTAAACATTTGTATTGATAAAGAAGTGTAATAAAAATAAATGAAAGAAAAATTATGTCTTGAATTTTCAGTTATTTCGTTTCCGTGTGTATTTTAGAAAACGTGTTTAAATTTTAGATGAGCAAACATAAAACATTATGAATTTAACTGCTAAATAATCATATTATATTTATTTTACTTACTAGAACTGTATGTTTAAGCGATTTACTCCAAAAACTAAACAGCACAAAATATATCAGAGACAAAATGAATCTGATGTTTGATGAAAAATCGTTTATTAATTCTTGAAATAGAGCGATTGCGATAAACGTGAATAATGTTACATAGTAGTGCCACCTGTTAGGTGATTTACAGCAAAACATCATCAGCAACAACTTACGTTAACTAAATTAGAAATAGGATGAAAATCCATGAATAAGTTTTAAAATTGGAGCGATTGCGAAAATCGCACAAAATTTTGCATAAAAGTACCGCGTGTTTTAGACCCGAAATTAAATAGCACAAAAATATATATCACAGACTAATCTTAATCTGAAGTTTAATAAAAATTCGTGCATTAATACTTGAAATAGAGTTACTGCGATAATCGCGAATAATGCAGCATAGCAGTGCCACCTGCTGAGCGATTTAGGGGAGACTAGGGATGGTTGACACAATTTTTACTAAATGATTTTTGACTATCTATACTAATAAAATCCGTGCGCCTCTGTCTGTCTGTCTGCTTGAAGCCGATTACAGTTCGCAACGCGGGCGAGTTGGAAGTCGCGAGAGGTGTCTTTCGATTGGAAAAATTCCGGGGAAGTCATTTCGGGCATTTTCGAGACCGTGGGACCAAAATTAAAAAAGTTATGAATTAAAAACCCCTTGAGAATCGGAACGAAAAATGTCACAATTCCCAAACGAAGCTCCAAAGCAGAACACTGCGCCACCTTGCGGTGAAGAACATGAATTTTTCCCCTTTGGCTAAAAGAAGAAACAGCCGAAAACCTCTTTTTCACTGGCGCTAATTGCGTTTTTTTCCGCATCAATTTTTTTGACTTGCCGTAGAATATTTACCGTAGTTTTCGCTAAAATATTGAACTTAGAAATAAAACAGGACTATCGAAACTTTTTTTGCGCGTTTTTTCTTAAACCATCATGCAGACAGTTTTTAAAGTAGAAAAAAACTGATTACATATTTAGAATCTGCGTACAAATCTGCTTCTGATGAACTAAAAAATACGGAAAAATGTCTTAAGGGCGCGTAGTGCCCACCGTGCAAATCCAAATATTTTTAACGGGACTATGGGCGCGAAGCGATCATAGTTCCGATCCACAATCTTTTTTTTTTTTCAAGTGCACGTGGCCCACAGTGCGAAATCACATATTTTTAACGGGACCATGGCTCTTTAATTTACTTTTTTTTGTGCTTGAGGATTCGAACACCAAGACTTGCTTATTAAATGAATTTTTTTGCTTATTATATAGTGCTTAATACCGAGGTTCGTTTGGAAAAAGTGGCCCAGCTAGCGGGCGTAGCTCGCTAGTCTATACTAATAAAATCCGTGCGCCTCTGTCTGTCTGTCTGCTTGAAGCCGATTACAGTTCGCAACGCGGGCGAGTTGGAAGTCGCGAGAGGTGTCTTTCGATTCGAAGAATTCCGGGAAAGTCATTTCGGACATTTTCGAGACTGTGGGACCAAAATTAAAAAAGTTATGAATTAAAAACCGGTCGGGAATAGGAACGGAAAACGTCTAATTTCCAAAACGGAGCTCAAACGGAGCACTGAGGCAGAACACTGCGCCACCTTGCGGTGAACGATCTGAACTTTTCCCCTTTGGCTAAAAGAAGAAGCAGCCGAAAACCTCATTTTTCTCCCGGGAAAACGACTTTTTCTTCCGTTTCGGTTCTTTGAAAAAGAACTAATTGGTAAAAAATGTTAAACACGGTTTATTTTCATACTTTTTCTTTTTGGTAGCATACACGAATATTGTGTAACCTAAGATTTACGCGATTAATACAAATTTTTGTTAGTACAAACGGAAAACGAGCTGTCAAAATTATTTGTTAGTTATGTTGCTTGTGATATTAATGAAATTACTTATTTTTTTTTTAATAGCAGTCTTTTGCAGTTTTTAATACCGAAACTTTTTTGCGCATTTTTTCTTAAACCATCATACGGACAGTTTTTAAAGTAGATGAAACTGATTACATATTCAGAATCTGCGTAAAAGTCTGCTTCTGATGAACCAAAAAATACGAGAAAATGTCTTATGGGCGCGCAGCGCCAACCGTGCAAAACCAAATATTTTTAACGGGGCGATGGCGACCATGGCGCGTAGCGCCGGTGGGTGGTAGGCCGGTGGGCCGCCTTTGCACGGTAGGCACGTAGCGCCCACTGTGCGAAATCATATATTTTTAACGGGATAATGGGCGCATAACAACCATAGCTCTTTAATTTACTTTTTTTGTGCTTGAGGATTCGAACTCCAAGACTTGCTTAATAAATGAATTTTTTTGCTTATTATATACTGCTTAATATCGAGGTTCGTTTGGAAAAAGTGGCCCAGCTAGCGGGCGTAGCTCGCTAATATAAATATTAAACCTGGAATAAAATTTTATGTATCATTTTATGCATTATACAATCAACTACCAGAATAAAATTACAACATAAATGCAATATATAAAAAAATTGAAAAAAGTTCGATTTTAATCATGAGAAAATAATGGGTCAAGGCTCCCTATAAATGGGAGGCTTGGACTAATGTGTTTTATATTGAAATATTGGCAATAATAAACATGAATACAAGTAATAAGCTTAATAAGTGCAGAATAGCTTTATTCTATAAAGTTTAAACAAAAAATAAGATTTAAAAGTACAGAATAAATTTATTCTATAAGGTTAAAACGGATTTTTTTTAAATATGTAAAATACCTTTATGCTGCAAGGTTTAAACAAATAAAATAAATTTGAAAAAATCCATAATACCTTTAAGCTACAGTGTTTAAACAAAAAATAAGTGTAAGAAACTTAGAATTTCTTTATGCCACAAGATATAAAATTTAAAAAAAAAAACTTGAATACCTTTAAGTTACAAAGTTAAAACCAATTAAAAAAAAAGAATGCCTTTAAGCTACAAAATTTAAAAAAATACAAATTCCAGAATACTTTTAACCATTAATCGATATCATTTGTCTCACAGACCTATTTTTCAGACCTCACCAGTTTTTTTTTTTCAATTTTTAATGTTTAAACTGTAACATTCAGTTTAACCACAAACACTACCAACATTTTTTTTTTCGGTTGGAACATTAGTACTATCACCAGAGATATTTGAATAAGTGCATTTTAATTATAACAGCCCTGTTTAAAAACTTAAGAACAATAACACTATCCTCTAAGATAGTCTCGTCTCTTATTCATCTTTCAATAAAGTGGTTAGTCACAGAAGTCATGTACCAATTTCTGTGACATCAGTTAAAAGTTTTAATTATAAAAACTTTCTTTTGTATAGCTTTTAAAGCTTTACAGAATAAATTTACTTTCTTTTAGAAACATAAACATTAACACACTATTATATACCGAGTATAATGAAAAGATTTCTAAAAACTCTTAATTAAATGAACTTTGACCAATGGACAACCGTCCCTCACATTGTTACGTTTAAGTCCTCCCACACAGACATTTTGTAATGAATAGCACATAGTTATTTTAAACCTTATTTGCTGCGCAAATTTGATACCGAAAACAAAAGCTCAATATTTCTGCATTAATTAAAACCCTCTTACTTTAATTTCTATGACATATATGACATATTGATTTTATCTGAGAAACTCTTACAAAATATTTCTAAAAAACTCACCTTTTATGTTGAAAACTTTTCACAATGAAATCTGTCTACATTGAACCTGTTTTAATTATCTTTTTGAAACGAAGGTTGTTGTGTGATCTTTCCACTAGCTTTGTGTACTATCTAACTATAAGAGTATCAAAAACATTTAAATATGAAAATGGATGGGTGGTTTAAGTCTTCCGTATGGTCAACCATCCTTAGTCTCTCCTACACCAAAAACTAATAAATACCGAATATATCAAGAATTTACTGAAATTTTATGAAAATACGTGCACTAGCACGTATAACTACAGCGAAAATCGTGAAAAATGTAGTAGAGCAGTGCTACCTGTCGGACAATTTGTACCAAAAAGAAATCGGCCCTAACTTATATCAGGGAATAACTGAATATAATTTTTTATTAAGTCCACGAATTAGTTTTTGGGATAGAACATCCACAAAATTTGTGTGACATCTATATAACAGACATTTTCTAAAAATAGTCAAATACTGTTTAGGATTTTCTAAAACGTATATATTCGTCGATAACTCGAAATGAATTTTTATCTTATTTTTATCTCTATTTTTATCTAATATTTTCTTCTTGTAACTGTTGAAAAAAGGAAAAAGCCATTTGGAATATTACATTATGATTAATATTTTTATTCCTAAATTACAAGATGTATTACAGGAAATGCTGAATTTTAGAAAAATAAAATTTCTCAAATCGATAAATTTTGGGTTTATTAATATTTCATTTTTGCTACTTTAGTTTTTAGAACTTTGCACAGAAAAGGTTTTTCTAAATACCACCTATAGGACCTAGGAATTAAAAACATTTAGTAAGTTTACGAGAGGCAGTTGTTCTGTGATTTTACAGTGGACTCCAGATATTCGGGCAATTATGAATGACCTTATTGTTTTTAATCAGCTACTTTGATACACATATTTTTATGTGATAAAGAATAGCATTTTAATATTTTTTGCAAATAAACTGCACCTCCAAAAATAAAGGCTAAGAAGAAAAATAATTGTTCAGTGAGAAGACAGACTGCATAAATACAAATCATCATGTTTTTAATAAAATTCATGTTGTGTCTGACAGGTGGGATGTCTTAAGTTCTCCTTCACCTTTTCCTAGAAAAAGTGGTGTGAAGTGGTGTGATTGTTGAATTTTATTTTTATATTCTTGGAATCACTTTTCTTGACGCACATAATTCATGCATTCTTGGCAGGATAGTTTTCGCTGCAGTTTTTAATAGGGTATATTTTCAGTCCATTCGATGTGATGTCACGTTTTTCCCTCTTACTTTCGTGAAGACTTTGGATCGAAGCGTTATGACTTTTCAATTTTTCCATATTTGTAGTTGATTTATAGAGTTTTTTTATGTATTAGATATTCACAAAAATCTACTTTAACCCTTTATCAACCAACGGCGCATTTAAGTACCATTAAAATTACTGATTATAAAATTCTTTTAATATGTCGATTATACGTAATACTGTTTAGAATGAGTTACAGATGCATTGCTTAATTTTGTTCCAAAAGCATTATTGGTTACGAAAAATAAAAATGTATTTAAAAGGATGATTTCTTTTGCCTTTGTATCTTTTCAAATTTCTTGGCGCTGAGAGAGGGTGATGGGACTTTTTGAATTCGAAACTATTTCTATTTTTATATTGCAAGAACGTCATATTTGTACATTTAATAATTCTATAAAATACTAAGAAAACAATTTTAAATAAAAGATTTGAGTGGGGTTATGAACATTGCCCAAAATCCCTGTAAGTTCAAATTTAATTAATTCTCCTAAATCCTTCTAAATCCTTCAATCCTTCTAAAATCCTTCAAAAATTTGTAAAATGATTATGTAAATCTTTTAATTTAGTTTAAACGATTTGCGTAAAATGCTTTGGAATGTAAAATTTTCATTAATTCATAATTCGGTAGATAAAGGGTTAATAAAACTTATCGGATGTTGCAATCCCAAAACGTTCTTCAATCTCATGCATATTAAAACTTCAAATTCTGTTACCACAGTGCCAAAATTAAAAGACAATCTACGTTCATCGTGACGATTCTGAAGGCATAAAATTCCTTGCATTAGTTCTTGAAACAGGACTGTTGCGGATATGCGGAAAAATTAAACATAAAATCGCCACTCTTTAGATAATTTATATCAAAATACAAACAGCAATGTTATTTATTAAGCTATACCTGAATCTGAAGTTTGATGAAAAAATTCTCGTATTTGTGCTTAAGATAGAGTTATTGCATGAATCGGGAAAATTCAGCATAGAAACATCACCCAAATACCGATTAACATTAAGAACCTAAAAGAACTATTTCATATCACGAATTTACTGAATCTGAATTTTTATGAAACTCCGTACATTAATTCCTAAGATAGTGTTGTTGCGGAAATCGTGAAAAATGCAGTGTAGCAGCGCCACCTGACTAGCAAATTACACCAAAATGTAACCAACAAAAATTCATCTCAAGGACTAATCAAATCTGAAGTTTGATGAAAATTTGTGCATTAGTTATTCAGATAGAGCTATTGCGTAAATTGTAAAAAAAAATGCAATATAGCAGCGCCACCTGTTGATTTATTACTTCCATGTTCCGTGAAAAATAATATTAACGGATAAATAATTTATTTCGAACAAGTTGCATAAAATATGTACTTTCTCAATATGATTATTTATAATTTTAAACGACATATTTTAAAAAAAAAAAGGAATTTGGGTCGTATGCATTTAATTTAGAAAAAAAAAATATTGTGTTCATAAAGCTGCGCGTAAATAACGTATTAAAATTTGTTTAATTTATACAATCTATTTTTTTACATAAGGTTTTTATTCATTCACAGATAATAATATTACAACTTTGATGTATGCTATAAGAAAATAATACTAAAGAAATAGTTTTAATAGAATGAATGTGAAAAAAAATTGTGACACATGAACTATTGCAACAAAAAAAAAATTACAAAATTTAATCATTTAAAAAATAATATCTCCTTAAAATATTTCAATAAAATAAAATAAATTCAAAGACATATTTAAAAAAAATATTTATTTTTTAACAGATCTCGCATAGTATATATTTGCACAAAAAATTAAAGGAAAAACATTCAATACCATTTTATGAAATTAAATTGCGAAAAGTTGCAAGCAACAGCTGTTTTTACGCGATGGTATGGAAGAAAATAATCTGCTTCTGCAGCAAAACTATTTTTCATTCAGAGAAATAAAATGTGAATTTAAACTAGAATCATTTTAGGAAATATATTTTATTGGCACACGATCTGAATAAACGGGATCATTTGAATATAAGACATTCGTTTTTAAATCTTTTTTTTCAGATATTTAAATGCCAAATTAATGCCAAATCTTTAAAGAAATCACAATTATATTTGGATACAGATATATATATATACGAAAATTAGATTTCTGCGCTATATTAAAAATATTCTTCAAACTTTTTCTGATCTAGCATAATTTTATAATTCTAAATTACATAATTATTTTTTTTTCATAAAATATTCCAATCATTCTTTTTATTTGAATTATTTTCCATCTCAATGCATATTTTAATGTTGTATGTCTCTCTCAAAACCTTTTTTACGAAACACTTCACATTTTTCTATCTTAAGATCTTTTAATTTTATATCAAATGCTGATATGATTTCTATTAAATTCATCCGTTCTGAATTTTAAATTTTTTACCCCCCTCCTCTTTTTAAAAAAGGCCTATTTCGCGTGCTTTACGAAAAGGAGATTCGATTGCATCTTTTGTTACGTTATTTTCAAATTAGAGTCCGCGCTTTTACCTGAACCTTTTCGTACTTTGTTGTATCAGCATTGCCGTAAAATTCCCGTCGCCTTCCAATATTTATTCACAAACGTCAAATCTAGAACCAAGATTTTCTAATTCTGAGTTGCTGAAAATTCTGCATGCGTCAACATAACGTGAGAATAAATAAAGTCAACAAAAATAAGGATCAATAGCTTAATAAGCATCGTTTAATATAGTAAAGTGTAAATGAGATTTGCCTGTAAGGCATGGTGACGTTACATCGACGTCGTTGTGAAGTCACATTGTGACTTTGTGACCATCGATTGTCGAAGTGACGTTACGTGACGTCGATGTGAAGTCACAGTGGCGAAAATGTGAAGTCGTTATGGCCGTTTTAGAGCTCTTTTGTGACGTTACACAAAGTGGTCATAATGTGACAAATTTGAGAAAAATGTGTCATTTGTGACTAATTTGATATTAACATTGTGACGAAACTGTGACAAAAACAACGATATTTAAATTGCCAGAAACATATTTTTAAAGTAAATAACATGTTTTGAAGACTTTTTTATAATTTTCTAAAGATTTTTTAAAAAGTCACATCTTAGTCACATTGTGACGTCACTGAGTCGTGGCATTTTGGTCACAGATGTGATGTGATCAAAGTGACTCACGGTGACGTCACTGTGACCATGCATGCTATGAGGGTAACTAACCGGTGAAGTGATATACTGTCGTAATTATTTCTAATCAATATGAATGATACGAAATTGTGAAGGACGCTCTAATTATCTATGATGCTCGAATGAGCTTATAAATATGTTTCCATGTAGATAAATATATTTTTATAATTTAAAGGAAAACGCCACAATTTTTGATCCAGGTCCAACTGAAATAGCGGCGGCTGGACACTTTCACATACGTATGTTAATAACATGATTTCACTAGTAAGATCTTCTATTTCTTGGAATCTTAGTTAATAACTCCTGAGAGAAAAAGCTGTTATGATAATAAAAATAATAGTAAATATCCCAAAAATAATTTACCAGAATTTACCGCGAAACATATGCACATATGCATACATATATATGCTTTCATATATCTTAAGTCACATTTTCTTCAAATATGGTTGAAAATTTTGAAATAATTATTTTTAATTTTGAGTAACAAATCATCATAATGATCAACTATAGGGGATTTATATTGTATTAAAAAGGTCGTCTATAATGTATGGAAATGATTTTTACAGCTAATTTTTTGGCATAAATTTTATGTTTATTGCTATGATTTGAATGATTCTGCTGGGAAGTCTTCAGTCTTGATTAAAGCTCTGATTTCAAATTTCTATTTTAGTAGTCTCTCTCTTAAAACAGTGAATTTTATATACTCTGAATTCACATCTTAGGAGGCCTTCCAAAGTCTTCTCAATCTTTAAGCTTGCCGTCATCCAAACGTTACCTTTAACACCTCAAATGCACTGAAGTTTATGGGGGATGCATGAGGGATTTTATAGATGCTTAAATTGGATAAATTTTACTCCCATTTCTTATTCTTGCTTTCATAAAAATGCGATAGTTGCTTTGGAATTTTCACTCCAAACGTCTCACATACATATTTAAAATCATCAGACCATCATATAATGTGACTTTTTTATTCCTAACAAACACTAAAATATTTCTTCTCTCCACACTAGCCGTTTTATGATAATCATACAGTGGTCCGCATAATTAGTGCTGAATAAATTAAATGTCATCTACCGCAGGCAACGAGTTTCTCGTACCAGTTATGAATATTACTCAAATACGAATTTTTCAAGGAATCTACCACCAGTATTTCAGATTACAAATTTAATATTTCGGACGCAAAATTCTTAGTCATTTTATTTAATTCGCAGCTTATTTCTTCAATTACACAAAGCGAAAACTTTCGTTAAATATGCTGTTAAACTCTATGAACGCTATTTTCAATCGTCGAGTATATGAAGTATATTTAAATAAATCAAAAATTTTGAAATCTTGTCAGTCAGTTACAAATGTTTATTTTTTAAATGCATATATACTTAACATGTACAAACATGCATATATGTACATTCATATAACCGGATTTAAGGTCGAATGTTATGTAGTATTAAAATTGAGTTCGTAAAAATTCTTCTGAAAAAAATAATTATTATGTTGAAGTAGATTTATGTTTCATCTTTCTAAATCAAATGAGGTTTAATTTAAGTAAAAATTGGTATGACACAAAGAAAAACTCTCATATACCAGGCTTTATTTGCCTAAGATATTTCATAAATATTTTATTAAAAAACAATTTATTCATTAACTGATTTTTTTATTTAAGTAACAATTGATAGGGTACAATAAAATATCCTGGCATATGAGACTTTATTTGTCTAAATTTTTTATGAACATTTCCTTAAAAAAATAATTCATCTATTAATTGATTTAAAACTTAAGTATAAATTGATAAAATATGATGAAAAATTATCTCATATCAGAATTATCTTTGTTTGACTAAAATGTTTTAACAAACATTATATTATTAAAATTTTGTTTGATTATATAGTGAATCAAATTTATTAGCCAAGAGTAAGAGTCCACTCTGATGAGTTTTACAAGGATTAAGAGCATTTTTAAACTTTTTTTATATATTTATCTCTTTCGACATGACTTGTTTTGCTATTACTTACACCTACATACAATCTTATTATTAAGATCAATGTATCACTTTAAAAAAATACAGATATTTAACTTACAAAATACGAATATCTAGTTTTATCAGAATCTTTACTTTTCATTTTCTGTGCCTTGAAAATTTTTATCTAGGGTCTTCTTTTTAAACTGTTTCAAACGTATATTTTCTTTCTACTAGAAACCTGCATTTTTCGATCTATATTCAGAACAGTTTTATTTCTACAGGAAGATTTGGACATGAAATTTATTTTAAAATCTCAAGGGTACAGCATGGATCTTACAATTCAAGTTACTCATACTATGATAAGATTCCTGTTTCTTTCCTTTTTTTCAGAGTGCCTTAAGATAGAAAATAAATTTTATTTTGCAATAGAACACCAGTCTCGAATATTTCCAAAAACCAATTTTTGATATTTTATTTTTACATATTGGTTACTGATTTATTACTAATATTTTTTAAGTCATGGAATAATCGGAGAAGGATGAAATGGCTTGAAATTCATTAAATAGTTTCGGGAAAAAATTACGATAGTCTTCAAACAATTTCCCCCAAAACTAAACACAATTTGGCCATTCAAACCAAAATATTTGCTTGGAGCTATTTTAACCGAAAATTTAGTTGTTTTAATAAAACAGTTTTTCCGTGTATATTTTTTCTCAAAGAGATGACTAGAAGTTACGAAAGATACAATCATACATAAAAATTACAAGAAGAGCAATACTATTTAGTAATTGTATATGCATAAAAAAAGGCGGATTTACTATTTAGTACTTAATACACATACAAAAAGCGGATTTACTAATGACAAACAACTCGTCCCAGAATTGGCAAGTCTAAATTTACTTACCTATTTCGAGAAATTTTATTTGTGAATAAAAACTGATTTTATAACAGAAATAAAGCAGCAAATTCACGCCGCCAATAGGCATTTCACATCTTTGAATTATACCATATAGTTCACCATTATATTTATAGTGCATGTTGTTTGTTCTTAATCATTTATTTAAAAACAAAAACACGCTATCCCATGCTGTATTGATAGAGGAAAAAGACACTTAATAAGGAATGATGTGTTTTATTAATTGTGATGCTTTTTTTGATCTTTACACCCATTGAAATTTGAGTCAATTTATGTATTTTCTAAAGAAACATTTAATTTTGAGAAAATATTTTTATTTTAAGATGAAATTTATGCCAGGATATCAAAGTTTAAGCTATTTAAATCAAAGTTTTAGAATTACAATTTTTCAAAATTATCAGCATTGAGAAAATATTCCTGCAACAATTTGAACATGAGATTAGTATTAGTTTGTTATTATTATTATTATTATTCGAAACTTTATACGAAGCGAAATAGATTTCAGAGGAAATGCGCCAATTTATCGTGTTTTAGTCTAATTACTTAAATTTAAAAATTTCATTTATAATATCTATTAGTAAAACTATTAAACAGACATATTACTTACAAAACTAATGTTTGTTTTTTTCAAGAAATATTTCTAATATATATATATACATATATATATTTAGGATCGATACAGTTAAAAATATGGAAGATTTAAATTGACGCACTTATTTCTGCCAGTCAAACGCTTTATAAATAATGAAAGCTGCGTGATCTTTTTTAGAAGCAAGAACATATTTTACACATTTTTACTTGACGTCGCATTTCATTATTCTTAAAATAACTGCTTGTCGCTGAAAGGCAGGATTTATTCCGAGAAAAGTCACATATAGTTGACCGGAGTAACAATTTTGAAAGATCTTAACTGAGATAAAATGACGCGTCATTTTTCATTTTAGCCTGTAGCTAGCCGTCGAAAGAAAATACCTTTACTTTAAGAGACGAAAACTTTTTAATTGGATTGGTAAAAAAAGACTATGCGAAACTGTTTGATTTATTCAATTTTCGCGCACATTTGTTTCGATTGCTTATCTTTCAGTTCAGATTTCTATAGATTAGTGCAAGTAATTAATACTGCGAATTTATTGCATTAATTAAAATATACAAAAAAATAGGAAAAAAACCACCGTGATTCTGTTAAATAACTGAGATGTTATTCGGTTAATTTGCGATAGACACTGTAAATTAACATTATTAAAGATACACAAGGTTCGGTAAATTTATTTTTAATGATAATAAATTAAATTAGTTTTTAAAATAATTGATTCACTTATATTTTGGTGGGCTTCAGAGAATATCAATTTTCCAAGTAAATTTAAAGTACTGTATAAATTTAATTTTTACACAATTTGTTGCTAGCCATCCAAAGGTTTTATCCCCATACCTCTGGACGTTAGACGAACACCTTACTGACTGAGATGTAAAAGCTATTGATCTTAAGTACAAAGTACAGTCGACTCTCGTTAATTCGAAATCGGGTAATTCGAATCTTCGCTTAATTCGAACTAAACATGAAGTCCCGAAATTTTCAATAACGTTAACGTTTTCAATAACGTAACCAGAATAACGTTAAAAATTTTCATTAATTCGAACTCATTTTTTCTCGACTTCATTTAATTCGAACGAGAATTCCGATTTTTCATTTTTCTTTTCTTTCTCACAGATTTCAAATCATATGCATAACTTTCTTTTTTTGATTTTTGTGAAAATTCTTTCGAACGAGTATACATATAATCCAATGCATTTGATATCCACTTTCTTAGTGCCCCGTCTGTCCATCATTGACACCTCAAATGTTTCATCCATTGCGCTTGTTTTTAATCATTTAATTAGTTTCTGTATTTATACATTCTAATTTATTATTAAGTCCTATTCTAATGATAACGATGAAATATATTTTAAAAACACCATTATATTAATTCCTTTCTAATAGTATCATATTAAGCATGTTTTTATTTCATATTTTCCATAATTCGAACTTCGGATAATTCGAACATTTCTTATGGTCCCGACGAGTTCGAATTAACGAGAGCCAACTGCATGTATTTTTTTTATTCAGCGGGAAAAAAATCTATATTAATTATGTTTTTCAAAGATTTCGCTTCAAATACATGCGGTTTATTTTAATTTATATTCGAAACATGCATAATATCTATTATTTTTAATAAACAACTTTAATTTTTAACTAGATTAAGAAATAAATAGATCCTTTTTTAAATGCAAAAATTTGTATCTAATTCTTTTTTATATCAGTAATGCTTTAGTGATTTTTTTTTAAATTACAGCACACTGTTTATTTTTTAATGCGCTAATATTTTTTAAAGAACATTTTAGTAAGAAATAAGAGGAAAGTAACCAGAAAAAAAAGATAATTTATTATTTAAATTTATTTGCTAAGAAAAGTCCTCACTAACTCCAAAGAGATGATTTTTCTATTTCTAAATTATTTTAAGTTTTTAAAAAATAATAGTAAAACATCTAGTTAAATATTTTTAACAAAATTGAATAAGATTTTAGACGTGTTCAGTTGAATTACAAGTTTTAACAGAGATAAAAATACCTTTAAATAAAGACGTGGAATTACCTACTGAGAATTAGATGCAAGATAAGGGTAATTTCTGTAAAATTATGACTTGAAAGAAACTTGATGGAATCAAATCCCCTTTACTGCAAGTTGAAATTATCATGATAAGATGGATTTGATTAAAAGAAATTTCGTATTTATTTGCCAATTTAAGAGTTTATATTATTAGGATTTCATTCATCTCACTTTCATATTTTTTGGAATTTTAATTTATTTATATTTACAAAATATTGGGATTTATTAATATCCTGCATTTTAATTTTCGATAAAACATTTTTTTAGAAATTAGAAATTAGAAATTTTATTTATATCTTTCCTATTTTTTTTTCATTTTTTTCAAAAATTTGGAATTTTGGATTGTATTTGAATAATTTTATTTGAACCTTTTTAATTTGATTAAAATAAATAAGTTCCTTTTACAATTATTTTAAAATTAAATTTGTTGGTGTTACCATTTATGTAATTAATATATATAAATTAACATCCAACTATCTATATTAATAATTACAAATTAACAATTTAAATTTATCAATTAAAGGATAAGTTGTTTTGAAAGAAACATTAAATGAAACCCTTTGTGTGACCTGCAATAACACTTACCCGCTTGATTATTTATGCTGTTGTATCTATGTGATAATTCAAACATATATTAATATTATAGTACAGAAAATAGAACTCTCCATTTATTACATAGGGTGTTTTTAAAAAATTAACCTAATTTTCATTGTATATTATGGCAGTTTAATTTAGACTACTTACAACAATACATGCATCTAACTGAAAATAAACTAACCTAGTTTTCCTTACAAATGTTCAATAGGTGCACTTTTAGATATGCAGTACCCATCCAACATCCAAAACTTCCCACATTTTAATTAAACAAGTCCGAGATAGTGGAAGCAATAGCCTCTTTAATTCTGTATTTAAAATCTGGGAAATCATTATGAAGCGGCGGCGGAATGTACACTGTTAAAAATTTTGCTCCAGTTTGAACCAAATTTTGGTGTTCAGTAGCTGTAGTTTAGCAGAAATCTCTAACCAGCATTTGGAGCTTCCTTTTTCAACCACGTTTTAACTATTGGAATTATGTTTCAACAGGAGCTATAAATATTGCTTCAAGATTTCACCTTCTTACAGTAACAGCTATTGAGCACCAAAATTTGGTTCAAGGTATATCAAGATTTTTAACACTGTAGAAAGGAACTTATATAAAGAACTTTTATTAAGGACTTTTATTAGTAAATATTGCAAGGAATTTTATAACTTCAGACCAGCAACAACACTTTTTTCTAAGGAGTTGTCATTTTAAATGTAAGGCTCTGTAGTATAAATGCGGATTCACGACCGCCAGTTACCACGTTGAGACTAAATTTTTTGATTTTATGTCTTATTCTCCGCATTTAAATCGCCATTATTCTGCGAATTTTGCGTTTTTTCACACTATCATTTGACGAAAATTGCGTTTTTTTTTTTTCGCAATTCTCTGACGAAAATCTTACGTTCTTCTGCTATCCTCTGACGAAAATCGCGTTTTTTCAGATGCTCATTAAACGAAAATCGCGTTTATCAGTGATTAGTTGATGTACATGGTGATTTTTGCGATCCTTTGATAAAACTATCTTTCCTTCTGCGATTTTTTAACGAAATTCGCGTTGCTTCTTAATTTGTTTTAGAAATTAAGCCCTGATACAGACTGGAATATTGGGATTAGGAGCCAATGACTCCCCAAAATTTTTGGAAATCGGTACTTATACACTGTACACGAATTAATAACACAAAAGTAATCGCGCATGCGCATATTTAAATGTGTTTGTGTTACTCTTTTATTGTGACATTTAACGAAATTTCTACAAAACAATTGTTGATACTATTAAAATTATATGTGGGAGAATTTTCATGAACACGCTATACTACAGCTTCATTTGAATCTTTAAAAAAAGGTCATATATTTTTCCTAAATTTTCATTTTAAATATGTATCCTAATTTATTAACTAACAATCAGAATCATTTAAAATCATTAAAAGTTATTTTTATTTTTAATTCTACACAACTCTAATTCTTCTAGTTATTTATATACTTATTTATAACTTATATACCATTACGTAATTTTTTTATGTAAGGTGGTCTGGTGTAATAACGCCAAGCGGGGGTAAAAACGCCAAGTGCTAATATTATACATAATTATGAAATAATCTGTTAAATGACACCCATGTGCTCTGCGTAGAAGGGTTTTGAGTCATATAAATCGCAAAAAACAGCTTCAAGTTAATTTGTTTCATTTTTAGGTCTTATTGTTTTTACAAGCAACTAAAATTAACGCTTGATCTAAAATTTGCGAGATACGTTTTGTGATGTGAAGACTATTTTTTTTTATCCGGAAATACTTTGTTAATTACATAAATTTGTAGTACATTTCATGGACTTTCAAAATGTTGCTAAAGATTTTGGATATCTTTTCGAGATAATTTGTAATTTAAAATGTACAGTGCAATAACTATAATGGGGTAATAACGCCAGTCTTTGGCATTAATACCCCGGTTGATTCCCTACAGTGGCCGAAATACATCCTAAATACTGATTCAAATAAACACAGTTAAAACTGTGCCATGTTTCTAATAATTCTATTCAAGCGGTCCTTTTTAAGCAAAAAGAAGCTCACGGTCTGATATTCTTTTGCCTCATCCCCCCACCACACCTTTATTTTTCTTACACTTTCACAAAAAATGGAACATTTTCAATAGTTTAGAATGTAATTTGTCAATTTCTAAGTTTGTAGAGTTTGTATTTTTAGAATTGGGCAATCTACATGTAATTATTCCATCCTATTTCATAGTTTTGTTTGCATGGCGTTATTACCCATATAAGTGGGTAATAACGCCAAATAGCATTGGTCAAGAAATCAAGCCATTACATTTTATGAATACATATCTGTTAAATTACTTTTTTATATAGATAGTCAATGAGTTGCTGTATCAAATCATATTTGTTTGAAAAATACCAACTAAAACTGGGCCGTGAAAATTGGTAGAACCTTAACGTGGCGTTATTACCCCAGGTAACCTTACATAATTTAGTTTACGAGGGTCCGGGGCACAAATTTTCTTAAAAAAATTTATTGCATTAAACTTTTTTCTGTTTTTATGCTTATAATTCCGTTTAAATCATGTTTCTGTACTAATTAGAAGAGGAATTTTTTTTTTCATTTTGGTTTGTTTTCAAAATCTAGCCTGCAGATAATGATTACCATAGAAATGACTACTTGTGAAAATGCGTTTTTTTTTTTTTTTTTTTTTTTTTTTTTTTTTTTTTTTTTTTTTTTCATTATGGATTTTTTCTCAATTTCTGAGATTTAAATCATTGTAACTCAAGAACCATTTAAGATAAATGATTCAATCATGGTACATGCCTTTGTTTTATTATTTTACAGTAATTTTAATTCAGCAAATTTGAAAAAAATATATTTTTGAAAATAGGATTTTTTAAAATTATGTTACATTTTTTTTTCAAATTTTTATATTTTTAATTTTTAAGAAAATTAATATTTTAAAATGCTGATTCAAATTTAAATTATAGATATTTTTGTTCATTTAAATGAAAAAAAAATAAAATTGTACAAATAATATCTTATGTTATAAAATTTTAAACTACCATACTTTTTTATACATTTTAAATTAAAAAAAACGAAAATAAATAATAAAAATCATGAGAAGTTTTATCATGTGTCTTTGTTTACAAATGATACGGTTAATCACTACAACAAATTCAAAATTCTAACCCTATAAATAAAAAATATTTTAAAATGTGTCCTGGACCTCCTTAAACCACTCCTTATTTTAAACTTACAATATATATATATACATAGACACATACATAAGTATTTATTTTAAAGAAAATTTATGAATTGTTTTATTAATTAGAACTTACCAATTGTTTTCAGTTACGAACACATGTTTCGATAGCAAGAAATTTTATTTTATTATACTCTGTTCACTTGAAAAAATCCACTGATATTTATCAAATGTCTCAGGAGTTGTAATTTTTAAAAAGATTCGTAGAATTCTTCAGTGTCCTTGCTTTTTCTTTGAAAATATCCAGTTCAAAAACTTGACAACTTCTTGTTAGGAAAAAAAAAATAACCAGAATTTTCGTGCTTAGCGTTTTAATTGAAATGAAATTTTTTCCACCTAATCGATGAACATTATATAAAAAAAACAGTAAGTACACTTGTAAGTAAAAGTCACTCTAAGCGAGAGATACCTATGTAATGTTACAATGAAAACTGCTTAATAATTTTCGTAAAATTAGATCACGGCAAAACAAAGTATAGGCAACTACGCATATTTTCCGTATATTATTTTGTATAAGCAACTACAGTCACAATAAAATTATTTAGTCAAAAACATAGGAAGTATGATAGTCATTTTGTTAAAAAAAATAAAATACAAAAATACAAAATACAAAACTTTTTAGAAAAAGTATATACTATCAATGATCAGTAGATTTTATTACAAATCGGTTAATATTAGGCACATTTTGATACAGTGATTTGTAACTTTTTAGATCCAGATATAATTTTTTTCTGAGACTGTAACGTAAAAGGTTTCTACAAAGAATTCTAAAACAAAAATTGCGGCTTTTGTAGCATAAAATCAATATTATACTTTAAGACATTTAAATACTGTAAAATATTTGTGTAACGTTACTCCATAAAACTGGTGGCAGCTTTGCTGTCTCCAATTTTAATGGTGTACGTTAACCTATATAACAAGTGCAACATTACAAGAATTCGTAATGTTACATTAGTAATATATGTTTAAATTGCAGCATTATTTAATTGAAAAGAATTACTCCATAAAATTGGAGGAAGTAGCTGCCACTAATTTTATGAGGTAACGTTGCATGAATTATTTAGGTTATATTTTTACATCGCATATTTTTTTTTCACAGTGAAGATACTTACATTCGCAGGTTTACCGAATTTCTATCAAAATTATAAGTAAAGATAAATATTTAATTTTTCATTTTTGGAAAAAGTGTAGTAGAAACTTTCTACATATCATCTATGACCCAGATTCTTTTCACAAAAACGCACCTTGTTTTTTTTCAATAATTTATCTCAAAATCTTTTTCAAATGAATGTGTCCATTTTCCCGGTGTATGACTTTCACTTCAAATATTTTCAATCGTCAAACACTTGTTTTTTTATTTCCGAAAATCCCCTCCATGTACATTCAATTTCTTTGTGTCAATAAAAAATTCCCTTTTGTGTTATTTTCTGTTAGATATTGCTGATCGATTTTTAAAAATCACAAATCAGAATAAATTTATTCAGTGAAGAAAGGATTTTGGATCGGCTTAGAACATTTCTTGGACGACGGTTAATCGGTTTCGTGCCAACGCACACAGTTGATAAAAGCACCGCCGGTGTCGAACATAAGATTATCTTGATAGTATGATCTTATATATAGATAGATAGATGTAAATGAAATACTTCTCTATATGAAGACTATATGTGGTGGCTAATACTTGATGTACTACTTTTGTCCAGCAAGTCATTCGTAGAATTTAGCCCCTGACCGCCTTGCAAAAGGAGAAATTATAGACTGTTAAAACTAATGGTGAAACATTGCACCTTTTAGGGGTGCAAGGCTTGTCTCACTGGTGACACCCCGAAAGGAGCCAAAATGGCACCTTTAATTAGTGTAAAAAGATAGCACCCTTAATCCAGAGTGCCCAATAATAAAAAGTTAAAAAATATATAAACCGACTTTTGGCCCTCGAAGGATTCGAACCCACAACGTCTGATTGCAAGCTCAGTGCTCTAACCGCTCGGCCATGGAGCTCCCCTTCAAAGTCTCCCGGAAATGTTCAAATGTCCTGAAATTCAAAGGTTGCTTTATATAAAAAAGCTCGCCAAAAGCTAACCATGTGAAGTTATAAATGAAATTGGAATAGCGTATAGTGGTGATAGTCATCGTAGGGAGAAATTGCTGTTTTGATCTAGCTGTGACGGCGAGTTGAAGGACAAGGATATACGTCACAGAGCATGCGCAAATGACTAAGGGGCGAAAATCTTCTAAGGTATGCATTGCGCGGCACCCTAAATAGCGTGAATCACCCAGTGGGAGATCAAACGGCACCCCAAATACATTTTCAAGCCCGTGGTATCAAATGGTAACACCTCTTCACCTCTGGGCGCCAAATGCAACTAGTTTGTCACCTTTATTTTTAACTGTGTAATGTTGTTCTCACTGTAGTTTTTTTTTTTTAATATTTAAAAAAGTTGTTTTTTCCAACATGATATGTATATATTTTTATTACGTATGGCATATAAGCCGACAGGTATTAATCATAACTTGCTATCTGCAAATTTATATTTATTTAAATAATGCTTCTATTGCAATAAAACTTACAGCTTTGTGAACCGATATATTAGTTCGCGGCGGTGTGAAGTTTAATTCACAGCCATGGCTGGCACAAAGTAGTAAGACAAATGATGAATTCCTTAGACATTTTTCCATCCAGTCAATCAGAAACAATATCCTTATAAAGAAATTTATTTGTGAATCACATAACAAACAATTCCGCTATACTTCGGTTTAAACTTAGTACTGGCTCAATGCGTTGCCATAGTAATGTAGGCACAGGATATTGAAAAATGAGAACTGCACTTATTTAAAGACTTTCTTTCCACCAGATGAAAAGGTTCTGCTTTAACACTTAAATAAATGTAGCATTTTCTCTTCCAAGTCAGCGCAAATCTTTATAAACGAAAGGGTGCACGAATACCAGAATTGATAACAATATCAGACAGTACTTTTTTTTAGAAAACGTGTCTTTAACGAATACGAAATTTCAAACGGGAGAAGAAGAAAAAGTTCTCACAACCGATAAGATGAATACATTATGTAATCAGGTTTTTGGCGCGTCGCTTAGCAAGGAATGCTGGGATATGGAATGATACTTTTAAAACGTAAATAAAAGGTATTAGAAACAATAAAAGAATAAAATAAATTAATGGGGTCATGGGGTATGTGTTGCTTTAAGCAGATTACGTTTCTTAGAATAAGAAAATAATGAATACGTAGATTAAAGTTATTTGATTAAAATAAAATAAAAGTGTTAATATTTTATCAAAATACAGAGAAAAATGTAGATATTATAAGTATTTTCGACTAATTAATTTAGAATTAATGCGAATTTTTTAAGACATACATATCATTGTTTGTGTTAAATTTATGTTTAAATGAATATAACATATGATACTAAAAACATCCCTGTGATTTTTACAATTAATTTTTGCTTCAAATAGGAATTTATAAATATACAAATAACTGAATTTAACTTTAAATAAGCTTAGAAGGCGGTATTCTGTAATATGTATAAGTAATAGTATGGATAAGTATAATTTTGTAATATGTAAAGTTTTTAGCTATATAAAAATTATTTGTTTGGAATATCAATGTTTATTTAACTTTTAATTAGTAACATATGTGTCATAAAGCTTTAAATTTTCTGAAAAATTGCAAAGGTTCTACGGCGCCATTCTGCAACTCGTTTCAATGCATTTAATCATTCTTAGGTTTTAGTTCTTTAAACTTATTTGGTATTAATTAATTTTATCTTATTTTTTATTTGAAAAAAGAAATTGTCTAATCTGTTTTTGAAAAATAATAACAAACAGATGTCTCCTTCTGTCTGTAAAATATTTAAATGAAAGTTTTAGTTATGGCAAACCATTGCATAGATTTGTAATTGAACAGTGTGGGATAATTGTCTTAGTAAATGCTGAAAACAAAATACTGAACATTTGCATGTGCCTTGTGTAAATGTAATAGATAACTAGTAGAGTTGTGAACGAAAACTAAATCACTTCATTAATAATGAAGATCCTTTGCATCAGTGTTCTTTGAAGATTTGTAATGAGCTTAAATTAGATAAAGTTGAAAATTCGCAAAAATTGTGATCACGAATGGTTTTAGCGCTAAACGAAAAGCTTAAAAAATGTCTATTAGAAAATTTGAAGCAGAATATTTCAGAAACTGATATGATGAATGCAGTAAGATAAAAATTAGCGTATGAATTTTGAAGGATCATTTAAAAGTGCTTCATCATCGTATAAAAAATCCTAATCTAATCTCACAAATCAAAGCGTTAAGTAGTTTCAGATGATTTTTTTAAAGAAAAGCGTTTAACAATAATGCTAGGTGTCAAAATTTATAAGGAACAATATGTTAAGCAAAGTTATAGTGACGAAGTATCAAAGTGACATTCTTATTATTACAATCAACAAGCAAACCATGAATATTACGTTCCAAAGAAGAAATATCTATACCAGATTATTTGTTTATATCAGTTTTCAATAAGGTTTATATTTAAATATAATTAGTTGTTTGGGGGCAGGTGAAGAGAAATTCGAATCCAAAAAGCACAGTTGGGATTAAAAAAAAAAACTAAGTAAGGCGGTTGAGAGCGTGTTTCAAGTTGAAGTACATATGTACAAAAATTTTATAAGGGAAGCTTATTACAATCAGACATTTCAGTTTTTATGCCTAGCTTTGTCCCTATTAGATTATTAAGTATCACTGAAGCTATATGGTGAGATTAAATTCCATCCTCCACTAGCTATTGTCGATCTGTTAGATTCAAACTTGTTAGCGAAATTACTACAAAACTAAAAAGATGCTTATGGATGCTAATGTATGATGAAATAATAAAAAATAATATTGCCCAGTTAAACTGATGCCACTGAGCTCATAGGCTATTCACATTACTTGTATAGTACAGCATTATTCTTTCAAAGTTTAATTCTTTCGCAAAGCATATTAAGGGGGGTAGATCCTTTATTTCCCCCCTTTTATACTTACTCATTGAACACCCCAAAATAATCAGGGACACGCCTTATCATAATGAACCTATTTCCAAAATTGAAAGGAAATCAGATAATTCTGTATAAAAACACATTTATCTAATTTAAGGTGGATAATCGCCTGCCCCCTCCTTTATACGTAACAAAAAAAAAAAAAAAAAAAAAAACCCAAAATCATTCAGAAAAGCGTCTTATCAATAATGAACCTACATGCAAATTGAAGCAAATGGTTTAATTCTTCATGAAAAACCCATTTACCTAAATTAAGAAGTGCATCCAGAATCCCTCTATATACTTAACAAATGAATCCCCAAAACAAACCAGGGAAGAGTTTTATAGGAATGCACTTATATCCTAAATTGATGCAAATCGGTAAATTCTGCGTAAAAAACCATTTACCTAAATTAAGGAGATTTACTTCCAATACCCCCCCCCCCTTCATACATTGTCAATAAACATGTAAAACTAAACCTGAGAAAGCCTCATCAAAATGATCCTATACTTAAAATTTTAGTAAAAATTGATAAATCAGCGAGAAAAACTATTTATCTAAATTAAGAGGGGGTGTTATCCCTCGTTCCCTTCTTGTATTTATCCAATGAACTCCCAAAACTAACAAGGGAAACGCCTTATCACAACAAACCTATATGCATAATTTGAAGCAAATCGGATATTTTTATCATGAGTTATCGCGTTACATACATACATATGTTCATACCGAACGGGCGGGCACATAATCTCTCAGACTTTGATAGCCTGTGAGCTATAAAATATAGGTACTACAATACATAAAAGAGGCCATTGAACAAGGAATACACTTAACAATGATTGATTGAAAAGTTATTTTTGCAATTTCAAATACATTTTGCTATTTTATTTCGTGTTAAAAATGTGGTTTTTGTGGTGCAAACACTTTACAAATGGATACCAATCATAAAATTGTTAAAAGGAGTGTAAACACATCCTCTTTAATAGATTCTGTCTTTAATAGATTCATTTACCAAATTCGTGTGGCTATATCCCTGTAAAACTACTTCTTCTGCCGAAGTCATATCTAAACTGCAACAACAAAGTTATACTTTTGGCAACACTTCCAAAATCATTAGCGATAAAGGTCCTGCATTTACAATTAAAGAATTTGCTGATCATTACCAAAATGAAAATATAAAACACGAGACAATTACAACTGCCCTTCCCCGTGCTAATGGTCAAGTAGAGCGATTTAATTCCATCATAATTTCAGTAATCTCTAAAATGTCTAAAGATGAACCGACCAAATGGTTTAAATGTGTTCCTAAAATTCAGCAAGTTATTAATTCAACTTACCAACGAAGCATTAAGAGAACACCGTTTGAAATACTATTTGGTACAAAAATGAAACAGAAAGAAGATTTACAAATTATTGAACTCCTGAACAGTGCAGTCGAAGAACAATTCATGAAAGATAGAGAAGAACTCCGAAAAGAAGCTAAGAAGAAACCCAACAAGGACCAGGGCTAAAATTGAAATCTAAATCCCTAGGGCCATATAAAGTAACCACAGTGAAGTCTAACGACAGCTACGACGTAGAGAAAACCTCATCAACTGAAGGACTGATCAGTACTAGTTCGTGTGCTGAATACATGAAGCCTTGGCATGACGATAACTGAAACTTTATTTTTTTTTCCTTATCTTTAATGTGTATGTCTGATCATTTTAAAAGTCAACAATTTTAAAGAACATTTTCATAAGATGTTACACCATTTCAGAAAAAAGACGACTGATCTTTCTAGTGTACAAACGAACTCTATATTTTTTTCCCTCTAAGAACAGTTACTGTTTTTGTTTTTGTTTTTGTTTCTTTTCAGATTCTATAAGATTACATGTCGCTGTGGCAGCTCCAGATGTCAGGACGGCCGCATGTGGGATATACACTCGCATGTGGGATACACTCTCTGTTGCACTTGCATCGGACTGTATTTCCCTCCGCCACTCTCCGGAACTCTGGCTCGAGATTAAATAGAAAAAGGTGAATTAGCGAAGCTGTGTGGCCAGGAGTGAATTAAGAAGAAGTAAATAGAACGTTTTGAACGACGGAAAACTATGTTGATTAAAACTAAGACGGATATTTCGAAGTATAAAAATGACGATTGTTTTAAAGAACTTTAAAACATTTACGACGAATTGTTATATGATTTTTAAAGATTATATAGAAAAGTAACGAAGAATTAATCTGTTTTATTTTTTGTTTATTTTTTGTTCTGTTCGTCTGTTAATAAATGTATGTGTCCGTCAGAAACTACTTTTTATTTTGAGTCAAGACTCGTCCATCCCATTTTATTAGACGCAAAATAAAAAAAGGTTAAAGTAACATAAAATTATTAAAAAACATAAAGTAATGGAAATTTTTCCTTTTAAGCATAACACTTTATGACTGACATAACGGAACAATTATTTACTAAAGTACATTTAACAATCTGACAGTTTTGAATTTTCCTGCATTTTCACATAAACTTTTATAAAATCCATGATAAAATAATTTAATTTTGCATATAAAATCTTTTCATATCCTTTCATCCCATAAACTTTTTACAACACATAATCTTCTTTCTAGAAAATGTTTGCCTACAAGCACATTAATATGTTTTCTGAAAACGGAAATTCTGTAATAGCCACTTTCAGGATTTTAGGTCTGTTTAATTCAAAATATGCGTAGGTTTGCGCAAAAGATATTTTACCTTAAAATAAATTTTTTTTTCAGGAATAGCAGTAAATGTTTGGAATGTGAGACAACTTTAAATAAGTCAAGTATTTGGTTTTGGTTTATTTTTGTCGTCCGATTATCTACACTAGGGATATAGGACCTGGGGGGAGTGCCCTTCGTGGGGGGTCTTTCTAAGGGAACCTAACCCGTCTTTACGCAAGGTTCGAAGAAAACCACGAAAACTCCGAAAGTGTAGGCTGACAGCCGCGATTGGGTTCGAACCCAGCACCTGCCGTCTACCAGTTGAGAGGTCAGAACCTCTCGACCACTGGTGGGGCCAAATAAGTCAAGTAAGATAGGTTTGAAATTTATGATACAGCTATTTCTATATGTGGGGTTCATAATGTAAACCATTACTCAAAATTCAAACAAAATGTTGTCAGTAACAATTTAAAACGTGTGACAATGATGTTTTAAATCAGCTAATAGCTCAGGTTTCCCTAGTGCCATTTCAATCTCATATATAGTTCATATATCTCAAATAAAAAAAATGCACTTCTCAAAGTTTTATTTCTAAGTTGTATAAGTATGATATGCTATTAGACAATTAAAAAAATTAAGCATAAGTTATTAGTTTGTAAATACTGTTTTCAAATAATTCATTCTATTTACTGGTTCATTTTGGTTGTATGTTTGCATCTTCTTAAGGACGATCCACAAACACTGTAAGCCAATTCAAGCTTAATGCGTATTCTTCAGTATTTTTTGATAAAGTAATTTACAAATTATGCAAAGATAATGTTTCGAACCCTTAATGTTAATTTTCTTTTTAAGAGATACAATACAAAATAAATTGAAATAAGTATTTTTTTATATAATCTAAAAACGATTTTGAAGAATAATAAATACTCTTATGCAAAGCACATAGAAAGCGATTTCTGTTTAAATTTTAGGTTACATTTTAATAAACACCAATTTACTGAAGCATCAGACTATACAGATCCTAAATTAAATTTTACTCAGTCAATTACTTTTTGAGTTATGCTTCAAAAAACATATCTGCATCGCGGCTTCCTTTGGAATTGAAGAAAGATATTTAACATTGTGAGTTACAGACTTTGCATGTCTAAAATTCCAAAACTATTTCAAAGAATGACTTCACGCTTGGTATCTTAAAGTAAAAATTACCAAAGATACCAAATATGACGTCAAATTTAAGCGTGTTTGTTGAAAATATCGAAGTACGATTAAAATTATACATTAATGCCACAATCTTATATTTTTAACATACGTTTAAAAGAGATACTTCTCAACTAAATGGTTATTAGGGCAAGGCGTTGCAAGAATGCATGGTGTACAAGAGTACGCAGAACGATTATCTTATTATTATTATTTTGCATTAATTTTCAATTGTAAACATTGTAATGACATCATAAGTTTATGATAAAGACAAATTGTGCATTTTGGTGGAAATTTTAATATTTTAGAAGAAAAATGTCATTTTGGTATTCTCTTTAAAATATTATCGGTTTTTGAAAATAGCATCATATTAGAGATTACAAAGATAATTCAATTTTTTGGGGGGTTTTATGGAGTACATTATTATTAGATTACCTGTCACTTAATGAACTTGGATTTGTTTATCCATGGATATTATTGTCCATGTTTCTAAGATATTTTGTGAAGATAGTGCAAGAAAACCCCCCGCATTTTCACTCTTTATACTTGAACCCCCAAAACGAATCACAGATATGCCTTATCATATAACAAACCTATATCCAAAATTTTTAAAAAGTCGAATAATTCTGCATAAAACCTCATTTATATAATTCAAGAGGAGTTATCCCCGTTTCCTTCCTTTATACTTAATCATTAAGCCTCCAAAACTGTTCAGAGATTCGCCTTATCAGATAGAACCTGCATTCAAAATTTAAAGCATATCGGAAAATTTTTCATAAAAACACATTAATCTAATTTAAAGGAGGGTTATCACCCGTCACCACCTTTATACTTAGCAAAAGAAAAAGAACCTTACAACTATTCACGGAAGCATCTTATCACTATGAACCTGTATCCAAAAAATTGAAACAAATCGATTAATTCTGCATGAAAAACCATTTACCAAAAATTAAGAAGGGTAGTCCCCCGACCCATCTTTATACTTATCCAATGAATTTAGAAAACAAATCAGTGAAGTCCCTTATATAAATGAACATATATCAAAAATTTGAAACATATGTGTAAAATCTGCTTGAAAAACACATTAATCTAAATTAAGGGGAGGTATCCATTCCCCAACCTTTGTACTTAACCAATAGATACATAAAACAAATCTTGAAGGAGCCTTATCAAAATGATACTATATCTAAAATTTCAAAAAAAATCTGGTAAATCTGCATGAAAAACCCATTTATCTAAATTAAGAGTGGGGAATTATCCCCCGTCTCCCTTCTTTATTCTCATCCAATGAACTCTCAAAACTAATCTTGGTAGTTTCCTCATCAGAATGATCCTATGTCTAACATTTAAATGAAATCTGATAAATCTGCATGAAAAATGCATTTATCGAAAATAATGGTGGGGGATTAGCCCTGTTCCCACTTCTTATACTTATCGAATGAACACCCAATAGTAATCACGGAAGCGCCTCCTCAGAATAATCCTATATCTAAATTTTGAACGAAAACTGATAATTCACATGACAAACCCATTTATATAAATTAAGGGAAGGGGCATTAGCCCTCGTTCCCTCCTTATACTTTCCCAATGAACTCCCAAAACTAATTAGGGAAGCGTCTTATCAGAATAAAACTTTATCCAAAATTTCAAGTGAATCGGATATTTTTATTATGAGTTATCACGTTACGCACGCACGTACATACATACAGAACGGCCGGGCACATAAGCTCCCAAGTTAAAAAAACTACTGCATCTTCACTCAATATAACCTTATGATTATACTTTCAACTTTATTCGGATGATACATTATTAAAAATATATAAAAATATATACGAAATACTCTGAAATTTTAGAAGTATAATACCTAGATATTTGTTAAAAACAATTACTATACTCTACAAATTGTTTAACATTTTTGTTTCTAAAAGTACGTAAAACATTCAAAATTCATAATGTTTTAACTTCTGAAGTTAATTTACGAGATTTCACAATGTAAGTCTTATTCTGATTAATATAACCGTAACTACAATATTCGATATATATAAAAAAATTACCTTTTCGTAATATAACAATGTATATGACAGAAATATTTAATTTTAGAATCACAATTAATACATTTGTATTTTAAAAATTGATTATATTTTATGTAGTATTCGAAACACATTAACTTTACCCAAAATTCTTTAGTTATTTAAGAGTGTTTTTACAGTAATACTTAAAATATAAAATGAAGTCGATGCATCACATGTTAAAACGTAGTTGTTTGAGAATAAAATATTCTTCTATCTGCGGATTTACTAAATATACAATATGTTCTTGACGAAATCTATTTAGTTTCCTTAAAACTACACGAAAAGTCTGGAAAGAAGGCTAAATATAGTTAACAATAGCCGTAGTTATTCTGTTTACTAGTAAAACATGTCGGTCGCTGTTGATTTAGTTAAGTAAAATTAAATTAAGAGACATAAGTTTGTGTTTACTATGACAAACTCCTCCAACTTAAATATATAATATGCTAACATTAAAACTACTGACATAACATTCAGAAACAGAAAACTTGCAAATTATGGAATCGTATTTTAAAAGAAATTTTTAAAGGTATAAATACTGATTTATTCTATAATGATAAATGAAGCATATATTCGGAGAAATATACGAAATTGAATATTTTTAAATAAAATTTAGAAATATTTTGATTAATAATGAGATCGATTATTGCAAAACTCAAGATTCACATATCTTGTAGTTTAAATGTTGAATGGAAAATGAAAACAGAGATCATTCATTAATTCAATATTATCATTAATATAAACGAAACACTTAAATTTTTGCACACTTATCAAATGAAATTTTAAAATACACCTATAAAGAACTTATAACACTGCAAATCCTGAAAGACAGGAATAAAAAAACATTTAAAAACGCTTTTTGTAACCTAATTACCAACACATTAACCTTTTCGGGTCTATTAATAGTACATGTCTTTTAATGTATTATTTTGTTTAAAGAAATACTTTTGCTACCATTTACATGTAGTAATATTAGTATATGTCTACGAATTTAATATAAGACATCATTTTTGTTTAGGCATTTAGTAATAATAATTAATTATTATTATTTCTTAATTCTCTTTGCGCTGTTTGCGATTCTTTTGTTTTAAACATATATTTCACTTATTAATTTTAAAATTAAAATTGCTTTTCTGAGAGAATCGTGTGCAATAAAGTGCAAAAAGTATTAGAAATTTGTAATATCAGTTAAATCTTATTGTAATACTATATTTTCTAAACATCTCCAAAAATTCTTCCTTATTCTCGCATTCTTCCTTAGCATTCGAAAACAATTTCAGTTAGAAGTGTTAATTATTATGTTTACTTAGTGTTTCATAAGTGTTTCCCAGATTTGCAATGTATGTAAAACAATCCCTAATGTCCATTTGCGTATAAACCTTTTTCTTTTTATTTTTTAAGAAAACAAAACTTTCTCCATTATCAATAGAAACTTCTAAAATTACATTGATTTACAGGAAATATACAGTGGACCAGTATTATGAGTACTTTTCCTTGGTCCCGTCGAAATTCCATAAACTTAACAGAATATGAACTCTCTGTATCCCGAACACCCTCTAATCTAAACACCCCGGTATTATAAACGCTGTTTTTGAGCCCCATTTCTACTTTACCTTTCTGTAAATTGAACATGTGTTTGCAATCGTAACTCAAATTCCTCCATTATGGAAATTCGTAGAAACTGTTACAAAAAAATAAAAATATTTAAAACTCATTAAAAACAATAAACAGACAAAATCACTGCTAGATTATAAGCATGTACTCGAAGTTGCGAGTTGATTAAATAGCTCTGATAAAATCTTCAGTTAAAAAATTGGAGCAATTGTCATCACATTGTTGTCAGTTGCCTACTGTAAAAGAAGCCATTTTATGTTTTTTGTTATTTGAAAGTGTAAACATTTTGTTTTTTGATTAGTTGAAGACAATTACGGTAAGTTAAAATAAAACACTTCCATCTTCCTTATTTCAAATCATAGTTTTACATGAATTATTGTTAATCAAAGGTAAAGCGTGATATTGTAAAAATTAGTTTTCAAATTTGACCAATTTCTTCGATTGATCACCTACTGGGAAAATGGCAATTATAGAAACTATTTGCTTATTATTTTGTTTCTATTTAATTTCAGATTTCATTTTTGTCCATGATGGGACAGTCATTAATGATTGTAGCAATCATGTTAGTTTGCTTCTAAAATTTAAAAGGTAGGATATATAATAAAAACCCTGTAGCACTGACTTTATTTGAATAATTTATGGATTGGTCATCCTACATAGTAGTAGTAGTAGTAGTAACCCATTCCTATCTCCTCTATAATGGAAATGTTCCTCTATAATGAACATAACTTAAACATTTTTGGCCGGTCCCATCAGTGTTCAGAATAGAGAAAGTCTACTGTATACAGGGCAATTTAAAATAACGTGGACAAAATGATATGACAAATCAAGGATACAACAAGGATAGAAAATCACATAGAAACATAGGGTCGCAAACTACTTATTGAGTCGAAAATACAGGGTGTTTAATTCTAGCTACACCCGGTTTAAAAGTAATAATTTCGAGGAAAATAGAAATATTTTAATGAAAATACAACGATAGGTACCTTATTTTGTGTGAAATGTGATAACATTACGAAAAGATCTGGAAAAACATATTGCTCAAGCAATCGATGATACCATATAAACTGATTATCACAGTCCAAAATGTGAGGTGCCAAGTGCACATTGCTGGTGCGAATAATGCAAACTTCTACCATGTTTCTTTGGTGTTATCACACTTAAAACAGAGGTGAGAATGTCTGTTAAATGTTTTATTATAATATACTTCAATTTTCTGAAATTGAAGTTATCCAATCTGAAATTGGGATTAAATCCCAAATTGAGTTAGGATGAAACAGCCTGTATTTGTGACTCAATAAGTGATTTGCGGCTCTATGTTCCTATGTGATTTTTTATCCTTGTCGTATGCCTGATTTGTCATATCAATTTGTCCAAGTTTTTTGGAATCACCCTGTATAATGTTCGATAGCGAATACTGTACTTCTATATTAATATTCATTGGTCGTTGTCCTCTAACAGTTTCTTTACAAGTATTAATACAATAATTCATAAATATGCCCAAATATGTTAGAAAAGGTAATCACGTTGACTACGTTTTCACTGAAAATTTTAGATAACCTATGTATTACGAACTGTCAGAATGCGGAAACTTTTGCTTAATAGACAATATTTCGGGTATCTACACTATATGGCCAAGGTAATCGGCCACTTGCAATTTTAGACATTTTCTTAAATACCTAGAAAAATACACGAGGAATTATCCTGATACTCTCTGTATATAAAATTAATAATAATACAGGTTATATATGTCCATGAAGATTTTTTCTCGAAACTCTAGAGTGGACCGTCAACAATCAGAAAAAGAAGGAATATACTTTGAATAACCCTATCAAAACTAATGTAGCTAAAGCGCTCAAACTTTAGATTATGATTAAGTGGCCTATTGTAATAAACTGTGGTCATTTTTATGATGATAACATGTATAATACTCATAGACAAATTAAGGTTTTTATAAAAACAGCCCCAAATTTTTTCAAGATTTTTGCTTATAATTTGCGGAATTCATAATATAAAAAAAGTGTTCTTTACTGAAAATATGACAAACAACATTGTACACCATACCCTGTAATCAGAATTAAAAAATAATAAATATTTTATAAAAAATGAGCAAGTTTACTAAGTAATTTTTCACTGCGCATGCGCAACGATATCTAAATTTCATTTGCATAATGTGTTAGTTAACTGTATAGAGTAACTTTTGTAAAAGTCTCAAAATAGCTTGAAAATATCGGAAAGTAATCGTCCATAGAATAAGCTTAAAATCCGTTGTTCCCAAAATGAAGCAAAAAAATGAGGGGTTTTATCCAAATATAGTAGTACGTGTCATATTGTAAGTTCTGCATTAACACTTATCAATGGATATATGGACACAACTCCACATCTTTTTGCTTCATTTTGGGAATAACAGATTTTGGCCTTATTCTATGGATGATCACTTACATAATTTTCAAGGTATGTTTTTGAGACTTATACAAAAGTTGCTCTATACAGGGTGTATCTAAACTACTGGGCAAAACTTTAAGGGGTGATAGTACACATCAAGACAAATAATATTAAATGGGAATGTAAGGGTCCCAAACATCTTCCGAAGGAGATAGGTGCCCTCAAAGTTTAGGATCCAAAATTTGAAATGATTATAAAAAACGGAAAAATTGTTCGATTCGTTTGCGGTTTTCACGAAAAATATTCTTTATGACAGTATTGTCTTGAAAGTAAATTATAAAAATAAATTTCAAAAGATGCCGATAGAGGGCGCTTTAGACTTTGGAGTAACAACAACTATTTTTTACCGTTATTTTTTGCATTTCATTAAATTTTTTTAGAAGTTTAGACATAAACTTAAATTTTGAGCTCAAAATCTGTGGTTAAGTAGCGCGAACTGAACTGCGTTCAATGGGGTTAAAATTTCAAATGATTATAAAAAACAGAATAAATGGTCAATTGATTTGCGGTTTTCACTAAAACTATTCTTTATGTCAGTATTGTCTTGAAAATAAATTATACAGATAAATTTCAAAAGATGCCGATAGAGGGCGCTTTAGATTTTGGAGTAACGTACAACTATTTTTTACCGTTATTTTTTGCATCTGATTAAATTTTTTTGAAGCTTAGACATAAACTTAAATTTTTTGCTGAAAATCTGAATCGCTGAGAGTGGTTACGAAGCGCTAACTGAACTGTGTTCATTTGGGGTGGGAAGGTTCAAATTTCAAATGATTATACAAAACGGAAAAATTGGTCGATTCGTTTGCGGTTTTCTCTAAGACCATTCTTTATGTCAGTATTTCCTTGAAAATAAATTTTAAAGATAAATTTCAAAACATTCCGTTAGAGGGCGCCTTAAACTTTAGAGTAATCAACAACATTTTAACTGTTATTTTTTGTATCTAATTAAATGCTTTAAAATGCATAGACTTAAATTTTGGGTTCAAATTCTGAATCGTTGGGAGGGTTTAAGAAGCGCAAACTGCACTGTGTTCAAGAGTTGAAAAGTTACCATGCCCACCCTACGAACACAGTTCAATTTTTCGCTACTTAATTGCTCACAACGATTCAGATTTTGAGCTCAAAATTTAAGTCTAACCTTTTAAAACATTTATTTAGATTTAAAAAAAATAACGGTCAAAAATAGTTTTTGGTTACTCTAAAGTTTAAGGCGCCCTCTAACGAAATTTTTTTTAATTAATCTTTAAAATTTATTTTCGAGGAAATACTGACATAAAGAATGGTTTTAGAGAAAACCGCAAACGAATAGACTAATTTTTCCGTTTTTTATAATCATTTGAAATTTGAACCTCTCCACCGCCATTGAACACAGTTCGATTTGAGCTACTTAACCACTCGCAACGATTCAGATTTTCGGCTCAAATTTAAGCTTATGTCTAAGCTTCTAAAAAAATTTAATGAGATGCAAAAAATAACGGTAAAATATTGTTGTAAGTTATTCCAAAGTTTAAAGCGCCCTCTATCGAAATTTTTTGAAATTTATCTGTATACTTTATTTTTAAGACAATACTGACATAAAGAATAATTTTAGTGAAAACCGCAAATAAATTGACCAATTTTTCTGTTTTTTATAATCATTTGAAATTTGAACCTACCCACTCCCATTGAACACAGTTCAATTTGCGCTGCTTAACCACAGATTTTGAGCTCAAAATTTAAGTTTATGTCTAAACTTCTAAAAAAATTTAATGAGATGCAAAAATACCGGCAAAAAATAGTTGTTCGTTACTCCAAAGTCTAAATTGCCCTCTATCGACATTTTTTTAAATTTATCTTTATCATTTATTTTCAAGATGATACTGACAAAAAGAAAAGTTTTCGTGAAAACCGCAAACGAATCGACCAATTTTTCCGTTTTTTATAATCATTTCAAATTTTGGATCCTAAACTTTGATGGCGCCTATCTCCTTCGGATGACGTTTGGGACCATTAGTTTCCTATATAATATTATTTGTCTTGATGTATACTATCACACCTTAAAGTTTTGCCCAGTAGTTTAGATACACCCTGTATATTTAGCTATTACTATATACAAATGAAATTTTAATACCTTTGACCCATGCACAGTGAACCTGCTCATTTTTAATACAATTCTTATTATTTTTTTATTCTGTTTACAGAGTATTGTGTACAATTTTGTTTGTAATATTTCTAGAAAATAACATTATGTTATATTAAGATCTTTCCAAATTATAAGCAAAAAACTTTTTTTTTTATAAAAACCTTAATATCTCTACGAGTATACATTTATACATAACGTTTAATTAAAAATACAAATTATTACTTAACTTGGTTCGATCAACCTCAGTTATGCGGGCAAACATGTGTCACCGACATAATATTTACACAGGTTAATCACATTTATTACTTTTTAATAAATATGTGTTAAAACGTCTCTTAAATAATCGAGAAAGCCTTGAAACGCGTTGTTGTATTGTCACAAAACGTCACAAAAAAGAGGGAAAACAATGAAACAAAAAATGCTAGTCTATGTGTTTATTGAACAACATACATCTGATTTGTGTGCTCGACACGAAGCCTACTTATAAATCATCTTCAATATTACAGGGACGAGATAGCACAAGGAAATTACACAAGAAATATACACCGGGAGCTCCACACAAAGTGTGCGTGCAACGGAGCCATTGGGAATCGAACACCTAACCTCCTACGCTCGAAGGGGATTAGCGGGGTGGTGCTTTAACCACTCGGCCACGGAGGCCCCTAGTCCATGTGGCAATCCCAAAATTTTCATTTATTTTATACATGTTTATACTTCCAAAAAATGAAGTACCGATTGGGTGATTTACACCAAAATCTAATCAATAACAACTTATCCCAAGTTCTAAATGAATCTGAAGTTTGATGAAATCCGTGCGTTTGTTTTTCGACAGAATCATTGGAAAAATTGGGAAAAAATCTAAATAAAAGCGCCAGTTATTGAAGGGTTTACTCCAAAAGCTGAAGAATACTAATTTATTTCACAGATTAACTGAATCTGAAGTTTGGTGAAAATTCATGCATTAGTTCCTTATACTTAGATATTGCTATAATCATAAATAATGCCGCATTGCATAGCCATATTTAATGAGCATCATATTACATGAAGTGCTAATGAAATCTGAAGTTTTTTTAATCCGTCCATTAGTTCTTGAGATATAGCTATTGCAAAATCGTGAAAAATCAGTATAGCAGCGTGAGCTGTTGGATGATGTACACCAAAAATTAATCAAGACCAGATCTTATCAAGATCTGTCGGAATCTAAAGTTTTGTGAAAATCTGTGCATTAGTTATTGAGATGGAGTGCTCACAAAATTTCTGTTACATACAAACTCACAGATTGACAGTGTTACATACAAACTCACAGATTGACAGGCGGACTCACATATAGACATTTTGTAAAAACATGTTTTTTGATATCTTTGACCCCAAAATGTGTAAATCCGTCGAAAACCGGAAGTCAAAAATGTTCACGAATCTAATAGATTCTTGTAAATGTAAGTATGAATGTATCAAATTGCATGTTCTGATGTAGTTGGCTCGTTGTGCCCTTAATTAGTATTTGTAAATAATAATGGTTTGGTTAAACACCGATTGAGTACAGGTTAAACACCAAAAAAGAGGTAAAAGTAAAAGAAAATAAAGTAAAAATTAAGAGAAGTTAATAGCTGTAAATGCATGGCTGCCACGGGCTACTGCATCTATATTCTATTGACATTGATATTTTTTCTAACTGATACATTTTTTCGAACGTTATTTTTGCATATGTTATCAAAATACATGGAAAAGATTTTTTTTAAGAAAATGGCACGAATTTAATATGAAAAATTACCCCCAATAATATCTTTGTAAATGCATTATTTCTTTTTCTGTGTTTGTGTTTATTGATACAGAGTATTTGTATTGTTCACTGATCTTTATGGTCTTCTTTATAGAAGTGTGCAGGAAATTATTTAACAGCAAAAATTATAAATTTAATGACATAACAAATAGTCCAAGAGCCGACAGCACAAAGCCTTATGTCATCGAGCACAAGTAAAATTCATTTATTTTATGGAAGAGTAGTAATAAGGGAATCTAATCAACCATGTCAGCCGGAATTGAAGTGGTGCATAAGGCAAAAATTAATACCACTAGTGGTTTACTCGTAGGTTTAATGTTGTGTTTGCCGTAAATTAAAAGTGTGAAAACATGGAAAATTGGGTGCAGGAAAACATAAAGTTAAGTCTACGAGTGAACTACTAGTGGTATCAGTTTTTGGCTTATGCACCATTTCGCTTCATAGTCCGGGTGCTACGCATCAGAAAACTGCAAATCGTGATAAGAATATACCGCGTGGTAAGTATGTACTTTATGACAATATAATAGATATTAGAGGGGGAGACATCTCTTAAAGTCGTCGGAATTCAAGATGGCGGCTCTTATTCAAAATGGCGTGATTTTCTGATTTTTTTTAATATGCGTAATATAAATGTGCATTTTAAGTTGACTTTGATGTTTTTAAAGTCAAATTTTTGTTTCTGACACATTCCAACATTATTTAAAAGAGTGTATGAATTTGGTTTATCTGTCTGTCCGCCTGTCCTTATATGCTCTAGCGCGCTTATATGTACTCAAATTGCCATGTAAATTTTATATGTTATATGAAGTTTATAATAACATGTTCGGAGTAAAAAATAAAGTGTATAGCTTTTATAGTCCATTTACCGGGCACTCAAAGTATTTACAAATTGTCTAGCCGTCAGTCTGGCCCTGGTCTTTTTTTCTTAAATTTATTCGGATTTCCGTGTAATTTATCTATGTGAAGTGGTATACTGCAAAATGTTCTACATCAAAAAAGTAGAGTAGCATTTATAGTTCGTTTACAGGCACGCTCAAAATAAAACCCTTACATTTTGGTCTATTGGCGAAAATCCATTTTAGTGTATTATAATGGTGTTAAACTGTTTGAAACATATTGAAATTAATACACATCCCTGAAGTGCAGTACATGATACTTGCTGTACAATATGGCGAGCGTATAATTTATTCTTCATTTAGAAGCTCTGAAAGAAGAATATGTTTACAGTGTTGTCTATAACCACAATATTGTCCATGTGTTTTTAAATTATAATATGTTTTTTTAAACTTTACCAGGTAGGAACGAATTGAAAAACGTCATATGATTATTATTTTTTTTGGTTGGAATGCAGCCTATAAATACACATTGTAATTACGATGATTAATCCCCAAACAAAATGAGATGAATCAAAATGGATCCAAAATTTTAATGTGAATTTATTGTCCTTTATTTTTGTTGTGGTTCCTGACTCTTCCCGTTGACTCATTTCTGCTTGATCACCATAATTATGCACGTTAATTAATAATAATCCATTTGAAAAATCTGTTTGATGCAGAGATTAAAATACGAGACGTACACAGTACATTATTATCTGGACACTTTGTGATAAGAAAATCAAACAAACTCTTCTCAGCTATGGACATAGACTAAGCGCATGAACAAAACAACGCTATTGTCAAAGGAGAAGAAGGTGCAGTAGGGTTATTGCAGGATCCATTGGCACTTATACGTTAGATTGTATCTCTACCAGAAATCTGTAATTTCATACAAGAGTTTAAGTCTGACTTTCGAGTAAAACCCGAAGAAAGAACTCGATACTATCATGAAAAATATCACTCCTTTCAAATTAAATTTTTCGCTAAGGTTCAATCACTCTATAGCGCACTAAAAGAATTAGAGAATCCATTTTTAGAAGAAGGTGAAGACATGCTTGTCATCGACAGCAGAGTTATTGTTAATAAAGATATTAATGCATCAATTTATTCAGCTGAGTCAACTGGTATTGACAAATTCCACAGTTTCATTAAGGAACGCCTAGTAAGAAAAATTTCAATAATATTTCAACCTTTGAAAAAGAACAAAATTTCTGCGTTTAGTACTCCGGCGAAAAACTTAAACAATAAAACTGCAGCTTTGAAGCTTTAATAAATAGACGTTCAGTTGTTTTCCAGTCTTTTAATAGTTACACAGAATCATCAGTTAGACTTGCAAGTTTTTTTCCAAATATGAAAATCAACCATTTCCACCTGCATTTTCAAGTAACACGGAATTTTGACCTAGCCATAAGAGAGATTTAGCAAATTTTTAGCAAATTTTTATTAGCAAATTTTTCCAGGAACATGTGATGCTTTAATATATGATGAACCAGTTCTTACTAACATTTTAAAACCTCAACAATCTCGAAACATATTTAATGATTACTACATCAACACATTTTATCATCTTTTACATAACGCCATTCAGAGTTTTATATGTCAAAGTTTAGATTTGATTTGGGATAGATATGTTACACCAAACATTAAAGGAAAAAATAGACAGAAGAGGAGGAGCAGGGACCAGATGACAGGTGCAAGCACATGTTAGATTACCTAAAAATTGGCAAGATTTATTAAGAAATTCAAATAACAAAGAAGAGCTTTTTAATATACTTGGGACGCCAGCAATAAATATTATAAAATACACAAACTATAATATAACCACTTCAGGAGAAGAAGTTAAAAGCAATTTTACTGCCTTAAGTTCTTTAATGGAATTACTTGTCCTGAGTCACGAAGAAACTGATTCAAGAATAATTTCAAAGACTGGGTTGGTTCTGGTTCTGGTTTAAAAAGGACTGAAAATATTGTTATACGCTCTCTAGACACTGATGAATTAGTTTTAGCGATTGCATATTTTTTTTTTCTTTCAGATAAATGTCTAGAAACTATTTGGGTTGCAGTTGGAACAGGGAAAAATACAGATTTCTTCCTGTTCATACCATAGATCCAGCAATTGGAAGAAAAAAGGCAATAGTTTTACTAGAATTTCATGCTTTCACGGGATGCGACAGCAATCCGGATTTCATAGGAAAGGCGAAAAAGTCAAATTCGAAAACATGGATTCCATTTAAGGAAGCTACTGCTGCATTTTCATACCTATCAAAACCACAAACTTCCATTCCTAAAAGTAATTTAAATATTTTAGAAAATTTCGTAGTATTGTTGTACTGTTCAGCAAGCAATAGCATAAATGTCAATAATACAAGATAAGAGTTGTTTATGACAAAATATCGTTCTTTTAAACATCTTCCACCAACCAAGGGTGCACTTCAACAACATATTTTACGCAGTACTTTCCAAGCTGGACATCTTTGGGGACAAGCAAATCAGCGTGAAATACGTCCACCCTCTCAAAACAAATGGGGATGGTGGTTGGATAATTTATCATGGAAAATAAAATAGTCGGAGTTGCCAGAGATTTCAGACTCTTGTGAAGAGTTAATAAAATGTACGTGTAAAATCTGTAAACATAAATGTGTTTGTAGAAAGGTTGGACTTTCTTTGAAATTATTGTGCAATTGCAAAAACGAATGTGAAAAATATGGTGATCTAAGTGAAGTTTCTATATTCTACAAATGTATACATAATATTCATTTTTAATCTAGAGTATAAGTAATGTCTTAATAAAATAGCATTTTTATTATTTATTTTCTACTGTGAATGACAAAAAATACTTTAATAATTATTCTATTTTCATTTTAGGTATATTTCTAGTATTAAAAAGAATTTTTGAGTTATAAAACGTGCAAATTAACTTCAGAAATACTCTTGTAAGATGCAGAGGAATAAAACTGCAAAAGAATTTATATAATAGTCGCCATTTCGAATTCTTATAAATTTATACGATGCCTCACTTTCTTATGTGCATTTTATTAATATAAGATAGATACTGACTATTCGGAATATCCTTTTCACAAAATGGAGTTTTATCCCTTCTAGCAACTCTACTAATATCACTTGAATTAGATCATGATCATTATAAAATTTATATTTAAATTACAAACGCGTATTTTCTTGTTTTGTTGTATCGCTGTAAATAAGCGATAAATACTATGCACACCTTATTATGTAGTAAGTATTTGGTAGCTCATTGCAGTATTAACATTGATGTATATCAGTTTGAATGTGTTTTAAAGAGTATAACATCATTTAAAAACATTGCAAACGAGTTCGCCGCATGCACAATGTTGTAATGTCATTTTTTAGCGCCATGTAAGTGGAGTATAAAAGCTATACACTTTATTTTTTACTACGAACATGCTATTATAAATCTCATAAAACATATAAAAATTACACGGTAATCTGAGTACATTTAAGCGAACTAAAGCATGGAAGGACTGGCGGTTAAACAGACGAACAGACAGATAAACCGAATTCATACACTCTCTTAAATAATGTTGGAAAGGGATAAAAACAAAAAATTGACCTTAAAAACATCGAAATAGACATGAAAGGCACATTTATATTACGCATATTAAGAAAATTAAAAAAAAAGACGCCATTTTGAATAACAGCCGCCATCTTGAATTCCGACGACTTTACGAGATGCCTACCCCTCTAATATGCATTGTATTATCATAAAGTACATACATACACCTCAAGCGGTATATTCTTATCACGATTTGCAGTTTTCACCTTATTTTTGTCCCGTAGCACTCGGACTATCAAGCAAACATGGGTGATTAGATTCCCTTATTACTACTCTTCCATAAAATAAAGGAATTTATCTTGTGCTCGATGACTTAGGGTTTTGTGAGTATGTGTCTTGGACTAAAATGATACAGTATAAGTACTTTATGATAAATAAACAATTTGAGTGACATGTGTTATCAAATATCTCGAAAACGTCTGATATTTGACGGATAATTCTTCTCAGTTTTTTTTTTACTCCCCGTTACAAAAACTTTCCGGCGTTACCACTCTCCTACAAATCGGTGCGTAACTCTTCTTGCACTTCTGTAGTAAGAAGATATTTTTATACATAAATAAATAAAAGCTTTGCATTTAAAATGTGTTTCTTATGTCCCATTGCTGTAAAACTCTTGGGATACATATGAAGAAGAGTGTGCAACACATTCTATAAAACACGTCTTTCCGTTTAACTCCATATATCTTCAAAAATATATGATGTTTTGAAGATATTGAAGCAGGTATCTTCAAAAGAGAATAAAATATCTTGATGAAAGTTAAATGAAAAATTTCTTATGCAAATGTGATAATATATTTGGGAATAAAAAGATTTTACGGACGATTTCTGAAAGTATAATTTGGTTACAGAAGCGGATAAAATGTAAATCATTTTTCACATAAAATTTTTCTCAATGCAAAAGACATTCTTTCATCGAGTATACTGAAAATTTTCATAACTTAAATAAAACATTAAATTATAGATGGAGCATAGAAGCATTAAAACAAATAAAGTAGATGCTGTTTTTAAGATTACACTTTCATATTATAAAATGATTTTAAAAAACTAAATTAAGATATATGAAAATTATTTTAGAATGCAGATCTGATTTTAAATTCAAATTCTTTATTTTTTATTATGTATTGATAAATTTTCTTAGCCCTTTAAGAACGTATTTCACTCATTCGATGATACTAGCAAACTTGTGTTGAAAAAAATTTAAGTGTTCTTATAAATTTCTCCTTTCTATTTAAATTAAAAAAAAACTTTTTGAGCAAGTTATCCGATGGAGTAGTTTTTACTTTTCAACGTAGTTTAAATGTATTTATGACATCGGTTTTTCTGTCTCTCCGAGCTCGAATCTCTTTAATATACTCGAATCGCTATGAATTTTTTCTATGTTATTCACTATTACTACAGCTCAATCCAAATTCAAAATGGAGTTTGTAGCTTCTATAGGTCATTTACAGAGATAGACAAAAGTATTTACTTACATTGTGGTTAATGGGAAAAAGTGTTTCAAGTTCATTTTGATGATATTAGACTATTTGAAACATACTTTAATTGATATGCTTATATGAGGTGTACTAAAAATGCACAAGTAGAACATGGAGTAAAAGCATTATTTATTCATTCACAGAGCCGCAAAAGGATTCTGTTATATAATGGTTTACAGAGAAGAACAGCTTTAAAATATTTTAATTTGGCTACACTATTTCAAATGTAATGAATTTGATATTATTGAAGCTTTCTCTAAAATACGTGTAAAACATGATATGATAAGCATTTATCCTTAATTTCGGAACATTCATTGTTCGGACATACTAAATATTCGGACACTTCTATTCGGATCTTTGAAGTACTGTCTATTAAAAATAAATACTAGAAGTGAGATATCAGTTAGATATGCATGATTAAGTTTAATTATATTTTTGCTTAATAGATAAAGAGCATAGATTGTATAGATTGTACAAGGCTATAAAAAAGTATTTGCGAGTATTGCGAAGTAACAGCGTACATAGCTCAAAAGCGGCTATAAAGAGAATTATGAAAATGTCAAATTGAACAATATTTATTGTACAATGAGATCTTTGTACAGTATAAATAAAATCATGCATAGAGCTACTCAAAGAACTAAATATAGCCGGGATGGTACTAAATATAGCCGGATACTCCTCGGGATGGTAATATCTGGAAAAGTAATTTCAGAAGTTTTATTCATGTTTTAGCTAGAATTAAATTTTAGCTTAAGTTGACGCATATAGTAGGAGATATCATAGTGTGGTAATTCTACAACAATTTGATTTATTTTATAGAAACTTGTTTGAACTGCTTTATACAATTTTTCGCCAGTTCATTAATTATTCTTTTCGGTGAAATAATGCCTAACTCTCCAATGATGGTGGTGTTTCTGATATAAAAGAACCGTTACTGATATTACGGAGGTTTTTATGAGAGCTTTGTAGATGTATTTATAATTGTTTTACATTTAAAAACCCCCGTTTCGATAGACATAAATAAGTATAGATATGATGCATCACTGTTAAAAGTGAAGGGGACAAACCGGTGCCATTTGGGACCCGGAGGTGAAAAGGCCCTAGGGTCCATTGGAACCCGGGGCATTTGGAGCCCTAGGGTGCCACAGAAGCTTGGATATGTATTTGCAGTGCCGACAGGTCTCTTACTGGGTGATTGGAGCTAAATAAGGTGCCATACACTTCATATTGGCAGCAATGTGGTACCTCATCGGGTGACTGGAACCATGCGCATGCGCAGTGACGTGTGTCTTTCTGTTTTCTGTGACGGCAAGTAAAAAATATAGCTATGAGTGAATGAAAGTGAGCTCGATGGCCGAGCGATTAGAATGCTGAGCTTGTAATCAGACGTAGTGAGTTCGAATCCTTCGACGGCCGAAAGTCGGTTTGTATATTTCTTATTTTTTTATTATTGGACACTCTGGATTAAGTGTGCCATCTTTTGCCCGTAATTAAAGGTGTCATTCTGGCTCCTTTAGGGGTGTCACCAGTGAGACAAGCCTTTCACCCCTAAAAGGTGCAATGTGTCACCCAAGGCTACCTTATCATAATATCAAGGCTTGTCATTCGCCAAGTTTCCTTTGACCGCAGTACAGGGGGCGCTGAAACCACATGATTTTCCCATTGGTAGCGCCATCTAATGTGAGAAACTGAAATATTTTCCATTTTTTCCTTTGGGATTATTAGCAGTAGTATGCACCAGGTGGCGTTACTTATGAGACAAAGTCATATAAGTTGGCAATTATAGGGACAATTTCAACAATAGATTTTCTCCTGAATGCGAGGCCTTGATATATGATAAGGGGGGCCTTGGTGTCACCATTATTTTAACAGTGATGCATTATTGAGATTTAGAATTTTTTTATTGAAAGAATCCTACTTTTAACCCTTTCTGGCACAGTGTGCCCAGTACTGGATACTTAATTTTAATTTCAAATTTGCAATTGACACCAATAATTTTTTAATAAAATTTATTGCAGTGAAAGCTTAAATTAAGGGATTCTTAATTTCTCAAAAAGTTGTTTCTAAATTCCGGTGTCAGTCGATTATTTCTCATTTTCTAACAGAATTTTCCAGCGTACAAAAGGGTTGAGGAGAGTTGAAAAAGATTTAGAAGTGCAGGTAATTTAATTTCTGGTATTAAGGAATTATTTTTCCAGGTTAATTTTCTATCAATGCCACAGATATTTGGCATTGTTAAACCAAATTATAGTCGTGTTGCTCACAGTAAGACGGTCAGGGTATGTTACTAATTTAAAAAAGTAAATAGCAATAGTTCTTTGTTCATTAAGTTTAACATGCCATAGGACGCAGTAATAATAAAATCATCAATGTATTTTTAGAAGAATTATTATCAGGTGTTATTATAAGGTAGAATTAGTATTATGAGTTAGTGGTGTGCACAATGATGTCATTCGTATACAGCAAGTTCTTCATTCTGTGTGGGGTTAAAGGGAAAAAACAGACATTTCATGAACTAAAAAAGAATAAATATAAAAAAAATTCTGTTTGAACTCGAAATTTGTGAATAGAAAGAACCCACAGATTTGTCAAAATGTTTGCATCCTCTACAGTGTTAATAATAAATTTTAAAGCGTAAAAAAAAAAAAAATTAGGGCAATACAAATGTTATAAATAAATTGTAATTTACAAGAAACCTTTGAATAGAAATGGAACTATAAAAAAAATTTACTGCCCAAACAAATATAACAAAAATTAAAAATATTTATTTTTGTAAATACTTTTTCTTTCGAGAACAGGGTGTCAAAATTAGTTACAATGTTTAGTTATGAACGAGAAAAAAGTTTCAAAGTTTAAAATAAAATAGAACATCAAATTTAAGATTAAAGCAGTTAAAATTTAAATATAAACGGAAAAGGAAGAGCGGTTATATGAATACGGGCAAAACAATGAAAACTTGAGCGTCCACACTAATCACTCAAAAAGACCTGGATGATTACGTTAAATCTATGGCGGCGTTATTTTAATAAATATCAATGTAAGTTTATTAAATATCTGGCTCAAATTTAAATATTTTTACGTGATTTGTTTGCTTAATATAGCTGAGGACAATCTACAACCGGGCTAGTTTTTATTTTTTCGATTTTGGTTTCGGATTTTTCCGAAAAAAATATTTTAACTTTCGAAACCGGTTGAAAACGGTTCCGAAATTGGAACTATCATAATATAAAAAATAATCTAACCAAAATTTAAAAAGTAAAAACTAGCCCAAATGTAGATCGTCTTCAGCTATCCTATGCAAAAAAAAAAAAAAAAAAAAAAAAATCATGTAAAAATATTAAAATTTGAGAGAGATATTTGAAAAGAACGCCCCCATAGACTTAACATTATCATACGGGTCTTTTTGAGTGAATCGAATGGCTTTTAAAAATCTCAACACATTTCTTATTAAATACAATAAGTAACGGAGTATAAAATACCTTAATTTAAAGATCGCAAATTAAAACACCTTATAAGTCACATTTACCTGATTAGGAAGTTAGCACCTGGTTAACCCTTTATCTATTGAATTATTTATTAAGAAATAGCATCTCATCAATAATTGTCTTCTTTAATATCTGAAGATAATATTGGAATTTTTAAATGATTATTATTTGAAATTTAAGTATGTTTTATCATTTATTAAGAAATAGCTTCTCATCAATAATTGTCTTCTTTAATATGTGAAGATAATATTGGAATTTTTAAATGATTATTATTTGAAATTTAAGTATGTTTTCTCATTTATTAGGAAATAGCTTCTCATCAATAATTGTCTTCTTTAATATCTGAAGATAATATTGGAATTTTTAAATGATTATTATTTGAAATTTAAGTATGTTTTCTCATTTATTAAGAAATAGCTTCTCATCAATAATTGTCTTCTTTAATATCTGAAGATAATATTGGAATTTTTAAATGATTATTATTTGAAATTTAAGTATATTTTATCATTAAAATTGATTAAATATATCGGTATTTATAACTTTTTTTTATAATATTTTCAAAAATAATAAGATAAATTAACAAAAAATATTTGTTTGGGAATATCACAATTCTTATAAAAGCAATGCATTCAAATGTATTACGATCCTCTTTGTAAATGAAAAAGGCTTTTGAAGTTGCAAATATTTCATACAACATTTTTTCAAAGAAAAAAAAACCCATACCTATTAAAATCATTAAGAAAATTATCACTTTTTGAAGTATTTAGTTTCGACTGATTCTCTACACTATCTAAATTTGATCGCACAGAATAAAATGTGCGGAAAGAAAAAAAAAGTTTTATTAATTGGACTGAGTAAATATATTTTACATTAAAATTTCTTTAACGGTACTTAAAGATACCGTCAGTGCATAAAGGGTTGAAAAGCAAAAAATAATCATGCACACAAGAGTAGACGGAGCTCCAATGATTAACCCTTTGCACTCCTAAAGTAACTCTCACTCACCAATAGAGCTCATCAGTGTGATATCACAGACAACTCAACCCCGCATTTCCATGGCAACTGGGTCAATACAAACAGACAGAGTTTAGAGAGTGCTAGATATGCACTATATACCATCAAAAAGGCTTTCAATATGAAATCAGCTATCGTTCAAAGGCCGAAATCATTGAACTTTATGAAGTTTTAAAAGCGATACGCAAGTGTTAGGGCCGAATTGTAACTTATTTAAATAGGTTTCAGAGTTTAATTTTTCGCTTCACGATAAAACAACACATTTCATCTCAATCTTTTTTTAACTCTGTGGTTTGTTTTGAACCAATTTCTGGAGTTGTAATGTCATCACTGATGAACTCTATCACGTTGTCAGGTGTTTCGCATAAATCGGGACACCAATAAATCGTGACAACACTAATATCTTACAGTTTGTTTCGCCATCTTTAATCATAGACTTTTCGGCAATTAGATAAGGCGAAGAAAATTAATTTAAAACACTGGTGTCCAGAACATTTGCAGCACCCATTTAAGGAATACACCAGTGGTCAGAGAGAATCACATCTCGAGTGCAAATATATAAAGCTATTCTGCCTTTGAAGTAATTTGTGTTCGTCACCGTCATTCCAATTATAAATTCAAAGTTAATTTCATGAAATAATCCGCTTCATTAGAATATACTCAGTTTATTACACTGTAAAAAAATCTGTAAAGGTACTAAACTTTTACTAGGAAAATGGGATTCCAAGAACTTTTAATGTAACGATAACAGAAAAAATTCATGTAATCGATTCTGAAACTTGAAATTTTGCTGTTACCGTTACAGGAAAAGTTCTAGGAATACCAGTTTCCTAGAAAAAGTTTAGTACCTTTACAGATTTTTTTTACGTGTAAACACAAAACACAGCACTATTTTACTCAACACTGCACAAACACATAATAGAAATATTTTCTCGGCTTTTGCGGATCTTAACAAATATCTTCAGCCCTTCCAAAAACATGCTATACGTTTTCTCGGGGATGACGGCATTTCGATATACTCAATAAATATTATTCTTTCCCCCAAAATATAATGAAATTTCTAAAGCCATTTTCGGCAAACAGAAACAAAAACTGCGGCAAATACGCTTAGAATAATATTAGCTTATTTTGAATCGTCTTTTTCATACTTTAAATACAGAAACATAAAAAATGCAGTGGGTGAAATCACAAATGTTGTACGGAAAATGAAAATATATAAACTGTAAATTTTCTGGAGTATACAATAGCATTTTATAATAGTTTCCAATCAAGTCATAAAAGTAGCTATTTTTAACACAATAAAATTCCTAAACTGCCTAAACTGCCTAAAATAATGTTTACAAAAAATCCCTGCTTGTTTTCCTTTCTTATTTTAAAGGCTTCGTAGAGCAAAATTTGGGAATCTCTATTATACATTATCGTTACTCGGCCTCCCACCTCCGCTAATCATATCTTTATCATTATTTTAAATTATTTAAAATTTTACAATTTTTGACCTTTTTTAGGTGCGTTCGTAATTATATAATACGTAGCACCTATAGTGATGGTTCAGTCCGTCCGTCTGTCCGTCCGTCTGTCCGTCCGTCCGTCTGTCCGTCCGTCCGTCTGTCCGCATATAACAACGCAAAAACTACCCAACCGAATCGTTTGAAATTTAAAATACATAATTATTACATAATTTTGTCGAGTCATTTCAAATTTTATGAGAATCGGATGGATAGATCAATTACAGGGACGATCAAAAGTATTCCATTACATTACGGTCAATGGGGAAAAAAGTTTCAAATGCATTTTAATCGTTTGAAATTTAAAATACGCAATTATTACATAATTCTGTCGTGTTATTTCAAATTTTTTGATAATCGTGTGCATAGATGAATTACAGGGACAATCAAAAGTATTCAATTACATTATGGTCAATGGGGAAAAAGTTTCAAATATATTCTATACGTTTGAAATTTAAAACACATAATTATTACATAATTTTTTCGAGTTATTTCAAATTTTATGAAAATCGGATGCATAGATCAATTACAGGGAAAATCAAAAGTATTCCATTACATTACGGTCAATGGGAAAAAATGTTTCAAATGCATTTTAATCGTGTTACACTCATGCGAACTTAATAAAATTTATATGCAACTATAAAGTACATATTATACTATACATCTTACATAATTTGTGGTGCAAAGAACATTTGTTATTGATTTACAAGGCCACACAAAAGTATTCCATTACATAATGGTATAGGGAGAACATTGTTTGATGAGCGTTTTAATTGTAATTCACTATTTACAATGTTATGAGATTGATATATGAAAGTAATATTTTTAAAACTTCGTTATCGTTCGAACGCACCTAATTTGCTACGCTTCACGTGCAATTTCCAACTTGTTTTCTTTTTAAACGTTTGCAATAATGTATTGGTGCGTTTGTTATTCGCATAAATTACTGATTTAAATGAACAGAAGAAATTAATAAAATATCTCAGTAATAATCAAACAAATTCATACTATATAACATTTTAAAGAAATACTATTTAAAAGCATTTAATATTAAATTTTTCTTATAAAATTTATATAACATTCATATTGTCTACTTGCACTTGCCCCTTCATCTGCACTTATAAACAAAACTGTCGACAACATTCTTCCCTATTTTTACTAGTAAACATTGCAAGTATAATTTCTAATCTGTTTCTCTAACATCGGTATGTATACGTATATGCCAGAAGAATAAAAATGGGAAATGATGAGATATTAAATATTTTGGAATGGTATGCTTTTAGAGTCATTTGAATTTTTATAAATATGGATAACCGACAATAAAAGAAAAGCTGGATTATACAGGTTTCGTATTCTTCAAGGACTTCTAAGCACCGTCTACCAGAATTTTTACAAAGTAATATTTGCTTTACCTAATGAAATATATATGTATACTATATGGCCAAATGTGATCGGCCACTTGCAAATTTGAACGTTTTGATAAATATCTTGAAATATATATGAGAAATAATTCTGAAACTTGAAGTGCCTATACAGAATAGTACAGGTCATATATTTCCGTGAAGATTTTTTCTCGAAACCCCCTAGGGGATCGTCAACAAATAGTAAAAACTTATCTTTATCGCGAAACGACGCGCGGACGGATTGCGTAATTTATTCTTCCGATTTTCAGAGAGAATTATTTCTTTTTCGCTGGTTTTTAATTTCGCATTGCATGAAGGTGTAATTTCTAGAAGTTTATTGGAAACATAGAACATTACCGTAAAATCCTGTATCCGAATGCATGTTAGTTTATAACGAGATTACGTTGCCTTTGGAAGAAGAATTCTACATTTTTTAATGTGCTAAACTAAACCCTGGCTCTTGGTGGCTCTCATGTCTTTAATATGGTGAAGCTCTTTTATTATAAGATCATCTTTCTGTTTTTCTAAGGTGACTTATTACTTTGGTATAAAGTTCAAACCGTAATGTGGTGGAATTGTGTCATTATCATGTGAATGATAAATAAATGCATTCAAAGGATGTCACCTGTTGAGTAGCTCGAACAAGTGAACTGTTTAATTTCTTAAAATATAATTCGAGTCATTAATAACTATAAACTTTTTTATTTCACAAAAGAATTATTACGGTGCACGCCAATGAGTCAACTGTTCTAAACCATAATAATAATAATAATAATAACATTCAAGGTCTTTGAAAGCAGACTATAAAAAAAAACTAGGGTTACAATGATTACTAGATAATAGATGCCAACCTGGCACCAAAACCGTCTATGTGAGATTTGAATGGGAAATTCTCCAAAAATTTCATTCCATGCCCTACCACCGTGTGCCACGCATGACTACAAATTAAACAGTATACAATTAAGTGCTTTTTAAAAGTGGTACGTTAAGTATTGACCATTGCATGATGTTTTTTGTGGAGTAGAATATCACACACATATATATCTATAAATATACATACATATATATATATATATATATATATATATATATATATATAAAGTTTTAAAATAGGAGTGGTTTGAGATTCTAGGGATCATGATGAGTGTAAATCTGTAAAACTTTTTTTTTTTTTTTTGAAATTACAAAATAGGGGAAATGTAATGGGCAGTATTTCTTACGAAATCTATCTAAAAATTGAAATGAAGAAACATAAAAATATGAATGCATTAAAAATATTATCTCTCGCAAACATTCAAAATCTAACCTAAAATTTCTGTATAACTATAATAATATTTATAAAAAATTAATTATTAAAAAAATGTTCAATTTGAAAAATTAAATTTATCTATCAAAAATTAAAGAAAAAAATATCTTGAAACAAATAATGAATCTTTAAGCCTCGAGCAAAATTTTCAAGTTGTTTCTTCTTTAGATTGTAAAAGTATTTTTAGATGGGTGGATAATGTGGGGTAAAAACAATGGCTTCCTAATATAGATCATAAGAACTGTTTGGAAACATTAAATATAAAAAAATGCTCAGTCTGATAAATTAAATACACCTGTCAAAATAAATAGAACTTAAAACAAGCGATAAGAATTTATGCCTCAAGCAAACGTTTTCTTAAGTTTCTAATTCCAAGTATAAAATTATTTTCAAATGGATGAATCTTGCGAGGAAATAAAAAGTTATTTTATTATATAGCAAAAGAATTGTTTGAAATTTTTAGATTTTTTTTTAAATCTTAAATGTAATTTAAGAGATATGGCACAAGTTGTGCAGAAAATATGAATGTAACGTATAGAAAATTACAAAGTTATTTAAGAAATTTTATTAGTATACAATATTTTTTACATTTAATTTATTTGTGTGTGGTAATAGAATTCTGGAATATAATTTTCACACATTTTTTTATTTACTAGAATTATAAAAAAAAATTTCACACCTATGTTTTTAATGTAACATTTTTAGAGCTTAATTGTAAAGTTAAATATTAATATTTAGGAATTTTGTCTCAAGATGACAACAGAATATAAATAACCAATGATTCTTCATAGTTCCGAATATATATGAGTTAGAGCAACAATGGCTGTAATAGTGCTCCAAAATATTCCAACTAGCTGCGAAACTTCAACAAAAAAGTATTTTAAATGCTAAAATTTATAAAGTAAAAATAATAAAGAGTGTAATATATATTTTTTAAAAATACATGTTAAACTATTAGTAGTTTTATGTTAATTAACTTCTTGTTTTACGGCTCAGAAATCTAAATAAAAATTTTAATAAAATGGTTTAAATAAATCTTGTTCTTCTTTAACCTCTTCAGACCTTAGGATAAAATTACTCTATAAATATATATTTATCATTTTTGAATAGTTTGAAATGGCACCATAAATGACAGAAAGAGTCATTTTTATGAAATCAGTACTTTAGGGGACTGGAAATTTAGGTTAACAAATATGGATACACAAGTACTAATTCACTTAAAACATCGGTTTAACTATGAGAAATATAAATTTACGTAACAACAAAATTAAGGTCTTTAAACAAGTAAATGATCAGCAAATACTCAAAATTTTTTATTGTAAAGCATTTAAGTTAAATAATCATGAATATTTCTTACTTTCTTAGCCACAATCTCTTCAAGGTATTTTCGAAACTCCGGTGAAAATAACATTTTTTATGAGGTAATCTTCATCCGTGCTGACATTTATTGGTTTTGTTTTAAAGCAAAAAACATTCAGCTGTATAGAAATAAAATAAAAATGCAAAAAAATCGAACAGTTTGGTTTTTATCAGGAAAATAATGTAGGTACACATTTGTGTACCTTAAGTCTGAAGAGGTTTAAATATTGAAATAATGTTCCCAAAAAGAAACGGTACAATTCATATATATTTTTGATGTGATTGGCTCGCGCTTTCTGCGATGATTTATCAGCAGTCAGGTTCGGTGCCTGCGACAAATTAATGTATTATAACAGAATTGCTTTGAAAATTAAATGAATAGCAGTTATAAAAATAGTCATTATTTTCATATGAACATTGAATTCTTGTAAAAGAAAGTTAAAAGACAGTTATTTTTATTTTTATGTATTTTATTTAACACTAAAGCATAACAACTCTAAAAAATGAAGGATTATAGACGATAGGTTTCATTTTCATAAAACTCAAACAATTAAGCATCAAGAAGTTTTTATTATTGTAAGTTTTAATTAGTAGAAAAGTACATTTAAAAAATGACAAATACAAAAGATTTTAATAATTTTTATTGACTATTTAATATTTGAAATAGTTTAACGATCAATGAATATTCCGATTCTAATATTTAGAATTAAGTTATGAAAAATTAGTGAAAATTACGTCATGGCGCCACAATCATATAAGTTTGTCTCAATAGTTTTATTAATGTAAAAATACATTGAAAGTTAATTATATCATCATCGGTGTAAATTTTTTAACAGACTTTATAAACGTACTTTTATGCTTAAGCACAGTAATTCAAATAAAAATACGTTTTCTGATTAATTATAATGAAAAACTACTAAAACCATAAAGATATGGATAAAATAAACCAAATAAACAATGTTATCATGATAAGTATAATAACGAACACGATAAAATACTTAATATACATACACATATATATACAGGGGTTGGACAAAAATATGGAAACACCTTTTGAAATGCATGTTTGAAAAGAAATATTGATTATAATGAACTATGTTGATGGCACTGGAGTTTTCGCCTACTGACGCCACCTATACAACTTCGTAAAATCGCTGCACCGTTCAGTCGTTGTTGGAGCACTGTTATGTGAGATTATCATTGCATTATGTCAGAGTTAACAGACTTCGAACGTGGACAAATTGTTGGCGCGCGTATGGTGGGTGCTTCTGTAAGCAAGATAGCCGAGGTTTTTAGTGTTTCAAGAGGTACTGTGTCGAATATTTACTCCGCATATTTGAAATGCGGAAAAAACATCATCCGCTAAATCACAGCGCGGACGAAAGTGTGTGCTGAGATCGTGACAGACGATCATTAAGGAGGATTATCGCGAAAAACAAGCAGTCCACAGCTGCAAAAGTTACTGCTGAAATGAATGTCGTTTTAACAAATCCTGTGAGTACCAAAACAATTAGAAGTGAGCTTCATAAATAGGGAATTGCTGGCCGTGTTGCAATTGAAAAGCCATCCATCAGTAATGCTAATGCCTGTAACAGGAAAAAGTGGTGTTTAAGTCATAAAGCCTGGACTATAGAGCAATGGAAGAGCGTAATATGGTCTGATGAGTCTTCTTTCACATTGTTCCCCACTTCTGGCCGAGTTTACGTCTGGAAAACTCCATCTAAAGCCTATAATACAGACTGCTTGTTGCCAAGAGTGAAACATGGCGGGGGTTTGGTGATGGTTTGGGCAGCCATATCGTGGTTCTCTTCTGGCCCCATGATAACTCTGTAAGGACGTATTACTGCTCAGACTTATGTGAACATTTTGGCCGATCAAGTTCATCCAGTGGTACAAGCTTTGTTCCCCAATGATGATGGTATCTTCCAAGACGACAACGTCCCCGTTCACACAGCTTACATTGTCCAGGACTGGTTTTATGAGCACGAGGATGAATTTTCGCATCTCCCCAGGCCACCATAGTCATCAGACTTGAATATTATCGAACCTTTGTGGTCTACATAGGAGCGGAAAGTGCGTTCTCGCTATCCACCGCCAACATCGTTATTTGAACTTGCCACCGTTTTGCAGGAATAATGGTACAATATTCCCTTGGCAAACATACAAAAACTGTATTTATCCATTTCGAGAAGACTGCAAGCTGTTTTGAATAACAACGTGTACCGTACACAATACTAGGCAAGGAAGCGTGTTTTTTTAAGGTGTTTCTATATTTTTGTCCAACCCCTGTATGTATTACCTAAAATAGCTGTCAAATGAAAAAAGTCACGTATCTGTGTAATCTTCATTATTTCTCTGTTACCTGACATAAGGGGCCATCCATAAATGACGTCACACATTTTTCCAGTATTTTTGCCCCCCCCCCTCTCTTTGTCACAAAGTGTCACACTACATCATACCCTCTCCCCTCTCTTCTCACATGCCCTGCTATATTAAAAGTCAACATATACTTACAGTTCAGCGACAAGGCACTATGTTATAGATCATATTTCAAATTTTATTTTTAAACTTTAACTGTCTGTTTTAATGACATTTGTGAGCATAACAATGAAAATGATTCATGTACTTATTTTGTATAATATAAGATTAAGGTTTACAACAAAAAACATAGTTAATATGCAATAGTAATCAAATACTAATGTGAAAAAAATTGAAAACAGTGGTATTTTGGAAATTAAAAAGGAATTTAATTTATACATTTTTTAAATATTATCTTTACTGTATGAATTTCATAAGAAGAATTTCATAAGTTAATCTGCCAACATTTAATGTTTTTTATTTTAATCAAAATGTGTGATGTCACACTTCTTCTAACCCCCTCCCACCCGTTGTCACAAACTCTCACAATATCAGGAATCCCCCCCCCCGTCTATGCTTGACATCATTTATGAATGGCCCCTAATGAAAATAATTCAAATGTCACCGATTTGAAGAAATTTCATAAAAAACTTTTAAAAGGAAAATTAAAATATGTAAATGGAAAAAATGGAAAGATTTTTAAAAATAACGAGTGTGGACACTTGTACATTCGTGAAAAAAAAAAGTTAAACAGCCCTACTAACTCCTCAATAAATTATCGATAGTATCAAACGATTATAAATAAAGTCTATTTTTAAATGAGGTATAAAAAAGTGCTTGGGGTCTCATCTACACATTAAAACTATTCCTAAGTTTTTTTTTCAATAGCAGTGTCCAGTTCTGATAGTATAAATGAACTTTGTACCCTTCAATTAGCCTATAAACAAATTTTCGTTCAATTTGTACAATAGGTTTTTCAAAAAATTAATTATTTTAAAACAAGGAAATTTTAGAGACTGTATACAAATTGAAGTCTAAAAATGGATTGCTGACCAAGTGAGACAGACCCCCTTGTTGATCAAAGCATCTAAGTCGTCACTCAAACAGTCATTGAAGAGTACTAGATTATATTATACCATAAGAAGTTTGAAAGTATATCTAGTCACTTAAATAGTAGACGGCCTCTTAAATCATCATTTTGCTGTTTTTTAAGCATAATATAAAAACTACTTTGAAGAAAAAAAATGAAATTTTTGTTTTCCATAAAGTAGAACTTAACAAATCTAAATCTATCAAACAAATTAGATTGCAATTCGTAATTTTTTTAATATTAATTTTTTAATTCATAATTCACATCATAAAATTGTAAAACTTATAAATTCAACGGATTTATCCTTGGTTATTTTAGTATTATTGCTACATAAAAAAAATCACATTAGGAGTATAATTTTAGGAGATACCCTCCAAGCGTCTTGCAAATGGGTGAATTTGTAATGTTGTTTTCTCCGCATTTTGGCTTAATTGCTAATAAAATATGATTCTTTCAATGTTACATGAAAAATCTTATTTAGGAATATAAATGTAATCCTTGAGAGTCTTAATCATTCTTCAATGCTTTGAAAATTCATTACATTTATAGAATTATAATATCTTAAACATTGCTTATATTGCAGTGAAACCTGCAGCTTAGTGTACGGAATATTACGGGCCAAACACTTAGAGGGTTAATAAAAATATGAAAATGCAATTTAACATTAGAAGCACTAAATTTCGTATGTTTATAATTCAAAAACTCTTCATTCAAATTATTTGAAATTTGATATCTATGCATACTTTGAACCGGAGATTTGAAATTTCTTATTAAAATTGGGTATTGCCATAGAAAAAAGTGACGTCTGGGTTCGTTTTGATATGTAAATGGTCCCGAAAACAAATTTTATATACATCGTTTAAAAATAGACTTTAATTGCAATCTTTCGTTACCAGTAACTTCTTTTACGATAACACGTTGAGGAGTTAATAGGAGGCAGTTTATTTATAATAATAAAGTGAGAAGTTTGTGAGTATCAGCGCTGTACTGAAGAGACCGTTGCCCGTAGAGTTACAGAATTCGGAGAGAAGGTACCTCTATACATGAAGTTTTGCACCTCGAAGCTCAATTTTCGATTTTTTGATTAGATATTTTTTATTTATTTTTTTAGTCTATTTTGAGCGGTTTTTTTTTCTTTCGAGGCGATTTTTTCACATTAGTAACAGGAATACGATTTCATTCTTTTAACCCAAGAAAGTAAATTTAAATCTCTTTTGAATAAAACTTATTCGGAATTTGTACAGCGATTTTTGAATTTTTTGTGAAATTTCTAATGCGATTTTTAGTTTTTTTTTCCCATTTTGTGGCTATTTTTGACATTGATAAAAGAAAAATTGTTTCAAACTTTTAGCCTAATTTACCAAATTTTCTACGATTTTTGAATTTTATCGATATTTTATTGCGATTTGCAAAGTAGTTTTATTTCGAGTTTTTATGCTTTTAAAATCGATATATTTCATTTTTGTCAAGTTTTTTTATGCTTCATGGTTATCACGGATCCGGGCAAAGCTGGACGGGTCAGGTAGTGTACAAATAAATAGCTTTTTGTATAAAAGATAATAAATAAAATTGTCTCAGTAGAAATGGATGTTCAGATAACAAAAAATAAATAAAAAATATTAAAGCGTTTTAAATATATAGATCGCATGGTGCGCCCCGAACAGTTTATTTACAATTTCCTACACTTAGATTTTATATACATATATTTGCATTTGACATTTAGATATTACAACTACAATTGAGTAATATTTCACGAGGCAGCATGAATATTTATAACGCCGTAGCAGATGGAAATAATATTCACTTTATGTTCATATTTTAACTAATCCATTTGCTCAAACTTAGTATGCAGTTCAAGAAAGGCATATTGATACTAGATAAATCATTTAATATTAATGTGAATCTTTCACAGATATACCTATCCAAAAGTGAATGTGAATAAATATGCATGGGGTATAAATATTCAGGAATCTGCAATGTTTCAAAATTATGTATCGATTGAACCAAAAAATGCTTTACTAAAACTAATTTTACAAACGATCTTTGTCATTAATTTACAAATGATTCATAAAAGTAATGTTAAAGTTCCTAAATTAATTTTTGAAATAATTTATTCCTGTTTGTAGATTCAGACTGAAAAATTAATTCATAATGAATACAAATAATTTAACTCTTTGAAGAATGTTGATACATCAGTTATTACTCTTAATTTAGTTTTAATAGAAATTTATGCTAGAAAATTTTAATATAATTTTGTTTTTATAGGATCCGTGTAGTTTTATCATACGAAAAGCAATTTTCGTCTTATTTAATCGCAGAAAGACACTGCAAATCCTTAGATTCATCATTGAAAGTATTTTAATCTGAAGAAAAATTGGTGGGCAAACATTTCTATACAAAATTGGTGTTACAATACGACTTGAAAATTCTACGCTGATGCATAAGAGAATTGTTTTATAACTTTCCTGTAAAAAAAAAAAAAAAAAAAAAAAAAAAAAAAAAAAAAAAAAAATCAAGAAAGGAAAATCATGCGTCAAGTGTAGAATGCGAAGCGCTTTCCGCCGCTTCTGTAATACTTGAGCAAAAACATCGTTTAACTCTTTGAGGGGCAAGCAATTATGTTTCTTTAATGTTGTATTATCATCGGTAATTTAGAAAAATATTTTTCAAAGTTAAAGCTAAAAAGTTTTAGCTACAAATTTGTAAGTTCTTTTTCATTAAAGTAATAAAAGTAAAACTTAATTAAATTTTTCTGGTGCAAATCTTAATCAAAATCAACGTTTGGGAAGAACTGAGTTACCTACTTTATGTGTGCCGTGTGATGAAAGATCCTCACATTGAACACTTGTAAGATTGCAGATAAAATTGTTTGAGTTGCTCATTCATTTTATGCATTAATTATAATTTTAAGATTTATGTAATAAATACTACCAAGAGTTAAAACTCCAATATTTATTTAGAAATACCCCATGTATAAAGTTTAAGTTTTATATGTACAGAAACACACAAATTACACTGCGAGATGTTTTGGCATGCCAGTAAAGGGTTTATAAGGTATTGTAAAGTTTTAACTTAAAATATAAAAATAAAGGATTTACGCTATCTGCGAGATTTTCAATTAATGACTTTTCTTACACACACTTATATGGCTATTTTGAGAATGGATGAATGGAAAAGTGATATAATAAATCGTTGTTGGATGATTCTCTCCAAATCGGCCAAAATAATAGTCATGAGGGAGTGACTGTGAGGCAATGATGAATTTTAACATCATGCCCATTTACTTTTTTGCCCTTATCTAAATTAAAATTAGCCTTGGTGGGTTTTAACTCTATCTATATACTTATAAATATTAATAGTTGATATTTTTCTAATATTTACCTGTATTCAGTATAGTCTGATGAGAGAGTGATTAGGTTCTAAGCCTTCCTCGTCACTCCCTCATAAGCCTATACTGAATACAGGTAATTATTAAGAATTTTAAATTATTACTGAGTCATAAGTATTTCGATATAGTTAAAGCTCACTAAGCATAATCGCAATTCAGATAATAGTAAAAAAATAAATAGGCATTTTGTTAAAATTAATCACTTTCTCACAGTCACATCCTCATGACTCTTATCTTGGACTATTTGGAGAGAATCACCCTGTTGAAATTTCGATCGCCTGCCTCCTTAGATATTCAACCTATACGTGTGAGAATCGCTTTATAGTGTTAAGTATATTAGAGAAACATTCGAGAATTGTAGTTTATTCAAAAGGGATTCCACTTTAAATCTTTCTCCTAGTAGATTTTAACACCTTTCTGAAGTGCATTATTTCAGTGATTGAAGCATTTCAATATCAAGAGCAGATAATCGCTGTGAAATGAAGATTTTCGTAATAAGTAGCAAGTTTGCGTCAAAATTCTATTATTATGTTGCTTTTGATATATTGAAATCAAATAATATTGAAATATTTTTATGGATAAAAGTGAAAATTATAAACAGAAATAACAAAATTGTAACAATTTATATTGACAGCTTTTGTTATTTGCTAAACACAAATAAATGATAAAAGTTTGGCACTGCCATTTATTTATATTTAAGAGAGGTATAAATATTTTTAGTATGAATAATATGATGAACGTTCTATAATAACATGAAATATTTAAATTCATTTAGACATATTTCAATGTCTTATGTAATTAAAGTTTTTCTCTTTTCTTTTGAAAAAGGAATACTGTACTTTAAATCGAAGCTATGATTTTCTTGTAGCGTAATTATAGTTAAAATTCTCATTTTCGCAATTTTTTTAACGGACACCCACTAGTGACATCATTTCAATTCATAAAATAAAACATTTATCAAAATAAAAAAATAGTTGTATGTGGCAATCCCGAAACTTTCTTCTATCTCATAATTGCATCTTAATAATTCAAAAAACTAGTTGCATATGTTAATAATTAATATTATTAATTCAATATATACGAACTTTTATTTTCCTCTTAAATTTCTGTTTCAATCAACTAATCGGAATTTTAAAAAAAGTTAATGCAGTTCATAATATTTATTAAAATTACTCAAAAATTACTATTACAGCGACACCTTCCAGCGGATTTTTCTCAGAAATTCGGGGAAGACCTTCTAGCTAAGGCCAAATACTTACACAAAAAATTGGTTCGATTCTATGCATAACTTCATACACTTTCCGGTGATACAATATTCAGAATGAAACAAAAATCGACATCACAGCGCCCCTTTTTGGCCGAATATTTCAAAATTGAAGGAAAAACAGCCAAAAAATTTGGTTCAATTCTATGCATATCTTTATACATTTTTCCGATGATACAATGACAACACACCAGCAGACACACATTTTGTAAAAACAGGTTTTTTGGAATCTCTGAACCACAAAACTTGTAAATCCGACAAAAATCGAAAGTTGAAAATAATTTCGAGTAAAGAAGAAAGAAAAAATAAAAATGAATAAATAAATAAAAAAAAAAAAACATAATTTTTTTTAAAGAAAAGAAAATTTATAAAACTTTCTTCAAAAATTAAAAAAAATCAAAATTGAATGTATGCGTGTAATTCGTTTGTATTGTCTATTAGGGATGATTGCTGAATGAATGTAATTTTATGGTATACGTTTGAAGTTCAACTAACGTTTTGCACACAACGTGAAGTATACTTTTTGATTATGTACATGACTAAACCAAAAACTTCGTAAGCATGACGGAGAATGATACTTATTTGTTTGGAGGTGTTTTATTATTATTATTATTATTATTATTATTATTATTATTGTTGTTGTTATTATTATTATTAATACTTGAGTTAACAATTTTCCAGAGAAATAACATGTAGTGTACTCAAAGATGTTTTTGGCATGTGAGTAAAACCACATACAGGGCTAAGCAAAAAAACTGGGTAAATCTCCGCCAATTGTTAGTAATACTGGGAAATGTGATTTCAATTAGTTTAACATGTCTTTTACCCAATTAAATTTCACCTTAATATGTGGCATGTATAAAAATAGTTAGATATTATGTAGAATGTAGTATACATACATATGTTAGATATTGCACGAAAGTATCCAAGTACGTTTCCGTGTTTTGGTAAAAATTGTTAAAGTGAATTTTTAACTGTGTTATGCTTTTTCGAACAAAATTAAATTTTAACATACGGTCATGCAAATATATAAATCTATTCATCATATACAGAGCTGCACAGAAGAATTAGAGTAATTGTCGAAATCTGTTTTTCAAATATGTTGTGCGTTTACTAAAATGTTTTCTTAGGTATATTCTTTAACTTATTAAATGAAAAATGTTTGTTAAAGTATTTTAGAAATGTTAAAAAGTATCTCATAATCTATGCTTCGCACATTTCATTTTTTATTCTTGTTTTAACATAAATTAAAAAGTGTAGTAATTTCGAGTCTAACAATTACTATATTTCTTAAAGAAATTTGCTGGTAATAATTTTAGGTAAAGTTCTCCTTTCTTTTTTTCTTTTTCACCGACTGTACGGCTATACCACATAATATTTCCATTATAAATTATTTTAAGTTTCGATCGCTGTTTTTAGTAAGTAGGCATTATCTAGCTTATGTTTCTTGCAGAATGGCGCGTGTTTCTTTCTAAGCATTACTTTTAATTTTCAATTTAAAATAACTGAATAATAATTAACAAGGAAATATACATTGTTAAAAAAATTTAAAAATCGCAGATATATTTTTCCTGAATTTCACTGAAAAAACCCCTTTTTTTACAACAAAAGGGTATTTTTCGTTAAAAGTCGGAAATTTTCATCAGGTTTGATGAAAATTTGGGACGAAGTTGGAGGGAATCACGGGAGACAATCCGTTATCCATCACAAGTTTATTTTCAGTGTTTACAAAACTGACATGTTGTTGCCAAGAAATGGAAAAAATTAATGAAATGATACTGGCTCTTTTCTAAGATTTGTATCGTTCTACACAATAGCAACTGTGCCAGAAACGTTTTGAGGAAGAAATTAATCGATTTATATTTTAATCATTCATTGAGCAAAGAAAATTTCTCTTTTAAAATATTTAATCAAACCATATTATAATTATTCACTAAGCATAAGAAAAGCATAATGATAATTTAGCTTTATTAATTAAAACTTGCAAGAATTATAACAGGATCGATAAAATTAAAATATACTTTATAGAAATACAAACACACTGTAGATGTAGAATGAGGTATATGACATTAGAATCACTTGTATTCAAAGTGACGTGATAGCTGGAGCAACGGGTTTCCACACCAAGGATCGTTAGTTCGAATGACCTCGACGACGCTATTTTTTCCCTCGATTAATAAATATAGGTGCTTTTAAACTGTTCGATAGGTGGCTCCACCAGCCAATTGTTATACCAATTTTATAATGAAAAGTTACCGCTTCTTCTAATAGAGTTTTTCCTTCTTTTATTTCTCCAAAACTTATAATCTCATAACTGAACGGAAAAAGTCGGGCAACTTTGCTGCCAGCAGTTTTACCGTGAATACACGTGAATTTTAACAATGTAATCGCTTAGAAAAGTAGAAAATTTTCTGATACATATAACTAAATGAATATTTTCTTTTGTCTAAAGAAATTTGAGTTTGAAATGTTTACATTTAATTTTGAATTCAGACAAATTTAAGAATTTCTATGTATGTTTGTTCTCAATAAAAGGCGTGAATGACCGTCATGAATATGGTTTTTGATGTAATTTTTGTGTTTGGTTTATAATATGATGCGTATTTTTGTTTCTTATTTAATTTTTCGTTTTATCTGATGGAATCATTGATAAAAAATACTCTGTCCCAAATTAGTTGCGACATTTAGGATGAAAATTTTGTCCCAAATTAGTTGCGACATTTCAAGTAGGCGGAGTTACAAGTAACTTCTGATACAGTTTAGTAGATCAACACCAGTAAAATTATACTAGAATGAATATTACGGTGTATACTAGGTGTCGGAGGTAATAAGGTGTAAGAATTCACGATTGATTAGCTTGAAGACAGTTTTATGTTATTATTGTTAAAAAAATCTTTACAAAATGGGGAGTGGCTTAATAGCGTGGGAACCATGATTTTTTAAACTTATTAATTACTTATTTATGGAATTATGGAAGGAATGTTAAGTACGTAAATATTGTTTATTGATAGTAAAGCTCTTTGAAAAATGTTCAAACAAAATCATAAAGCCATAAATATCAATAATCAATACAAAAGTATTCAAATGTCGCAACTAATTTGGGACAGAGGGAGTAACAGATATGTATGAATATTTCATCGACTAATCATTGTTAATTAAACTGACAAATTTTCCATTTGACACTATACATAAAAATATTCAGCTAATTTTATTCTTCAATGTCAAATCGTTCCATTCAAAAATAGCTTACCTTTTTATACATAGAAAATCTTTTCAATTCTCCTGACATATTTATCTGTTGAAACATCAACGATATTTTACAAAATAAAATATTACCTTTAGAAAACCAGATATCAAAGAGTCCAGCTATTTTTATCAACGTTTTACTGTATTTTACAACATTTTTATTTCAGAAAACAGAATTGAAAAAAAAAATCCTTGAAGCAAAGATTGATAAAGAAATGTATTTTAGTTCCACTAAAATTAATATTTACTTAACTCTTTTTTAACTGAAGAAAAAATAAAAATGAATTAGAAGGTAATGGAAGGTTTTAGAAGGTAATTTTAAAAAATATTTAACGGTTTTGATATCAATTATGAACGTTTTGTAACTTTAGATGTGTAAATAATTATTTTATTTTAATTATTTTGTGCCTCCTTTTTTTGGGGGGGGGGAGGGGATATTTTAGATTTATAGACAAAATATATCTTTAAATAGTTAGATATGAAGTAGTCCAGTTATTTTAATTAGTATATTGCCGTATTTTGCAATATTTTTAGTCTTACAAAGGTGAACGAAAAACAAAATATTTTTGATGACATAAACATTTTCCGAGCTCTTTTTAATTTAATAAGGAGATTTAATGCATTTTTAAAATGTTTTTATTTAAAAAAAAATACGATAATAATAAAACACTGTTTGAATCACTATGAAATCAAATAATTCATCGGTCGCGTTTTGGGAAATAAATTTTAACAATCAGTGATTAGCAATATAAACTCAAGCTCATACTAGAACAATAACACGGGTGAATAGAAGGGGGAAAGAAAATAACTTACAAGAAAAACGTGAGATGGCGCCAGCAGGAAGGTTAACACCAATCATAGATTAGTACATAAAGATTAGAAAAGAAAAAATAAAAAGAATATTGCCCAGTTAAACTGATGGCATTGAGCTCACAGGCTACGCATACTAATTGTACATTACAGCCTTGTATTTTCAAGGGTTAATTCCGTTCGAAAAAAAAATAATAATAAGGGGAAACAGCTCTCCCCTTTTTTCCTTTTTTGTACTTAATCATTGAACCTCCTAAACTATCAACGCCATGCTTTATCATATAAAAAATTTATGTTCAAAATTCAGAGCAAATCGGATAATTCTTAATAAAAACCCGTTTTGCATTTATGTAATTTAAGAGGAGTTATCCCCCTCTTTTATACTTAACCTTTATATTTCCAAAACTTTTCCGAGATTTGAACGAAATCTGACAATTCTGCTTAAAAAACCCATTTATATAAATTAAGAGGAGGTGCATTAGAACCCCGTTCCCCCTGTTTATACTTATTGAATAAACATCTAATAACAGTCACGGAAACGCCTCATCAGAACGAAAACTGTTGAACGAAAACTGTTAATTCTGCATGAAAATCTCGTTTATATCAATTAAGGGGAGGGGCATGAGCCCCCCGTTTTTATCATGAGTTATCGCGTTACGCACGTGCGAACATACCTACAGAACGGACGGGCACATAAGCTCTCAGGCTATGATACCCTGTGAGCTAAAAACTGAGAATTAAATGGTCAGGTAAAGAAAGTAGAAATAAATAAATTAATAAAAACTATATATATATATATATATATATATATATATATATATATATATATATATATATATTGATGAATTAAATCCTATATGTGTTTGAAAAAAAATCTGAAATATTTAATACTTGATAAGCATAGTTATACTGCCAAAAAATAATTGGCAAATTAATTAAAAATTATATATATCTGAAACTAAGCCACGAAAATTGTAGAACCTTTAAGTACACTTAATATACTAAGACACCTTAATATGCTAGACTCATTAATATAATGACTAGTTACAAGATTTGGGACAAGCAGGTTTTAGTTTCTTTCTGAAGTTTCAAATATATTTTTTACTTTAATTGTTTGATGCAAATTCAATACGTTTTCATACATATCTAATCTCGGAACAATGATACTTTTTGAAAACGAGTTTTTTCATAGAATAACACTATTAGATAAGTTTTGTTCTCTTAAAACCCTCTTACTGACAAGCCCGTGTTAACACGTTCACTCAGCTCCAGGTTTCACTGCAATACAAGCAATATTTAAAATAATATAATTGTACTCATTTAATAGATTTTCAATATATTGAATTGTAATTAAAGCATTCAAGGATAACATTCATATTCGTTTTTAAGTTTTTTACATAAATTTCAAAGAATCGTCTATTTTTTAGAACATAAAATAAAATTTAAAAGGAAACAACATTACAATTTTGCAAGACTGTCAGAGAGTTAAATTTGAAATTAATTTTTAAATTCCTTAGACAATTTTTTTCTACCTTATTAAAAATCTTACAAAAAACATTTAAACTTTCTGTACGTATGATTAGTTACTATGAAATATTTTCACATGAAATATTTTCAGTTTTCCTGGCACGTTCATCTATCGAAAAATCAACCAGTTTTTCATGAAATAAAATATCACTTTTTAAAAAAGCTTTTACTTTAAAAAATATCAAAGTGCTCAGCTATTTTTATCAATATTTCACAATATTTCTACTCCATGAAAGGCGAAACGGAGAAAAAAAATGTACGTCGGCTCTACGCGAGAGTTTTTATCGCAAAATCCCATTTTTTTATTCCACTTATTTTATAGAATTACATTATTATGCACTTGAATCATCTTCAATAAGTTTACTTAAAAAAATAATTTTTAATTTTTTTTTTCTAAAATGAATTCTTATATGTAAAAATATTTAAACCCACTACACTAAGGAAAGCTTTTCAATTCCTCTGAGACCCCTCGCTTTTGAAATATCAACCAGGTTTTTTTTTAAATAAAATATCTCTTTTAAAAAAGCTTTTACTTGAAGAATAAATTTTTCAGTGATTTCAGTTATTTCTGTCAGTATTTTATAATATTTCTATTTTTGCTGTACGCAAGGGTTTTTATTGCAATATTTCAGTTTTTATCACACGTACATGAACATTTACGTAACTTATTTCTAACTGATTAAAAAAGTGGGACGAATTTTCAGACTGTTTTATTTTTGAAAAAAATTAACTGTGATGGAGTGAATTGCGATATTTTTTAAACTTTAGAAATGTACTTCACTCTTAAAAAATATTTGAAATTCACAGATATATTTTTCTTGGATTTCACATATAAATTCCCTTTTCACGACAAAATGACATTTTCCATTAAAAGTCGAAAATCTACGTCAAATTTCTTGAAAATAATGAAACGAACATGGGTAGGAAACAAAGGAGATATTCCATTAGCTATAGCAAATTATTCTATAGTAGTATACTTTCTTGTATACTAGGTTCATTAATATGGTAAACAGTTAAAACAATTTAGGAGATTAGTATGGTTTCAATTCATTACTCTCTGGTATAGTATATATTTTTGTGAAATATATAAAAATAAACAGTTAAAAACATTATGTTTGGAAACTTATGGGTAACAATGAAATTATTTTTATTATCTAACGCTAAGATAATGCATGTATAATCTGGAAGAGAAAACAAGAATTCGAGACGACAGTTTCACCTTATTCAAAAGTTTAAAAATCGAACCTTCTATATCTATCTGTTCTATCAGTGAATCTTCATCGATAAAACATCACAATCTTCAAAATAATTTATCGCGAATTTCTGGCACTGTAAAAGCTTCGTTTACAATAAAATCAAATGGATGTATTTAGAGGATGGGTGTTTTTTTTTTTTTGTAATTTTCTAAAATTTATTTTGCTAGATAAGGCAAGTTTTGAAACTCACGTCCTCAAATGTTTACAAGAGATTTTATAGAACTGCATTTTTATGTATTTTAATCATCTTAAATAAGTTTACTTAAAAAAAAAAAAAAAATTATTACTTTTCTTCTAAAATGGATCCTTCTATGGAAAAATATTTTAAACAACTACACCCAAGAAAGCTTTTGAATTCCCCTGCGACCTATAACTTTGGAAATATGAATAACTAGTTTTTATGAAATAAAAAGTATCACGTTTAATAAAGCTTTTACTTAAAGAATAAATTTTTCAATGCTTTCAGTTATTTCTGCCAATGTTTTATAACATTTCTATTTCATAAAAGGAGAAACAGAAAAATACATTTTTGCTTTACTCAAGAGTTTTTATTGCAATATTTCAGTTTTTACTACACGTACTTGAACATTTACGTAACTTATTTCTAACTGAAAAAAAAAAAGTGGGATGAATTATCAAAGCTTTTTATCTTTGAAAAAAATTAACTGTGACGCAGTGAATTACGATAGTTTTTAAACTTTAGAAATGTACTTCACTGTTAAAAAATATCTGAAATTCACAGACATATTTTTCTTGAATTTCAGAGATAAAGTCCCTTTCCACGTCAAAATGGCTTTTTCCGTTAAAAGTCGGAAATTTACGTCAAATTTCCTGAAAATAATGAAACGGACGAAGATGGAAGGAAACAACGGAGATACTTATTTATCGCAAATTCATTTTGAATATTTTTATGTACAGGGTGGTCATAAAAAAACTTTGCCGATATACGGAGCTCTAGCGGCCAGTCGGCTCAACCGATCGAAATGAAATTTCACATATAGCTATTCAGAGGTATGAGAGCTATATGTGAAATTTCATGTTATGCACGCACAAAAAACCGTTCTGCGAATCCTCCCCCCCCCCCCATAAAAAAATCGATTGGGGTGCAAGGAGGAAATTTGCATATGACACAGAGTCAGTACACTAATCTCTGATTACAATACAGATCGGAGAAACTAAAATTTTTATTTTGATTACACATTTTCCACATGGGTGTCATCACAGGCAGTTAATGGCGATGGCACCCATGTGGAAAATGTGTAATCAAAATAAAAGTTTTAATTTCTCCGATCTGTGTTGTAATCAGAGATTAGTGTACTGACTGTGTGTTACATGCAAATTTCCTCCTTGCGCCCCAATCGAGTTTTTTCTATGGGGGGGGGGAGGAATCGCAGTGCGTGCATAACATGTCCGTTTCTTGCGATACACGTACGGTTTCAACGCCCTTTAGGGTTTTCGTATGTGCTGAGCATTTTGCGATGAAAAAAATGGGTGTTGCCAATGGAAATTTTCGAGTTTCTGTAACTATAACCGTAACCGTGAGCGCCATTGTGTTGTCGTTCACAGAATCTCGAGCTCATACCTCTGAATAGCTAGCTATATCTGAAATTTCACCTCGATCGGTTGAGCGGACTGGCCGCTAGAGCTCCATATATCGGCAAAGTTTTTTTATGACCACCCTGTATTTAATTTGACATGGTGTTGCACAGATATGAAAAAACTCAATGAAAGATTCCTGGCTCTTTTGTAAAATTTGTATCGTACAGCTGTATTTCAACTGTACTGATAGCAACATTTTTTCGAGCAACAAATTAACCAGACAATATTCTAATCATTCATTGAGAAAAGAAAATTTCCCTAATAAATTATTGTGCAATTTTTTTCTGATGTCAATTTGGAGAAAAACTTCCTTTCCAATAGCAATTACATATATATTTTAAACTGTTTTCTATTATTTTAAAAAGTAAATAATAATAAATAAACAAAAGTTTCTTTAATTGATCCAGAACAAACCAATTTTCCTCATTTTAAATAGAAAATAAAAGTAAATAAACAGTTTATTAAAGAATAAATAACAATTGCCGGGTTATCATGTGAGGCATACATTTGCTTTTTTGTTGTAAATGGGCCAATGTGGTACGTATATGACATCTGCGCCTAATTCTTTAGCAGAATCTTCTAATTTGAAAAAAAAATCGAGCAATTAAAATAAATTATGAATAAAAGCAACATGATTTAATGCTCAGTACACATTTAAAGGAGACCAAACTGTTCGCCAAGGGCAGCTAGTTATTTTTAAAAACCCTTAGAGATTTTTTCCTTCCTTTTTAAAATCTTACGAAAAAATATTTAAACTTTCTGTACGTATGAAATATTTTCAGTTTTTCTGACACGTTTTTCTATCAAAAAATCGATCAGTTTTTCATGAAACAAAATATCACTTTTAACAGAGCTTTTACTTAAAAAAATATCAAAGTGCTCGGCTATTTTATAAATATTTCGCAACATTTCTACTCCATGAAAGAAGAAACGAAAAAAAATGTACGTCGGCTTTACGCGAGAGTTTTTATCGCAAAATCCCATTTTTTATTCCACTGACATTTACGTAGCTTAACTTTGAATGATAAGAAAGTGGAATTAAATTTTTGAAAGTATTAATTATCAAAAGATTTAGATTTTGCTCAGTGAGATATGGTAGTTTTGAAGCTTTTAAAATGTACTTTTAATTAAAAAATAAAATGTACAAAATAAAAGCTTTTATGTGCTAGTTTCATACATTTTGATATTTTAAGGTGGACCATAAACTTCCACACATTGAAAAGACTTTTATGGAACCATTTTATTTATAGAATATACTAGGTTCGTTAATATCATGAATAGTTAAACAGTTTAGGACATTACTATGGTTTCAGTTTATTTCTCCTTGTTATGGTAAATATTTTAGTGAAACATAGGTTAACATCCCCAGTAACTGGCATGCACCAATGTTTGGCACATCCTACAAGCATGTCGTAAAATAAGATTTATATTTAGTTCCAATACACCACGTTGGCACCGAAATTTTAGTAGAAAAAATTACGGTTTATTGAATGAGTGAAATATAACTTTTGCTTATTTATAGATAAAGTCGTTTTCAAATTCCGGTGTCGGTCTTTGATTTCAACATTTAAGCAATGAATTTGTCACAAGTTACACATGAACACAAGTTAACTAGTACAAGAAGTTATACAACTTTTCTAAATTTTAATTGGAAAAGAAATGCTTCTTTTATTTTATTCGCAATGATACGCATGAAACAAAAATGTGATAAATAGGAGATTTATCTTTATACACACTTGGTCAAGCATAAAGTTTCGTCGTATTATGTTAATTCATGCCTAGTTTTTTCGTCTTTTTAAATTCATGTTTCTTCATTGGTACCACTTTTTTGATATGGTAAAATTCCCACAATCTTCACATTTCAAGTTAACCCTTCATCTTCCGAATTATGTATTCATGAAAATTTTACATTCTAAAGAATTTTACGTAAATTGTTTAAACTAAATTAAAAGATTTACATAATCATTTAATTAATTATTTAAGGATTTTAGAAGGATTGAAGGATTTACAAGGATAAATTAAATTTGTTGCAATATTTTGTTTTAGGGATTTTGTGCACTCAAATCTTTTATTTTAAATTGTTTTCTTAATATTTCGTAGAATTTTAAAATGTACAAATATTATGTGCTTACAATATAAATATAGAAATATCTCCGAATTGAAAAATCCTCATCCCCCTCTCTCAACGCCAAGAAAGCTGAAAAGACATAAAGGCAAAAGGAATCTTTCTTTTAAAAATATTTTTGTTTCGTGTAACCAATAATGCTTTTGGAACAAAATAGAGTAATGCATCTGTAACTCATTTTAAAAAGTATTACAACTAATCGACGCATTAAAAGAATTTTATAATAAGTAATTTTAATGGTACTTATGAGTACCATCGGCAGATAAAGGGTTAAGGCAAAAACAATAGGTATTTTACTATGTCAAAAAAGCGGCGCCAATAAATTGATTTAAAATTCTAAAAAAGCAGGCTTGAAATAACATTATATGACAGAACTTTACGGTTGACCTAATATGTATATATATATTCAAGGTGATTTTGAATTCATTGTACAAAATTTAAGGGTTGATACAGGGCTCTGTACAGGAATGCACAGGCGCAATTGACGCTTTGAGGTACAAGCAATTTGGCCTTTTGCTTTATTTCAAAATCCCCCCACCAGAAAATTCTTATACTATTTTATTATTTATTGTTGATAGACGTTTCGTGATTATACAAGCACAAAAATCTCCCTGTGAAATCCATTTTTTAATTTAAAAGACACGAAAATCAATCAAATCTGTCAAATACAGGGTTACATGAAAAGAAATAGACATGGAGTTTTTTTAATTAAAAAAATTCGATTTAATACGGGAAATTTTCAAAGAAGATTTTTCTCTTTCGTCTAATCATGAAATGTCTGTCTATAATAAAGGAAAGAATAGTTTAGGAATTTTCTGATGTGGATGAAAAAGGGGCCAAGTTGGCCCCCTGGTTGTATCTCAATGCGCCACTTCACTGTTAAAACCACAGATGTTATATGGCACTCCTATTGGTGAAGCGCTTGTCTATTGAGCGGCTACCCCCATCCTAGGGGAACCAGAATTGTACACGTAGGGCACCCCACGGGGTGCCATAGATTGCCCTAGGGGTGCAATTGGGGTGCCATGGGGTGTCCCAGGAGGGAAATTCTGGCTTCCCTAGGGGAGGTCGCTCAAGAGACAAGCATCTCACCCATTGGAGTGCCATATGCAACGTGTGGTTTTAACAGTGTTGTTCCCATACATTGATATACAAAAAATGATTGGTACAGTGATCTGTACCAACCTTTCAATTTTGTATCAAGCATTTAGAATCCCCCTGTATAAACATATAGTAATTTACAAATTCCTAAGAATGAAAAAAACGTTATTGGTTATTATAAAAAAAAATTTTTTTTTCATTAAAAGAAAAGAAGAAAAAAATTACTGTCACCGCATAGGATGTAAACCATTACATTTTAACAACCATATTTCTAAAGTAAGTAATTCTAAAGTAAAGTAAAGTAGTTATTTCGAAAGTAAGAGCGAGTTTCGTCATTGATATTTCATCATCGGCTGCATAAATAAAATATTACGACACGAACACCTGGCAACAAAACCATAAAACATGAAATAATTCTGCTTGTACAAGAAGAATACTGTAATATTGCATGCATCTTGTGCAGAAAGGCTTAATACTTCATTTAAAATATGTATCAACTCTGGAACAAATGTTTAGTAAAATCATAGATTAATGCTAACATGTATGACTGAAAAGTTTTTAGTGTTTGAGTTTGTTAGAAATATTTCTTTGGAAAACGGCTTTAAGAAGTGTTTACGTAACAAGAAGTCTACATATAGTTATTTAAAGAGAAAGCAGTTGAAGAAAAATGACAAAACTATCCCTTTTTACCAAACTTTCCTAAAATATGTTTAGAAATCCTGCTAAAATTACGTATAGATTTAAAGATTATACATATGGAAAATGTGTTTTAATGTATTCTACATCACGTTTAGGAAAAAGTTCAAATGCTACTTCAAAATTCATCCTAGCCATTATTTGCTGAAAAAGACTTAACTAAACAAAACCTAATCACAACATAAAAAAAATTAATCAAATGTTGAAATAATCTTAAGAAAAATGAATATTAATTTTCACATTTACTAAGATAAATTAATTCATAATTTAAAAGATATATATTAAATATAATTTTGAAACTCATAGTCAACTCTTATAATTTGTAAATTTTGAACACAATTAAATTATCACTTTTACTTTCAGTTCACTATTTGTGCTCATAAAAAATATTTAAAATTATTTTGAAATTTAATTTTTTAATTTATTAAAATGTATAAAAAATAGTTCTAAAAAATTTAATATATTTTTAGTTTTGCATTTTGTAAAGAAAAAAATATTCCATTAACATACAACTTATCGAATGCGTCTTCTTCTTAAATCATTCTTTATTAATCTTTTTTGTCCCCGTAGCATTTTTTTAATAAAACCTCAACATTAACTACGGCAGGTATGAAAAGCATCTAGACAGCTATTTTTCCTTTCATGTGAAATTAGAGGATTAAATTCAAAAGAGCGGTTGTTTCAAACACGATTTAACCCTTAGACTACCAAAAAAAAGTATATGCAAGAACTACCATTCGGGTCCATTGGACCCATATGTAAAATATATAGGATTTCAAAATATACAAAACACCCATTTATCTACAATGAATATATTTGTTACTAATGCACCTTATACAATATATAAAAGTGATATATATAGTAATAGAGTAAGAAAGTAACACATACAGTAAGAAAGTAATATATATAGTATATTATAATGACTACAAAACGTTTTTCATCATAATAAAATTATTCTATACATGAAATAAAAATAACGACGGAATGTTCTCCGCAAACATTTTTCGTACACTTCTTGCATAATGTTCGTGTTTTTCGATCTTTTTTAGAGGGACAAATATGACATCTTGATTTTTTTCGTGGCGGTTCAAAACGATTTGCGTAAAGTTGTTCTGAAGTAGATGTTGAGACGGCAATACCTCCTTCACCTACTAATTCTTCTGCAAGTTGAATAATGAAATTCCCCCTTTTTTTCATTTTCGGATCACATTCAGCATTCAGTGACAACCATATTATGTATGCATTCATCGCACTTATATCGATCATATTATAAAATACAATCAAAGGCCACCAACGTGTCATGCGTTTCACACTATATGTTCTTACCATTTTGTCCATCGTATCTACTCCGCCTTTGGCTTTATTATAATCTAGGATTATTTGTGGCTTTTTTCTAAGCTGTTGTCAATATCATAAGTGTTATGCATTGTGCTTAGCAAAGTAACAATTCTACCTTTTCTGGGACAGTAAGAGATGATGGTCGCCTTCTCTTGAAACCCAAATAAAGTAGAATATACAGAACGATGTTTTGGATTTGTGAACACAGCGGGTAATTCAGGTTTATTTTTTCGAATTGTTCCAATAAGAGATAATTTTTTTGAAGTAAGATGTGTTGCTAATGCATATGACGTAAAAAAGTTATCACATGTAATATTACGACCAGAATTTTCAATTTCCTTCGTCAATCTTTTAACTACATTTTCTCCCTGATGAGATTCTCTTACTTCATTTTTGCCTGTATATAGTTCCAGTTTCCAAGCATACGATGTTACGCTGTCACAAATAACCCAGAACTTCAATCCATACTTTCCAGGTTTAGATGGCATATACTGACGGAAAGGGCATTTTCCACGAAAAGAAACTAATTGTTCATCGACAGTCATAGACCAAATAGGAATATAAGGGTCTTGTAAATAGCTATTCCACAATTCAAAGCATTCTCTTATTGGCTCTAACTTATCAGTTGATCTTCTTTTACGCCTCTCAGCAGCATCATTAAATCTTATGACACGTAATATACTTGTGAATCTATTGCGACTCATAATGTCCCGAAATATTTGTCTTCCATTTTTTATGCTCCAAAGTTCGCTTACTGTTTCATTTTTCGATTTATATACTCCAATAAGTAATAAAAGTCCGATGAATTTTTTAAGTTCTATAATATCTATAGGTTTCCACTCTTTATCGAATACTCTATTGCCTTCCGCGTTTGTCCATTTTACTATAATTTCCAAAAGTCTTTTTCGGAAATAGATAAGAAATGAGGATGATATGGAATCCACTTCACGATTTGCAAATCTTGAAGGTCCAGATTTTTCACGTAAAATATTGATTTCAGTACGTCTTCCTTGTGGTCTGGCAACTTCTTCAGATCTGTGAATTATTTTTGGAAACAAAAGTAGAATTTGAAATACTTGTGGTTGCTACATTTACTTCATTGGAATCATTATCAGATTCTGAGTAGGAATCAGAAATTTCATTATGTATTTCAACATAATCTACTTCACCCTCATCAGACGACAGATTTTCATCATCGGTGTCGAATTCTATATCGTCCGGATTTTCCATAATTTTTTGAATTTCCTCTTGAGTCAATACTTTTTTTCTGTTCATCTTCAATTCAGTTTTTAACAAAAAATAAGTTAGGAAATATGAAAATGATGAATATTTGTAAAATAACAAAGCACATACAAACTACACTTATTACTTGTCTTCAAATATCAAGTCCTATTTTCAATGAAAAGACTCAAAAACATCAATAGACACCATTCGCTCACTAACTGTGTCTGTTGATAAATGACTCTCTGAACCAGAAGTAACCTTTTATATATAGAGCACGAAGTTTACTAGATCAGTCTAGAATGTTCTCAAAACTTCATTATAAAGTCGCCAAATTTGACGAGATTGGCGCAAAAAATCCATCGCCAAATGGGCGATAAACAGCCAATTATGGTAACCCTGTTCCTCCTCATGATTTATGGCAACCCTAGAAAAAGAAAGCAACAGTATATTACGTTTGTTTTAATGTTGGGTCCAATGGACCCGTGTGGTAAACAATGAAACAAATTAAAAATAGGTAAAAAATTTCGAACAAAATTTTAATCGCAATTGCATATACATAGAGGAGACAATTGCAGGAAAAGTCATGTAATCGCAAAACTTTGAATGCTATTTTTCATGAGAAAAATTTACATTAAATATTGCTGTCGGGTCCAATGGACCCGTCTGGTAGACGGAAGGTTAAAAAAACATTATAAAAATATGAAAAAATAAAGAAAATTTCGAAAAAAGTCCTTACTAAATAACAAAACAACAGGAAATATTTCGTTATTTGTATTTTATTTCTTACACTATGTTGTCAAAAAATAATATTTATAAATATTTTTAAGAAGGCTGCAAAACAGTTGCATAGTTTACGACTTTGCTTGAAACCTCGATATGAGCATTGCTTATTTTTTTAATTTTTAATTTCGAGATTTGCTTATTGCGCCAATTCGCGTAATACTTAATTAGCAATGTTCCTTATCGTGCTAAATGGCGCACATCAGCAAAGGCGTTTTATTAAAAAAGAATATTTTCTGTTTTTTATTGTTCCCTTTCATTAATACCCACAGTTTTCAATTGACAGCTCGGATATTTTAATGTACACAGTTGAATGTACTCTCTTACAATCTCAGGCACAAAATTACTCAAGTTGAGCCAAAATTCAAGCATTTCACGATTTTAAAGTCAGACTCTCGTAAAGAGTTGAAACAACTCGAGTTAACGAGTTGTTTTTAAGCAATTTGAATCAAGACAAGTATTTTAAATAAGCCATTTAAATCAAGATGATTGAAACGTTTAAAAAACAGTTCAATCACTATCCAATAAATAACGGCTCATTCCAGAGAAGCCAAATCCACTCTTTCGTTTTAAACCTTTCGCGACGGGAGAATTCTACGAAATTTTTAATGTTTTGTCACCGGTATTTCAAAACCAAAGTTTGTGCCTTATGGAATAGAGAAAATACTTGAATTAAATAGGCCAAATTTTTCAGGGGGATAAACAAGGTTTCACAAACACATTTGTTTTACAACAAACATATTTGGTGGGGATAAACAAGGACTCTTAAGCCTTTTTTGTGGCACGTATACGTGTCGCTCATCTCCAAAGGGTTAAGAGTGTAGAGTCTTAATAAATACAAGAGTAACTACATATGCACTAAGTAAATGTCGAAAATGGAAGATTTTATTTAAACTATGGGGATCCGATATTCATATCTTTGCCATATTCGTCTGAACAAGTTCAATTAGACGAGCACCATAATTTAAAAAAAAACATTAGCATCACCGCGAAGGCAGTCCGGATTTTGTTCAATAATTTTTTTAATCCTTTATCTACTAAATCATGAATTCATGAAAATTTTACATTCCAAAGCATTTTACGTAAATTGTTTAAACTAAATTAAAAGACTTACATAAGCATTTAATAAATTTTTGAAAGATTTTAAAAAGATTGATGGATTTAGAAGTATTACTTAAATTTGAATTTACAAGGATTTTGTGCAATATTTATAACCCCACTGAAATCTTTTATTTTAAATTGTTTTATTGGTATTTTGTAGAATTATAAAATGCAGAAATATGATGTTCTTACAGTATAAATATAGAAATATTTCTGAATTGAAAAATCCCCCTCCCCCTCCCCCAAAACTTAGAAAGCGGAAAAGATACAAAGGCATAAGAAATCATCCTTTTAAAAACATTTTGTTTTGTGCAAAGAATAATGCTTTTGGAACAAGATAATGGAATGTATCTGTAACTTATTCTAAACAGCATTACAACTAAGTGAAGAATTAAAATAATTTTGAAATAAGTTTAATTAGTAATGGTACTTATAAGTACCGTCGGTAGATAAAGAGTAAACAAAATCAATTTTATTCTTAGAATTTCACCACTCTCTTACCTATAAATGAACTCAATATATGAACATTGCTCAAGTTTGATATACATTTGACTATCATATGGTAAAATGTTTGACGTTTTCTTGGAAAGTACAACATGTTGACAATTTTACCATTAAACTTTCTCTAATTTGCTGCATAACACATAGAAAAATACAACCAAATTCGTTAATAACTTTTTCAAATATTGCATACGTACTTACACAACAGCCGTTAGCGAAAGCCCGGAAATGTCACCAGAGGAAAGACATAAAGACAGAGTAAGAAGACTAGATAAAAATGTGTTTAAAGTGCTTTAAAGTCCCACAATAGTCAGTTAAAAAACATCCGGATGATAAAGTAAAGTCTATGGGAGCGTTCTTTTCAAATATCTCGCTCAAATTTTAATTCAGCGACCATAAGATTATAGGCGAGGGATTTTTTTTTTCATAGAATAGATGAGGACGATCGACAACTGACTTGTTTTTACTTTTTCGATTTTGCTTATTGATTTTTAATATTATAATAGTTTAAATTTCACATCCGGTTTAAACCGGTTTTTAAAGTTAAAGTATTTTTTTAATTGAAACCAAAACTGAAAAAGTAAAAACTAGGCCGGTTGTGGATCGTCTTCATCTATGCTATGTAAAAAAAATATGTAAAAATATTAAAATTTGAGCGAGATATTTGAAAAGAACGCTCCCATAGACTTTACATTATCCTCCGGATGTTTTTCTATAACTAGTGTTGCGCCTTAATAAGAAAAGAAATAAGTGGAAGACGAAGTTTATACGATTTTCTACACAAAGGTATTGAATGTTTCTCGGTTATATTAATCCATACATCTTAAATCAGCGAACCTTGGACTTTATTCAACTATTACGCCGTGCCCGATCCAACTACTGCAGAAGATCCAGGTAAAATATGGAAGTACTTTCATTACGTTATGGGATGAAGACTCACCTGCTAGAATCACATAAATGTTTGCACAATTTATGTGTCTGATGTTCTTCCTCTGTTCTTTTTTGTTTACTCCTGGTACATCCAATGTTCTCTTTCTGCCCTTCATATTTTTGCGAAATTTTGATTATACTTTATATTTTACATTTCAAAGTTATTTTAAAACGTAAAAAATAATTGATGTTTTCCTTCTAATAAAAAAATAAAAAATAAAAATAAAAATAAAACTTTTTTTCGGTTAATTACAAAATTTGAAGATATACATACGATTGCAGATTTTAAAAAATCTAGATTTTTATATTTACAATATAGATACACCTCTTATATTGAGTTAACATCAATGCAACACTTCCTTCGACTTCTTTCACAATTATTCATTTTTATCATAATAGAATGTTTTAATATCTGGCAATAAAGAGAAAATGAACAATATATGCATTGCATACCCATTTTTTTTTTTTTTTTTGGTTTATCTAGAATTAAAAGTTAAAATCGCGATAATGAACACTTTAATCCCTTAACTGATCAATATTTTTAAAAACAACTTTCAAATATATCTATTTTTCATGTCTTTTACAGAATTTTTAATCTATTATCACCAGTCTTTCAAAACAGAAATTTTTGCAAAATTGGATGAGAAAAAATGTTCCAATTAAATAATGCAAAATTTACAATAAAATTTTACTGATGAGAATAATAAATTATGATTGGAGTATGATTGCTCATACGTGATACGGGCAAATCATGATTAGCAAAAGCACGTTGCAAGTAACACGTACGGACAAAAGAGGGCAGTAGTTAAAAACATTTTGAAAAATCATATACTACTTTATATTATGAAAGTTCCTACTTCATACTTCTATTACATGTTTTATCTAATAAGGTACCTAAAACAAATAAAACTGAGTTAAGATTTCAAATCCAATAAAATGTGTCAAATGTATCAAAATTATCACTTTACGAGGAAAATAAAGAGCCCGTATGAGGTATATATACTGCCATTTTTGACTATTCAACACAAAATATGGGATTAATAATTCCTTAAGAACCCGATTCATTTTATGATAGTATAGTAAATACCAAATATATCATATTTCAGAAGAAAAATACTTTATGTCATTATTTTTAATTGCATCTGAATTTTTTAATACAGGTGATGTGGAGATATGAAAAAAACAGTTAATAAGGTCAAGATGGAATAATGTTCAAACTAAAAAAAAGTATGGCATGTGTAAAGTTTATAAAATTTTCGAATAATTATTACATTATAATAAAGCGCAGAATCATAGAAAAAATATACGGTATGCATTACTTGCTATAAAGACCGTACAAAACCAACCAAAGTAACAATAATCCGAGGAAGAAAAAAAATAGATGTCTAGAAAATTGCATTCTAGATTTAAAATCGGAGCGTATGCAGATACGTCCTGGTGTTTAAGGTATTAAGGGATCTTATCTGGTGGATGTAAAAAAACTAGAATTCCCTGTTGGAAAAAATAACCTTCTTTTTCGTTCAAATTTGGAAATTTCAAGAACATCTTTTTAGTACGTAGATAGGAAAATTCAATATCCTTCTCTATGAATCAATATTTTAAAGATAATTTAGAGTATTTTAAAAGTGGTGTTACATCTACAAAAAATTCAGAAAAAGTACTCGTTACTCGTTTGTAACTATGGACTGGAAAAATACACACAGATTTGGATCTTACAAAGGGATAAAAAATTGTCCTATATAAGTGCGGAAAGAAAGTAGAGTTGAAATTTCCAAATTTAAATGAACAAAAAGGATAAGTGATTTTTCCCCTATAAAATAACATGGAATTCCTTTAATCCTTTCGGATTAAAGGAATATTTCAAGAAGAAAATATATTTTCTTTAGACTTAAAGGGAAAATTTCCTATATTTTTTAATTAGATTTCTTTTTTTTAGCAGCAAGATGCAAAACAAATGGATTGCAGACTGGGGATTGTTGGCCAACTTTTTCTTTAATATTTTTTACCTTTTCAGTTTTATTGAATTTTTACTTATTTTTTAGTTTGAGCCTTCAGAGTATCTTAAAGAATAATTTCGTATGAAATTTTGAAATGTATAAATTAATAATTTCTGTATGAAGCTCAGTAGAAAATCAAGTCACTGGGGCAACATTTCCTGTCGAAAAATGTTGGTTGGCTTTCTAAATCTATTTAAATTTAATATTAATACCAGAAATCGAAAAAAACATTTAAAATATCGAAAACGTAATTTTTATTTGGTATATAAAAGATACAAATGATAAGATAACATATTTTTTTTTCAACTTTATTGCAAGTCTTCATATAATTTGGCATTGTAACCGTTATTGCTTCTGCAAATAACAGATCATTAGATATAAAGTACCGGGTGATTCAAAAGTCAGGACGAACTTTAAAAATGAATAATTTGAAAACGTAACAAGATACAAAGATACGGTTTGCACAAAACGGATGGAAAAGAAACCGGGTTTTGTGTGGGAGCGAAAAAAAATTAGTTTTGTTGGCGACCAACGGCATCACTAGCAGCACTAAAAGATGCCATCCGCCAAAATGTGTCTGCCATAACGGAAGAAATGCTACTGAATTCTGTGAATGGTGTGATACCTAGTCTCACAGCTGCACTTATGAATGATGGACAGTACATTGAACATTTACTGTAGTACTAACAAACTGTAATTAAGCTGACTTGTAAGTTGTCAACATTTTTTCATTTGTAAATCATCTTTGTGTGCAATGAAACACTATAGCGCCATTTGTTGGTCGCCAACAAAACAAATTTTTTGTTTCTTTGTTACACCAAACACCCGGTTTCTTCTCCATCCGTTTATTGCAAACTGAATCTTTGTATCTTGATTCGGTTTCGAATTATCCACTTTTAAAGTTCGTCCTTAATTTTGGATCACCCGGTATTATCTGTAGTGTTCTGCGATGCTTGGTTTGTAGAAAAGATTGCAATTTCTGATGGAACTGAAGTTTTTATTTATTGGACTGAAGTTTCTTTTTCACTTCCTGCTCATCTGAATATGGTGAGACTGAAGCAGGCATCAGGATTTTTCGGCCAATTTATCCTTTATCGCCATTTTGATATTTGATCATCGCATCAAAATATTTTGTAATATTTAAAAAAAAATAGTAATTTGAAAAAAACCATCTGAATAACCGTCTGGTAGATTGATATTCTCAAAAGTGAAGCTTACTTTTAGAAAGAAATCGGAAATGATTATTTTATAAGCAAAAAAAAAAAAAAAAAAAAAAAAAAGAACCTGGGTGAAAATAAAAAATTAGATTAATTTATAACACGATTATTCAATCGGTAAATCAATTATAGCAGATGTAAATTTTCCATGTGGGTGAAAAAAGTCCGGGCCAGGATTCGAACCAGGGATGTGTTGGCTGCGATAAGACGCGAATGCTCTTCGGAAGAGCATTGGCGGCTTCAATCAATACGTTAGCTAATACATGATATCGGTTTATTTCTTCTTGGCTAATGACGCTGTTGTTGATGAAAAAAGACACACGCAACTTTCATAGTAACTTTCATCGTAAATATATATATCCATATATATATAGATATAAATATCTGAATTTTTTCGCGCTGTAACTCTCGAATTTATGAACCGATTTGAATGAAATTCTTTATGTGCATAGTTGAGTTACTAATATCTCGACCGAGTTCATAGGTTCATTGAATTTGTGGACACTTATGGACATTTTTATGTTTTCTAATTTTTTCTGTAAAAAGACGTATGTTATTAAATTACATTGCGTGATTATTTAAAATGTATTTTGATGTTTCTAACATTCTGTTTAAATTGATATACAAGAGTTTGCATTTCGTGAAACGAAACTTTTTCTATAAGTATTCAAATTTAAAAAAACATAAAAATTTCAAAAGAAAAAAATGGCCATCATTTTGAAAACAAATGGTATATGAAGCTGGCCAACAAACTCGGTCGAGATATTAGTACTCCTATTATGCTTATTAAAAATTTCATCCAAATTGATTCATAAATTTGAGAGTTACAGCATGACAAAATTTAGATATGTATATTACAAATTTAAAATTTTCGCCAAAACTAACCTTTATACTATATTAATTTCCTTATAATAATTTTCCGTACTTACTTCAACTTATTAAATCTTGTTTCTAGATCTAATCTGTTAATCTTTATGGAAACGATATAAATTCTTAATTCGCCTTAAAAAACATTTATTCCAGTATGCGTAAATTTAAAAAGATGGCTCTAAATTAAAAATATTCTTAATTCAATTTTATTTCTTAATATTCCAAATAAAACTCATTTTTTCTATGTTTTTATCAACCCTTTTTAAGAAAATCTTGTTAAATTTATTCCAAAACCATACCTTTCAAAAAATATCACTATTTTATTTTATCTATTTGTTTATTTTCTTTCATTCAACCTTTGATATTGTGCATATCAATAAATTAATTTCTTTTATTTTTCTCTTAAAATTAATCGTCTATAAAAAATCGTTTGCCTAAGATATTTGAAAATTCTGAGTCGATTATAAATTGGTTAAATAATATTTTTTTTAAATAAAATTGTTGTCTGTTGAATATTAATCTCGGCTCTGGGCATGAATTGTGTTTACATAAAAGAATGATGGTTTGAGAGTAAAGAATGTTCTAGAATTTTCTTTTTAGATTTAAAAGAGGAAGCCTTGAAAGGTGGTAAGAAGGATTCTTGGGTTCTCCCTTCCATGAGTACGGCTGGTTGTAGTAAATGATGGAATTTTTTTTTTTGATATTTCGATAAAAGATCGTCTGCAGAAGGAGCTTTTCTCTCTATTATAACTACAGTTTAATAAAATGAATTTGCAGCAGCCAAGGAGTGATTTATTGGATCTTCTACATTTTTTTTTCTCGCTGGCCATGACTTCTGTGCGGAGAAAGGGAAACCCGGAGATGATGTTTCTGGCCCCTAACTTGAAACTGTCACATATATATCTATATATATGGATATATCTATATATATATAGTATATATATGTAAGTCAACATTTAAACGGAGGGTGGTTTTGGAATCTAGGGCTCATGATCGACAAAAATATAGTAAAATTTACCGATGGGCTTTCCCTGGACGGCTGCAATAGGTAGTTTTCTTACTTTTTATAATGAAAGTTACCTAAAAGTATCCAAAATTTTGGCCACCACTGTATGTATATAAAACTATGTGTGTTAAAATATGTATAGCAGAATAATGTAAGCATTGTCTTAGTTGCGAACTACTACGATTTTTGTTATTTTTGTTGTGATTTTTGTTGGACTGGTATTTTTCAAATCTAACCTTTGCCTATTTTTATTGAAGAAATCTGCAATCCCTTGACAAAACCGAAAGTGTAATTACGGAAAAAGTGATAACTAAATATCGTAACAGTTGACTTTTACAGGACTGCAACAGATAACTATTTTTTAATTCTAGCTCGCACTACTTTCTCTAAACAATAAACTTTAACATAGAGTTTGACAAGATTTCTAAGAAAAATGTACTATAAAATTTATTTATATTTTATAGTGGTTCTTTTAGAATATATAAATGGCAACCCTCCGCTTATATTTCTTTGTAAAATTCAGTTTCGAATTCGTTTTACAAAAATTAGAATTTGCAGTTGTATTTTTACTACGTTCTATAAATAAATCTTTCCTATATAAAAGTAGAAAAGAACGTGATAAAAATAGTCTATGATCTTGCATAAAACATGGCATCGGAAAGATATATTAAAGAAAAAATACAACTTGAATCCAAAAAGAGTAAAGGAAAATATAAATAAATATTTCACATAATAAGTCACAAAATCTAAACATGATATTTTCACATCATATACTACAAATCATTTTTCTCAATGAATAATATTTTTCAGTAGTTCTACATCAATTTTGAGTACACGATCATTTACTTTGACATGAAAAAATTCTCATAGAGCATATAATTAAAAATATCCACAAAATATACAAAATTAATTTTTTATGAAATTTTATGAATAAATTAAATCCTTCTTATTTTTGTATATTGATCTGAGATCAGAAAAAGTAACTTGATCGTTTTTAAGCTTATTATTAAAATATTAATATAATAGACTCAAATAAAGATAACAATTCATTAATTTTAAGGATTCACTTTTGATTTTTGCTTTCTTCTGTCTTTACAAGAAGAAAGTATTGGATTCTTGAAAATTTTCGACTTTCGATTTTCGATTAATTTACACGTTTTATGGATCAGGAAACCCGAAAACCCTGTTTTTACGAAATGTCTGTTTGTTAGTCTGTCTGTCACTCTGTATGTGTCAGATATATTGTGAGCTATCTATTTCGAGAAGTAATAAACGGTTTTAAGAAATCTTTCGATTAAGTTAACTACTGATATATAATGAAGCTAATTACATGTGATGTGAATCATACAACAGGTGGCACTGCTTCGGTAGATTATTCGCAATTTCCGCAATAGAATAATTAAAAGCCTGAATATTAACGCACGGATTTTTATAACACTTTAAATTTCGTTAGTTCTTGATATGCTTTGATGCTGATATCTTTTTGGTGGAAATAGCCAAAAAGGTGGCGCTGCTATGCGACATTATTCATGATTATCTCAATAGCTCAATTGCATGAATTAGTATATGATTTGCCATTAATCTTCGGATTCAGTTAGTCCCTGATATAAATTACAGCCAATAAATTTGGGGTGTAAATCGCCAATCAGGGGGCTTAGCTAAGCTCCATTTATCAGGTACTGGATCTCAAGAACTCATGCATAAATTTTCTTTGATAACTGATACACTTTGGAGCTGAATATAATTTGTAATAAATCGGCCAACAGGTGGCACTGCTGTGCGGCATTATTCATGATTTTCGAAATGATTTCACTTTTTAACTAAACAGTAGAATAAATTAAATTAAACAAATAAAGTTATTTTTAAAAAAATCAAACTTTTATTACTAGCTATTTCTCGATAATCATAAAAAGAAACGAAAATTAACTAAATATAAATAACTAATATAATTTTTAAAATTACACCTAATGTTAAAAATGATACCAAATATTTACTGAGAAAATAATTTCAATGTTATTTATTTAATTTCAAAGTAGAAAAAAAACCCAATTATATAGATAACATGGTATAACAAAACATACAAATTAATACGTTCTGAAAAATGTTTTATTATTCTGAAAATTAACAGGTAAATGATAAGTAAATTCTAGTTCTAAAAAGTTAAAACATTTTTATAATAATGTGAAAAAAATATTTTTTGTACAACAATGTCTTTTATAATTGTATTAATTATGTTACAAATTTAATTAAGACAACAAAAAATTCAGAGCTTAAGTTAAGGATTAACATTACGTAACTTCCGTAGAAAATAGGAATTTCGTTATTCATAAGGTTTTCCGAGGATTACGAAAATCTTCTAACGCATTTATTTATCTTAAAAGCTCTTCGAAAAAAGGCCTTAAAGATTACATTAATGTATGAATAATTGTTAAAACTTAATACATTATGCGATTATTTTTCTTAAAAAGTAAGTTGTCAAATGACCAATTGGGTAGACATAAAATACAAATAGATTTATTAAAATATAATGATATTATTTTTTATATTTTTTTCCACAACCTCGAATCTTTGTTTGTTAAAAAAATAACTATAAATAAGTTTGTTGTCTTTGTTAAGACAGATAGGTCTTAAAAACACATAAATAGTATTTAATTTGCGATGAGTACCTCTGTGATGAGTGATAAGTACAAGTGTGTTTCTGAAATGTTAAAATATTTTTAATAATAATTTAAAAAATCATTTTTTGTACAACAATGTCTTTTATAGTTGCATTAATTATGTTTCCAATTTAATTAAGATAGCGAAAAATCCGAGCTTATGTTAAGGATTAACATTAAGTAACTTCCTTAGAAAGTAAGACTTTAATTATTCATAAGATTTTCAGAGTATTACGAAAATCTTCTAACGCATTTATTTATCTTAACAGTGCTTCGAAAAAAAGCCTTAAGAATTACATTAATGCATAATTATTTGCAAAAATTTAATACATTATGATTATTTTTCTTAAAAAATAAGTTGTTACAATAAATACAAAAATGTACAATAAAACATAATAATAAAAACGTTTTGAAAAATAATTAATTATTAGAAAATTTGAAAGAATAAGTAATAATTACAATTCTACTTTTGAAATGTTAAAGTATTTTTATAATAACATATTTATTTTTTACAACAATGTAGTTTATAATTGTATTAATTACGTTTCTAAGTTAATTAAGATAGCAAAAAATTCAGAGCTTAAGTTAAGGATTACCATTACGTAATTTCCTTAGAAAATAAGACTTTCATTAATCTTAAGATTTTCAGAGGATTACGAAAATCTACAAACGAATTTATTTATGTTAAAAGCACTTCTAAAAAAGGCTCGAAGGATTACATTCATGTATGGCTCATTGAAAAAATTTAATACATTATGTGATTATTTTCTTAAAAGATAAGTTGTCAAATGGTTAATTGAGTGGACAAAAAATACAAAATCGGATTTATTAAAAATATATATATTCTATTTTTTTATATATTTTTTAGAACGAAAAAAAACTAAAATAACTTTGCTGCCTTTTTTTAAGGCTAATATATCTTAAAACCAGTCAATCTGAAAAACAAACCACCATAACCACGAATAAAAATATACAATAACTTCTTTATTAATCCTTTTTTAAGTTATCCAATATTCCGAAATGCATTTTTTTAATCTTTAGAAACGTTGGAAAGAATTATAAGTTCAAAAATTAATCAAACTTATATAAAAACAAGGCGCTTCATTTGTTGTCACTGATTTTCTGAAACATTCAAGAGTAGTTTTTAAAGTTTATTAATCAGACTCCAGAACAAATAATATCGGTATTTCAAAAATTGCCCACTTCCATGTCCACAAAATATGTTTTAGAAGAAAATAGAATAAATAGAATAAATATGATAAAATATATACTAAATCAATATTAAAATAAATAAATTGACTAATCAATATTAAAATTAATATTACTCTGTTACCATCGCACATTGATATGCAATTATGCAGTTGAATATATTTATTTGATAATTTATTTGATAATTGATTATTTGATAATTTATTTGATAACAATGTAAAAATCGATGACCGGTTTCTGTAAACTAGTTAACGCACTGTAAAAAATACTTGATAATGTTTCTAAAAGTCACTGCGATAAAATAAAATCTGATTTTGTATAAAGGAATCTTAAACAAGTGAAAATATTAAGGTTTCTAAAGGTAAGAGAATATAAAAATAAAGAACACATTGTGGAATTATTGATAACTTGGCAGAAGTTGTTTCATATTTTCGCCGAATGCATTACATTTTCGTAGAAGCACTTGTCATTTTTTTCTCAGTGTGTCTGACATAAGATCAAATCATCACCAGAAAATAATACGGTTATAGACAGTTTATATTTTAAGAAAATGACATAGGAAGGTTCTATTTTTATCTATGAAGCCATTCCTGAATTGATGTGACATTATAACGTCATTTCCCTTTTTAGTACTGATAATGCAAAAAATTCTACAAAGGTTTAATGGTGAGGAAAACCATTACAAACTGGTAGCTGTGGAGTTATGTATTTATGACTGTAAATTACAAAAAAGTTGCGGTCTGTATGTATTACTGTTATTTGCAATCAGGTACATTCTTGAAAATTGCGATGATTTACGGCCAGATACATTATTAAAAATTACGGGTACTTACGGTCAGACACATTATTATAAAGTACGGTAATTTACGTTTAAATACATTCTTGAAAGTTACAGTGGTTTACAGTCAGAGACATTCTTGAAAGTTACAGTGATTCACGGTCATATACAGTGTAAATAGATAACGGTACATACTGTAATATTACAGGAAAATGCTGAAGTCTGTGCTGCCGATCTTTTCTCGTAATCCAACGGTGAAATTTTTATCAGTGTATATAAAATTTACTTTAAAATTTGCCACAGAAAATAATTTAGTTCTATATGAAAATGTTAAAAGCAGCCAGAATCCTAAACCAAAAAGTCATTCTTTTTTAGACGGCTGTTAGAAACTTATAATTCTCTGGTGACGATTTTTAATATTTTGGTTTGTGGTTACATTATATTTTTGTAGAATTTTTTTTTTTACATTTTTGTTCGTGGATATATTATATTTGTATTTTTTTTTTCGTGGTTAAATTATATTTTCGTAGAAACAGTTGTCTTTTTTTCGTTCGTGGTTACATTATATTTCCATATTAATCTATTTCATATTTATATTCGTTTGTGGTTGCATTTTGTTTTTGCAGAATATTTAAAAAAAAAAAAAAATTCCGCGATTATATCATGCTTTCGAAAAAAAATTATCTTTTTTCATATCGTAGTTCGCGATTACTTTATATTTTCTTAGAAGCATAAAATACAAGCCATATAAATATATAAATATATAAACATATAAACCGACTTCAAAGAGGAGGGTATGATTTCGACCTGTATCTATTCCTTGTTCACTCATAACTTCTTTAAATAAGGACCGATTTCGATAATTCTTTTTTTGTTTGCAAGTATAAGATACCCATGTGGTCCCATTTTAATTTCATAAAATTCTTGTGATTAGAATTTTTTTTAATGAAAAAATATTGATTTGATAAAAAAAATAATGATTTGTCGCAAATTATCTTTCATTGTTGCAACCGTTTTTAAATCATAAGCATATTGAAACTATGCATTCATATGCGTTAGCGCCAAGTTGTCGCTAAGCTTGATTCTTTTTTTTAGGTCGGTTAGTAGTTTTCTTTAAAAAAAGCACATTTTATTATTTATTTAGTAGTTAAGTAGTTCGTAGATAAATAATAATTTCATACAAATATCTGTCCTTTTTTGCACTCTAATTAAATAACATGATTTCCAGTGGTGAACATGGATGAATGGAATGACAATAGTTTTATTTCTCATGAGGTGTGATAAAATATTATATTTATCGTATTGCCTTGTATTATTAGAAAAGATTTAATTAATTGAAAAAGATAGCTTGATTAGAGAACCATAAATTAGGATAATAGTAAATGAGAATCTGTGAAATTAATGTCACAAATATTAACAACATGGTATGTCTAGCTTCTGACTACCGACACAGGTATCATATTATACATGAAGTTTAGTACTGATGGACCACGTTTGATAGGAACCTGGACAGAACTGCGCATGGGGGAAAAGAGCGAGTCCAAGTCGAAAATGAGTAGGTTCGTACCATCTCGAGATGAGTTTGTTTATTAAACATCTTAGATATGTCAATTTTTTTTTTTTTTTTTTTTTTTTTGACGAATAGCTTTTTGTTGCCGTAATTGAATTATCTGTTTTTAAATATTATATTGTAATTTTGTTACATTAAAATAAGTTATAAAAAGTCAAATAAAATGAAAAACATGATTTAAAGGTGTGATTATTAAACTTAACTTAATAACTTTTTCCCTCGCAACATAGCGTAACTTAATCTTTTTAGAAATCGCAGCTGCATGGCGTGATTTTAAAACTTGCCAGATTGCCGATTTTTTAAAATTATTTCTTTATAGTATGGTATATATTATTTATTTATATTTTTTGCATGTATTGGATGTGAATATGGCGCAGATATGATATACGCACAGGGTTTAATACATTTTTTTTCCAACGTCAATTTGGGGAAAATCTCATTTTTGAATACTAGTTACATATACATTTTTAAATTATTTTTCCATTATTTAAAAAATTAACAATAAACAAAACATTTTTCAAATATATTAAATTTGAAAAAACTAATAACTATAGAACAAAAAACGTTTTATATAATTTGAAAAAAGATAAAGTAAATAAACAGTTTAACAAAATATAAACAACAATAGCAGGGTTACCATATTAGGCAAAATAACGCCATTTTGGAGTCAAGTAAATCCTAGTGAGTATATTACTACATGTGTCCTGAATATTTAAGTTGTTAGAATTGGCGAATTTCTCAAATAGCCGCCAAGTCAGATATGCCAAGCAATCGTTAAACCTGCGTTTTAGCAAAAAAAAAAAAAAAAAAAAAAAAAAAAAAGGAGAAGAAGAAATAAAAAAACAGACATGATTTTATTAAAATTCACAAAAATGTATGTTAAAATATATACTTTGGAAAGTCTTATTTCGAGAATGATCGAAGGTGAACAATCTATTTAATTTAAAATAAAATTTTACTCAGAACAAAAATGAAAACAGTAGTTAATATTATTTCTATGAATACGAAGAAGTAATCTCGGCCACATAGGTTATCCCCCCTAAAGTCTGAATAGAATCGGCTGAGCATTCTGCCAAGTGAGGATCTTACAAATGCGGTATATCAGTATGTTGCATACTCTTTCACACGATTTGGATGAAGAATTAAAAAATAAGCTTTTAAGTTTATTTATCTTTTAAAAAGACATATGTAAACAAGCTGTGAATCGGAAGTAGTAGTATTCTTATTCTGTATTTAAAAAAAAGAAACAATGGCGAAACATGAAACATGATATTTCTATGTTTAAAATATTCAACATTATTAAATATCAAAGCAAAATCTGACGTCTACATGGAAGGTCTCCTTAACTCTTTGCGGCGCAGTGGTATATCTATGGAACCACCTAATTTTAATCCCCAAACGCCATATTGGTACCGGAAATTTAGTATAAAAAAAAATTCGGTTAATTGAATTCCTTCAAAATAGCTTTTTCTTAATTACAAATAAAGTTGTTTTCGAATTCCGGTGTAAGTCATCAATTTCAACACTTAAGCAATGAATTTAATCTGCACCGCAAAGGGTTGAAACGCGTATCCAAAATATTTTGAAACGAAAGGCTAATAAAACTACTCAAAAACGTTACATAAAATCAGTCAAATTAAGCTGCAGAATACCAGCAGAAAATATGTGGAAAAATAAAATATTTTCGCTTATTTTGTGCAAAAATACGCGATAAGTCGAGCAACATTCTTTTCTTTCTCAAATTCAAGCGAGTTTCATGCATTTGGAAATTATCATAATTTTTTAATGCGCAGTACCTAATGAATAGAAACTAAAACGCTGAAATAGTTAGTTAAAAAAAATTCTAATAAAAATTTTTTATTAGTTATTGATAGCTTAATTTTTGTTGTTCGAAGAAAAATAAGTAGTATAAGTTTAAAGTGATACTTAAAACTTGCAACGACTTGGTAAGTTTAAAGTATATATTAAAAGTAAAAGCCCAATTTAATTGTTTAGTATTCGAAAGCACAAAAAGCCTTTCCCTAAAAAGAACTTATTATATAGATTTTTTTTTAATTCTGTCAAAAACCGATAAATCGACAAACAATAACATTTGCGAAATTTTTTACGGATCATAAACCGAGACTATTTATCCAAACTGACTATAAATGGGTTTAATATAAATATGTTAACAGAAAGTTCATACGGTTATGTTATAGAATGTTTATACTCAAATTATTTTAATTACAAACAATCCCTACGTTTCTATGAAGCTAAACAATATATCTTGGTCCCAAACAGGTTTCAACAATGGGTTTAGCTTTTGTCGTCAGTAAAAAAAGTATCAAAGATATATGAGGACCCCAGAAGCCAAGGGGTACAAGTGACAAAATTTCGATTTGGAGTAAATTGAGTTTAAAGATAATTGATGTTAAATCGGAACATCAATAACAATTGAGTGAATTTAAATAGGAAATTTCTGCTTGTTGCATTCTGGATTTTGAACTCTTATTTCAATAACTGTTAAAAAATAAAGAACAATTTTCTTTAAATGTATAATTAATCAATATTGTTTGTTTTTCGAAAAAAGTGGTTTGCCTCTATAACTCAACAAATAATAAGAAAATAACTTATATTTCTTTACCTGAAATGAAAAAAGCATGTTTTTAGGTCGTCTGTGTATTTAGTTTATTTTTTTCAATTTTGTCACTTATACCCCTTGGCTTCTGGGGTCCTCATATATAAAGAGCAAAGGATTTCTTTTCCACAATACTGAACGGCCATAGAGAAATAGAAAATTCGACCAAATAGAAAACAAGGAGTAATAGTGCAAGAGCCGACCCACACAAAATTGTAAGTCATCGAGCACAGGAAAAAATCCTTTATATTATGGAAGAGTAGACATAGGGGAATCTAATGATCCATGTCCGCCGAAAGCGAAGCTTTGCATAAATCAAAAATTTATACAACTAGTGGTTGACTCGTACATTTAGCATTGTGTCTGCCATACAATCAAAAGTAGGAAAAAAATGGAAAACTGGGTGCTGGAAAACACAATGTTAATCCTACGAGTCAACCACTAGTAGTATTAATTTTTGGCTTATGCAACACTTCGCTTCATGGATCATTAGATTTCCCTAAGACTATACTCTTCCATAATATAAATGGTTTTTTCTTGCGTTCGATGACTTTGTGCGGTCGGCTCTTGGACTATCAGCTTTTGGTGTTTCTTCTCCACCGTAAAAAAAAATCTTCGTTTACAAAAGTAAGTTTGAACATTTTTTCCCTTTATTTTGTTGATGATATATAATTACATTAGCAAAACTAATTAGCGACTCATGAGTATTAATGTGACGTCAAAAGGGGAGCCATTATTGAAAATTGCAATCAGCTAGGTTGGGTGCGGTTTATGAAGCTGAAGAGGGCACATATGGCGCAATTTTTTTAACGAAAATTTGGCGAAAAATTAGTTTTTAAAAAACAGTTACATGTATAGTTTTTAATCATTTTATATTTATTATTAATAAATAAACAAAATTAACTGGGTTATCATTTGAGTCATAAAATCACTTTTGTTGCAATTGCGTTAGAAAGATGAATATATGACATCTGTGCCCTGAAGCGTATTGGAAACAAAAAAAAATAAAGAATGTGACAACAATGATTACTATTCAATTTTATTAAACGAATACACATAATACAAACAGCTTTCCTTTTTGATCATTGAAAAAGTTGTACTTTCGAATTTCATGAAAATCTCAACAATTCGCTTATCATGTACTGACATCAAAAATGTGAAAAATTTTGTAGATCCATTAGAATTTTCCTTCTAGCGTATTCCTAGAATATTTATTTAAAAATAAATTTTCCTTTCACAATATTCGTTCTTTCAAAAAAATAAATAAAAAATTAAATAAAAATAAAATAAAAAACATGAAATAAGAAACAATTAACAAAACATTACATGCCAAATTTGTTTACATCCAAAAGAATTTCTAAAAGTATTTAAATTTAAATTCATTTTTGTTATTTCTGGCATAAAAAATGAAGGGGGTAATAAAGAGAGTGTAATAGTGTATTTATATGAACTTTGAGATACATTCTGCATTTACTTTTGAACAATTTTAAAGTCTCTTTATATAAAGAGCAATAAAATAGAAAAACTGACATTTATGAAATGTATATATGTTAAACAGGAATGTTTTTATTTATTTACACGATTTTTCTGTAACAAAAAGCTACTACAAAAGATTATACGTTTTATTCTTATGTTAAATCAAAGGCCACATATTTCAGAATGAAACCCATTTTCGAAAGCAGAAAATTCTTTTTTTCTTTATATCTTTGATATTAACGAAAGCTCTTACACAGATTTATATTTAGAAAGATTATTCTCAACATAATTCATAAATATAAACTCATAAATGAATACAACAGCGTTTCATTAAAATTATTTTACTTCCATTATAAACGTTCTCTCTTGATGTCCCTCGGAGACATTGCGCTGATTTATTTATTATTTTATGAGGGAGTAAAATGTTTTTATGTAAGTAGTGAAGTAAAATTGCTGAACTATAAGACCGTTTACTTTTGTTGGTTACATTATAGTTATTATTATTTTCTTTTTCGAAAAATTATTTTCCAGTCACATTTCTACAAGTATTATTATTATCATTAGCACAATTTAAGTGTTTCTTGACAGTATTGCATTTCGCTTGGTTTGAAAAATTAATTTACTGAGAAATAAAATAAGAAAATATGTTAAAAATGAATATTTTTTAGAGAGACATTAATATAATTTATATTATTGTTGACACTTTTGAAGAGTTCAGCAATCAGGGTTCTTGAAGCATTCTCCATTAGCAAAATTCGCTTGCTAACAAATAAAAAAATAAACTAGAACTGAATTTTCTCTTCAATGACAAAGCACAAAGTAAATGGTTTAAAATATATTGAAATATTTCATACATTAACATTTAAAAGTATGCCATTAGTTATTATTTTGATTGCTATTAATTTTTTTTAAATCTTTTTCAACTGTTTAATGTGCATAATTAAAAAAGGACAGCCAATAATTTAACACTTTGTGTTTTCTGAAAAAGGTTGTTAATCTAAAAAATGAAAATGTATAGTTACTTAAATGTATTCAGTATTTACTTTTGAGGTTACCTAATTAACTTTTGATACACAAGAGACAGAAAGTTTATGGTTCTGATTACTGCCAAAATACAAAATAAAGCGGGCACCGGACTGAAATTTTAAATGTTACCAGAAAATTATGAACTATGAGTAACCCGTAAAAATACAACGTTTAATAAGTTTAAATAAAAATGAAACCACGTCCAGAAAACACGACACGAGTGGAGAAAATTCCATCAATTAAAATACTAGTCAATACATCTCAAATCAATTTGCAGCCTGTAGAACCTGGTATTAACAGTGTAAAAACATCATTACCTACCAATCATCTACATAAAATCTCTGTTTTTTTTCTTCAAAATTAGCCAGGTGACAGAAAAACGCAGAGTTAAGAAAACGGCAATAAACGAAAGTTGTGTTGACTATGGGAATGCTATTCAAACAAATTTAGGCAAAATATTCCAAAAATATAAAATGAACAAAAAATATGACAAACTACATCGAGAAAATTGAGTTTTAGTCCATTACAAATTGATGGATGTCCAAACAGTATCAAGTTGACTACATCAAAGCAGAAAATGGAAAAATAAAAAGTAAGAAGGCAAAGAAGGATGATAATAATTAAAAATTGGAGAACACATGTGGACGCTAACGATCTTTATCATGGATGTTGCGAAAACTACAACAAAATAGGAAGACTGTACTATTTTCAACACTTTCTATCTAAATGGAAATCGAAAAATCAGATCTATCAACAAATAAATAATGTAAACACTATTTTACATTACTCTTTTTCCTGTCTAATGAATTGATGGTACGTTGTAACAGAAATAACAATTAAAACAGTATCTTTAAAAAATGAGTAAATAAATTTAGTAGTGAACAGAGTAGGCAGAGTATTATTGATTTAAATCTACTTGTACGTTTCACTATACCCATTTAGATTTTTTCTTATTAAATAGCACATTATAGTACAGTGAATATCTGTTTGGAAATTTTTCCCATTTAATTTCATTCTGATCTTATGAAAAGTGCAGCGTAACTTCCACTGAAGCGAGGCGTCTCGCACTTAAAGTGTAATGACTCGCAGTGTAATGTTATAGTAAAAAAAACGTTAAAAATCATTAATTATATTGCAGTTCATAGGTTGTATATTTAATATTAAATAGCACATCATGATTTTTTTTATTTTTATGTACACCATGAGAAATTATACGCAAATTCAAAAAATATATGTACGGTATCTGACTCGGAATTTAAGTATTGTGGAATTATTGTGATATATGTTTTCGACTGGGTGAAAAATTGCCTGGAATAGTAATCAAATCAGGACCAGAAATTAATCTTTTGAATGATTCTGCCAATGCTCTGCTATCTGAACTATCTCGGACGAATCTCATATATATATTTCACCCAGATAACCTTCATTTGTTATATCATCTGGTCTGATATCTGAATCAGCTCAACCGTATACCAATTCGCCCAGTTATAAATTTACATCGCATTTGATTTATTTATCAATTAAAAATATTGTGTTAAAATTAATTTAGTAATCTAGTTTCAATCGATACGTTTCATATGATGTTATGATTTAACATATGATGTTATTATTTGATGCTGATGACAAAAAGGGAGGTTTCACCACTGGAACCATTCTACATTTCCGAAATTTATTTCCCATGTACTTTAAAATTGAAAAATAATTGAATAAAAGTTACAAAAAAGTGACGTGATGAATATTTTTAAATAGTAGTGAATTCGCTTCTTTTGCGTACAGAAATGAAAGTTAGTGATTATGACGTCCTACTAATATAATAGTAAAATATTTCATTTTTTTGCATGAAAACATTATTTTTCTTAGAGAATGAATGTAAATTGTGCTATCGGAATCTTTTTATCGTTTCTTTGTTTTAATCAAATTCCGTTTTAAAATGTTTAATTTTTATGCATACTACTTTTATTAAAATATAACGTAGTTTTAAGTGGTGGCATAATTAATTCATCATAATCAAACAAATTGAATTTATATACTTTTAGGACCGTGCTGATTCAACCTAACATAGTCCTAATTTCACATAAACATTATCTAATGTGCTGTTGTATTAATTTGTGAAATGATTCACTAGCGTAGTCACATTTGGAAAAACTTAACCAAAAGGAAATATATTAATTAAAAATCACATTACAAGTCGCGCACCAGCGTGCGATAATACACAGTTACAGACGATTTAACAGCCACTCACAACTAGCACGACAGTCCGAATATCTACCGAAAATACATTTCGTTCCCGCTCATCGCAGGAACCGTTCAGTCAAGTTTACAGTTACTGTCAGTCCTAGCGAAACCATGGATGCAGACAGTCAAAGAATGGAGTGGGCTCTTCTGAAACCCTTGAGTTAGTGAATGTCAGATCCCCACAGTAGCCCCCCCCCCCCTGAGCAATAGCGAAACAATTTTCACTATCAGAGGTATCGAGGGTTAAATCTGATATGCCGACCAGCACGTGTAGTTACAGTTGCACGACTAAAGACTGGAATTTCTGCTGGTTTTGTTGGAGATACTGACCTATCAGGATCACTTATAGGTTGCTTTTCTGCCTGCTTAGGCATGGAAAGCTGATCATCATCAGAACACAAGAAGGCGGGTATCACCCTGTCAATATTTACAGTCACAGTTCGACCGTTGATTTGCAGGGAGAAATTTTTATCAGACCTTTGTAGAACTTGGTAAGGCCCCTCAAATGGACGTTGAAGGCTTTTCTTCACCCCATCTCTGCGCAGAAACACATGCGAGCATGACTGGAGACTCTTGCTGACAAAAATTGGGCGGTCAGCTGTAGGCCGAGAAGTTGCTGGGCGTAAATGTTGCATAACTTCACGTAGCCTGCCAAGAAAATTAATTGGATCAGGTATGTCCGCTGCTGGAACGAGGAACTCTCCTGGCAGGGCAATGGTAGTACCATATAACATTTCAGCTGCTGTTGCCTGTAGATCATCCTTCCATGCTGTCCGTATGCCCAGAAGCACTGATGGTAATACCTTGGTCCATTCTATAGTGATATGGGCCATGATTGCAGCTTTGAGTTGGCGATGGAATCGCTCTACTTGTCCATTCGCTGCCGGGTGGTATGGAGACGTGTGGATTTTTGAGATGCCCAGGAAAAGATTCAGTGCTGAAAACAGAGATGACTCGAACTGAGGACCTTGGTTAGTCGTCAGACGCAAAGGTGGTCCAAAACAGGCAATCCAACCAGCATAAAAGGCTTCTGCCACACTCTCAGCAGTTGTATCAACTAATGGAATTGCCTCTGGCCACTTGGTGAACCGGTCGATACACGTTAAGCAAAATCGAAAACCATTAGATGGTGGCAATGGCCCATTTAAATCTATGTGCACATGCTGGAATCGGGCTGATGGCTGTTCAAATGTGCCAATAGCACTTTTCGTGTGCCGGTGAACTTTGCTTCTCTGGCAGGGGATGCACGACCGCACCCATAATGCAATATCTTTCTGCATTCCTGTCCAAACATAACGTTCAGCAATCAATTTCTGAGTTGCTTTAACACCCGGGTGGGGTAGCTCATGCAATTTTCCGAAAAACTACTTTCTGCATCTCTGTAGGCACAAAAGGTCTAATGCGACCTGTAGAAATGTCACATTGTAGCTAAACTGTCGAGTCACCTAATGGCATTAATTGAAATTTTAAATCAAAGTTACTTTGCACAGCGTGTTGCAGGGCAATATCCGTTGCCTGCAATTTAGCCATCAACTCCAAATCGACCACACCAGACGTTATGTATGAAATATTAATTCTAGATAGAGCGTCAGCTACAACATTTTCCAAACCACTGATATGCTGTATGTCTGCAGAAAATTGGCCTATAAAATCAAGCTGGCGAGTTTGTCGAGGTGAACTCTTATCAGCTTTTTGTCGAAATGCAAATGTCAGTGGCTTGTGGTCAGTAAAGATCGTGAAGTTACGACCTTCAAGCATATGTCTGAAATGCTGTACAGCGGAGTATACCGCCAAAAGTTCACGGTCATAAGCACTGTTCTTTTGTTGTGCAGGTGACAGTGAATTTGAAAAAAATGCTAAGGGTTGCCAATTGTTATTTTCCACTGCTGCAAAGCTGCACCCATTGCAAAGTCAGATGCATCGACAACAATTGATAGAGGTGCATTTGGCATGAAGTAAGCCAAAGTAGCAGCGTTTGCAAGCTCTTCCTTGCTTCGTACAAAAGCATCATTGGATTCTGCTGTCCACTGTATGACACTTTTATCATTCTTTTTGGCACCTTGCAAATATTTGTTTAAAACCGCCTGTGTGTTCGCAGCATGGTGGATAAACCGACGATAAAAATTAAGCATGGCCAGATAACGACGTAACTCTTTAATTGTTTCAGTACGAGGAAACTTTTTAATTGCCTCAACCTTATATTGGAGCGGACTAATGCCCTCCGCAGAGATAGTATGCCCTAAGAATTTTACATTAGATTGGCCAAAAACACATTTAGATGGATTCAAACGTACCCCATAGTGAGATAATCGCTCAAAAACCATTTGTAAATGCTGAATGTGCTGCTCGTAATTCTCAGATGCCACCAATACATCATCAAAATATGGGATGCAAAATTCAAGCCCATACAATACCCTATGGATAAAACGTTGAAATGTCGCAGCAGCGTTGGCTAAACCAAATGGCATAAATAAAAATTCGAAAAGACCGAATGGGGTCGTGACTGCTGTTTTTTGAACATCCTCCAGTCGGACCGGGATCTGGTGATATGCTCTCGACAGGTCTAAAGTTGAAAAAAACTTTTTACCGTGCAGCACCTGTGTACAATCCTGAATGTGAGGAACAGGATAGCGATCCGGCATTGTAGCAGCGTTTAACTTCCGATAATCCCCACTCGGATGCCAATCGCCCTTTGATTTTGGGACCATATGCAGTGGGCTAGCCCAAGAGCTGCTGGAAGGTCTGCAAATGCCAGCCGACAACATGAATTGGAATTCTTGCTTAGCTGCGCGAAGCTTATCCGGCGGAAGTCTGCGAGGCTTTGCAAAAACAGGCGGACCTTTTTTTTCGATGACATGCTGCACATCATGCTTTGGGGGCTTAAGGGAGGCTGACGTATCAGTAAGGCTAGGAAATTTATTAAGTAATGTATGAAATGGCGTTCCCTCGGAGACGGTGCGTATATTGCTACTAACGGACTTATCAATTACCCCTTGCACTTGCAAATTTGTAATGGGGTCATGCAATTTTCCCTGACGCACATCAATTAGTAATCCAAAATGTTTAAGAAAATCTATGCCAATAATTGGTTGGGAAACCTCTGCTAAAATAAAGGACCAGTGGAATTCTCTGCGCAGGCCTAAATCCAGCTTTAAAACCTGCTGACCAAACGTAGGGATAACCGTGCCATTAGCCGCAAAAAGTTGTAATTTATCAGCCACACGCGGTTTATTGCTTTTGGAAACTGGTAAAACTGAGACATCCGCCCCCGTGTCAATTAAAAACTTCAAACGAGTAGTTTTATCATTAAGATAGAGCCTATTTATTTGAACTAAGCCGTCACTCTCAGAGTTGAGTGACGGCCTTACTGGTTTCCCTCCCATGAACAAGGTTTTCGGCATTTATGTGCTTTATCAGCAAATGTGGCATGGTACCAACATAAATTCTGGGAATCTTTTTTTTCCTTACTTTTATCGCGCCTGAACTGCCTAAAGCGATCACGGGATTTAGAACGACTACGCCTGTTATTCCCTTGAACTTCCAACTTCTCCAAACGTGTGGAGAGTGCCAGTATTAACGATTTAATTTCATCATTACCTGAATTAATATTTTGAACCATAGGGGACGGACCATTAGCAGCAATTATCCCTTCGGCCATCTCGGCTAATTTGTCCAGCGGGTCATTAGAAATTGCCAAAATTTGCTGTACATGAGTAGATAGGCGCTGGAGAAATAAAGTCTTAAGTAAATCGTCTTTAACCGGATTACCCGCCTTACTCCGCATTTCTAGGAGCAATCGAGAAGGTTTTTTATCTCCCGGTTGTAGGCCCGAAATCAATTCGCGGATACATTGATCCTCACTCATAGAATATTGGCTTATCAGCCGCGTTTTGAGCTTTTCGTATGACTGATCTGAAGGCTGTTCCGTAATAATGTCGGCTGTAATCGCCAGTTCCTCCGGTTGCATTGATGCAACTAAATGGTGAAACTGGGTCACGCTATCAGTAATTCCAGCCAGTTTAAATTGGGATTCCAGGTAGAAAAACCAAAGTTTTGGATTAGCACGCCAAAATGGGGTTGCTTTTACGCCCACCCTCAGAATGCTCGTATCGGCCGGGGGTGTCATTTTGAAGGATATTTAATACACAATTATATAAACAAAAATTAATAAATTGAGGTAAAATTTATATACAGTATAATCAAGTACAAAAACCCAACCAAAAAATTGTGTGCACCAATGTTAAAATATACATAATATGAAGTAATAATAAGAAGAAAATTATGAAAATAAAAGTTTGTGCATATTATATGAAAAATATTTCAATCCCCCTAAGCATACGACACGATCTGGCCAGGCTTAATTATAAAATTAACACAATAACTGCATGATACCCCGCATCTTCAAATATTATTACACAAACAACAAATACCAATTTTGATAAATTTTGAATAATTATACTTGACATTATGCCTCGTGACACAATATTAAATACAAAAAATAAAATAAAGTCACATGCGCAAAACTTCATGATAAATTATGATACATTTGGTACGGGGTAATCCAAAATACACACACACACAGAGGTAATAAACATTGAAATCATCTAAAGATACGACTTACCGTCACCAGAATTGGAGAACTTTATCACATGCCAGCAGGATATAAATAAAACACACTACTTGAAAACTGGAGATCACTAGCAGAAAATATACCCATTTGGGTCACAACTGTCCTTTGCAATTCACAAAAGTGGCCATTTTTCGTCCGATGAACTCGGATTACTCTCACACGAAAAAAATGTTCAAATTCACGAACGATGTCACCACTTCAGGACCGTGCTGATTCATCCTAACATAGTCCTAATTTCACATAAACATTATCTAATGTGCTGTTGTATTAATTTGTGAAATGATTCACGAGCGTAGTCACATTTGGAAAAACTTAACCAAAAGGAAACATATTAATTAAAAATCACATTACAAGTCGCGCACCAGCGTGCGATAATACACAGTTACAGACGATTTAACAGCCGCCCACAACTAGCACGACAGTCCGAATATCTACCGAAAATACATTTCGTTCCCGCTCATCGCAGGAACCGTTCAGTCAAGTTTACAGTTACTGTCAGTCCTAGCGAAACCATGGATGCAGACAGTCAAAGAATGGAGTGGGCTCTTCTGAAACCCTTGAGTTAGTGAATGTCAGATCCCCACATACTGATAATATCAATAGTAAAATTCTAATAGAAGTAAGTTTGATGAATTGAATAATAAATCTTTCTGTATGGTTTTAAAATCATTATTAAAAATATTTCTTTATTTTCATTTTATAATTCCCATCAAATGCAACTTTTTTCAGATAAAAAATGCATTGATTAACTTACGCCAATTAAAAAAAACCTTTAATTAAATGGCCGAAGAAACAGCGATAGTAATGGAAAAAAATATGAAGATTACGAGTAAGTTTTAATTTCAGTTTTTTTTTTTCAATGCAATCATTGCTTTAATGACTTTCAAGTTTCTCAGTTTAATTTTGTTTACTTAGTTAAATGTACAGAATTATTTTTTTCTAATGTTTGCTTACATGATTATTTATATTCTAAATTATGTATCTTTATAACTAAACATTTAAAAGAGAAATGTTTTACAAATAAACGTTTATTGACTTTTTTCAGTTCCCAAACTTATGTGAAATTGTGCATTTTTTTTTTCTGATAGCTTTTCGTTTGCTGTTGTTGACCCATTTATTTTTCATATGATTCTAAATGTAGAAAAAAAGACTTTTTTTCAATGAATAAACATAATATTTGAATATAATTTTTGCGTAATGAAACAAGTTTTGAGTTATATTGTATGTTATATAACCTCAAAGTGGTTTGATCATTTTCGGAATAAAGTTATTATTAAATTTTACCTCAATTGTATAGTAAAAATTATATTATAAAAAAATTTCTTAGCATAGATATAACAATGCATCACACACAGTATGTTCTTAAAGCCATTGTGCATTTTTGATCGGTCATGAGAATTTAACGAAACAAGATGGAAATGTGAGATATTCACCAAATAAAAGAAAATTTCCCTCAGTTTCGTAGATGTAGCCTCCATTTGCTGCCCTACACGCATCTAAATAATATTCAAGTTCTTCGCACACACTATTAAGAGCTCACAGTCACTAAAAAAGACCCGGATAATAATGTTAAGTCTATGGGAGCGTTATTTTCAAATATTTCGCTCAAATTTTAATATTTGTATATGATATTTTTTGAATAGGATAGCTCAGGATGATCTACTACCGAACTAGTTTTTACTTTTTCGATTTAGCTTTCAAATGTTTCTTAAAAAATTACTTTAAATTTCGAAATTGGTTGGAAGGGTTCTGAAATTGAAACTATTATAATATAACAAATAAATATCCAAAACTGAAAAGGTAAAATCTAGCCCGGGTGTAGATCATCCTAAGCTATCCTGCGCAAAACAATCATGCAAAAATATTAAAATTTGAGTGAGATATTTAAAAAGAACGCCCCCATAGACCTTAACACTATCATCCGGATTTTTTTCAGTGACTCGAGTTGCATCTTAAGGACGTCCCGTGCAATAGTCTGTGTAAACGTCTGTGATTCTCTGTTTCAAATGGAGGTTATATCCAATAGCACTGGACATTTATGAAGATTGGAAAGTTTTTCTTTCATGTGGTGCTGGTTTCAAATTTCCAACCTGTTTCAATGATATCCTGTGATCAGTCAAAATTGTACGATGACTTTACGACACTCAATAAACGTGATCATTTTAATTTATTGTTGATCAAATAATATTTACCAACGTTATACCAATGTTATTTTTCTATGTAGCCTTTTTCAACTCACACATCTACATATTGGGATTATTTATATCTTAAGGAGAAAATTAGTTATTACGTGTCTGTGTACCATTGGAAATATTTTTCCTTTTAAATTTTAATACAAAAAATATAAATTCGGAGAATTGTGAGGAGAATGGCTGAGTGTTGCCTACTAATGACTTAATTGATGCCAATAATTAATTACCAACGACCAATTTAGAGTGTTGACTCTCAATTTTGCTTCTTTACATTAACTGGATAGGCCTTGCGTTTTCCTGAAAATAATAGAGGTTCAAATGGAACATGTTTGGGATCTGCGCGCTCTTTAAAATATTTTTAAAAATTAGTAAAGCTATCATATTATATCATATGTACGTCACTCATGAATAAAATCTACGTACACAATACCTTGTTAATATAAAAATAAATAACTGATTCAGCAGAGCAGCTTTACTTTTGTGTGCCATTCTATTCTATATTGAATAACTTTATCTTTTTAACGATTTATGTCCTAGATTATGAAATCATTAAAATTCCATCTCCTTTACACTGTTAAAAATAAATCTGTGAATTCCAGGTGAAACTACCGGCAGCAATGTAGCCGAACTGTTACCGTTCCGTAAGTAGATTTTCCGTTGTGGGACATACAAGAAAGGAAAACTCCGTTTGAAGAAGCGGTAACTTTCTGTTACAAAGTCTGATTTTTAATGATAATAATTTAATATAATTTTTAAAATTAATAAATCGATTAATCGTCAGAGAATTTGAAATAATCGAGCGATTTTAAGCTGCTATGTTATTTTACATATTATTATTATTGCACAATTTAGTTCACGCCGTCTTCAGGATCGAACTCGGGACCTTTTGATAGCGGAATAAATCCTTACTAACCGAGCCAAAGCTGCTGATGCCGGGCTGTACAGAATATGTCTTTTATGAGTTAGTGGGAAAATCTGTTGTGCTTTTTAAAGATTACCTTTCAAATACATTCTTTATAATATTTGTATACAGTTTATTTTATTTTAGATTGATGCATAATGCTTATTATTTTTTAAAATCAATTTTTATTTTTTAAATAGTTTAAATAAAAAAAAAATCACTGTTCAAAACCACTTTTTTTTTTTTTTTTTTTTTTTTTTTTTTTTTTTTTTTTTTGAATGAATCAAAAAACGTTTTATTAACATTTTTTTTTTTAGAAAAATAATGTTATAGACAATTTTTTGAAATTGTCGTACACTATTTATTTATTTATTTATTTATTGGCTAATTAATTAAAACATTTTTTAATAAGAAATAAGAGAAAAATAAACAGAAAAAAATGTAATTTAAAAGGAACTTTTTATGTTTTCATTATTTCTTGATACCAGTGGGATACGAGCCCCCAATCTGCGCTCGCAGGCAATTGGCGGTATGGTGCCTTGACCACTCGGCCACGGAGCCCCTTATACAGCGGAGTGTCTCCGTTTTTTTGTTTTTATTTCCACCCATTTCGTTATTTTCAGGAAATATGGTGGGATTTGCTGATTTGTAACGGATAATGCCCTTTTGTTCTGAAAAGAGACTTTTTCTGTGAAATTCAGGGAAAAAATATTCGTGAATTTCAGAATTTTTTTAACAGTGTAGCATTGTTCATGGATTTTTGTAACTACATTAGAAGACACAAAATCATTTGATAAATTTAGGCGGATTTTGATAATTAAAATTATTAAAATTGTAATTTAGACAGATTTTTTGCAATATTTATAACTCCAATCATATTTTTCATTTAAAATATTGTTTTTTTAATATTTTGTAGAGTTAAGAAATTTACACATATAATGTTTTTACAATAAGAATATTGAAATATTTCTGAAATGACTCCTCACCCTCCTACACCCCAATTTTTCAACCTTATGAAAGCTGTAAAAATGTAAAAAAAATGTAAAGGCAAAAAAAACCATCCTTTTAAAAATATTTTTGTTACATGTAACTAATAATACTATTGAAACAATATAAAGTAAAACTTCTGTAACTCATTCTAAACTATATTACAACTAATCGATGTATTCATTGAATTTTATAACAGGTTATTTCAATGGTACTTTAAAGTACTATTAAAGTATTGTTAGGGCATAAATGGTTAGAGTCCACTTTCAAAAAACTTCTGCAATTTATATTCTTGATAACACAAATGGTTGTAATTTCCACATTTCACATTTAATTTGTGTCAACTAACAACGGCTAATAGATCGTAATTTGTTGAAAATTTAGTTATTTATTTGTTTGCACTAGGTACTATTTGTTCATTCACAATGCTAGGGGCTATATGAATGAAAGAATGGAGAATTAAATTTTGCCAAACGAATATTTGAACATCAAACACCTCATAATGATAGTTATGACAATAAGTATAAAATTACTTTTTTTTTCGTTTAAAAAAAAAATCTCATTTTATATCTTCGCCTTGTATATTTCAAAGAAAATAACTTATTCATCATTTATATATTTTTATGAGAAAATTGAATAACGCCAATCATATAACAAACATAAATAGTAATTATTTATTGGAACATGCAAAATTAAACAAATAAATATTTATGTTTAGTAAAGAAAAAAAATTAATTATTTTAAATGGAATATTTCATAAAATATTTTTTGTTCTTATTGTTTAAGTATTACTCTCTTCATGACAAAATTTTGTTATGATTACAATTGAAAAAATTTCCCAAAATAAAAAAATCATTATTTAAAAGGCTATTTGAATAGCAATGAATATTAATGTTTTTAATATAAAAACTTCCTTTTAAATTAGTCTTTTGTAGTTTTATATCAATACTTTAATTGATTTAGTAGTTTTACAGTTTTCTTAAAGTATTTTTATTTCAGTTTAAGTGTAAAATTATACAATAGTTACTATTTATAAAGTAATCGATGTGTAAATATCTATTAGATAAATAATGTTTACTAAGAAAAAGAAATCTGATCAATGATTAATCGTGTTTTATAAGGATACTTTGTTAACTTACAAATTTTCTTTTTCGCCCATTTATTTGAGACAAAGGTTTTTCTTCAATTTGCTTTTCTGATACTTTCTACTTTATTTTTGCTGATCTTTTTTGTACCGGATTGTATTTTATAATAAGATAAAGCCCATTTTTTATTTAAGAAAAATCATTTTATTTTGAGTGAAAAAAAATATTTATCTATTTTTTTCTACTACTCCATATAAATTGAAAAAGTGTTTTTCTTGTCATATGTTGCGAATCCAAGCTAAACCTATTAATACTACGTAAATAATCAATAATTTGAGTGAGTCAGTGACATAGTTAGTAATTAAATTCTTTATCAGAACAAAGCAAATAATTACAAGAGCAAAATAAACTACAGACTATCTCAGCATTGCAACTGAAAACGTAATCAGGTTCATCTTTGCTTGAAAACAGTTTTGCTCGCTGATAAATAACAATATTTCCCTTCATTTAACACATGTATTTCACTCTTTACATTTAAAATATAAGTTACTTTTCTGTACAAATCATGTGTGATAAAACGCTACAAACATTAGAAAGTTGTAATATCTGATAAACTCTATAGTGAAACGCTGTTTTCCAAACGTGTCCAAAAACTCTTCTTCAACATATTACCATATAAAAATGAATTGAATTTTGCCCAATATAAGAACATTCATTAGGTTTCGGACAATGAAACAATCTCTAACCCCTTGGGAACGAGGGACACGTATACGTGCCGCAAAAAGGCTTAAGAATCTGCGTTTATACTCACCAGTAAAATTTTACTGTAATATTTGCTTCATTTTATTGGAGAATTTTCTAGATTTAATAAATACAAATTTCTGTTTTTTAAAACTGGTGACAAAGCATAAAAAATTTCGTAAAATGCTCCAGTCACAAAGGGGTTAAACTTCATTAAATACATTTGGATAGCTACTATTAACATTGTTAAAGTAAAAATAATTTTCATCTCAAAATTAAAATAAAATCGAACCAGAAGGGGTTAATCACGCTTCTTTAAATCTCTGGGCAATAAGATTACAAAATAATTATGCAAAAAAAGAAAAATGTTTACGAATGATTTTTATAGCAAGGTTTTGAATTATTTGAAGGATTTTACTCCTTTTATAATGTTTATCTTTAAATGTTTTCAAAATTGTTTAAATAAAATGTAGATAAGTATTTTTATCTGTTTTTACATAAATGTCTTATAACTATACAGTGTCAGTTATCAATAAAAAAAATCAGATCAATCATTTTTTATGTTTTACAAAAAACATTTCTTGACTTTTAAATTTCCTGTTCACGAACTTATTTGAGACCGAGCATTTATTTCAGTTTGTTTGCGAGTTACTCAATTTATTTTTGCTGACCTGTTTTTTACGTGATGCCCTTTGAAATCGGAAAAAATAACTTTTTCTTCAATATAAAAGAAAGTAACTGATTTTTTTTTTTTTTTTTTTTTTTTTTTTTTTTGTAATGGTAATGAATCATGTTTTGAGATATATTCTGCATTATACCATTAGAATTATTCTTGATCCAAAATCATTTAGTAATAATATTTAAAAGAAGTATTTCACTAAGCCATATTATAAGTCATGTAGTTGATTGTGTGATGCTGATTTTTCTTTTTCCTAAATATAAGTTGTTATATAAATAAGGTGGTCTGGTGTAATAACGCCAGGGGGGTAATAACGCCAAGTGCAAATATTATGCATAATTATGAAATAATCTGGTAAATGACAGCCATGAGCTCTGCGCAGAAGGATTTTGAGTCATATAAATCGCAAAAAACAGCTTAAAGTTAATTTGTTTCATTTTTAGGTCTTATTGTTTTTACAAGCAACTAAAATTAACGCTTGATCTAAAATTTGCGAGATACGTTTTGTGATGTGAAGACTATTTTTTTTAATCCTGAAATACTTTGTTAATGACATAAATTTGTAGTACATTTCATGGACTTTCAAAATGTTGTTGAAGATTTTGGATATTTTCTAGAGATAATTTGTAATTTAAAATGTACAGCGCAATAACTATAACGGGGTAATAACGCCAATCCTTGGCATTAATACCCCGGTTGATTCCCTACAGTAGCCGAGCTATATCCTAAATACAGATTCAAATAAACACAGTTAAAACTGTGCAATGTTTCTAATAATTCTATTTAAGCGGTCCTTTTCACTGTTAAAACTAATGGTGACACATTGCACCTTTTAGGGGTGAAAGGCTTGTCTCACTGGTGACACCCCTAGAGGAGCTAAAATGGCACCCTTAACTAGGGTGAAAGGATGGCACCCCTAAACCAGGGTGTTTCAGGGGGTGAAAGGACGGCACCTCAGGGAAGAATAATGGCACCCCTTATCCACAGTGTTCAATAGGGTGAAAAGATGGCACCACATGGGAGAATAATGGCACCCCTTATCAAGGGTGCCCCAGGAGGTGAAAGGATGGCATCTCAGGGGAGAGTAATGGCACCCCTTAACCAGGGTGCCCCAGGGGGTGAAAAGATGGCGCCTCAGGAGAGAGTAATGGCACCCCTTATCCAGGGTGCCCCAGAGGGTGAAAGGATGGCCTCTGAGGGGTGAGTAATGGCACCCCTCATCCAGGGTACCTTAAGGGGTGAAAAGAATGGCATCTCAGGGGAGAATAATGATACGACTTATCCAGGGTGCCCCAGAGGGTGAACGAATGACACACATAATCCAGTGTGCCCTGTGGCATCCTACAAGAAATAGCACTCACAATCTATGGCCCACAGTTGCAATCCCCCTCCCCCCACCCCCCTTGTCAAGAAATTGTATTGGTTTGAATCATGAAATACAAAGTGTTTACCCATTTTCAAATTGAAGTCTGCAGAGAAAATTATCATGATCAGTCAATATTTTGAGCCCTTTTTTTTCTTTTAGATTGATGGGATATTATATTTTTAAACTGATTATTAGGTGTCCAAAGAAAAATTGTAGCATATTTTTGTAACTCAGAGAGGGATAATATGAACTACAAAAATAATCATAGAAAGGCAGAGAATTCAAATTGTACTTTCATTTACATGGAGAGTATTTTAAGAAAAATTCAAAATTTTAACTTTTATACAATCTTTGCATTTCAAAATCACCAATCATAAGTCATCACTATTGCATTGTTAGTCATACCCAAAAGGTTTTGTTAGCATAAATCGCAAAATATACACAACCCCTACACCTATTTTCTGCCTCTAAAATCACTGAGTTAGAGTCAAATATTGTGACTTTGTCATTCAATTTGAAGCCCGATTTTCAATTTTATGTTTTGAATTTCTTGTAAAATGAAATAAATCATGATTTTTGACTGTCTCTAACTCATATGTTTGGATCAAACTTTTTGGGTATGTTTAAGAAAAGGCCAGTAACAATTTTTGTGATTGGGGATTTTTAGATGCAGGAACATTATAAAAATTTTATGTTTTTTGACTCCAAAATAAGAGAAAGTACAAGTTTAATTATCTATCTTCATATGAATATCTTTATAATTTTCTTATAGTTTCAAAAGTAATCCGTAACCATCATTTTTGACACATAGTATATTGCTTGACATGTATTTTCATTATTTTATATACAGGGCAACTGAAAATTATGGGGACACAGAAAAATGCTATATCCTGTAAAATATATGCCATATTTTAATAAAAAAAATAAAAGAAATAACAATATTTTAACAAATTGTTCACTGGCTTGATATTTATTTTTTACACAAGTTCGAAAACGAAAGATCACAGAATTGACAGTCCGCTGCAGATAATTCTGATTTAAATCATTCTATGCCTTGATAATTTCGCATCACATACAATGCAAACTGGGGATTTTCTATTTCTAACTTTTCTACAGAAGTCAAGTGAGTTAAGATCTGATTGTTCGAAGGCAATACACCTGTTATTAAATATCCACACAGATGGGTGTTCAAGGTCAATGTTGTTTTTGCTCCATGTGAAGGCCCCAATACTGCTGGAAGTTCTATTAAAATTATTTTGCTTCCATGAGGCCAACACTTCGTTGAACATATTAGTTGCTGATCATTTTGACGGTTGTGAACTTTTCGGAGGATTAAGATTTTTATATAATAGAAGAAATGCTACAAAATTTTAAAATAAGCATTTCTCAGATTTTAGTTGTGAAATATCAATGTCAAACAACGCACCAATATTTTTTCAGCTACCCTGCTGTATCTAATTAGAAAAAATGTAAAACACAAGTTAGAAAAGAATATGTAATAAATGCTGTGTAATTTTTAATTAGTAAGAATATTTCATATTCTTTAAAATTCTTCCAGAAAGTTAGCCATCAAGCTATGAAATGAATTATAGAAAATAAGTTCATTTTATAGTTGTGGTAAAATAACAGATGAAATTGAGTAAAAAAAAATCATTTTTACAATATATGTAGTACTTACCTTTATAGTGAACTTATGCAAATCCATATTTCATAGCATATATCCATACAGGATTGGAAATTAAGAACTGTATGTAAGGTGTCAAAATAATGCCTACAATTTTTTTCGATGTGCCAACTGCATTTCATATTTTCTTGTTTCTTTTCACAACCATGCTAATAATATTGCATTGCATATTTAATTTTAATGTATTGAAGGGAAGTGGGGAGGAAACTTTATATATTAAACACTTTTTCTTACTGAACAAAATAAAAACTGACTTGCCATAAGTATATGAAACCTGATTAAACTACAATATTTGGATTCTGTAAAAACTTATTCTTTTTATAAAGCTCATATGCATACAAAACAGATAATCAAGCAAATATGTCCATAGAAAGAAAATATGAGCTATAGATATAACTAGGGATAAGCTAATTTTTAAAAAATCTGAGACTAACAGTACATCAGAAAATAAAAAAAGTCAGCAAATAAATGAATCTTTGGTTGCCAATTATGGTGTGGTATTTAAAACATTTCCAAATCACACATATTTTTTTTTTGTTTGTTTGAGGAAGGGAGTACAAAAATTTTAAAACATTTTTAAAACAGTTTCTTATTTTAGGAACATATAAAGATGCAAAAATATCTCATAATAAAAGAAATCTTGTTTACAGGGGTGTAATATCCAAGGACCAGTTTTATCAGTCATTGGTTAAAGTGAAGTTAACTTAGAGGTTATTGACAGGTTCAAAATTCTTAAGACACGTGCTGATATCATGGTGCAGAGGGGGGGGGGGAATGTATGCTAAAATGCAAATGAAAGCATTTGATAAACAAAAATTAAAGTTAAAGAAAGCTAGCTATCAAGATTTGACGACTAGGAATAATTTTTCTATAATTTAGTTTCATTTGACGACTAACGGCTGCTGATTTCTAGTCTGTATACACATCAAAACACTTTCTTCCAAATTGTTTTTGTGTTTTGACTTATTGCATCTGAAAGTTTAATCCAAAGAGTAATTATAATGAAAGGAATAAAACACTGAATTAAAAAAAAAGAACCTTTTAGTTCAAATAATCTTTTTATTGTAAACACCAAGAATGTATTAAATATTATTAAACAAAGACGTGACACTATGTGGAACTGATGTCACTGAGAAAGTTTTGAAGACATAAGTATCTAATAAAAATGATAAAAATTTAAATTGGCTTTTGCTATAGTTAACGTTAAACAACCAAAATAATGCATACCACAAAGTAACTAAGCTTATAAAATTATCAGTTTTTGTAATTAACTATTTATATAAAATTAATACATAGCATGAGTAATTTAACAAGTTGCTTGAGTTGCGGAGCACAATAACAAGTTGAAACACAGAAATTTCTACATCTTCTTCATGATAAAGAGTCGGAAACTTTTCTTGTATCAAGCATGGTAATTTAAGTACTGTAAATGTAAGTTCACTATCTGAAATAATAATAATAACACATTAAGGAAAACACACAACAAGACAGTCCAATTAAAATGTACCATCAAAGTACAGCAAAAATGGTAGATGAATAAAAAAAAGAAAGAATAAAATTTAAATAAAATTTAAATTATAGCTCACAAGGCCTGACAGCTAATGTGCCCGCAGGTTCTGTACGTAACGTGATAACTCTATATAAATATCAGATTTGCTTCAAATTTTATATGTAGGTTCATTCTGATAACGTTCGTCACTGATTCATTGGTTAAATATGAAGGGGGTGAGAAGAGAGTGCTACCCCTTAATTTATATAAATATGCAGAAATCATGCAGAATTATCAAATTTTCTTCAAATTTTGTTAATAGGTTCACTCTGATAAGGCACTTCCCTGATTAGTTTTAGGGGCTCATTGGTTAAATATAAGGAGGGGTGGTAGTTAACCCACTGTCCAATAACTTACAGTTGATTTCTTTTATTTTTGGAAGGGCATTATTCTTTGAAATAAGAGTATAATATACAGTTGTCTGTATAGCCTGCGAGCTCAATGCCATGAGATTAACTGAGCACTTTCCTCTTTATTGCCTATTTTCGGACAGCACGAGAAAATTACATGACCAACTCATACTTGTCATTCAGATATTCTTTTCCTGAGTTATCATTAAGAGTTACAAACTATTTACATTATTAACCATATTTACAAAACATATTTTGCAACAAAGTGTCTATTCCAGATTAGCAACGAATTTCCCTAACATGTCCAAGTATTCCATACCAGTAATAATAATAAAAAAATGAGGAATTTTATTCAAATTTATTAGTACGCACCTATTATGTATCCTATATTGACACTAATCAATGAATATATGGATACAACCCCTTGTGATTTTCCTTCATTTTGGGAATAACGAATTTTCAACGTATTCTATTGACGATTATTTTCAAAATTTTCAAGATGTGATTGTGCGAGTTTCACAAAAGTTGCTCTATACATTTGGCTAACATAATATGCAAATGAAATTTTGATATCTTTGATGCATGCGCAGTGAAAAATTATTTAGTAAACCTACTCAATATTCGAACAATTTTTATTATTTTTTAATTCTGATTACAGGGTATTATGTGCAATGTTGTTTTCTGAACACACACACACACATTTGTTGTTGTCACATTTTCTGAAAAGAATGTTACTTTATATTAAGAACTCTTCAAATTATAAACAAAAATCTTGGGTAAATTTGAGACTGTTTTTCGGATTCGTAGAAAACCTTAATTTTTCTACGAGTATACATGCTATCGAAATAAAAATGAACACAGTTTATTACAATAAGCCACTTAATCATAATCTACAGTTTGAGCGCTTTTGCTACATTAGTTTTGGCAGGGTTATCCAAAAGATATTCATTCTTTTTTAATTTGTTGACTGTCCCTTATTGGAGTTTCGTAATAAAACCTTCAGGGAAATATATGACTTGTACTACACTACCTGGACATTGATTATCGTCCACTTGCGATTTTAGAAATTTTGTTAAATATCTAGAAAAATACATGAGGAATTATCCTGAAACTCTCAGTGTACAAACATAATAGTACAGGTCATGTATTTCCGTGAAGATTTTTTCCAGAAATCTTATAGGAGACTGTCAACAAATTAAAAAAGAATGAATATCTTTTGGATAACCCTGTCAAAACTAATGCAGTAGAAGCGCTCAAACTGTAGATTGTGATTAAGTGGCTTATTGTTATAAACTGTGTTCATTTTTATGTCGATAGCATGTAAACTCGTAGAGAGAGTAAGGTTTTTATAAAAATAGTCCCAAATTTTCCCAAGATTTTTGCTTATAATTTGCAGAGTTCTTAATATAAAATAATAACATTTTCTGAAAATCTGACAAACAACATTGCACATAATACCCTGTAATCAGAATTAAAAAATAATAAAAATTGTATGAAAGATGAGTAGGTTTAATAAATAATTTTGCACTGCGCATGCGTTAACGATATCAAAATTTCATTGCACATTATGTTAACTAAATGTATAGAGCAACTTTTGTGAAAGTCGCAAAATCATAGCTTGAAAATTCTAAAAATAATCGTCAATATAATAAGTTGAAAATCCGTTGTTCCCAAAATGAAGCAAAAAAATGAGGGATTTTATCCAAATGTAGTAGTAAGTTCCGTATTTTGTATTCTATATTGACACTAATCAATGGATATATGGATACAACCCCTCTTGTTTTTGCTTCATTTTGGAAATAACGGATTTTTAAATGATTCTATTGACGATTATTTTCAGAATTTTCAAGATATGATTTTGCAACTTTCACAAAAGTTGCTCTATACATTTAGCTAACATAATATGCGAAATTTTGATATCGTTGACGTAATGTTGTTTGTCACATTTTCAGAAATTATTATTATTTTATATTAAGCAATTAAATAATTATAAGAAAAAATCTTGGAAAAATTTGGGAGTATTTTTATAAAACCTTAATTTCTCTACGAGTATACATGCTATCGACATAAAAATGAACACAGTTTATAACAATAAGCCACTTAATCACAATCTACAGTTTTAGCGCTTTTGATGCATTAGTTTTGACAGGGTTATCCAAAAGATATTCATACATTTTTTTATTTGTTGGCGTTCCCCTATAAAGTTTCGGGAAAAAATCTTCACGGAAATATATGACCTGTACTATATTGTTTATACACTGAGAGTTTCAGGATAATTCCTCTTGTATTTTTCTAGATATTTTGCAAAATGTCTAAAATCGCAAGTGGACGATAATCAATGGCCAGGTAGTGCATTATATTTATACACTAAGATTTTCAGGATAATTCCTCATACATTTTTCTAGATATTTAACAAAATGCCCAAAATCGCCAGTGGACGGTCATCTCTGGCCCTATAGTGTATATAAGGAGGTTTAGGGAACTAGCTAATTCTTTATTTCCCCTTTTGCTATATGGGAGAAAGTCGGGTGGAATGGGACAGTAGGTTTTTCTCTTTGTGCATTATTCTAAACATTTCATCGTTCGCACACAAGATGAATCAATGGTAATCCATTCTTCAGTTTACAAAAAATATTGATATGCATAGACTTGCAAATGTATGAAAGAAAAAATTATTTCAAAAATTCAATTTAAATTTGATTTATTTGCTTTCAATATATTAAAGGCTTGTTTATGTATAAATGTAATAGTTTCCCTATTTATGGAACATTATACTATATATTATCCATGATTTAAACTAAGCCTAAAGCAGCATTTTTGTTTGAACAAGAAGTTTAACACAAACAAGGAAGTGGCGAGGAATGGGACATGCCAGAAAAGGGAGGAATGGGACGCGCCCAGTTCCTTTTTTTAATTAATAATAATGCGAATTGCTAACATGCAAATATTTTTAGAGGATAATATATTAATTATAACATTGATAATATATGCATTCATACTTCAAAATGTAAATAAATTGATGATTATTTAAGGCGCAACGCGCACAGAAAAAGACCCGGATGATAATGCAAAGTCTATGGGGACGTTATTTTCAAATATTTCGCCCAAATTTTAATATTTTTACGTGATTGTTTTGCACAAGATTGCTGAGGGCGATCCGCAACCGGCGTAGTTTTTACTTTTTCAGTTTTGGTTTCAGATTTCTTTTTTTAATTACTTTAACTTACGAAATCGGTTTACACCGGTTCTGAAATTGAAACTATCGTTATACAAAAAATATAAAAGAAAAATCGAAAAAATAAAAAGTAGGTCGGTTATGGATCATCCTCAGCTGTCTTGTTCGAAAAAAATCATGTAAAAATATTAAAATTTGAGTTAGGTATTTGAAAAGAATGCTCCTATAGACTTTTACCTTATCATCCGGGTCTCTTTCTGTGCCTAGTGTGGGGCCTTAATGACACCTATGACAGAGAATCCTGAATTTTCATTCCAGTCGTGAAGATACTGGAATTTTATATTGTGGCATATACATTATCAACTTACAACCTTTGTTTGATTGTTTATCTTACCGACAAGGTTATTTTGCGCCTTATAGCTTTTTTTATTATTGCTGTCACATAACTCTTAATGAGGAGGTATGAGACACATTTTGAAACTTACGTTCTCTTTAAAATAAAATAGTATTTGCGCGTTATGTTTCTATATTGTTCAGGGGGATTAAAAAGTGTTTTACCTTGCATGCTATAAATTGAAATTTTTCTTTTTGTATATAAAAAAAAGTTCTTACTTTTGTAAAAAAAAGTCCCACCCCACCCCACTCTCCCCTATATAGATATTATATATTAATACACCAATTACATGAAAATAGAATTTTTATCAATAGTATATTAAAATACAGTTTAAGGGCTAACAGTTTATTGTATATCCTTAGGTTTTTACCACCTTCTCCCCAGGTTTTTACCGGTAAAAATCTAACCCTGTTTATTGGTCTTGTTTCAGAACGGGTGGAATGAAAGATTGTTAAAAATTATGTCATTAGAAAAATGTTTAAGATTTATAAATGACAGTGCAAAAATCGCCTTTAAAACACGAGATCTTCATCTCCTGCGGAAAATTTCACATTTGTGTAAAATTACGATATAAGTTTTTATTCATTGTTATATTTTTTGAACATACACTATTTCTGTAAACTATTCTGAAAGTTCAGTGGAGTAAATAAAGATTGTTTACCTTTTATAATTTGAATGTTCATGACTACAAATTTGTCATATCGGATGATGTTGTTGATTGAGAAAGGGGGGGGGGACTGATTACGGTCTAATCAAACTTAAATTACTATTATTGAAAACAAATATTTTATTTTATTTAACCGTAAAATTCTGCTACTAAATAAGGTTTAATGCGAAAGAATACTTTCGAAAAAAAGTGTGTGTAAATCTGCAAAGCCGATAATCAGATCATAAGGTTTATTCAATTCAATACCCTAACATTTTCTCACCTTTTTGAAAGAAAATGAAACCAAAAGTATGAAAATATGAAGAATTGGGAGTAAGAAAACATATTGGTAAACCCAAGATACCGCTAAATTCGGGTTTTTAGGCATTTCCCACCAAGGTATGACTTGGCTGACTAATAACGTTTTAATATGCAAATCGAGGTTTTATCCGTGATTTTTATCCTTAAATGAGACTAAATGATTGTCCGTGCTACCGCATCCCGATCTAATCTTATTATGAAGATTATTTTGGAAATAATGGTGGTTAATAAGGAAAATATTAATAATGAAAACCCTGTAAATAAGTTTTGATTACTTTAAGATTTGCAAGTATTCAATTGTCTTAAATGAAAAAAGTTACCCCCCCCCCCCCATCAAACAAAGACAAATCAGGTATACTGAAACAATATTAGAGACGTTACGCGAGGCTGCAATATGTTATGAATTAGCCTTTATAGGAGGGGTTCGGATAGCATCTATCCGACAATATATGCAAAGCCAGCCAGATGCTGTCCGAGATCCCGTGTAAAGGTTAAAATTAAAACTTCGCGAATAAAATTAATTGTTCTTAACTGTATATAGATGCAAAAACATATTTTAACCTTAACTGCTCTGACAAAAATTGTTACATAACTACTGTCAGCTGTCTGTCAGACCATTTAATCTGAAGATGAATAAAATGTTACATTAATTCTCAGAATACTATTTATGTATTAAACTTTATGCACAAGAATATTATAAATCAAATTCAGTTATTCAAAAGTATTTAGAGGTAGTAATAAGACTTCAAACTAAAAAAAAAATTGACCGGTATCTATAGTTAAACTAAAAATTACAAGTTAAACTGTGAAACTTGAAAAACTCACGGTGTCTGAGACCACTAACAGCAGTTAAGGGTTAAATCTAAACAGTTGAGTTTAAACACAAGATAAAATGGTCATAGAATATTCCGATTGCAACAAGATTCGTCTATAATAACTGATTTGTAATGAAAAAATATGTAAATATTTTTACAATCTTTCATTTCGCTCTTTCTAACTGTGCGGCCTTAGGATTCCCGTGCCTAGAGCAGTTTCCTCCAATTGCTCCTCGGTAGCTAAGGCCTCGATAAATCATTTAAAAATATTGCCATGTAAACGAAAAATTGTAAAATAACTGCATCATAGGTTTAACATGAGCAAGCGGTAAGCTTGTAGCTTCACATAATAAACTTACCAATCAATCATACTAACAAAAAAATCTAATTTACTGTTTTTTTTATGACATTACATATAGGGATGTACAATAAATTAACGTAACAATAAAATAAAATAAAGTTAAATCTTACCTTTAATCAGACTTTGCCCGGTTCACTGGTCGCGCAAATCGGATCGTTAAGTCCTCATTGTTGTTTCAATGTAGCTCAATGGTTAGTCTTCAATTAATATCGCCAGTTTACACACTGCCATGTTTTGATTTGCTCACACCCGTAAACTTTACTTGCCGACACCGCAAGCAGAAAGACACACGTCATAGCGCATGCCCAAGTTGCCAGTCACCCGATGAGGTGGTACATTGCTACCAATACGAAGTGCATGGCACCTTATTTAGCTCCCATCATCCAGTAACAGATCTGTCGTCACCCCAACCACATATTCAAGCTCCTATGACACCCTAGGGTTCCAAATTGCACCGCCTTTTCACCTCCGGGTCCCAAATGGCACCGGTTTGTCACCTTTATTTTTAACAGTGTTTGAGCAGAAAGAAGCTCACGGTCTGATATTCTTTTGCCCCCCCCCCCCACACACACACACCACACCTTTATTTTTCTTACACTTTCACAAAAAGTTGAACATTTTCAATAGCTTAGAATGCACTTTGTCAACTTCTAAGTTTGTAGAGTTTGTATTTTTAGAATTGGGCAATCTACATGCAATTATTCCATCTTATTTCATAGTTTTGTTTGCATGGCGTTATTACCCATATAGGTGGATAATAACGCCAAATAGCATTGGTCAAGAAATCGCGCCATTACATTTTATGAATACATATCTGTTAAATTATTTTTTTATGTAGATAGTCAATGAGTTGCTGTATCAAATCATATATTTGTTTGAAAAGTACAATCTAAAACTGAGCCGTAAAAATTGGTAGAACCTTAACGGGGCGTTATTACCCCAGGGTACCATATTTTATAATGATATATTTATATTTTTTGCCGATTATACAATCTATTGGATTATTATTGGGTTATTATTATTAGGTTTAGTTTCATTAAGTTCAAAATTAAGTTTCATTTTCGTTTTCGGCAAGAAATTTGAGTTTCACCGAAAATTCGTTTTCGGCGGAAATGCTGCTGAAAATTCAGCTAGAAAGAAATTGTATTTTAGAAATGCCGTTTTTTACTCTGGAAATTTTCAACATTACTCATTGATTTATCTGTATGATTCTTATTTATTGCTATGAACGTTGCTGTTTATTATTAGTCATGACTGACTCAAGACATGAATGCAAATTATAAAGCAATACATGCATTTATGTTTTATTATGTTATATTCTAAGACATTTTTCACTTGCTCATTAAAAGTTGTAGACGTATCAATAATATTATTTTTTTTGTCTTATTGAATTAATAATATTAAAGTATTAATGTGTGTAACTACTTTTTGAAATATTCGAATGCACGTATGAGATAGAAGAAAGTCTTAAGATTAGCACATCCAACAAGTTTTAATGATAAAATTCCTTGCAATTTTAGTCTTTTTGTTAAATTTCTAGATACATACATGAGGAATTAGTCTAAAATTCCATGTATATAAACAAATTCGAGCATGTTATATATTTTTTCAAAGATGTTTTCCTGAAACCCCATCAAGGATCGTCAACAAAAATATTATAATGCTATATTTAAGATAAGATTAAATTGAAAAAGAATGAATATCTTTTGGATAACCCTGTCAAAATTAATGTAGCAAAAGCGTTAAAATTGTAGAATGTGATTAAGGGGTTTATTGTATTAAGAGTGTTCCTTTTTTTATGAGGATATCAAAAGTACTCGTAAGAAATTAAGGTTTTCATAAAAACAATCTCAAATTTTCCTAATTTTTTGCTTATAATTTGCAGAATTCTTCATATAAAATAATAAAAAGATGATAAACAACATTGTACATTACGTCTTTAGACAGAATTAAAAAATAATAATAATTATATGAATAATGAGCAGGTTTACTAAATACTTTTTCACTGCGCAAAAGCAATAAAAATATAATTTGCATAATGAGTTAGCTAAATGTATAGAGCAACTTTTGTGAAAGTCTCAAAAATATAGCTTGAATATTCTAAAAATTACCGTCGATGGAATCAGCTCAAAATCCGTTGTTCCCCAAAATAAGCAAGAAGATGAGATATATCCAGACGTCCATTTATTAGTGTCAATACAACATACATAATGTTGCTTGTACTACTAAATTTCTATACAAATCCTCATTGCTTTGCTTTAAATTGTGAAAAACGGATTTTCAGCTTATTCTATATTCTATTCGACGCTAATTTTCTGAATTTTGAAGCTATATCTTTGAGATTTTTATAAAAGTTGCTCTATACATTTCGCTAACATATTATGCAATTTATATTTCGATTGGTTTCATGCGTTGTGAAAAGTTCTTTAGTAAATCTGCCTTTTACACAAACTTTTTTTTTTATTATTTTAATTTGGATTGCAGGTTGTGGTTTTTAATGCCGTTTGACATACTTTCTGAAAAGAAATTTTTTTATGTAAAGATCTCTTTAAGTAAAAAAAAAAAAAAAAACTTAGCGAAATTTGGAAATATTTTTATAAAAACTACAAGTATACATGACATCCTAATAAAAAGGAAGACAGCTTATTGCAATAAGCCCCTTAATCATAATTTACAATTTGAATGCTTTTTCTGCGTTAGTTTTTACAGGGTTATCCAAAAGAAATTAGTTCTTTTTCAGTCTGTCGCCTATGAGGTTTCCGGAAAAACATTTTTGAAAAAATGTATAACTTGTTCTAATCTGTTTACAAGCCTGGAGTTTCAGAATAATTTCTTCTGTATCTGTCTAGGTATTTAATAAAACGATTAAAATCTCAAGACGGTCACATTAATATGATTTGACTGTGTACATAACAGTACTGTTTTCAGATTAGCATTTTTTAGCATGTAGCTGATGGAAACATTTCAACGTTATATTCTTCTTCAGCAACCTTTAAGTATTAAAATTAGTTTTCACTTAATGAGAAATGTATATTTAGTTGAAATTTATTATAAGTTGTATATTATTAACATTTGAATTAAAAAAAATCAATAAATCATTCTTTATCGTGAAAACTCACTGTATACAGATTTTAAAACTTTTAACAAAAGAAAACAAGTCGGGTGAGAAATGATTTCTTTCTTCTATTTCATCCATGTTAATATTTCAAAACTTGCTATCACAGTACCAAAATTAAATGGCAATCTATGTCCATCACGGGAATTCTAATGATATGAAATTCCGTGCATTATTTCTTGAGATAAGATGATGGCTAAAATAAAGTAACTCTTGCAAAATGTAGAATATTCGCGTCACTTTTTGAAGGATTTGCACGAAAACCTGATTTGCAGCAACTTATGTATTATCTAACTGAATCTGAAGATTGATGTAAATCCGTGTATTAGTTCCAGAGATTCAGCTATTGCGGAAATCATGAAAAATTCTCCATAGCAGTACCACCTGTTGAGAGATTAATATTGAAATGTAGAACATGTCAATTCATGTCATGGGCGAACTGAATCTGAAGTTCGATTCAAAAAAAATTCTGTGCATTAGTTCTTGAAATTTAGCTATTGCGGAATTCGTGATAAGTGCAGTATAGCAGCAGCATTTGTTGAGTGATTTACACAAAAATGAGGAAAACATCAGTTCATGTTATGTACTAATTGAATATGAAGTTTGATGAAAGTCCATAATTAATTCTATAGATCGAGGTATTTCGGAAATCAAGAAAATGTTAGCAGCGTCACCCGTTGAGCGATTTTCACCAAAAAACTAATCAGCAACAATTTATATCAGGGACTAACGGTATATCAATTTGTATTAAATTCCGTGCATTAGTTCTTGAGATAGAGCACCCACAAAATTTGTCTCACATACGGACAAACATTTTATAAAAATATGTTTTCTAAATCGTGTAAATCTGTCGAAACTAGAAGCCGAAAATTTTTATGAATTCAGTACTTTTTTTCTTGTAAAGATGCCTTTTTACTAAAATTTAGAATACATAAAATAAATTTTCCGTTTACACGAGAAAAATCCTCATCAATAATGTGCTAAATAATCTCTCTTTCACAATCTTGAAAATGTCACAAAAGTTTATATCTAAATTTATTTATGTCATTTATCAAATGCCTATATTAACTGATAGTAATATTTACTTTGTAAGTTATTAACATAAATATCCGATATTTCATTCCTCTAAGTCGATAGAAATACCTATGCATGCATCGTTGCCAGCATTCCTCCATTAATCTGGCATCAATAACTCTTTCAGCGATTTATTATAATCCTTTCGAGAGAAATGATAATGTGTTCAATAAAAGCCTAGCTAGTTTAATTGTTATATTGCAGAATAATTTGAATTATGCGAGAGATCATTTAAAATGGTTTAAGTCATACATACACTCTAAAATGTTAAGAAAACAAGGGACATTAAAAGTCATTTTAATTATTTTTTTCTGTATCTTTAAATGTTATTTAACCCTTCTTCTACCGCATTATGAATTCATGAAAATTTTACATTCTAAAGAATTTTACGTAAATTGTTAAAACTAAATTAAAAGATTTACATAATCATTTAATAAGTTTTTGAAGGATTTTAGGAGAATTGAAGGATTTAGAAGGATTAATTAAATTTGTATTTACAGGGATTTTGTGCGATATTTATAACCCCACTCAAATCTTTTGTTTTAAATTGTTTTCTTAGTATTTTGTAGAATATTAAAGTATACAAGTATGACATTCTTACAATATAAATATAGAAATATTTCCGAATTGTAAAATCCCAATCCCCTTCTCTCAGCGCCAAGAAAGCTGAAAAGATACAAAGGCAAAAGAAATCATTCTTTTAAAAATATTTTTGTTTTGCGTAACAAATAATGCTTTTGGGGGAAAATAAAGTAATGTATCTGTAAATCATTCTAAACAGTATTTCAACTAACTGACGTATTAAAAGAATTTTATAATAAGTAATTTTAATGATACTTATAATACAGTCGGTACATAAAGGGTTAAGGGGGTCCGGGACACATTTTAAAGAATTTTTTATTTATTGAGTTAAAATTCTGAATTTATTGTGGTGGTTAATGATATTATTTCTAAACAAAATCACATGATAAAACTTCTCATAGATATGTTTTAAAAATTAAACTTTTTCAAATTTTTTTTAAAGTAGGGTTATTTGAAATCTTGAAATATTATTTGTAGAAATTTAATATTTTTTTCACTGAAATAAAAAGAAATATATAAGTTTTAATTTTGATTCTCATTTTTAAAACTAATAATTTTAATAAAAATTAAAAAAAATTATAGCAAAAAATTTTTAAAAATGATGGAACCTTTTTTCAAAAAATAATATTTTCAAAAGTAAACATTTTTTTTTTTCATATTTCCTGAATCAAAATTAATGCAAAAAATGAAAAAGGCATGTTCCAAATTTGAATAATTTACCTTTAATGGCTCTTGAGTTATAACAATTTAAATGCGAGAAATGGTGAAATAACACATGATTAGGTAAAAACGCATTTTCAATAGAATTCATTATCACTGCAACCATTGCTTGAAAGGTAGATTTTGAAAAAAAAAACGAAAACAATAATATTTCTTATTCCAATTAAGATAGAAACATGACTAAAACGTTATTTTAGGCAGAAAGAAAAGCAGAGAAATTTTTAGTGCAGTAAAGTTATTTTAGAAAATTTGAAGATTTTTGTGTTAAGGATACACTATATGAATTATGGCATATATTTATTGGAGATGAATAACGAAATTTTTTATTTTCTTTTCTTTTTTCTTTACACTATCCTTTATATTGTTATTTCCTTTACAGTTCTTTATATTATTATTATTATCTTAATATTTTAAGCGAAGAGCTTCTCAAAGTACCACATGCGCATTCCACACCAATTAAAGTCCTCAATATTTTTATACCAGTTTGATTAACATATGTGTATAAAAGTGTGCATCGAATTTTGTATATTTAAATATAAAGATAAGATTTTTTTTTTTTTGATAAATTCTCATAATTTTTGTATCACATTATTCTTTATATTGTTTTCTTTTCTTTACAGTTCTTTTTATTATTATTATTATTACTATTATTATTATTATTATCTTAATATTTTAAGCGAAGAGCTTCTCAAAGTACCACATACACATTACACCCCAATTAAAATCCTCAATATTTTTTTTAATACAGTTTGATTAAAATATGTGTATAAACCTGTGCATCGAATTTTGTGTATTTGAATATAAAAGTAAGAAAAAATGTTTTCTACATTTTGTGAAATTTGTGGAGTTTTTGTCTCGTGTTTCTGAAATTATCTATTATCGTTTCCAATTATATTTAGTTTTAAAAAAATATGCACAATTTTATCTCATATATGGAGACAAAATAAACACAAAAAATATTAAGATTTTAATTGATATGGAATTTTGTGATACCTATATGCCATTATATATGTACTCTTCAATAGTATTTAAAATGAAATTTAAAAATAAATAATTCTGAAATAAAAAGAAATATATAAGTTTTAATTTTGATTCTCATTTTTAAAACTAATAATTTAAATAAAAATTTAAAAAAATATTATAGCAAAAAATGCAAAAAAAAAAAAAAAATGACGGAACCTTTTCTCAAAAAAATAATATTTTCAAAAGTAAAAATTTTTTTAATTTTTCCTGAATCAAAATTAATGCAAAAAATGAAAAAGGCATGTTCCATATTTGAATAATTTACCTTTAATGGCTCTTGAGTTATAACAATTTAAATGCGAGAAATGGTGAAATAACCCATGATGCATCAGCCTGAGTAGATTTGTTTTTCGTTTTACCATAAAAAATTTATTTTTCTAGCAAAAAGATTTATGAAGTCTGATCAGAAAAAAGAAATATTTTATCAAATATCGTGGATTTCTCATGAATATTTATTCCATATTACTGAACTTGCACAAAACGAAACTTACTGAATTAGCATTTTGAATCATTTATCCTTACTGAGTTATAGATAAATAATTGAGCTTAAAGGTTCCTTGTCTCTTTAAGGTATATACCTACCTTCGGGGGAAAATATAGAAATTTTTAAACACACGTTTTTATTTAAAACAGAGAGTAAAACTATGATAAAATAAAACATGTAGGTTTTTAATGTAATTTTAATTCTTTAAGTTAAGTTCAGTACCACCATTTAGGCTCAAAAACATACAGCCCTATTTCGTCTGGTATAATGAGTACTAAGTGTGCGGCAACAAATCACACAGTTAATCCAATGTGGGGTAAACCACAAAGATTAACAACAAAGCACCTAATCTAAATAGCGGATCCAGGTACTTGTCTTAGTGGGTTCGCCACTTTGCTTCCTAAAATTCCGTCACGTACGCTAATGGCGCCTGGTGCATGTAAAATCCGTCGTGGGTGAAAAGTCCTTCAAGTTATCTATGAATTATACCTCTGGAGGTGCCTTGCCAGGTGAAGGTCTTGTTATCTGATCAAGGTTCTAAAGAGCAACTTGAGTAGCCATTTGCAGTGCAAACAACGGGATATAACGCTAAGTAATAGGCGAAACTGAGTATGCTCAAACCAGAAGTAAGTACTGCAGAAATGATGGAATGCAAAGCAAAGAAATCAGGCTTATTGCCACTACCCGGCAATTACGCGATCACTCATCCCCGTTAATAGGTATCTAACAATTAAGCTGAGATAATTCGGCAGTTAGGGGGCCTGGGTTAGAAAGGAAAAAAAATTAATTATAATTAACTTTTCAAATTTAGGCATTATTTAGTCAAATTTTAATAAAAAAATGCGTTTCTGTCAAACTTTCTATAAACTTCTTCAAATCTTCTGTTAAATATATTTCTCTTTTCTTTTGAAAAATATAGTAGTAAACCACTTACCTATGTTATGAAGAAAGATATTTCTAGTACCTAGTATAAATACTAAAATATAACAAATTTTGTATACAAAACATGATTCCTTTCTAAAGAAAAATTGTATACTCTATGAAAATGCCTTCTAAATTATTATATACAAACTTAGAAGCAATACATTTTGCTTCATAACATACCTACAAATGAACAGAACCTTATCACAAAATTTTATTTCTATATTTTAAAAATTGAATGATTGAATTTAATTTAATGAGCAAAACTTTGTCACAAACTTTTATTCCAATATCTTAAAAACTTTTTAAGAAATGATGTTTTTCATAAACGTACACATTGAAAAATGCAGTATTCTAGGGAACGCAAACTAAGATTTTTATAGAGCACAAAAAATTATGTATTAAGTTTACAATTTTAAAATCCCCCTATTTTTAGGTGTTTATCTATTTGTGTATATATTATCAATACAGAAACCCTTAAGGGATTAAATGTTTTGACGCACCTGATTATCTTATGGCTCTAAGAATTTTAAATATGGATATTAAGAAAATTAATATCAAATTTTGAATAAAGGAATGCTATTAATTGAAAAATGCATTTTTGTATACTTTGTTTCATCATTTTAGTTTTTTTCTCTTTATAATGGCATGTGCAAAAATTATCTTCAACATGAAAAGATGTATGAAACTTTATTAACTGATGCTTTTTCAGACAGATCTCTCATAAATTCAAAATATGAGTTTTAGAAGATATGATATAAAATGTAAGTGACGCCTTTAATGTGGCTTTATAGGTTTGTTTTAAAATTCAAATTATTCCTTTTATTAATTAACAAATTAACCAGCTTAATGAGTTTTTACTACTTTACTTGTTAGAGAATCGAGATGCGTTTTCAAAATATAATTTATAAAAAAAAAAAAGGATTTAAATTTCCCAAATTAAATGACAACTAATTTGGCATAAATGGAAAATCATAATTTGGCATTTAAAGCATTTTTAGTTTTAAATCTCTAAATCTTAACAGTTTATATGTAAACTTTATGGCAATTATATTAAATGTCACCTTTAATCATGTGCGATATTCGAGATAAATTTATAAAACATTTTTAGAATAATTCAATGTTTATCGATTACAAATTGAGTTTTTTTTTTCGAGATCACGCATGCCTATGTTTTTAGCATGCATGGCATATTTATGTCTCTCAACTTATTCTAATCTATAAGAATAGGGATCTGGATTCTTTATTCCGTTTCTAAATGCAAATTTCTTACAGGAATATTCTACGTCACCGTGGTGATACTTTATGCATCAGAATGAGTAGATTTGTTTTTCCTTTTACCATACAAAATTTATTTTTCTAGCAAAAAGATTTATGAAGTTTGATCAGAAAAAAGAAATATGTTATCAAATATCGTGGATTTCTCATGAATATTTATTCCGTATTACTGAACTTTCACGAATCGAAATTTACTGAATTAGCATTTTGAATCATTTATCTTTACTGCAGATTTTTTTTTTTTCTTAAAGCGATGTCGAGAAATAAATTTATTACTAGAAGAATAAAGACAATATATTTAGAAATTTTTACTTAAAAAAAGAATAAAAAGATATGTACTTTAAAATGTTTCAGTTTAAATTACTACGAAATTTAACAGCGAAAATGTGAACAAAGTCCACATTTTCGCTGCTAAAGACAACTGCTAAAATGAAATCAGCTTATTAAATTAAATGAATTGCAGTTGACTTAAGTGAAAGTTGCAAACTATGCAGAATTCTTTAAGTATAGGATGAGCAAGAAATATATTGCCCAATTCAGAGGGCTCTAGAATACGTTTTATTGGCCCAAGTGTGATCATATTTAAACTACATATAATTCAAGTGATGCTCATGATATTAAATAATAATAATACTTAAAAATGCGAATTTTGCCAGTAGTGGGCAGTGTAACGCACCTAAAACATTTAATTCGCTTTATAGATAATACATAATATTAAACAAGTGAAACTATTTAACAAAAAAAAAATAGAAAATCCACCGTAAGAGTTTCGTACAGTAGAATATATCATATCTAGTACATGAGAAACAACTGGCAAACTCACATAACAATAGAGAGGTTGTAAGAAATAAGTTACCTACTTCAGAAGATTCTAGAACGTGTTTTATGTGGCCAAATGAGATAAAATTTGAACTACTGATAATTTAGATAACATTTATAAATAAGCTTTATGACAAGTATATTAAATGATATCATGAATCATCTGCATTTTTTCCATAAATTCATAAAGCATTTTTAACATTATTAAATATGTATTTCATATCGATTACAAATTGAGTTTTTTAGAGAACACGCATGCCTACGTTTTTAGCATGCAGGGCATATTTATAACTCTAAACTTATTCTAATCTATAAGGATAGGAATCTAGATTCTTTATTCTGTTTCTAAATGGAAATTACTTACAGGAATATTCTACTTCATCGTGGTGATACTTTATGTATCTGAATGTGTGGATTTAACTTTTACCATACAAAATTCTTTTTCTAGCAAAAAGATTTATGAAGTCTAATCAGAAAAAAAATATTGTATAAAATATCGTGTATTTTGCATGAATATTTATCCAATTTTTCTGAACTTACACGAAACGAAACTTACTGAATTAGCATTTAGAATCGTTTATCTTTACTAGACATATTTGTTTTTTAAGGAGATGTCAGGAAGTAAATTTATTATTGGAAGAACAACGACTATATATTCAGAAATCGTTACTTAAAGAAAGGTGCAAAAATATGCACTTTAAAATGTTTTAAGGTTAATTTAGTAATAATGAAACTAGTAATTATGCCCAGCTTGTTCGGATTCAAGCATGGTCTAATGAGGTCAGGTAATTTTTAATTGTTGTTGATTACACACAAAAAAAATATTTAAAAAAATTAATTTAAATGTCTTTCAAAAGAAAAAAACTCGCCTAAAATATTGGAATGCAACACCACATGACGGCATCTGTTATATTTTCATTTACGCAAGAACAGTGTTGTCATAACAACAGGATTTTTGGTAATAACATTTTATTTTTATGACCTAAAACAAAAATATTTGCTCAACTACTGTCGTTCAAATTTCTTATTCACCTCTAAATTTCTGACTCTCTTATTATTTTTTAAAAAATTCATAAATGCAAATTTTTAGTGAGTTTATTTAAAATTATAAAAAATCAATGGTTAAGATATAAAATAGAAATATATTCAATAAACAAAGCCCACATTTTCGCTGATAAAAACAATTAATCCACTGAATTCAGCTTATTCAAGTAATCGAACTGCAGTTGACTTAAGTGAAAGTTATAAAATATGCAGATTTCTTAAGGGGACAGTGGACTTTTACTTGAGCAAAATCATCTGTAGCAAAATCGATCCAAAAAAGTTCTATTTCTGTGGTATAATAGTACCAAAACAGTTTTTTCTTAATAATATATCATTTATGAAGGTTTAAAGAAGTAAATAATAAAGATAAGTGTACTTATATACTTAAATCTGTTTTCTCAAAACTAATTTTTCAGCGCTTTAAATTTTTGAAATGTTCCTTGTGATGTAATTTTGATCAATATTTATGAAATTGATAAGAAAGTATCCTGATATTGTTTAAAAAAAAATGTGTAAGCTTTTTAAAATTCGTCTTTATTAAGATAGTCAAATTTGATTTTTTACTTATTAAAAAGGAAAATTTTGATGAATATCGATATGGAATTTAGAAAAAAATCTGTAAAATATTGACTATTAAGAGATTAAAAAAGTGTTTTTTACACAAATTTGTTTGTAATAGAGTTTTAATGATAAAAATGCAAAAGCAAGAAAAAACTCAAAAATTAAGACACGAGGAGCATTTTAATATTTCGTTTAAAAACTTAACTCTTTTTTAAAAAAATAAAAAATTTTTATAAATTCGAAATATTTTGAATGTGTTCTATATGCTTTTGGAGAAATGTATATACAGTGGCGGTCAAAAGCTTCTGGCCAGATTGTTTCTCTAATTTATTTATCAAAAGGTTTCAGCGAAGAAGATGTACAAATGGATTCAAAAGTTAGGAATATGTGAATGTCCTCTGACCACGTGATCATTTTGATTGGATACTGAAGATACTTTATGGAAACTGGAAAAATTTATAATTCGTGTGCGCAAAAGTTTCTGACCACTCATTCCTTAGTTCCTTCCATTCCTTATTTTTTTTTCTATGGGTAAAGTGTTTTTAGTCGCTTTTGTGAATGAATCAAAGTGAATAGCATAGGTTAAATACAAAAAAGAAAAATTCAAGAACTGTTGTTCGTAAATGAGCGATTAGTTTATCGCTAAAAGACCAATCTTCTCGAGATATTTCGGCAAAGTTATCGATTGATAAACTGACTGTAAACGATATTTAAAAATTATATAAAGATAGCCATGGTCTTCAGGACCTTCTGACGTTCTGGAGACTCCGTAAAATGTCTATTTTTGTGGAAAGATTTATCTGGGGTAAAACAGTTGATGACCCGGATAAAAATGCCGTTGCATTATCCCGTGATATACGGAATGAAAATATTGCTGAAATAAGTCTGTCTACCGTATCAAGATGCTGTCGTGATGCAGAACTTTATGGAAAATTTGGTTAAAAAAATTACCAATGTACCCTAGCGTTTTCCAGTGAACACAAAGACTGGTTAAGTGAAAACTGGACAAAAGTTCTATTTTTCCATCAATCGAATTTCAAACTATTTTGGGAGTGATGGAAGGCACTACATCCGAAACCTAACACCAAAATGTATTATTTTACATATGTTTTCCTATAACGAAGGATGGCGGAGGACACGCTATAATGTGGGGAGATTTTTCTTCAAAAGTGTTGGTCCGTTATTTGAAATCTGCGGTAATATGAATGATGCAATGTATAGGAAGAACTGGAGCACATTGATACAGTTTTTTTCTAAGATTTTTTTGGCGTGAAGAAAGTAGAAAATTCAAGTTTTTTTCCCTGAGGTGACAGCAAAACTTATGTAGTATGTTATAAAAATGTACAATCATTGTTTTATATAGTATTTTTGCATGTAATTTAAAAAAAAAAATAAAACAAAGTCATTTGTATGAATGTGCCCCATACCCGAGGCAGATTGATGCGTTTGATACGTTGAGATTAATACGTTGATATGAAGATTGATACGTTGAGAAAAATGATGACAAAATAATACCAATGCATATTTTTCATAGAAAATGAGTTAGAAAACCATTTTATATTTATTTATAGAAATTCAAATCACTCACAATTTATTTTTAAGCAATATTAGAGCAATCAAAATTAAATATATTATGACCTGATGTTCTGGCTGTTTCTTGTCTGAGTGTTGGCTGTGGTAACTTTGTCATATCTGGCACTTCAACACCAGCATTATCTTCTTTCTTAGGAAAGATGAAATATTACCAAGTTTTCTGTTTATAAATCGGTTTATAAGCAGAAAATAAAGGATAATTATATTGAAAATTCTGTTTATAATATAATTATCCTGTGCTATTCTTCAGCTTGTTTCTCTTACTTCAATTTTTTCATGTTGAAAATACTTTTTCTCTGGATAATCGATATGAATTTGAGATTTGACAGGCTGCCGTCCTTTTCTTTTGTTAGTTCTCTTAGCACTAGATGTTGTGTAAGTTGTACGTCTTCTGTTCGCAAAAATGCTATAAAATGCTCTAATATAAAAAATTAGAGCTATTTCACTTCAATAAAAACTAATATTAGAAAGTTTTGGCAAAAAATGTTTGGATTAAAGAGTGTATGGTAAAAAAATAAGAAAAGGTAATGAAAAAATGAACTAGAAAAGGATTTAGGTAGTATCAATGTGCCCCGACATAGTCTGTATCAATGTGCCCCATATAACCATTTTGAATAAAATGAGTCTCAAATCCAACACTTCATAATTTATGTAACAATAAAGAATGAGGAATTGATAAAGAGTAGCTTTACTTAGTAGCTTTTACTTGCCAGGGAGAGTATTCTTTTCGGTTGAAAATACTGGAACAGCTTTATAATAGCATTTCAATTGCACAACTCAAATTTACTTTTGACCTACAAAAACAATAAATCACACGTCTCATTTCATCAAGCTGCTGAATCATTTCAAGACTTTCTGTATGTAGTTGAATACACTAGCATCACCTTTTGGAGTTGTTGTGAAACTTTCTGTTATGGCCCTGTGAGCGGTAGAGGGGATGTATCAATGTGCCCCATGTATCAATGTACCCCAGTTCCCCCTAAGGATATCTTGAAAGAATATTTGCTGCACTATTAGAGGAAAAATTGTGGTAGTAACTATTTGTTTTAAAAATATAACGACTTAATGGATTTATGCAAGCTCGACAATCAATGGCATTTGTAGAAAAAAAATCCGGCTTTGAAATGGCCAGCCCAAACGCCCGAGATTAATCCAATAGAAAATCTATGGAAATAAGTTGGCAAACGTGTGCGGAACTATAAATGTTCATACTCCGCCAACATTTCCAAAAAATTGCAGGAAATGTCAAAAAAAGGTACCATAGACGATCTTTAACAGTTGAATGTATGAATGTCACGTATGATTCTATGAAATTTGTCGCAGTACTTATTACTAAAGGTAAAAAGATGAAATACTAATTGTAAATGTTGTTGATCACTGTAATTTTCTATTGCAGTACCACTTTTTCCAAACTTGAGAAAATGGCCGGAAACTTTTGAGAACATGCGTTTTCCTTTGTACTTAATTTTGTCAATTAAATTTATTAATATTTATATGTTATTCCATAAATAGTTTCCTAACTATTATGTCAATAAAATGTATAAGTATCACTTTGAGATTCCTCTTCATATGGGTATACTTACAAATTAACAAAAAAATTTGTGCTGGCCAGAAACTTTTGATTGCCACTGTATGTAGAAAATTTCATATTGCTATGATGAAGATTTAAAAAAAATAACGTCCACCGTCCCCTTAAAATATTATCTATTACCAAATCAAGCTACTAAAATAGCCTCTATATACTATATACATGTGGGTGCAAAATTCGACCCACAAATTAAAATATCTGATAGAAGGCATCAGGGTAACGAAAACATAACATGGAATATAGAGTCGCAAATCGCTTTTTTAATCAAATAAAGGATGTTTTAAACAAACCTAATTGCAGTTGACGGTAATAATTTTTTTGAAAATTGAAGCATATTATAATGATACTTTTAACAAATATGCCTTTTAATAGACATACTCACGATTGTTGTAAATACGATACTATGCACAAAAAATGGTAGAACTTTCCATTATACGTTCCAGCATTAAGACCGCGACGCTCCACTTTTTTATACTATGATTATCACAGACTAACATAGCCCCACCAGTGGCCGCGAGGTTCTGACCTCCAAACTGGTAGGCGGTAGGTGCTGGGTTCGAATCCAATCGCGACCGTCGGCCTAACCGTTCGAAGTTTTCCGTGGTTTTCTTCGAACCTTACGTAAATACGGGTTAGGTTCCCTTAGAAAGACCCCCACGGAGGACAACCCACCCCATAGGGCCTATATCCCATGGCGTAGATAATCGGCCGACAAAAATACACCACCACCACCACCACAGACTAACATCAATTGCGTGAGCACACTAATTTACCAGAATTCTTTGTGATGTTTTTACATTTCATATAAAACGAGGTACATATCGTTACAATTTCATTGCAATATTTTTATTTTTTGCAAAATCTTTACTCTCAAACCGAGTATAATTAGATCCAAACACCCTGTATTTGTGACTTATGAATAAATGGTTTGAGGCGTTAATGTTCTGTGGTAATTTTTTCTTCTCTCGATAATTTCTTTCTCCCTACTTAAGGATGCTCGTCACAAATTTTCCGAATTTTCCTCGGCAAGATTATTTTTATGATCGTTTGAAACTTTTTTGTATTTAAAATGTCTCCTCGGGAAAGTACTATTTTTACTTACCCATCTTGAGTAGTAAGGGTAAATAGTTTTGAAAATCAAAAAAGAAATGACAAATTTACATGTTTCAGACGCTGCAGATTCCGAAAAACATATTTTTAGAAAAAAAAGTTTGCCATTTGTCTGTATGTGCGTAAACGCTCTATGTCCCCAACAAATTGAGATAGAGGCTTGTAATTTGGTGTGTACTTAGAATGGAATAATGAGAAGAAGCCTATTTAATACTAGTAACCTCGATTGAACTGAACTATTTTTTCGAATTCTCGAAATATTCGTTCCGATGAAAGGTCCTTAATTTTTTTTGAAAAAGAATGGATGCAAAAAATAACAAAATGACACAAATTTTCATAAAGAACGAAGTCGATCGAATAATTAGTGTCCGAGATATTTGTTGTCCTATTTTCTTTGATTTTTCATGACCCTGCGTTTCATTCAAATTTCAAATCAAAGTTATATTTTAATTTGGTATGGGATGCATAATCTGACACAGTAAGTTGTTAGTTAATATCATTATTATTTTTGGAGGTATAAGAATGTTTCTTGTACGTAATTAGTACTACTTGATAAGTTTAGCGTTTTATATAATTTGTCAAAGATGGTTCATCAGCAATTCATTAACACAGCATTATTATATGTTAAATTATATATGTAAAAATATTTAAATAAACGTTTAAGTTTTATTTTGTAATTTCGTTGCATTTTATAAATGGCTCACATATGTTTTATTTTCATATATTATATTATGCATATCCATGATGGACAAGTATTACGGTGGCCCCCAACGACTAGTTTATTTCTGTTTTCCATGTGCACCTCTTAACTATGTCTTTTTCTTCTTAGTTCTCAAAATATTCCTAAAATTTCTGTTTGATTTAATATTTTATGAGTAAAAAGCAGATAAATTGGAAGTAAAATCTAAATAGATTATATAAAACTGAGTATATACACATTAGGAATATTTTATAATTTTAACATTATTTTATAATTTAAATATTATTTTAAAACCACCTTTAAGGTACTGTTGATCAGATTCTCTAACCTGTGCAGTTTCTGTTGCGTTACCTTGTATATGATCTACAGTATTCAGGCACACAACGCAATATGCAAAAATTTAGTTAAACTTAAAAATTCTTATCACAACTAAAAATGCACTTAGCAATCATCTAACTAACTAGTCATCTGTGATATACAGTATTTCGGTTCAGCATAGTATCCGAAAACTTCTGTGTGCCTCGGTAAATACTATGCACTTTCTGTGATACAAAATATAACTCATAGTAAACTTCAGCAAAGCATATCATTTTCATTATATGTGAAATGTTTTAACATGATTAAATTATGCCGAAAAGAAAGTTTCACCCTATACCATTATGTAACGGAATTCTTTGTGTGGCCCTATAAATGAAAAATAAACATTTTTTGCACGAGATATTGTAACAGAGTTTATATTGTAGTACACTTTAATAATTGCATATCAATTTCATTCTGTTTGAAAGTCTGTAACATGATTGAGATGCATTTAAACATTTTTTCTATTGACTGTGATGTAACAGAAAACTTTTGACCGCGCCTGTAGTTAAACCATGCATTCAATTTTCGAAAAAATTGAAATGACTCGACAAAATTTTGCAATAAGTATATATTTAAAATTTCAAAGCATTCAGTTCGGTAGTTTTTGCTCTATTATATGCGGGCGGAATACGGGCAGACAGACAGACTAAAGGATGACTATAATTCTACGGATTTATATAAAAGAATAAAAAGAAATTGAAAAAAATAATTTTCCGAGGCGATATTTTAAATATAAGAAATAGATCAAATGACCATAAATTTAACATTGCCAAAGGGGAATTCAAAAATTAAGTGACGAGCAGCCTTATATCTGGATAGAATTAAGGCACACCCTGTATAATGAAGTACTTTACGTGTAGCATCTATGGGTTATTTTGTATATGCTTCACAAATTACTAATGTATTTTAGTAACATGTGTTATAACACTGATATGTTATAAAATAACTATTACAAAATAAATAAAAATATCCTTCCGTTAATAATAATAATTGTAATAAAGTAAGTTTAACCCTAGGAGCATTTTTATGGAAGATATACGAACTTTGAAACCCATTACCTCGGAAACTAACCAACCGATTTTGATCGAATTTGAAATTTATATTCACTAGAATATGCTCAAGCATTATGGCAAACAGCTTTTTTGCGACTTAAACTTTCTATTTTAGAGCAATAGCACTTTTTCAGAAATGTTTCTTTTTTCAGAAATTTTTCTGAAACTAACTATTATTTTTTTAAACTGTCTGCCACATATGATCTTATATTTATATTCTACAACAGAATTTTTTTATGCGAGTACTGGAGGAATTAATGGATTTTTTAGATGAAAAGTAAACATTTATAGGATTTTTTACGATTATAGGATTTTTTACGATTTATTTCATCAAATAAAATCCATCTAAACATGTTTCGAAAAAGAAACAAATCTTTTTCTTATTTTCTGTAAGGAACTAGAAACTTTACTCAATAATCCTTTCTTTATTTCCTCGTATTGTCACAAGGAATTAGCGCAATCTCGTAATGCATGACGGGATAATGAAGATATAGTACCATTAGAGGATCCCTTTTCTTTCCCTGTATATAACGAGCTATCTATTGATAAAGATATTCCTGTTGCATTTCTATACACATACAATAGCATTAATTTCAGATAAAAACATTTTAACTCAATGTTTAACGTGCTACTGTTTTACGGTATAACGTATTTGTCAGAATTAAGAAGTTAGTATTATTGCACAAATTGAAAAAATATTTATGTGTTTATTCATGTAGAGAAGAGCTTAATCGCATTCATTTATAGCATTTGATATCAAATATTAACGAAGGAAATAATTTTTTTTAGTTATTCATAGAGCCAAAACATAAAAAATAAATACACTGCGATTTATATGGAGAAATGTCTGTTGCAGTTGAGGCATGTCGTTTGTATCACGCACATAGTTTTCTGCCTGAAGTACTTGTTTTCAATTTAACACGTTCGCTGCCACTTACGTGAAGATATGATGATAGTTAATGCCGCACTGTAGAAGTGGGTTTTTCCCAGAAACCGATTTACTTTTTATAACAAAGAATCAGTGAAAGATTTTCCCGCGCCAGCGTGTGACTGGCTATTGGACTTCACCCTACATCACGCGCTGGCGCGTCAGTGGCCCTTTAACGTGGCGCCGTATCACACGCTGGCGCGTCTGCGGCAGCGAACGTGTTAATAGTCTGAGAAGTTTCGCCTACCTAAGAGCAAGCCCTGTTCTGAAACCAGCAGTTTTATAAAACACAGTAAATTGCATTATTTTAAAAAGAAACAAAAATAAAAAAGTAATATGTGCAAATTTTATTATTTACTAAAAAAGTAATAAACGCAAGAATCATTTGAAGAAAAATATTATTTTAAGAAATGGACTCAATGAATGAAATAGACATTAAGAGATTTTAATTTACAAAAATATATCCAACATACTTCTGCACATCCAAAAAGTAAAAAACAAAAAAAACAACGAAATATTTTAAAAAGAAATATGAAGGAAAAGACTTATGCAACTTACACCATTTTTTGAAATTACGCTTGTGTAGTTAGTTTTTCCAAAATATTTAATTTCTCGGTACACTTCACTTTAAATAAGACGATATTTGCAATAGATGTTCACGATTTAGTAATGCCTATCTGATAAATATGACAAGACTTTACGCATATAAAATATATTGGGGAGAGTTGTACAAAACTGAGTAGGTGGATAAATTAGATAGCGCAGATTCTTCTTCATTTGTTCAGCTGACTATCAGACAACATGAAGTTTTACTTCCTGATCGTCGCTACGACATTTGTAATTGAACGAAACGCCACGGTGTGTGTTCTTTTTATGTATAGTATTTCGTTTGAATTACTCTTAAAAAAATTTTTGTATGCTTTTAGGTTTCACGCATACAATAAATAATTTGTCAGCATTTTACTATTGATAAGTACTACATCTAAATATTCGCCTTTCAGCTAGTACTTTAACATTATCCCTTGCTATAGGATTGAAAATATGACGGAATGCTTTTAAATCTATGTTATGTTGTGGGTATAATCAGGTACTTAAGAGTGGTCGAAACTGGCTGTACCCAGTTTTTATTTACGCTCATGGAATGATTTTTTTAGCATAGTTATTAAATTAACACGGAAATTAATAAATAAATTACCTTATATTTATAAACTTATTTAGCTAATGTGAAAACATTAGTTTTGATATTTTTATATATTAAAAAGTAAGGCAAATTTTTAGAGTAAATTTATGAAATTAAATAACATGCAGTTATTAATGAGCAAAATAAATAGAACGAAATAAGCTATATTTTTATGTTATGCTTATTATATTTTAACAGATAACTCTCTAATCTGTGGCACAATAACTTGCGTTATACACTGTAAAAAAAAGGGTCGATCTACTAAAAAAACTTTAGTGATCCTCGTAATTACTAAAAAATTTTTAGTAATCTTAGTCGGTTACTAGAAAAACTGTAAGTATTACTAGAAAAAAGTTAGCAATGAATAGAGTTAATAATTTTATATTTTTAATAGCTATTACTAAAACTCACTTGGCGTGGCCTTGATAGCATAGTGGTTATAGTAACGGACTCCAGTCTGAAAGGTCCAAGGTTCGATACTGGACAGAGCAAATACGCTCCGAATGTATGTAGTGTAAGTACTCGGTAATAAATGATTATGAAAATCCTGTCGGATCAGTTAGAAATGTTTGGTGCTGCCATCTATTGCGGTTTTGCCGAAAATCTTTCGCTTCGGAAGTCTGGATGCAGCTCGAAGGAACCTCCTGCCCTTCGGGCGCACGTAATGGTTATTAAAAATAATTTTGGAGCTATTACTAAAATTTGCTTGGTGGCTCATACTAAAGATTTTTAAGTTAGTTATACAAAGAATTCTTTTGTTCAGTTTACAAAAGAAATGCTTGTTTCACTTGCAAAAAAAAAAGTTTGTAATGGTTACTAAGAAATTCTGTGGAATACAATTTTACTAACGAATTTTTAGTAACCTCTTGAATTTTTTTTACAGTGTATGCCTATTTCAAATTCAAAATGTATTTTGCAAATTCTTTTTTAAATAGCATAATCTGTCCTAATTGAAAAATAGCGTATAAAATTTCGATTCCATAAAACTAGAGTACATAAGCTATAACAAGATTTTTTCTATAATAAATATTAAACAAGCAAGAGGCAAGAGAAAACTCTCTCTTGATGGATGGCACTTTCCCACACTCATTTTAAATTACATTTGATTTTAATTATAATAAGCTATATTTATATGAACAGTTCTCATGTGCCCCAGTCTCCCCTAAGTATTTCTCTGCATCTAAAACATACAAAAAAATTCAAGTTTGATTGTTTCAGTATCTTATGGAAATTACAGACAACAAGATATACAAACTTTAAACAAATTATAAGATTAATATGTAAACTTATATACATAAAAATACAATGAGTTGTTTTCTAAATCTAAATTTTTGTTGTTTTAATTATAAAATGGATGTTAGACCCTATTTTGGTTTTTTTATCCTGTCATAATTTACGTAACATCAGTTAAAATTTCTCTATTGAAACATGAAGAAATTCCAGTTTGTTTTGTTTCAGTTTTGTCACAAAGAACTATTCAGACATGTTTAAATATAAGACTCCCTAATAGGTAAGTTTTTGCTTTATGGAAAAGAATATATCTTTTTAAGTTATTAAAGAAAAAAGAAAAAATAAACATAAGTATAATTAATGTTTTAATTAAATTTTAAACAATGAAATTACGAATGAAATTATTGAATATTTATTTTATGAATTTTTTTACACTGCTGTCAACATTTTTAGATATGTCGGCTTACATTTAGCTATGTGAAACACATCGCGTATTTAATGAGGTACCCTGGGGTAATAACGCCAGGTGGGGTAATAACGCCAAGTGCTTATATTTTGCGTAATTATGAAATAATCAGGTAAATGACACCCATGTGCTCCGTGCAGAAGGGTTTTGAGTCATATAAATCGCAAAAAACAGCTTCAAGTTAATTTGTTTCTTTTTTAGGTCTTATTGTTTTTACAAACAACTAAAATTAACGCTTGATCTAAAACTTGCGAGATACGTTTTGTATATGTGAAGACTATCTTTTTATCCGGAAATACTTTGTTAATTACATAAATTTGTAGTGCATTTCATGTACTTTTAAAATGTTGTTGAAGATTTTGGATATCTTCTCGAGATAATTTGTAATTTAAAATGTACTGCATAATAACTATACCGGGGTAATAACCCCAATCCTTGACATTAATACCCCGGTTGATTGCCTACAGTGGCCGAGCTACATCCTAAATACTGATTCAAATAAACACAGTTAAAACTGTGCAATGTTTCTCATATTTCTATTTAAACGGTCCTTTTTAAACAAAAAGAAACTCACGGTCTGATATTCATTTGCCTCATCCCCCCCCCTCCCACACCACACCTTTGTATTTCTTACACTTTCACAAAAATTGAAAATTTTCAATATCTTAGAATGCAATTTGTCAATTTCTAAGTTTGTAGAGTTTGTATTTTTAGAATTGGGCTATCTACATGCAATTATTCCATTTTATTTCATAGTTTTGTTTGCATGGCGTTATTACCCATATAGGTGGGTAATAACGCCAAATAGCATGGGTCAAGAAAAAACGCCATTACATTTTATGAATACATATCTGTTAAATTATTTTATTTTATATGGATAGTCAATGAGTTGCTGTATCAGGTCCTATATTTGTTTGAAAAATACAATCTAAAACTAAGCCCTGAAAATTGGTAGAACCTTAACGTGGCGTTATTACCCCAGGGTACCTTATTTAAATCCCATGTTGTTGTTTTTCTTTAGATAAATGAAATCGGCTAACATAGCTCCAAATAATTAATCATTTAGTAATTACACATGACACCATTTTACTTCCTTTTTAGCACTTTCCAACAAAGTTGAAAAGTGCTTATATGCATTCGGTTTGTCTGGCCGTCTGGCCGTCTCTCCGCGCTAACTCACGTAAATATACTCGGATTGCCATAGAATTTTAAGACGTTATTGAGGTTTACCCTAGCACGAACCCTATTGAAAATGAAATTTCTACCATGATTAGTTTATCTACAGGGAGACTCAAAAGTTCCCCATTACATTACGGCCTATGGGAAAATCGTTTCAAAGGAATTTTAAAGATGTTATACCCTGTAAAACATATTAAAATTTATATGCTTTTACGAAGTGCATTAAAATATGCATTCTATAACACATAAAGTGAAAATGTAGCTATTATTCATTTACAGGGCCACACAAAAGAATTTCATTAGATAATGGTAAAAGGCGGAATTGTGTGTGACATATTTTAAATATATTAAACTGTTTCATGTATAATACAATTGATGTATGACAATGACGATTAGTATAAATTATATGATACTGCCTTCCCTAATATAAACTACATCATATTTACAGGGACACACAAAAGACTTTAAATAGTATATTCTTTCCGAAGTACTGTATATGAATCCGGTGATAGCTGATGGATGGATGAAATGCATTTTAAGTAGGATATGCGTGTATAAGTGTCACTAAATTTTATGCATATTATATAATGTGTATAAAAGCTATAGTTAATATACAGGACTATCCAAAAGAGCTTGCCAACGTTACTGAATATGAGCATAAATTACTAAAAGGTGATCCTTAAATAAATTATGCATTTTTAAGCTTATCTGCATTAAATTTACTATGAAATGTTTGCAGAATATAGATAAAATGGTATACAGGGCCACGCAAAGAATTGGGTCCATGGAGCCTATGAATGATAATTTATGAGAAAGTGATTTCATTTGTTTTATGAGTGTTTCAGTTTAAAATAAATTTTATCTTAACACTGATGTGTAATAAAGGTAACAAGCAAATTACAAGGCTTAACAAAGTATTCAAGTATGTTTCCATCTATTAGTATAAATTGATGAAAGAGAAATTTCAAGCTGCTAGGCATTTTTTGCTAAACTAAATTTTCCCATTATATAGTATGTATATTAGCTGACAGATCAAATACAGGGCTGTTCAATAGTACCTGGAATACATATTTGGCTATATTTGGCTTTATATCCTTATTTACCTAAATAACGAAGTTTTGCTGAAGATTTCATGAAGCGTTGGAAAGTGCTTCATAATCTATGCTTAACGCATGATTTTCTTACTTGTTTTATATTTTTATGCATATGAGTTTGCTATTTTATTTATTTCAACGAGAATATATCCTGTTACAGCCGTCTTGATTTAATATGTTTAAATATAAAAACGAAAGAGAGTAATTTCTTTTTCTGATAAGGCCGCGCGTGTGCGTTCTAATCTGTTACTTTAGAAATAAACAAAATTCGCAGAAAACGGAAATTTGGAGCTGGTCCAGCTATTACATACTTCTATTTTTATGTGATATTATGCCTGATCGTTGTAAAATACAGAGATAAAAATAAAAGTGGCACCGTTCGTTTACAAGCTTCCCTGATAACAGTTTAAATGTACAAAAAAAAAACCCGCAGAAATAAGAATAAAATTTAAACACATCCCATCAAAATGTTAAAGCATGTCAGATTTTTGGAATAAAAGAAGCTTGTTTTGAAAAATACTTTTGACTTGTAGAATCAAGATAAAATATATGTAGACTATAGCAAAATAAAGTTGAGTAGCAAGACGGTATTTTGAAGTACCATTATAATAACTTCTTATAAAATTTATTTAATACATCGATTAGTACTACAGTTTAGAATGAGCAGTAATATATACTGTACTTGACTTTATTCCCAAAGCATTATTGTTTGCACAAAAGAAAAATACATTTAACCCCATATTACACGCGCTGGGAATGACATACCCTTGGTGGTTACAGTTATTACATTTTTCAAATCTAATATTTATGTTATTTTATCGCAGATTTTTTGCGCATTTAAATGATTAAATGAAATAATAATTTTTGTTTTTAAAATTTATTTGTGGCAAATTATAAATAATACATATCATGCATATGCGCGAGCAATGTCAGGTTAACCTTTTGCTTTGGAGTGGCGACATTTGCAATAGAAAATGGTTTAGTACTATCAGGAATTCTCAAAAACTGCCAGGCTCATATGCCGAAAAATCCTTTTTTTTAAGCGGCTGTTATTACCTTATTATTTTCATGTAACAATTCATTTTGATGCTTCAATTTCAGCCAAAGATTCCCGGTTCGAATCCTGGCCTAGACACTTTTTCGTCCAGTTAGGAAATATTACAATTTTCATTCATAATCAAAATTCATATATGAAAACTTAATAATTAGTTATGTATATTTTCTAAAACAGTGATAGGATAAGAATAAAAGATATTTGTTTGAGTTAATGAAAAATCTTAGACAACAAATTATCCAATTACCTGACTTTAAGCTTCATGAAATAACCTCATTGTTCTTAGATTGTATTAACTTAAATTTCTTAAGATGCATTTCCTACATTTCTTTACTGCCTTATTTACTTATTTCATTTGTAACACTTTTTAAAAACTTTGTCATTGAAGAAAAAGGAGTAAAAATATCTACACAGTTAATTTTCCACTCGTATAAAAGTAAGAGAATTACACCGAAGAGTGTAAAACCTGCATAGCTGGATTTTAAGGACGAAAAAAATGCCTACCCAATCTGTAAGTATCTCTGATTATTTCATTTTTAATTAGTTTTTTTTCATATGATATTATGTTTTTAAATTATTATATAAAAAATAAGTTTGATTAAAAAATACTTACAATTTTTTTTCTAGAGAGTTTGGAGATTATGTCCAGATTATTCAATTTGATATTTAATTAGCATTTTCTAAGATAATAATTAGCATTTTCTCGAGAGACATTAATATAATTTATAGTATTGTTGACACTTTGTTAGAGGATTCAGCAATCAGAGTTTTTGAAGCATTCTCCATTAGCAAAATTCGCTTCCTAACAAATAAAAATGTAAACTAGAACTGAATTTTCTCTTCAATGACAAAGCATAAAATAAATGGTTCAAAATATATTGAAATATTTCCTACATTAACATTTAAAAATATGCCATTAGTTATTATTTTGATTGCTATTATTTTTTTTAAATCTTTTTCAATTGTTTAATGTACATAATTAAAAGAGGACAGCCAATAATTTAACACTTTGTGTTTTCTGAAAAAGTTTGTTAATTTAAAATTAAAAAATGTATAGTTTATTAAATGTATTCAGTATTTACTTTTGACGTTATCTAAATAACTTTTGATACACAAGAGACAGAAAGTTTATGGTTCAGATTACTGCCAAAATACAAAATAAAGCAGGCACCGGACTGAAATTTTAAATTTTACTAGAAAATTCTGAACTATGAGTAACCCGTAAAAATACAACGTTTAATATTTTTTTAAAAAAATGAAAAAACGTTTAGAAAACAAGACACGAGTGGAGAAAATTCCATCAATTAAAATACCAGTCAATATATCTCAAATCAATTTGCAGCCTGCAGAACCTGGTATTAATAGTGTAAAAACATCATTACCTACCAATCATCTACATGAAATCTCTGTTTTTAATTTCAAAATTAGCCAGGTAACAGAAAAACGCAGAGTTAAGAAAACGGCAATAAACGAAAGTTGTGTTGACTATGAGAATGCGATTCAAACAAATTTAAACAAAGTATTCCAAAAATATGACAAAACTACAACGAGAAAAATTGAGTTTTAGTCCATTACAAATTGATGGATGTCCAAACAGTATCAAGTTGACTACATCAAAGAAGAACAACGTAAAAATAAAAAGTAAGAAGTCAAAGAAAGATGATAATAATTAAAAGTTGGAGAACACATGTGGACGCTAACGATCTTTATCATGAATGCTAAGAAAACTACACCAAAACTAAGAAGACTGTACTATTTTCGGCACTTTATTCTGACAAAATGGAAATCGAAAAATAAAGGGTATCAACAAATAAATAATGTAAACACTATTTTACATTATTATTTACATTCCCTATCTAATAAACTGATGGTACGTTGTAGCTGGATTAATAATTAAAGCCGTATCTTTAAAAAATAATTAAAAATATTTAGTATTGAACAATTATAGTAGACTATTAATGATTTAAGCCTACTTGTATGTTTCACTGTACCCATTTAGATTTTTTTCTTATTAAATAGCTCATTATAGTACAGTGAATATCTGTCAGCATATCTTTTCCTTATGATTTCATTCTGTTCTTATGACAAGAGGAGCATAACTTCTGCTGAAGCGAGGCGTCTCACACCAAAAGTGTAATGAGCCGCAGTGTAATTTTTTAGTAAAAAAAATGTTAAAAATCATATTGCAGTTCACGGGCTGTATATTTAATATTAAATAGCACAGCATGATTTTTTGTTATTTTATGTACACCATGGAACATTAAACGGAAATTCAAAAAATATATGTACGGCATCTGACCCAAAATGACTATGATATTTAATTATTGTGAAAGTATTGTGATATAAGTTTTCGACGGGGTGAAAAATTTCCTGGACCAGTAATAAAATCAGGACCAGTAATCAATCTTTTGAATGAATCTGCCGATACTCTGCTATCTGAACTATCTCGCACGAATCTCGCATATATATTTCATCCACATAACCTTCATTGATTATAGCATCTGGTCTGATAGCTGACAGAGCTCAACCGTATACCAATTCGCCCAGTTATAAATTTACATTTATTTGATTTATTTATCAATTAAAATAATTGTGTTAAAATTATTCTAGTTACTCGATATAAGTTCAATCGATACGTTTCGATATGATGTTATGATTTAACATATGATGGTATTATTTGATGATGATGACAATAAGGGAGTTTAAACACTGGAACTACATTTCCCAAATTAATTTCCCATGTAATGTACTTCAAAGTTGAAAAATAATTCCACAAAATTTACAAGGAAGTGATGTGATCTTAAAAACACTTTGAATACTTTACTAAATTCTTTTATACCATAGTGATTTCGCTTCTTTTGCGTACAGAAATTAAAGTTAGTGAATATGACGTCATATTAATATAATTAAAGTAAAATACTTCATTTTTATGTATGAAAACATTATTTTCCGTTTTAAAATGTTTAAGTTTTATTCATACTACTTTAATTAAAATATAATGTCGTTTTAAGTGGTAGCATAAATAATTCATCATAATCAAACAAATCGAATTTATATAGTGATAATATCAATAGTAAAAATCTAACAGAAGTAAGTTTAATGAATTGAATAATGAATTCTTTAAGTATGATTTTAAAATCATTATTCAAAATGTTTCTTTATTTTCATTTTGTAATTCCCATCAAATGCAACTTTTTCAGAATAAAAATGCATTAATTTATTTACACCAGTAAAAAAAAAAAAGCCTTCAATTAAATGGCCGATGAAACAGCGATAGTAAAGGAAAAAATATGAAGATTACGAGTATGTTTTAATTTCAGTTTTTATTTTTCAATGCAATCATTGCTTTAATGACTTTCAAGTTTCTCAGTTTAATTTTGTTTACTTAGTTAAATGTACAGAATTATTTTTTTCTAATGTTTGCTTACATGATTATTTATATTCTAAGTTATGTATCTTTATAACTAAACATTTAAAAGAGAAATGTTTTACAAATAAACGTTTATTGACTTTTTTCAATTCGCAAACTTATGTGAAATCGTGTATTTGTCTTTGGTTTTTTTTTTTTTTTAAATAGCCTTTCATTTACTGTTGCTGACCCCTTTTTTTCATGTGGTTCTAAATATAGAAAAAAATACTTTGTCTCAATTAGTAAGAGTAACATATGAATATAATTTTTGTGTAATGAAACATGCTTTGAGATATAATATATTTTATCTAACCTCAAAGTGGGTTCGATCATTTTTGGAATATAATTATTATTAAATTCAATTACATCTTAATTTTACAGCAACAGAATTAGATTATTTTTTCTTTTCTTATCATAAATATAATAATGTATCACATACAGTATGTTCTTTAAGTCATTTTTTGTTTTTGATCGGTCTTGATAATTTAACAAAACAAGATGGAAATGTCAGATATTCACCAAATAAAAGAAAATTTCCCCCAGTTTCGTAGATGTAGCTTCCATTTTGCTGCCCTACACGCATCTAAATAATATTCAAGTTCTTCGCACACACTATTAATAGACCGCACTAGTAACTGAAAAGCACCCGGATGATAATGTTAAGTCTATGGGAGAGTTATTTTCAACTATTTTGCTCAAATTTTAATATTTGTTACATATTTTTTTTAATAGGATGGCTGAGGATTATCTTCCACCGGACTAGTTTTTACTTTTTCTATTTTGCTTTCAGATGTTTCTTAAATTACTTTAAATTTCGAAATTGGTTGGAAGGGATCTGAAATTGAAACTATGGCAGCGTTATTTTCAATTATTTCGCTCAAATTTTAATATTTTTACATGATATTTTTTTTAAATACGATAGCTGAGGATTATTTACAAGCTGACTAGTTTTTACTTTTTCGAATTTACTTTCAGGTGTTTCTTAAAAAAAATACTTAAAATTTCGAAATTGGTTGGAAGGGTTCTGAAATTGAAACTATTATAATATAACAAATAAATATCCAAAATAGAAAAGGTAAAATCTAGCCCGGTTGTAGATCATCCTAAGCTATCCTGCGCAAAAGAATCATGTAAAAATATTAAAATTTGAGCGAGATATTTGAAAAAAACGCCCCCATAGACTTAACATTATCATCCGGGTTTTTTTTCAGTGACTCGAGTTGCATCTTAAGGACGTCCCGTGTAATAGAGTGAATAACGTCTGTGATTCTCTGTTTCAAATGGAGGTTACATCCAATAGCACTGAACATTTATGAAGATTGGAAAGTTTTTCTTTTATGTGGTGCTGGTTTCAAATTTCCAGCTTGTTTCAATGATATCATGTAAACAGACAAAATTGTACGATGACTTTACGACACTCAATAAACGTGATCATTTTAATTTATTGTTGATCAAATAATATTTACCAACGTTATACCAATGTTATTTTTCTATGTAGCCTTTTTCGACACATACATCTACATATTGTGACTATTTAGTTATCCAATCTTAAGGAGAAAATTAGTTATTACGCGTATGTGTACCATTGAAAATATTCTTCCTTTTAAATTTTAATACAAAAACTATTAATTCGGAGAATGGTTGAGTGTTGACAACTAATGGCTTAATTGATGCCAATATTTAATAACCAATGACCAATTTAGAGTGTTGACTCTCAATTTTGCTTCTTTACATTAACTGGATAGGCCTTGCCTTTTTTCTGAAAATAATAGAGGTTCAAATGGAACATGTTTGGTATCTACACGCTCTTTAATCTATTTCTAAAAATTAGTAGTGCTATCATATTATATCATATGTACATCACTCACGAATAAAATCTACGTACGCAATACCTTGTTAATATAAAAATAAAAAACTGATTCAGCAGAGCAGTTTTACTTTTGTGTGTCATTCCATTCTATATCGCCTAACTTTATCTTTTTAACGATTTATGTCCTAGATTATGAAATCATTAAAATCCCATCTCATTTAGCATTTTTCAAGAATTTTTGTAACTACATTAGAAGACACACAATCATTTGATAAATTTAGGCGGATTTTGATAATTAAAATTATTAAAATTGTAATTTAGACAGATTTTTTGCAATATTTATAACTCCAATCAATTTTTTCATTTAAAATATTGTTTTTTTAGTATTTTGTAGAGTTAAGAAATGTACACATATAATGTTTTAACAATAGGAATGTTGAAATATTTCTGAAATGACTCCCCACCATCCTACCCCCCAATTTTTCAACATTATGAAAGCTGTAAAAATGTAACTAATCGATGTATTCATTGAATTTTATAACAGGTTATTTTAATGGTACTTTAAAGTACTATTAAAGTATTGTTAGGGCATAAGTGGTTAGAGTCCACTTTCAAAAAACTACTGCAATTTATATTCTTGATAACTCAAATGGTTGTAATTTCCTTAATTCACATTCAATGTGTATCAACTAACAACAGCTAATAGATCGTAATTTGTTGAAAATTTAGTTATTTATTTGTTTGCACTAGGTACTATTTGTTCATTCACAATGCTAGGGGCTATATGATCGAAAGTATGAAGAATTAAATTTTGCCAAACGAATATTTGAACATCAAACACCTCATAATGATAGTTATGACAATAAGTATAAAATTGCTCTATTTTTGTTTTTAAAGAAATCTCATTTTATATCTTCACCTTGTATGTTTCAAAGAAAATAACTTATTCATCATTTATATATTTTTATAAAAAAAACTGAATAACGCCAATCATATAACAAACATAACTAGTAATTATTTATTGGAACATGGAAAATTATACAAATAAAGATTTATGTTTAGTAAAGAAAGAATAACAAATTATTTTAAATGGAATATTTTATAAAATATTTTTTGTTCTTATTGTTTTAGGATTACTCTCTTCATGACAAAATTTTGTTATGATTACAATTGAAAAAATTTCCCAAAATAAAAAAATCATTATTTAAAAGGCTATTTGAATAGCAATGAATATTAATGTTTTTAATATAAAAACCTTCTTTTAAATTAGTCTTTTGTAATTTTATGTCAATACTTTAATTGATTTAGTAGTTTTACACTTTTCTTAAAATATTTTAATTTCAGTTTAAGTGTAACATTACATAATAATTAAGATTTATAAAGTAATCGATATGTAAATATCCGTTAGATAAATAATGTTTACTAAGAAAAAAGAATCTGATCAATGATTAATCGCGTTTTATAAGGATACTTTGTTAACTTAGAAACTTTCTTTTTCACCCATTTATTTGAGACAAAGGTTTTTCTTCAATTTGCTTTTCTGATACTTTCTACTTTATTTTTGCTGATCTTTTATGTACCGGATTGTACTTTATAATAATGTTACGAATTTTGTAAATAGTTAGTGTTTGTACTGTAAAATAATGTAAATATTCTTATTAAGCTCCATTCCTTTACTAATATTAGTTTTTGTTACATTGTCTCTGTTATCAAGCAAACTTGTCCATTATTTTCAGTGTATGTCTACGGCAGATTGGCGAAATAATAAAGATATCGCCAAGTTGGCGTCACTTTTGGCGACTAATTCTGGTCGCCAAATTTGGCGATATATCGAAAAGTTGGCGACAAACTGGGCGATTGTTGGCGATTGTAACCCTTTCCTCTCTATGGTAACCCCCATTAGATATACTGATACATTGTTTGTTGTTCCGTGGATTTTTCGAGATGGTTCTAGAAATTTCCCGCACATGCTGCGAGCCTATATAAGAAGAGAAGCGATGCGAGCTGTTATTATTATTTACCAGTCAGTCATTGAGTGAACAACGCGTTTGTTAAGCAAGTTTGCTTGGGTCTTATTAACGTTATTTTGAATGTGATTTAGTGTTGAGACGTTGTATAAAGAGTCTCTGGAACCTATATCTGCAATTATACGATAAATTTTGAACAGTTATTTTTGAATATCTAGAAATATTTTTGAGTTTCGAAGACTCAGTTGTTCTGAAGTTCTGTAAATAAATTATTTTCTACTTTTCTGTAAGCAAGAGTTTGAAGTTGTCTAACCATAAGATCAAAAGAACCGTATATACACTGGAACATTTGGTGTAAGAATTTGGGATCTTATGGCGAAAACGAGAGCAACGGAAGAGCAACTGAATTAGTTGTTGAAAGCTATTAATGGATTATCAAATAAAATGGATAAAGGCCAAGAGGAGTTGGCGGAAAAGATGAATAAAGGCCAAGAAGAGTTGGCGGAAAAAATGAATAAAAACGAAGAAAGAATGGAACAGTTGACAAATGCCAAGAAGATGTGACTGAAAAGGTTAATAAAGGCCAAGAAGAGTTGGCGGAAAAAATGAATAAAAACGAAGAAAGAATGAAAGAGTTGACTGAAGAATTGAAGAAAGAAGTTAATAAAAGTCAAGAAGAAATGAAGAAAACTTTAGAAGAAAAGTTCTCGTCGGTAGATAGAAGAATAGATTCGGTAGAAGAGAAAATAGAGAATGAAATTAGAAAAGTACAAGAGAAAATTCAGAATGAAGTTAGTAATATTGAAGAGAAAATAGTTGAAGTAGATGAAAAGCTAAATAAAAAAGTACAAGATATTGAGAAGAAGCTTTCAGCGTCCAGTGGTAATTATGAAGAATTTAGGAATCTGTCTGCTTCTCCCGTGCACATCAAGCTGTCGACATACGACGGAAAGAGTTCCTGGCAAGTCTACAAGACCCAATTCACCATTGTAGCCGAAGCGAACAAATGGAGTGACGAGGTGAAAGCTTGTCAACTGGCAGCATCTTTAAGAGGAGAAGCCGCCGACGTGCTGCAAATTTAGCATTCATTAACTGTCCAACAAATGTACGGGAAATGCTCTCACTGCAATATTTTGTAGACGGAATAAAAGATCCAGAAGTACAGAGAGCGGTACGAATGGCAGATGTACAGGATTTAAAGGCTGCACTACTATATGCCTTAAAGTTGGAAGCAGCTACACAAGCCAGCCGAAGAGATCGTCATTCAGCCCGAGGGGCAACGGTGAACAAAAGCTCAGACACTGAGAATGACGTCTTGAAAGAAATTAGGAAAATAAATCAAGAACTTGAAGCTTTAAAATACGGAAGAACAAGTTCAAGAAGACAGAATCTCACGTGCTGGGGATGCGGTGATACAGGACATCTCGGAAGAAATTGCCCCAAAATCCACGAACGTGAGATAAATTCAAACAGTCAGCAGGGAAACTAAATTTTGGCCATCTCGCGGGGCGGAGGTTGCCAGAGAATGAAAAGCCCCACCTGAAGATCCTCCAGATATCAAAAATGAGTGGCGGTGATAATGAATTATATGTGATAGGCTTTATTAACGGAATTCAATGCCGTATGATTGTCGATACAGGAGCCAATGAGACAATAATAAGAGAAGATTTGGCTCGAAAATTGAAATCTAAACTCATCTGGACTCCACCCTGCGTTACCCTGCAAACTGTGACGGGCGACAAGATTGGCATATATGGAAAGGCCAATTTAACCATACACTTTGGAGGAACGAAATATTACCCTACGGCATATGTGGCTGACATAACAGATCCTTGCTTAATCGGGCTAGATTTTCTGAAGAAGTTTGACTTCAAACTTCATTTCAAAAATAACAAAATGCTCTCAAAATTTGAAGAAATCAGTCTTTTTGGATTAAATAACAAAATTGAATGTAAAGAAGCAGTAATAGCCAAAGAAGACATCAATCTAGATCCAAGAACAGAATTTTTAGTTCCAGCTGTAATTAAAAATGAAACTAATTACCGATTTGGCCATATAGATTATCCAGAAGACAATAGTAAACAAGCAGGAGTATTGGTGGCTTCATCTATAGTGGACCTCTCGAAGAAGACCATTCCAGTCAGAATTGCTAACATCAGTGATAAGATGAGGACTATCAAGAAAGGAGAGGTGATAGCGTCATGTGCTCCTGTGACGTGCATAAGTCAAAATTCCAGTCACTCTGAGAAATCTTCAGATAATTTAGTCAAGGATTTGTTAAAAATACAGACTTAGATCCGAAACAGATGGAAGCTGCGGAAATTTTAATTAGAGAATTCCAAAGTTTATTTTCCCAAACATCTGAAGACTTTCGACGAACTAAAATGGCACAACACCGAATTGACACGGGAGATCACTCTCGTATTAAACAGCACCCTAGACGATTACCTTTTGCCAAGCAAGAAGAGGTCAGAATTTAATTAAGGATATGGAAGAAAATGACGTCATCGAACCATCGACAAGTCCATGGGCATCTCCCATTGTATTAGTAAGAAAGAAGGATGGTTCTACAAGATTTTGTGTAGACTATCGCCGACTGAATGACGTCACTAAAAAGGATAGTTACCCTCTGCCAAGGATCGACGACACTCTCGACACACTTGCGGGCAACACTTGGTTCTCGACTCTGGATCTGAAGAGTGGTTACTGGCAGGTACAGATCCATCCGGACGACCGCGGGAAGACTGCCTTTACAACGGGACAAGGATTATGGCTGTTCAAGGTAATGCCTTTTGGTCTGTGTAACGCACCTGCAACTTTCGAAAAGGCTTATGGAAACGGTTCTCCGAGGGCTGTCATATGAAGCATGTCTTGTTTATTTAGATGATATCATAATCATAGGAAAATCTTTTGATGAACATCTGAACAACCTCAGGCGGGTGCAAAAAATTAAAGGAAGCTAATTTGAAGTTAAGCCCTTCGAAATGCAGTTTGTTTCGAAATGAAGTCGCCTACCTTGGACACATCATTTCAGCGGAAGGAGTTAGGACTGATCCGGAGAAGATTTCGGCCGTGAAAAATTGGAATCGTCCAGCAGATGTTCACCAGCTTCGAAGTTTTCTAGGATTATGCACCTATTACAGGAAATTCGTCAAAGGCTTCTCGATAATTGCAAGACCACTTCATAAATTAACAGAAGCCAATCAAAAATTTTTGTGGACACAGGAATGTGACGCTGCTTTCGAAAAGCTTAAGGAGGCCTTAACATCCACTCCAATTCTGTCATATCCTCAAATCGATAAACAGTTTATACATGATACGGATGCAAGTAACAAAAGCATTGGCGCTGTACTGTCCCAGGAAATCGACGGCCAGGAGCGTGTTATCGCCTATTTCAGCAAGTGCTTATCAAAGGCAGAGCGAAACTACTGCGTAACAAGAAAAGAGCTTCTTGCTGTAGTGAAAGCCCTAGAACATTTTCATCACTATCTTTACGGTCGAAAATTCTTGATCCGAACTGATCATGCTTCTCTAACTTGGCTATTGAATTTTAAGAACCCTGAAGGCCAGATAGCCAGGTGGATACAAAAGCTTCAAGAGTACGATATGGAGATACGCCATCGAAAAGGCTCATCACATGGAAATGCAGATGCTCTCTCAAGAAGACCCTGCTCAGAGAATTGTAGATACTGCGACCGGGCTGAGAAGAAATTTAATGTCAAAGGTCCTATAGTAAGACAAGTTACAACTGGGTCTACATCATCGCAAGATCCGTGAAGTGACGAGAGTCTGCGTAAAGATCAACTTGCTGATCCTGAAATTAAGCCAATTCTAGAGCTGAAAGAGGAGTCCAACAGGAAGCCCAGCTGGCAAGACATGGCCCATTACCATCCTACGACTAAACGTGATTGGGCTCTCTGGGATTCCTTACATTTGAAGAACGGCATGTTGTACCGAAAATGGGAGTCTGATGATGGAAAGACATGTAGATGGCAACTACTATTCCCTAAGTCGAGAATTTCTATGGTCCTTCAAGAACTGCATGGTAGTCCCACAGGAGGTCATTTTGGTGTAATGAAGACCCTGCAAAAGGTTCGAGAGCGTTTTTACTGGAATAATGTTCGCGGTGACGTGGAGAAGTGGTGTCGAACTTGTGACACCTGTGTAGCACGTAAAGGTCCTAAGAGGCGAACCCGTGGGCGATTGCAACGTTATAATGTAGGAGCTCCTTTCGAACGAATTGCTCTAGACATCCTGGGTCCTTTTCCTAGAACATCTGATGGCAATAAGTACATCCTCGTTGTCATGGTCTACTTCACTAAGTGGCCTGAAGCCTATGCCATTCCTAATCAAGAGGCGGTAACCGTAGCAGACATACTAGTTCAACACTGGGTTTCCAGATACGGAGTTCCTCTTCAAATCCATTCCGATCAAGGAAGAAACTTTGATTCGGCTGTGTTTAAGGAAATGTGCGGACTACTCGGCATGGACAAAACTCGAACTACACCTCTACATCCTCAATCGGACGGCATGGTGGCAGCGGTGGGATCGTACCATCCTAAATAGCCTCTCTCTTCTGGTGTCTAGAGACCAACAGGACTGGGACAAGAAATTGCCTCTTTTCCTGCTTGCCTACAGGAGTGCCACTCATGAGGCCACTGGTTACTCCCCTTCTCAAATGCTCTTTGGTCGTGATCTTCGTCTGCCTGCTGATCTTTTGTTTGGCCGTCCTCCTGATGCTCCTTCATCGCCTGAGGAATATGTCGATGAACTCCAGGCACGGATTGAGGAGATTCATTGTCTAGCGAGGAACCGAATTGGACTGACATCAGAAAAGATGAAGACACGGCACGACACAAAGGCAACTGGACATGATTTCAACGAAGGTGACAAAGTTTGGTTGTGGAATCCGATACGTCGTAAGGGACTGTCGCCAAAACTACAAAGAAACTGGGACGGTCCTTACACAGTCGTCAACAGGCTGAATGACGTCGTCGTACGCATACGAAAATCGCCACACACCAAACCCAGGGTCGTATATTATAACCGGCTAGCCCCTTATTTTGGCCAAAGTGATTAAAAATTCAAAACTGGAATTTCAGACCTGGTCATGAAAGTCACTTTTTGTAAATATGTAAATAGTAATTAGTTCTTATTTATGTAAATTTTATTATTATTGTTATTATTTATTTATTTATTTATTTGTTTATTTATTTTAAGTGTTTTCCTCTAACTCAAGGATTGCACTGCCCGGGACGTGCAGTCTTTGAGGAGGGGGTAGTGTTACGAATTTTGTAAGTAGTTAGTGTTTGTACTGTAAAATAATGTAAATAATCTTATTAAGCTCCATTCCTTTACTAATATTAGTTTTTGTTACATTGTCTCTGTTATCAAACAAACTTGTCCATTATTTTCAGTGTATGTCTACGGCAGATTGGCGAAATAATAAAGGTATCGCCAAAGGTATCGTCACTTTTGGCGACTAATTTTGGTCGCCAAATTTGGCGATATATCGCCAAGTTGGCGACAAACTTGGCGATTGTTGGTGATGGTAACCCTTTCCTCTCTATGGTAACCCCCCTTAGATATACTGATACATTGTTTGTTGTTCCGTGGATTTTTCGAGATGGTTCTAGAAATTTCCCGCACATGCTGCGAGCCTATATAAGAAGAGAAGCGATGCGAGCTGTTATTATTATTTACCAGTCAGTCATTGATTGAACAACGCGTTTGTTAAGCAACTTTGCTTGGGTCTTATTGACGTTATTTTGAATGTGATTTAGTGTTGAGACGTTGTATAAAGAGTCTCTGGAACCTATATCTGCAATTATACGATAGATTTGAACAATTATTTTTGAATATCTAGAAATATTTGTGAGTTTCGTAGACTCTGTTGTTCTGAAGTTCTGTAAATAAATTATTTTCTACTTTTCTATAAGCAAGAGTTTGAAGTTGTCTAACCATAAGATCAAAAGAACCGTATATACGCTGGAACAATAAGATAAAGCCCATTTTTCAGTTAAGAAAAATCATTTGAAATTTTGCTTTGAGTGAAAAAAAAATATCTATCTATTTTTTCTACTACTCCATATAAATTGAAAAAGAGCTTTTCTTGTCATATGTTGCGAATCCAAGCTAAACCTATTAATACTATATTGTAAATAATCAATATTTTGAGTGAGTCAGTGACATAGTTAGTAATTAAATTCTTTATCAGAACAAAGCAAATAATTACAAGAGCAAAATAAACTACAGACTATCTCAGCATTGCAACTGAAAACGTAATCAGGTTCATCTTTGCTTGAAATCAGTTTTGCTCGCTGATAAATGACAATATTTTCCTTCATTTTAGACATGTATTTCACTCTTTACATTTAAAATATAAGTTACTTTTCTGAACAAATCATGTGTGATAAAACGCTACAAACATTAGAAAGTTGTAATGTCTGATAAACTCTATAGTGAAACGCTATCTTCCAAACGTATCCAAAAACTCTTCTTTAACATATTACCTTATAAAAATGAATTTACTTGTGCACAATATAATAACATTCATTAGGTTTCGGACAATGAAATAATCTTTAACCCCTTGGGGACGAGGGGCCGCAAAAAGGCTTAAGAATCTGTGTTTATACTCACCAGTAAAATTTTAATGTAATATTTGCTTTATTTTATTGGAGAATTTTCTCGATTTAATAAATACAAATTTCTGTTTTTAAAAACAGGTGACAAAGCATTAAAAATTTCGTAAAAGGATCCAGTCACAAAGGGGTTAAACTTCATTAAATACATTTGGATAGCTACTATTAACATTGTTAAAGTAAAAGTAATTTTCTTCTCAAAATTAAAATAAAATCGAACCCGAAGGGGTTAATCACGCTTCTTTAAATCTCTGTGTAATAAGATTACAAAATAATTATACAAAAAAACAAAAAATGTTTCCGAATGATTTTTATAGCAAGGTTCTTAATTATTTGAAGGGTTTTACTACTTTTCTAATGTTTATCTTTAAATGTTTTCAAAATTGTGTAAATAAAATGTAGATAAGTATTTTTATCTGTATTTAATACCTGCATAAATCTCTTATAACTATACAGTGTCAGTTATCAATAAAATAAATCAGATCAATCATTTTTTATGTTTTACAAAAAAACATTTCTTGACTTTTAAATTTCCTGTTCACGAACTTATTTGAGACATTTATTTTAGTTTGTTTGCGAGTTACTCAATTTATTTTTGCTGACCTGTTTTTTAAGTGATGTCCTTTGAAATCCGAAAAAATAACTTTTTCTTCAATATAAAAGAAAGTAATTGAATTTGTTTTTTGAAATGGTAATGAATCATGTTTTGAGATACATTCTGCATTTTACCATTGGAATTACACTTGATCCAAAATCATTTAGTAATAATATATAAAAAAGAAATTATTTCAATAAGCAATAGTAGTTGATTGTGTGATGCTGATTTACCTTTTTCCTAATATTTATATAATTTGCCGATTATACAATCTATTGGATTATTATTGGGTTATTATTATTAAGTTTCGTTTCATTAAGTTCAAAATTAAGTTTCATTTTCGTTTTCGGCAAGAAATTTGAGTTTCACCGAAAATTCATTTTCGCGGAAATGCTGCTGAAAATTCGGCTAGAAAGAAATTGTATTTTAGAAATGTCGTTTTTTACTTTGGAAATTTTCAACATTACTCATTGATTTGTCTGTATGATTCTTATCTATTTCTATGAACGTTGCTGTTTATTATTAGTCATGACTGACTCAAAACATGACTAATAATGACACTCAAGTCTCAAAAATATAGCTTGCATATTCTAAAAATTATCGTCGATGGAATCAGCTCAAAATCCGTTGTTCTCCAAAATAAGCAAAAAGATGAGATATATTCAGATGTCCATTGATTAGAGTCATTCATAAACATACATAATGTTGCACGTACTACTACATTTGGATACAAATCCTTATCTTTTTGCTTTGTCGATAATTTTCTGAATTTTGAAGCTATATTATTGAGATTTTCATAAAACTTGTTCTATACATTTCGCTAACACATTATGCAATTTATATTTTGACTGGTTTCACGCATGCGCTGTGCAAAATTCTTTAGTAAATCTGCTCATTACTCATACATTTTTTTAAAATTTGGATTGCAGGATATGGTATTTAATGTCGTTTAAACTATTTTTTGAAAAAAAAATATTTTTTTATGAAGATCTCTTCAAGTAAAAAGCAAAAAACTTAGCGAAATTTGGAAATATTTTTATAAAAACTTTAATTTTTCTAAGAGTATACATGCTATCCTAATAAAAAGGAAGATAGCTTATTGCAATAAGCCCCTTAATCATAATTTACAATTTGAATGTTTTTTCTGCGTTAGTTTTTACATGGTTATCCAAAAGAAATTCGTTCTTTTTCAATTTGTTCATGGTCACCTATGATGTTTCCGGAAAATATTTTCGAAAAAATATATAACTTGTTCTAATCTGTTGACAAGCCTGGAGTTTCAGAATAACTCCTCGTGTATCTGTCTAGGTATTTAATAAAGCGATTAAAATCTGAAGGCGGTCACATTAATATGACTGGACTGTGTACATAATAGTACTGTTTTCAGATTAGCATTTTTTAGCATGTAGCTGATGGAAACATTTCAACGCCATATTCTTCTTCAGCAACCTCTAAGTATTAAAATTAATTCTCACTCACTGAGAAATATATATTTAGCTTAAAAGTTAGTATAAATTGTATATTATTAATATTTGAATTAAAAAAAATAATAAAACAATTACTTATTTTTTATCGTGAAAGCTAGCTGTATACAGCTTTTATAACGTTTAACAAAAGAAAACTAGCCCAAAACTTTCTTTTATTTCATCTGTGTTAATATTTCAAAATTCATTATCACAGTACCAAAATTAAATGGCAATCTATGTCCATCATGGGAATTCTAATCATAAGAAATTCCGTACATTAGTTCTTCAGTTATGATTACGGCTAAAGTATCGTAACTTATGCGAAATGCAGCATAGTCGAGCCATTTGTTGAATTATTTACACGGAAACCTAACTTCCAATAACTTATGTCACCATCTAACTGAATCTGAAGTTTGATGTAAATCTGCGCATTAGTTCTAAAGATTGAGTTATTGCTTAAATTGTGAAAAATTCTGCAGAGCAGTACCAACTGTTGAGCTATTTACAAGAAACTTTTAAAAATGTCAATTCATGACATGGACTAACTGAAGCTAAAGTTTGATGAAAATCTGTGCATTAGTTCTTGAGATAGAATATTTCCAAAACCGTAATAACTGCTTCATATCAGTGTCACATGTTGAGAGAATAATATCGAAATGTAAAAAATGTCAATTCATGCCATGGACGATCTGAATCTGAAGTTTGATGAAAATCCGCGCATTAGTTCTTGAAATTGAGCTATTGCGGAAATCATGATAAATGCTGCATAGCGGCACCTCTTCTTGAGTGATTTACACAAAAAATGAAGCACCCCATGTTATGGACTAATTGAATCTCAAGTTTGATGAAAGTCCGTGATTAAATCTGTAGATAGATATTGCAGAAATCGAGAAAAAGGCTGCTAGCAGCGTCACCCGTTGAGCGATTTTCACCAAAAACTAATCAGCACCAATTTATATCAGGGACTAACGGAACACAAATTTGTATTAAATTCCGTGCATTAGTTCTTCAGATACAGCGCCCATAAAATTTGTCTCACATACACACAGAAATTTTGTAAAACTCTATATTTAGGATCTCTAAATCGTGTAAATCCGTCGAAAACCAGAAGTCGTGAATTATTATGAATCCAGTACTTTCTTCTTCTAAAGATAGAAGAAGCTAAAACTATTCCTTCTTTACTAAAATTTATAAAATAAATTTTTCATTTACACGAGAAAAATCCCCATCAATAATGTGTTAAATAATCTCTCTTTCAAAATCTTGAAAATGTCACAAAAGTTTATATATAAATTTATTTATGCCATTTATCAAATGCATATATTAACTGATAGTAATATTTACTTAAGAAGTTATTAACATAAATATTCGATATTTCATTCCTCTAAGTCGATAGAAATATATATGCATGCATCGTTGCCAGCATTCCTCCCTTAATCTGGCATCAATAACTCTTTCAGCGATTTAATATAATCCTTTCGAAAGAAATGATAATGTGTTCAATAAAAGTCTAGCTAATTTAATTGTTATACTGCAGAATAATGTGAGTTATGTGAGAGATCATAATGGTTTAAGTCATATAGACACTCTAAAATATTAAGGAAACAAGGTTCATTAAAATTCATTTTAATTATTATTCTTTTATTCCATTTTAAATGTTATTTAATGAAATCCGAAGCACATTTTGTAATAATTTTTTATTATTGTATTAAAATTCTGAAAAATTTTGTGATGTTTAATCTTATTATTTGTATATATATATATATAAATTTAACACTTTCAAAAATATTTTAAAGTAGGATAATTTCGAAATATCATTTGTTGATTTTTAATATTTTTTCATTGAAATAAACAGAAATATATAAGCTTTAATTTTGATTCTCATTTTTAAAACTAATAATTTAAATAAAAATTTAAAAAATTTAAAAAATGATGGAACATTTTTTTCAAAAAATAACTTTTTCAAAAGTATATATTTTTTTCAAATTTGCTTAATCAAAATTAAAGCAAAAATATGAAAAAGACATGTTCCAAATTTGAATAGTTTACCTTTAATGGTTCTTGAGTTATAAGGATTTAAATGTGAGAAATGGTGAAATAACCCATGATGAAGAGAAACGCATTTTCAAAAGAATTCATTATCACTGCAACCATCGCTTCAATAGTAGATTTTGAAAGAAAATCTAAAACGAAAACAATAATATTTCTTGTTCCAATTAAGATAGAAGTATGACTAAAACGTTATTTTAGGTAGAAAAATAGAGAGAAATTTTAAGTTCAGTGAAATTATTCTAGAAAATTTGAAGATTTTTGTGTTAAGAGTACACTATATGAATTATCGCATATATTTATCGCACAAGAAAAAAAAATTTGAGATAAATAAGGAATTTCTTTATGTTATTCTTTTTTCTCTGCATTATTCTTTATATTGTTATTTTCTTTACAGTTCTTTATATTATTATTATTATCTTAATATTTTAAGCAAATAGCTTCTCAAAGTACCACATGCACATTCCACACCAATTAAAGTCCTCAATATTTTTATACCAGTTTGATTAACATATGTGTATAAAAATGTGCATCGAATTTTGTATATTTGAATATAAAGATAAGATTTTTTTTAATTTTGATAAATTTGCAGAATTTTTGTATCACATTATTCTTTATATTGTTTTTTTTTCTTTACAGTTCTTTATATTATTATCTTAAATTTTAAGCGAAGAGCTTCTCAAAATACCACATGCACATTGCACACCAATTAAAATCCTCAATATTTTTTTAATACAGTTTGATTAAAATATGTGTATAAACCTGTGCATCGAATTTTGTGTATTTGAATATAAAAGTAAGAAAAAATGTTTTTTAATTTTGTGAAATTTGCAGAGTTTTTGTCTCGTATTTCTGAAATTATCTATTATCGTTTCCAATTATATTTAGTTTTCAAAGAATATGCACAATTTTATCTCATATATGGATACAAAATAAACACAAAAAATATTAAGATTTTAATTGATATGGAATTTTGTGATACCTTAATGCCATTATATATGTACTCTTCAATAGTATTTAAAATGAAATTTAAAAATAAATAATTCTGAAATAAAAAGAAATATATAAGTTTTAATTTTGATTCTCATTTTTAAAACTAATAATTTAAATAAAAATTAAAAAAAATTATAGCAAAAAATGTAAAAAAAAACAATGACGGAACCTTTTTTCAAAAAATAATATTTTCAAAAGTAAAATTTTTTTTCATTTTTCCTGAATCAAAATTAATGCAAAAAATGAAAAAGGTATGTTCCATATTTGAATAATTTACCTTTAATGGCTCTTGAGTTATAACAATTTAAATGCGAGAAATGGTGAAATAACCCATGATGCATCAGACTGAGTAGATTTGTTTTTCGTTTTACCATAAAAAATTTATTTTTCTAGCAAAAAGATTTATGAAGTCTGATCAGAAAAAAGAAATATTTTATCAAATATCGTGGATTTTCATGAATATTTATTCCATATTACTGAACTTGCACGAAACGAAACTTACTGAATTAGCATTTTGAATCATTTATCCTTACTGAGTTATAGATAAATAATTGAGCTTAAAGGTTCCTTGTCTCTTTAAGGTATATACCTACCTTCGGGGGAAAATATGGAAATTTTTAAACACACGTTTTTATTTAAAACAGAAAATAAAACTATGATAAAATAAAACATGTAGGTTTTTAATGTAATTTTAATTATTTAAGCTAAGTTCAGTACCACCGTTTAGGCTCAAAAACATACAGCCCTATTTCGTCTGGTATAATGAGTACTAAGTGTGCGGCAACAAATCACACAGTTAATCCAATGTGGGGGTAAACCACAAAGATTACCAACAAAGCACCTAATCTAAATAGCGGATCCAGGTACTTGACTTAGTGGGTTCGCCACTTTGCTTCCTAAAATTCCGTCATGTACGCTAATGGCACATGTAAAATCTGTCGTGGGTTCAAAGTCCTTCAAGTTATCTATGAATTATACTTCTGGGGGTGCCTTGCCAGGTGAAGGTCTCGTTATCTTATCAAGGCTCTAAAGAGCAAAAGGCTCTAAAGAGCAAAAGAATAAAAAGATATGTACTTTAAAATGTTTCAGTTTAAATTACTACGAAATTTAACAGCGAAAATGTGAACAAAGTCCACATTTTCGCTGCTAAAGACAACTGCTAAAATGAAATCAGCTTATTAAATTAAATGAATGTTGTTGAACGCATGAAACGCAGTTGACTTAAGTGAAAGTTGCAAACTATGCAGAATTCTTTAAGTATAGGATGAGCAAGAAATATATTGCCCAATTCAGAGGGCTCTAGAATGCGTTTTATTGGCCCAAGTGTGATCATATTTAAACTACATATAATTCAAGTGATGCTCATGATATTAAATAATAATAATACTTAAAAATGCGAATTTTGCCAGTAGTGGGCAGTGTAACGCACCTAAAACATTTAATTCGCTTTATAGATAATACATAATATTAAACAAGTGAAACTATTTAACAAAAAAATAGAAAATCCACCGTAAGAGTTTCGTACAGTAGAATATATCATATCTAGTACATGAGAAACAACTGGCAAACTCACATAACCATAGAGAGGTTGCAAGAAATAAGTTACCTACTTCAGAAGATTCTAGAACGTGTTTTATGTGGCCAAATGAGATAAAATTTGAACTACTGATAATTTAGATAACATTTATAAATAAGCTTTATGACAAGTATATTAAATGATATCATGAATCATCTGCATTTTTTCCATAAATTCATAAAGCATTTTTAACATTATTAAATATGTATTTCATATCGATTACAAATTGAGTTTTTTAGAGAACACGCATGCCTACGTTTTTAGCATGCAGGGCATATTTATATCTCTAAACTTATTCTAATCTATAAGGATAGGAATCTAGATTCTTTATTCTGTTTCTAAATGGAAATTACTTACAGGAATATTCTACTTCATCGTGGTGATACTTTATGCATCTGAATGTGTGGATTTAACTTTTACCATACAAAATTCTTTTTCTAGCAAAAAGATTTATGAAGTCTAATCAGAAAAAAAATATTGTATAAAATATCGTGTATTTTGCATGAATATTTATCCAATTTTTCTGAACTTACACGAAACGAAACTTACTGAATTAGCATTTAGAATCGTTTATCTTTACTAGACATATTTGTTTTTTAAGGAGATGTCAGGAAGTAAATTTATTATTGGAAGAACAACGACTATATATTCAGAAATCGTTACTTAAAGAAAGGTGCAAAAATATGCACTTTAAAATGTTTTAAGGTTAATTTAGTAATAATGAAACTAGTAATTATGCCCAGCTTGTTCGGATTCAAGCATGGTCTAATGAGGTCAGGTAATTTTTAATTGTTGTTGATTACACACAAAAAAAATATTTAAAAAAATTAATTTAAATGTCTTTCAAAAGAAAAAAACTCGCCTAAAATATTGGAATGCAACACCACATGACGGCATCTGTTATATTTTCATTTACGCAAGAACAGTGTTGTCATAACAACAGGATTTTTGGTAATAACATTTTATTTTTATGACCTAAAACAAAAATATTTGCTCAACTACTGTCGTTCAAATTTCTTATTCACCTCTAAATTTCTGACTCTCTTATTATTTTTTAAAAAATTCATAAATGCAAATTTTTAGTGAGTTTATTTAAAATTATAAAAAATCAATGGTTAAGATATAAAATAGAAATATATTCAATAAACAAAGCCCACATTTTCGCTGATAAAAACAATTAATCCACTGAATTCAGCTTATTCAAGTAATCGAACTGCAGTTGACTTAAGTGAAAGTTATAAAATATGCAGATTTCTTAAGGGGACAGTGGACTTTTACTTGAGCAAAATCATCTGTAGCAAAATCGATCCAAAAAAGTTCTATTTCTGTGGTATAATAGTACCAAAACAGTTTTTTCTTAATAATATATCATTTATGAAGGTTTAAAGAAGTAAATAATAAAGATAAGTGTACTTATATACTTAAATCTGTTTTCTCAAAACTAATTTTTCAGCGCTTTAAATTTTTGAAATGTTCCTTGTGATGTAATTTTGATCAATATTTATGAAATTGATAAGAAAGTATCCTGATATTGTTTAGAAAAAAATGTGTAAGCTTTTTAAAATTCGTCTTTATTAAGATAGTCAAATTTGATTTTTTACTTATTAAAAAGGAAAATTTTGATGAATATCGATATGGAATTTAGAAAAAAATCTGTAAAATCAGGGTTGGCACGGTTTAAACCAATTGGTTTTAACCATGGTTTAAACCACGGTTTAAACCAAATGGTTTTTTTCTCAAAAAAACCAATTGGTTTTTTTAGAAGAAATCTAATGACTTTTTTTTTTTTTTTTTTTTTTTTTAAATATAATTTACGTGTTTCAGATTATTGAACATAAATAATTTCTACTTTTAACACTTTATTTCAGTAATAAGTATTATATATAGTGTGTTTAGGTCTTTTTTTATGCATAGGATTAAACCTATAAATAATTTATATTGTTTTTTAGAAGAAATCTAATGACATTTTCTTTCTTTATAATTTACGAGTTTCAGATTATTGGATATAAATAATTTCTACTTAACACTTTATTTCAGCAATAAGCATTAGATATATTGGGTTTACATCATTTTTTTATGCACAGGATTAAAATCAGTACACATTGGTGAACATATCTATTGCTCTGAAGAACGAACTTCAAACATGTGAATTGATCAAAGATAAAATAGATTCAATATTTAGCATAAAATATATATATTTTTTTAATAATGCAGATTATTTAATGCAATTAATAATGTAACACAATGATATTTTAAGATTTTGCACAAGCTGTAAAAGAAATTTTTCTTTTAATGCATTTTAATATTTTTTTCCCCCTCTGCTATATCTAACGACTAAAAATATTAACTTCAGATTGTCACTCAGAAAGAAAAAATCCTAAGAAGTATTTGTAATTTATTATTTGAATAATTGTCTAAAAGAATATTTATCAAACTACATCCAAATGTTTATTATTAGCAATCAAAAGATTGTTTATAAAGATTTACAGGACATCAATGGTTCACTGTGTAGAACAATTAAAACTTTCAACATAAGACTGTTTGCTAAAATTGTTTAATTTCAGCATAAATTCTCGATAATTATTAAATTTAAATTATTTTAACTGAAGTTACACTGCTTATAAAAATAATGTATGTTTTTATCAGTAAATATGCACGTATATGTAATAAGAAAGGATTTTTAAAAAAACCTGGTTTAAACCAAAAAAACCTGGTTTAAACCAAAAAAACCGGTTTTTTTGGTTTTTTTCAAAAAAACCTGGTTTTTTTCCAACCCTGTGTAAAATATTGACTATTAAGAGATTAAAAAAGTGTTTTTTACACAAATTTGTTTGTAATAGAGTTTTAATGATAAAAATGCAAAAGCAAGAAAAAACTCAAAAATTAAGACACGAGGAGCATTTTAATATTTCGTTTAAAAACTTAACTCTTTTTTAAAAAAATAAAAAAAATTTATAAATTCGAAATATTTTGAATGTGTTCTATATGCTTTTGGAGAAATGTATATACAGTGGCGGTCAAAAGCTTCTGGTCAGATTGTTTCTCTAATTTATTTATCAAAAGGTTTCAGCGAAGAAGATGTACAAATGGATTCAAAAGTTAGGAATATGTGAATGTCCTCTGACCACGTGATCATTTTGATTGGATACTGAAGATACTTTATGGAAACTGGCAAAATTTATAATTCGTGTGCGCAAAAGTTTCTGACCACTCATTCCTTAGTTCCTTCCATTCCTTAGTTTTTTTTCTATGGGTAAAGTGTTTTTTAGTCGTTTTTGTGAATGAATCAAAGTGAATAGCATAGGTTAAATACAAAAAAGAAAAATTCAAGAACTGTTGTTCGTAAATGAGCGATTAGTTTATCGCTAAAAGACCAATCTTCTCGAGATATTTCGGCAAAGTTATCGATTGATAAACTGACTGTAAACGATATTTAAAAATTATATAAAGATAGCCATGGTCTTCAGGACCTTCTGACGTTCTAGAGACTCCGTAAAATGTCTATTTTTGTGGAAAGATTTATCTGGGGAAAAACAGTTGATGACCCGGATAAAAATGCCGTTGCATTATCCCGTGATTTACGGAATGAAAATATTGCTGAAATAAGTCTGTCTACCGTATCAAGATGCTGTCGTGATGCAGAACTTTATGGAAGATTTGGTTAAAAAAATTACCAATGTACCCTAGCGTTTTCCAGTGAACACAAAGACTGGTTAAGTGAAAACTGGACAAAAGTTCTATTTTTCCGTCAATCGAATTTCAAACTATTTTGGGAGTGATGGAAGGCACTACATCCGAAACCTATCACCAAAATGTATTATTTTACATATGTTTTCCTATAACGAAGGATGGCGGAGGACACGCTATAATGTGGGGAGATTTTTCTTCAAAAGTGTTGGTCCGTTATTTGAAATCTGCGGTAAGATGAATGATGCAATGTATAGGAGGAACTGGAGCACATTGATACAGTTTTTTTCTAAGATTTTTTTGGCGTGAAGAAAGTAGAAAATTCAAGTTTTTTTCCCTGAGGTGACAGCAAAACTTATGTAGTATGTTATAAAAATGTACAATCATTGTTTTATATAGTATTTTTGCATGTAATTAAAAAAAAATAAAACAAAGTCATTTGTATGAATGTGCCCCATACCCGAGGCAGATTGATGCGTTTGATACGTTGAGATTAATACGTTGATATGAAGATTGATACGTTGAGAAAAATGATGACAAAATAATACCAATGCATATTTTTCATAGAAAATGAGTTAGAAAACCATTTTATATTTATTTATAGAAATTCAAATCACTCACAATTTATTTTTAAGCAATATTAAAGTTATCAAAATGAAATATATTATGACCTGATGTTCTGGCTGTTTCTTGTCTGAGTGTTGGCTGTGGTAACTTTGTCATATCTGGCACTTCAACACCATCATTATCTTCTTTCTTAGGAAAGATGAAATATTACCAAGTTTTCTGTTTATAAATCGGTTTATAAGCAGAAAATAAAGGATAATTATATTGAAAATTCTGTTTATAATATAATTATCCTGTGCTATTCTTCAGCTTGTTTCTCTTACTTCAATTTTTTCATGTTGAAAATACTTTTTCTCTGGATAATCGATATGAATTTGAGATTTGACAGGCTGCCGTCCTTTTCTTTTGTTAGTTCTCTTAGCACTAGATGTTGTGTAAGTTGTACGTCTTCTGTTCGCAAAAATGCTATAAAATGCTCTAATATAAAAAATTAGAGCTATTTCACTTCAATAAAAACTAATATTAGAAAGTTTTGGCAAAAAATGTTTGGATTAAGGAGTGCATGGTAAAAAAATAACAAAAGGTAATGAAAAAATGAACTAGAAAAGGATTTAGGTAGTATCAATGTGCCCCGACATAGTCTGTATCAATGTGCCCCATATAACCATTTTGAATAAAATGAGTCTCAAATCCAACACTTCATAATTTATGTAACAATAAAGAATGAGGAATTGATAAAGAGTAGCTTTACTTAGTAGCTTTTACTTGCCAGGGAGAGTATTCTTTTCGGTTGAAAATACTGGAACAGTTTTATAATAGCATTTCAATTGCACAACTCAAATTTACTTTTGACCTACAAAAACAATAAATCACACGTCTCATTTCATCAAGCTGCTGAATCATTTCAAGACTTTCTGTATGTAGTTGAATACACTAACATCACCTTTTGGAGTTGTTGTGAAACTTTCTGTTATGGCCCTGTGAGCGGTAGAGGGGATGTATCAATGTGCCCCATGTATCAACGTACCCCAGTTCCCCCTAAGGATATCTTGAAAGAATATTTGCTGCACTATTAGAGGAAAAATTGTGATAGCAACTATTTGTTTTAAAAAGATAACGACTTAATGGATTTATGCAAGCTCGACAATCAATGGCATTTGTAGAAAAAAAATCCGGCTTTGAAATGGCCAGCCCAAACGCCCGAGATTAATCCAATAGAAAATCTATGGAAATAAGTTGGCTAACGTGTGCGGAACTATAAATGCTCATACTCCGCCAACATTTCCAAAAAATTGCAGGAAATGTCAAAAAAAGGTACCATAGACGATCTTTAACAGTTGAATGTATGAATGTCACGTATGATTCTATGAAATTTGTCGCAGTACTTATTACTAAAGGTAAAAAGATGAAATACTAATTGTAAATGTTGTTGATCACTGTAATTTTCTATTGCAGTACCACTTTTTCCAAACTTGAGAAAATGGCCGGAAACTTTTGAGAACATGCGTTTTCCTTTGTACTTAATTTTGTCAATTAAATTTATTAATATTTATATGTTATTCCATAAATAGTTTCCTAACTATTATGTCAATAAAATGTATAAGTATCACTTTTAGATTCCTCTTCATATGGGTATACTTACAAATTAACAAAAAAATTTGTGCTGGCCAGAAACTTTTGATTGCCACTGTATGTAGAAAATTTCATATTGCTATGATGAAGATTTAAAAAAAATAACGTCCACCGTCCCCTTAAAATATTATCTATTACCAAATCAAGCTACTAAAATAGCCTCTATATACTACTACATGTGGGTGCAAAATTCGACCCACAAATTAAAATATCTGATAGAAGGCATCAGGGTAACGAAAACATAACATGGAATATAGAGTCGCAAATCGCTTTTTTAATCGAATAAAGGATGTTTTAAACAAACCTAATTGCAGTTTACGGTAATAATTTTTTTGAAAATTGAAGCATATCATAATGATACTTTTAACAAATATGCCTTTTAATAGACATACTCACGATTGTTGTAAATACGATACTATGCACAAAAAATGGTAGAACTTTCCATTATACGTTCCAGCATTAAGACCGCGACGCTCCACTTTTTTATACTATGATTATCACAGACTAACATCGCCCCACCAGTGGCCGCGAGGTTCTGACCTCCAAACTGGTAGACGGTAGGTGCTGGGTTCGAATCCAATCGCGACCGTCGGCCTAACCGTTCGAAGTTTTCCGTGGTTTTCTTCGAACCTTACGTAAATACGGGTTAGGTTCCCTTAGAAAGACCCCCACGGAGGACAACCCACCCCATAGGGCCTATATCCCATAGCGTAGATAATCGGCCGACAAAAATACAACACCACCACCACCACAGACTAACATCAATTGCGTGAGCACACTAATTTACCAGAATTCTTTGTGATGTTTTTACATTTCATATAAAACGAGGTACATATCGTTACAATTTCATTGCAATATTTTTATTTTTTGCAAAATCTTTACTCTCAAACCGAGTATAATTAGATCCAAACACCCTGTATTTGTGACTTATGAATAAATGGTTTGAGGCGTTAATGTTCTATGGTAATTTTTTCTTCTCTCGATAAATTCTTTCTCCCTACTTAAGGATGCTCGTCACAAATTTTCCGAATTTTCCTCGGCAAGATTATTTTTATGATCGTTTGAAACTTTTTTGTATTTAAAATGTCTCCTCGGGAAAGTACTATTTTTACTTACCCATCATGAGTAGTATAGGGTAAATAGTTTTGAAAATCAAAAAAGAAATGACGAATTTACATGTTTTAGACGCTGCAGATTCCGAAAAACATATTTTTAGAAAAAAAAGTTTGCCATTTGTCTGTATGTGCGTAAACGCTCTATGTCCCCAACAAATTGAGATAGAGGCTTGTAATTTGGTGTGTACTTAGAATGGAATAATGAGAAGAAGCCTATTTAATACTAGTAACCTCGATTGAACTGAACTATTTTTTCGGATTCTCGAAATATTCGTTCCGATGAAAGGTCCTTAATTTTTTTTGAAAAAGAATGGATGCAAAAAATAACAAAATGACACAAATTTTCATAAAGAACGAAGTCGATCGAATAATTAGTGTCCGAGATATTTGTTGTCCTATTTTCTTTGATTTTTCATGACCCTGCGTTTCATTCAAATTTCAAATCAAAGTTATATTTTAATTTGGTATGGGATGCATAATCTGACACAGTAAGTTGTTAGTTAATATCATTATTATTTTTGGAGGTATAAGAATGTTTCTTGTACGTAATTAGTACTACTTGATAAGTTTAGCGTTTTATATAATTTGTCAAAGATGGTTCATCAGCAATTCATTAACACAGCATTATTATATGTTAAATTATATATGTAAAAATATTTAAATAAACGTTTAAGTTTTATTTTGTAATTTCGTTGCATTTTATAAATGGCTCACATATGTTTTATTTTCATATATTATATTATGCATATCCATGATGGACAAGTATTACGGTGGCCCCCAACGACTAGTTTATTTCTGTTTTCCATGTGCACCTCTTAACTATGTCTTTTTCTTCTTAGTTCTCAAAATATTCCTAAAATTTCTGTTTGATTTAGTATTTTATGAGTAAAAAGCAGATAAATTGGAAGTAAAATCTAAATAGATTATATAAAACTGAGTATATACACATTAGGAATATTTTATAATTTTAACATTATTTTATAATTTAAATATTATTTTAAAACCACCTTTAAGGTACTGTTGATCAGATTCTCTAACCTGTGCAGTTTCTGTTGCGTTACCTTGTATATGATCTACAGTATTCAGGCACACAACGCAATATGCAAAAATTTAGTTAAACTTAAAAATTCTTATCACAACTAAAAATGCACTTAGCAATCATCTAACTAACTAGTCATCTGTGATATACAGTATTTCGGTTCAGCATAGTATCCGAAAACTTCTGTGTGCCTCGGTAAATACTATGCACTTTCTGTGATACAAAATATAACTCATAGTAAACTTCAGCAAAGCATATGATTTTCATTATATGTGAAATGTTTTAACATGATTAAATTATGCCGAAAAGAAAGTTTCACCCTATACCATTATGTAACGGAATTCTTTGTGTGGCCCTGTAAATGAAAAATAAACATTTTTTGCACGAGATATTGTAACAGAGTTTATATTGTAGTACACTTTAATAATTGCATATCAATTTCATTCTGTTTGAAAGTCTGTAACATGATTGAGATGCATTTAAACATTTTTTCTATTGACTGTGATGTAACAGAAAACTTTTGACCGCGCCTGTAGTTAAACCATGCATTCAATTTTCGAAAAAATTGAAATGACTCGACAAAATTTTGCAATAAGTATATATTTAAAATTTCAAAGCATTCAGTTCGGTAGTTTTTGCTCTATTATATGCGGGCGGAATACGGGCAGACAGACAGACTAAAGGATGACTATAATTCTACGGATTTACATAAAAGAATAAAAAGAAATTGAAAAAAATAATTTTCCGAGGCGATATTTTAAATATAAGAATAGATCAAATGACCATAAATTTAACATTGCCAAAGGGGAATTCAAAAATTAAGTGACGAGCAGCCTTATATCTGGATAGAATTAAGGCACACACTGTATAATGAAGTACTTTACGTGTAGCATCTATGGGTTATTTTGTATATGCTTCTCAAATTACTAATGTATTTTAGTAACATGCGTTATAACACTGATATGTTATAAAATAACTATTACAAAATAACTAAAAATATCCTTCCGTTAATAATAATAATTGTAATAAAGTAAGTTTAACACTAGGAGCATTTTTATGGGTGATATACGAACTTTAAAACCCATTAACTCGGAAACTAACCAACCGATTTTGAGCGAATTTGGAATTCATATTCACTAGATTATGCTCAAGCATTATGGCAGACAGCATGTTTTTGCGACTTAAACTTTCTATTTTAGAGCAATAGCACTTTTTCAGAAATGTTTCTTTTTTCAGAAATTTTTCTGAAACTAACTATTATTTTTTTAAACTGTCTGCCACATATGATCTTATATTTATATTCTACAACAGAATTTTTTTATGAAAGTACTTTAGGAATTAATGGATTTTTTAGATGAAAAGTAAACATTTATAGGATTTTTTACGATTATAGGATTTTTTACGATTTATTTCATCAAATAAAATCCATCTAAACATGTTTCGAAAAAGGAACAAATCATTTTCTTATTTTTTGTAAGGAACTAGAAACTTTACTCAATAATCCTTTCTTTATTTCCTCGTAATGTCACAAGGAATTAGCGCAATCTCATAATGCATGACGGGATAATGAAGATATAGTACCATTAGAGGATTCCTTTTCTTTCCCTAACACATACCGTGCTATCTATTGATAAAGATATTCCTGTTGCATTTCTATACACATACAATAGCATTAATTTCAGATAAAAACATTTTAACTGAATGTTTAACGTGCTATTTTTTTCCGGTATGACGTATTGGTTAGAATTAAGAAGTTAGTAATATTGCAGAAATTGAAAAAATATTTATGTGTTTATTCATGTAGAAAAGAGTGTGAAGAGTGCCCTCTTTGGGGGGTCTTTATAAGGAAACATAGCCCGTATTTATGCAAGGAAATCCAAGGTTCGAAGAAAACCACGGGAAACTCCGAACAGCTAGGCTGACGGTCATCCATGTATCTTAATCGAATTCATTTATAGCATTTGATATCAAATATTAACGAAAGAAATAATTTTTGTTAGTTATACATAAGGCTAAAACATAAAAAATGAATACACTGCGATTTATATGGAAAAATGTCTGTTGCAGTTGAGGCATGTCGTTTGTATCACGCACATAGTTTTCTGCCTGAAGTATTTGTTTTCAATTTAACACGTTCGCTGCCACTTACGTGAAGATGCGATGATAGTTAATGCCGCACTGTAGAAGAGGGTTTTTCCCAGAAACCGATTTACTTTTTATAACAAAGAAACAGTGAAAATTTTTCCCGCGCCAGCGCGTGACTGGATGTTGGATTTCACCCCACATCACGCGGTGACGCGTGAGTGGCCCTTTAACGTGGCGCCGTATCACGCGCTGGCGTGTCTGCGGCAGCGAACGTGTTAATAGTGTGAGAAGTTTCGCCTACCTAAGAGCAAGCCCTGTTCTGAAACCAGCAGTTTTATAAAACACAGTAAATTCCATTATTTTAAAAAGAAACAAAAAATAAAAGAGGAATATGTGCAAAACGAAACGCAAGAACCATTTGAAGAAAAATATTATTTTAAGAAATGGACTCAATGAATGAAATAGATATTAAGAGATTTTAATTTACTAAAATATATCCAATGTACTTCTGCACATCCAAACAGTAAAAAACAAAAAACAACGAAATATTTTAAAAAGAAATATGAAGGAAAAGACCTATGCAACTTACACCATTTTTTGAAATTTACGCTATTTGTGTAGTTAGTTTTTCCAAAATATTTAATTTCTTGGGACACTTCACTTTAAATAAGACGATATTTGCAATAGATGTTCATGATTTAGTAGTGCCTATCTGATAAATATGACAAGACTTTGCGCATATAAAATATATTGGGGAGAGTTGTACAAAACCGAGTAGGTGGATAAATTAGATAGCGCAAATTCTTCTTGATTTGTTCAGCTGACTATCAGACAACATGAAGTTTTACTTCCTGATCGTCGCTACGACATTTGTAATTGAACAAAACGCCACGGTGTGTGTTCTTTTTATATGTGGAATTTCGTTTTAATTACTCTTAAAAATTCTTTTGTATGCTTTTAGGTTTTACGCTTACAATAAATAATTTGTCAGCATATTAAATATTGATAAGTACTACATCTAAATATTCGCCTTTCGGCGAATATTTTAACATTATCTCTTGCTATAGGATTGAGAATACGACGGAATGTTTTTAAATCTATGTTATGTTGGGGGTATAATCAGGTACTTAAGAGTGGTCGAAACTGGGTGTACCCAGTTTTTATTTACGTTCATGGAATGATTTTTTTAGCATAGTTATTAAATTAGCATGGAAGGTAATAAATAAATTACCTTATAATCAGTGTTCTCGCTGTCGCTCGCCAATGCGCCAAATTGCGACTAAATTCTTCATTTGGCGAGTAAACAAGCGATTAGATTCGCCAAATTGCTAATGCTCAATTTTTTTCTTTTTCTTTTTTTTCTTATTCGTTTTTCATACACATGCATATATACATATATATATATATATATATATATATATATATATATATATATATAATACATACATATTTTTTATATTTGTAGCGGATAGTTGAAAATAGATTAACAACAATCGCTGTCACATAAAAACTTAGGTTATTTTAGAACATATTGAAACATATATCTAGAACATATATCTATTTTGCTACTACTTTTTTCATTTGGCGAATGTTTTTTTATTTTTAATTAGCCAAATTACTAACATTGGTCAAATGCCAGCGAGAACACTGCTTATAATTATAAATTTATCTAGCTAATGGGAAAACATTAGTTTTGATATTCTTATATATTAAAAAGTAATGCTAATTTTTAGAGTAAATTTATGAAATTAAATAACATGCAGTTATTAATGAGCAAAATAAATGGAACGAAATAAGCTATATTTTTATGTTATGCTTATTATATTTTATCAAATAACTCTCTCATCTTTGGCATAATTTCTTGTGTTATATGCCTATTTCAATTTCAAAATGTATTTTGCAAATTCTTTTTTAAATAGCATAATCTGTCCTAATTGAAAAATAACGTATAAAATTTCAATTCCATAAAACTAGGGTACATAATCTATAACAAGATTTTCTATAATAAATATTACACAAGCAAGAGGCAAGAGAAAACCCTCTCTTGATGGATGGCACTTTCCCATACTCATTTTAAATTACATTTGATTTTAATTATAATAATCTATATTTATATGAACAGTTCTCATGTGCCCCAGTCTCCCCTAAGTATTTCTCTGCATCTAAAACATACAAAAAAATTCAAGTTTGATTGTTTCAGTATCTTATGGAAATTACAGACAACAAGATATACAAACTTTAAACAAATTATAAGATTAATATGTAAACTTATATACATAAAAATACAATGAGTTGTTTTCTAAATCTACATTTTTGTTGTTTTAATTATAAAATGGATGTTAGACCCTATTTTGGTTTTTTTTATCCTGTCATAATTTACGTAACATCAGTTAAAATTTCTCTATTAAAACATGAAGAAATTCCAGTTTGTTTTGTTTCAGTTTTGCCACAAAGAACTATTCAGACATGTTTAAATATAAGACTCCCTAATAGGTAAGTTTTTGCCTTATGGAAAAGAATATATCTTTTTAAGTTATTAAAGAAAAAAGAAAAAATAAACATAAGTATAATTCATGTTTTAATTAAATTTTAAGCAATGAAATTACGAATGAAATTATTGAATATTTATTTTATGAAATTTTTTACACTGCTGTCAACATTTTTAGATATGTCGGCTTACATTTAGCTATGTGAAACACATCGCGTATTTAATAAGGTACCCTGGGGTAATAACGCCAGATGGGGTAATAACGCCAAGTGCTTATATTTTGCGTAATTATGAAATAATCAGGTAAATGACACCCATGTGCTCTGCGCAGAAGGGTTTTGAGTCATATAAATCGCAAAAAACAGCTTCAAGTTAATTTGTTTCATTTTTAGGTCTTATTGTTTTTACAAACAACTAAAATTAACGCTTGATCTAAAATTTGCGAGATACGTTTTGTATATGTGAAGACTATCTTTTTATCCGGAAATACTTTGTTAATTACATAAATTTGTAGTGCATTGCATGTACTTTTAAAATGTTGTTGAAGATTTTGGATATCTTCTCGAAATAATTTGTAATTTAAAATGTACTGCACAATAACTATACCGGGGTAATAACGCCAATCCTTGACATTAATACCCCGGTTGATTGCCTACAGTGGCCGAGCTACATCCTAAATACTGATTCAAATAAACACAGTTAAAACTGTGCAATGTTTCTCATATTTCTATTTAAACGGTCCTTTTTAAACAAAAAGAAACTCACGGTCTGATATTCATTTGCCTCATCCCCCCCCCCTCCCACACACACACCTTTGTATTTCTTACACTTTCACAAAAATTGAACATTTTCAATATCTTAGAATGCAATTTGTCAATTTCTAAGTTTGTAGTGTATTTTTAGAATTGGGCTATCTACATGCAATTATTCCATCTTATTTCATAGTTTTGTTTGCATGGCGTTATTACCCATATAGGTGTGTAATAACGCCAAATAGCATGGGTCAAGAAAAAACGCCATTACATTTTATGAATACATATCTGTTAAATTATTTTATTTTATATAGATAGTCAATGAGTTGCTGTATCAGGTCCTATATTTGTTTGAAAAATACAATCTAAAACTAAGCCGTGAAAATTGGTAGAACCTTAACGTGGCGTTATTACCCTAGGGTACCTTATTTAAATCCCATGTTGTTGTTTTTCTTTAGATAAATGAAATCGGCTAACATAGCTCCAAATAATTAATCATTCAGTAATTACACATGACACCATTTTACTTCCTTTTTAGCACTTTCCAACAAAGTTGAAAAGTGCTTATGCATTCGGTTTGTCTGGCCGTCTGGCCGTCTGGCCGCGCTCTAACTCACGTAAATATACTCGGATTGCCATAGAATTTTAGGACGTTATTGAGGTTTACCCTAGCACAAACGCTATTGAAAATGAAGTTTCTACCATGATTAGTTTATCTACAGGGAGAATCAAAAGTTCCCCATTACATTACGGCCTATGGGGAAAATCGTTTCAAAGGAATTTTAAAGATGTTATACCCTGTCAAACATATTAAAATTTATATGTTTTTACGAGGTGCATTAAAATATGCATTCTATAACACATAAAGTGAAAATGTAGCTATTATTCATTTACAGGGCCACACAAAAGTATTTCATTAGATAATGGTAAAAGGCGGAATTGTGTGTGACATATTTTAAATATATTAAACTGTTTCATGTATAATACAATTGATGTATGACAATGACGATTAGTATAAATTATATGATACTGCCTTCCCTAATATAAACTACATCATATTTACAGGGACACACAAAAGACTTTAAATAGTATATTCTTTCCGAAGTACTGTATATGAATCCGGTGATAGCTGATGGATGGATGAAATGCATTTTAAGTAGGATATGCGTGTATAAGTGTCACTAAATTTTATGCATATTATATATTGTATATAAAAGCTATAGTTAATATACAGGGCTATCCAAAAGAGCTTGTCAACGTTACTGAATATGAGCATAAATTACGAAAAGGTGATCCTTAAATAAATTATGCATTTTTACGCTGATCTGCATTAAATTTACTATGAAATGTTTGCAGAATATAGATAAAATGGTATACAGGGCCACGCAAAGAATTGGGTCCATGGAGCCTATGAATGATAATTTATGAGAAAGTGATTTCATTTGTTTTATGAGTGTTTCAGTTTAAAATAAGTTTTATCTTAACACTAATGTGTAATAAAGGTAACAGGCAAATTACAAGGCTTAACAAAGTATTCAAGTATGTTTCCATCTATTAGTATAAATTGATGAAAGAGAAATTTCAAGCTGCTAGGCATTTTTTGCTAAACTAAATTTTCCCATTATATAGTATGTATATTAGCTGACAGATCAAATACAGGGCTGTTCAATAGTACCTTGAATACATATTTGGCTATATTTGGCTATATTTGGCTTTATATCCTTATTTACCTAAATAACGAAGTTTTGTTGAAGATTTCATGAAGCGTTGGAAAGTGCTTCATAATCTATGCTTAACACATGATTTTCTTACTTGTTTTATATTTTTATGCATATGAGTTTGCTATTTTATTTATTTCAACGAGAATATATCCTGTTACAGCCGTCTTGATTTAATATGTTTAAATATAAAAACGAAAGAGAGTAATTTCGTTTTCTGATAAGGCCGAGCATGTGCGTTCTAATCTGTTACTTTAGAAATAAACAAAATTCGCAGAAAACGGAAATTTGGAGCTGGTCCAGCTATTACATACTTCTATTTTTATGTGATATTATGCCTGATCGTTGTAAAATACAGAGATAAAAATAAAAGTGGCACCGTTCGTTTACAAGCTTCCCTGATAACAGTTTAAATGTACAAAAAAAAAAAAAAACCCGCAGAAATAAGAATAAAATTTAAACACATCCCATCAAAATGTCAAAGCATGTCAGATTTTTGGAATAAAAGAAGCTTGTTTTGAAAAATACTTTTGACTTGTAAATCAAGATAAAATATATGTAGACTATAGCAAAATAAAGCTGAGTAGCAAGACAGTATTTTGAAGTACCATTATAATAACTTCTTATAAAATTTACTTAATACATCGATTAGTACTACAGTTCAGAATGAGCAGTAATATATACTGTACTTGACTTTATTCCCAAAGCATTATTGTTTGCACAAAAGAAAAATACATTTAACCCCATATTACACGCGCTGGGAATGACATACCCTTAGTGGTTACAGTTATTACATTTTTCAAATCTAATATTTATGTTATTTTATCGCAGATTTTTTGCGCATTTAAATGATTAAATGAAATAATAATTTTTGTTTTTAAAATTTATTTGTGGCAAATTATAAATAATACATATCATGCATATGCGCGAGCAATGCCAGGTTAACCTTTTGCTCTGAAGTGGCGACATTTGCAATAGAAAATGGTTTAGTACTATTAGGAATTCTCAAAAACTGCCAGGCTCATATGCCGGAAAATCCTTTTTTTTAAGCGGCTGTTATTACCTTATTATTTTCATGTAACAATTCATTTTGATGCTTCAATTTCAGCCAAAGATTCCCGGTTCGAATCCTGGCCTAGACACTTTTTCGTCCAGTTAGGAAATATTACAATTTTCATTCATAATCAAAATTCATATATGAAAACTTCATAATTAGTTATGTATATTTTCTAAAACAGTGATAAGATAAGAATAAAAGATATTTGTTTGAGTTAATGAAAAATCTTAGACAACAAAGTATCCAATTACCTGACTTTAAGCTTCATGAAATAACCTCATTGTTCTTAGATTGTATTAACTTAAATTTCTTAAGATGCATTTCCTACATTTCTTTACTGCCTTATTTACTTATTTCTTTTGTAACACTTTTTAAAAACTTTGTCATTGAAGAAAAAGGAGTAGAAATATCTACACAGTTAATTTTCCACTCGTATAAAAGTAAGAGAATTACACCGAAGAGTGTAAAACCTGCATAGCTGGATTTTAAGGACGAAAAAAATACCTACCCAATCTGTAAGTATCTCTGATTATTTCATTTTTAATTAGTTTTTTTTTTTCATATGATATTATGTTTTTAAATTATTATATAAAAAATAAGTTTGATTAAAAAATACTTACAATTTTTTTTCTAGAGAGTTTGGAGATTATGTCCTGATTATTCAATTTGATATTTAATTAGCATTTTCTAAGATAATAATTAGCATTTTCTCGAGAGACATTACTATAATTTATAGTATTGTTGACACTTTGTTAGAGGATTCAGCAATCAGAGTTTTTGAAGCATTCTCCATTAGCAAAATTCGCTTCCTAACAAATAAAAATGTGAAATAGAACTGAATTTTCTCTTCAATGACAAAGCATAAAATAAATGGTTCAAAATATATTGAAATATTTCCTACATTAACATTTAAAAATATGCCATTAGTTATTATTTTGATTGCTATTATTTTTTTTAAATCTTTTTCAATTGTTTAGTGTACATAATTAAAAGAGGACAGCCAATAATTTAACACTTTGTGTTTTCTGAAAAAGGTTGTTAATTTAAAATTTGAAAATGCATAGTTTATTAAATGTATTCAGTATTTACTTTTGACGTTATCTAAATAACTTTTGATACACAAGAGACAGAAAGTTTATGGTTCAGATTACTGCCAAAATACAAAATAAAGCAGGCACCGGACTGAAATTTTAAATTTTACTAGAAAATTCTGAACTATGAGTAACCCGTAAAAATACAACGTTTAATATTTTTTTTAAAAAAATGAAACCACGTTTAGAAAACACGACACGAGTGGAGAAAATTCCATCAATTAAAATACCAGTCAATATATCTCAAATCAATTTGCAGCCTGCAGAACCTGGTATTATTATGTAAAAACATCATTACCTACCAATCATCTACATAAAATCTCTGTTTTTTCTTTCAAAATTAGCCAGGTAACAGAAAAACGCAGAGTTAAGAAAACGGCAATAAACGAAATTTGTGTTGACTATGAGAATGCGATTCAAACAAATTTAAACAAAGTATTCCAAAAATATGACAAAACTACAACGAGAAAAATTGAGTTTTAGTCCATTACAAATTGATGGATGTCCAAACAGTATCAAGTTGACTACATCAAAGAAGAACAACGTAAAAAAAAAAGTAAGAAGTCAAAGAAAGATGATAATAATTAAAAGTTGGAGAACACATGTGGACGCTAACGATCTTCATCATGAATGCTAAGAAAACTACACCAAAACTAAGAAGACTGTACTATTTTCGGCACTTTATTCTGTCAAAATGGAAATCGAAAAATAAAGGGTATCAACAAATAAATAATGTAAACACTATTTTACATTATTATTTACATTCCCTATCTAATAAACTGATGGTACGTTGTAGCTGGAATAATAATTAAAACCGTATCTTTAAAAAATAATTAAAAATATTTAGTATTGAACAATTATGGTAGACTATTAATGATTTAAGCCTACTTGTATGTTTCACTGTTTTTTTCGTATTAAATTGCTCATTATAGTACAGTGAATATCTGTCAGCATATCTTTTCCTTATGATTTCATTCTGTTCTTATGACAAGAGGAGCATAACTTCTGCTGAAGCGAGGCGTCTCACACCAAAAGTGTAATGAGCCGCAGTGTAATTTTTTAGTAAAAAAAATGTTAAAAATCATATTGCAGTTCACGGGCTGTATATTTAATATTAAATAGGACAGCATGATTTTATTTTATTTTATGTACACCATGGAACATTATACGCAAATTCAAAAAATATATGTACGGCATCTGACCCAAAATGACTATGATATTTAATTATTGTGAAAGTATTGTGATATAAGTTTTCGACTGGGTGAAAAATTTCCTGGACCAGTAATAAGATCAGGACCAGTAATCAATCTTTTGAATGAATCTGCCTATGCTCTGCTATCTGAACTATCTCGCACGGATCTGGTATATCTATTTCATCCACATAATCTTCATTGATTATAGCATTTGGTCTGATAGCTGACAGAGCTCAACCGTATACCAATTCTCCCAATTATAATTTACATCTTATTTGATTTATTTATAAACTAAAATAATTGTTTTAAAATTAATCTAGTTACTCGATATAAGTTCAATCGATACGTTTCGATATGATGTTATGATTTAACATATGATGGTATTATTTGATGATGATAAAAATAAGGGAGTTTGTTAATTTTTGCGTAATGAAACAAGTTTTGAGATATATTGTATTTTATATAACCTCACAGTGGTTTGATCATTTTCGGAATAAAGTATTATTAAATTTTACCTCAATTGTCTAGCAAAAATAATATTATAAAAAAAATTCTTAGCATAGATATAACAATGCATCACACACAGTGTGTTCTTAAAGTCATTGTGCATTTTTGATCGATCATGACAATTTAACGAAACAAGATGGAAATGTGAGATATTCACTAAATAAAAGAACATTTCCCCCAGTTTCGTAGATGTAGCTTCCATTTGCTGCTCTACATGCATCTAAATAATATTCAAGTTCTTCGCACACACTATTAAGAGCTCACAGTGACTAAAAAAAACCCGGATGATAATGTTAAGTCTATGGGAGCGTTATTTTCAAATATTTCGCTCAAATTTTAATATTTGTGAATGATATTTTTTGAATAGGATAGCTGAGGATAATCTACAACCGAACTAGTTTTTACTTTTTCGATTTTGCTTTCAGATATTTCTTAAAAAATTACTTTAAATTTCGAAATTGGTTGGAAGGGATCTGAAATTGAAACTATGGCAGCGTTATTTTCAATTATTTCGCTCAAATTTTAATATTTTTACATGATATTTTTTTTAAATACGATAGCTGAGGATTATTTACAAGCTGACTAGTTTTTACTTTTTCGAATTTACTTTCAGGTGTTTCTTAAAAAAAATACTTAAAATTTCGAAATTGGTTGGAAGGGTTCTGAAATTGAAACTATTATAATATAACAAATAAATATCCAAAATAGAAAAGGTAAAATCTAGCCCGGTTGTAGATCATCCTAAGCTATCCTGCGCAAAAGAATCATGTAAAAATATTAAAATTTGAGCGAGATATTTAAAAAGAACTCCCTCATAGACTTAACACTATCATCCGGGTTTTTTTCAGTGACTCGAGTTGCATCTTAAGGACGTCCCGTGCAATAGAGTGAATAACGTCTGTGATTCTCTGTTTCAAATGGAGGTTACATCCAATAGCACTGAACATTTATGAAGATTGGAAAGTTTTTCTTTTATGTGGTGCTGGTTTCAAATTAATTGGTGCTGGTTTCAATGATATCCTGTGATCAGTCAAAATTGTACGATGACTTTACAACACTCAATAAACGTGATCATTTTAATTTATTGTTGATCAAATAATATTTACCAACGTTATACCAATGTTATTTTTCTATGTAGCCTTTTTGGACACATACATTTACATATTGTGCTTATTTATTTATGCAGTCTTAAGGAGAAAATTAGTTATTACGTGTATGTGTACAATTGAAAATATTTTTCCTTTTAAATTTTAATACAAAAATTATAAATTCGGAGAATTGTGAGGAGAAATGTTGAGTGTTGACTACTAATGACTTAATTGATGGCAATAATTAATTACCAATGATCAATTTAGAGTGTTGACTCTCAATTTTGCTTCTTTACATTAACTGGATAAGCCTTGCGTTTTCCTGAAAATAATAGAGGTTCAAATGTAACATGTTTGGTATCTACACACTCTTTAATCTATTTCTAAAAATTATTAGTGCTATCATATTATATCATATGTACGTCACTCATGAATAAAATCTACGTACACAATATCTTGTTAATATAAAAATAAATAACTGATTCAGTAGAGCAGTTTTACTTTTGTGTGACATTCTATTCTATATCGCGTAACTTCATCTTTTTAACGATTTATGTCCTAGATTATGAAATCATTAAAATTCCATCTCCTTTAGCATTTTTCATGAATTTTTGTAACTACATTAAAAGACACACAATCATTTGATAAATTTAGGCGGATTTTGATAATTAAAATTATTAAAATTGTAATTTAGACAGATTTTTTGCAATATTTATAACTCCAATCAAATTTTTCATTTAAAATATTGTTTTTTTAGTATTTTTTAGAGTTAAGATATGTACACATATAATGTTTTTACAATAGGAATATTGAAATATTTCTGAAATGATACCCCACCCTCCTACCCCCCAATTTTTCAGCATTATGAAAGCTGTAAAAATGTAAAGGCAAAAGAAACCATAATTTTAAAAATATTTTCGTTATATGTAACCAATAATACTATTGAAACGATGTAAAGTAAAGCTTCTGTAACTCATTCTAAACTATATTACAACTAATCAATGTATTCATTGAATTTTATAACAGGTTATTTTAATGGTACTTTAAAGTATTGTTAGGGTATAAATGGTTAGAGTCCACTTTCAAAAAACTTCTGCAATTTATATTCTTGATAACTCAAATGGTTGTAATTTCCACATTTCACATTCTATGTGTGTCAACTAACAACAGCTAATATATCGCAATTTGTTGAAAATTTAGTTATTTATTTGTTTGCACTAGGTACTATTTGTTCCTTCACAATGCTAGGGGCTATATGATCGAAAGTATGAAGAATTAAATTTTGCCAAACGAATATTTGAACATCAAACGCCTCATAATGATAGTTATGACAATAAGTATAAAATTGCTCTAGTTTTGTTTTTAAAAAAATCTCATTTTATATCTTGGCCTTGTATATTTCAAAAACAATAACTTATTCATCATTTATTTATTTTTATGAGAAAATTGAATAACGCCAATCATATAACAAACATAAATAGTAATTATTTATTGGAACATGCAAAATTAAACAAATAAAGATTTATGTTTAGTAAAGAAAAAATAACAAATTATTTTAAATGGAATATTTCATAAAATATTTTTTGTTCTTATTGTTTTAGAATTACTCTCTTCATGACAAAATTTTGTTATGATTACAATTGAAAAAATTTCCCAAAATAAAAAAATCATTATTTAAAAGGCTATTTGAATACCAATGAATATTAATGTTTTTAATACAAAAACTTTCTTTTAAATTAGTCTTTTGTAGTTTTATGTCAATACTTTAATTGATTTAGTAGTTTTACAGTTTTCTTAAAGTATTTTTATTTCAGTTTAAGTGTAACATTACATAATAATTACTATTTATAAAGTAATCGATGTGTAAATATCTATTAGATAAATAATGTTTGCTAAGAAAAAATATCTGATCAATGATTAATCGTGTTTTGTAAGGATACTTTGTTAACTTAGAAATTTTCTTTTTCGCCCATTTATTTGAGACGAAGGTTTTTCTTCAATTTGCTTTTCTGATACTTTCTACTTTATTTTTGCTGATCTTTTATGTACCGGATTGTATTTTATACTAAGATAAAGCCCATTTTTCAGTTAAGAAAAATCATTTGAAATTTAGTTTTGAGTGAAAAAAAAAATATTTATCTATTTTTTCTACTACTCCATATAAATTGAAAAAGAGCTTTTCTTCTCATATGTTGCGAATCCAAGCTAAACCTATTAATACTACTTTGTAAATAATCAATATTTTGAGTGAGTCAGTGACATAGTTAGTAATTAAATTCTTTATCAAAACAAAGCAAATAATTACAAGAGCAAAATAAACTACACACTATCTCAGCATTGCAACTGAAAACGTAATCAGGTCCATCTTTCTTGAAAACAGTTTTGCTCGCTGATAAATAACAATATTTTCCTTCATTTTACACTTATATTTCACTCTTTACATTTAAAATATAAGTTACTTTTCTGAATAAATCATGTGTGATAAAACGCTACAAACATTAGAAAGTTGTAATATCTGATAAACTCTAGAGTGAAACGCTATTTTCCAAACGTGTCCAAAAACTCTTCTTTAACATATAACCATATAAAAATGAATTGAATTGTGCACAATATAAAAGCATTCATTAGGTTTCGGACAATTAAATAATCTTTTACCCCTTGGGGACGAGGGACACGTATACGTGCCGCAAAAACGGCTTAAGAATCTGCGTTTATACTCACCAGTAAAATTTTACTGGTATATTTGCTTTATTTTATTGGAGAATTTTCTCGATTTAATAAATTCAAATTTCTGTTTTTAAAAACCGGTGACAAAGCATTAAAAATTTCGTAAAAGGCTCCAGTCACAAAGGGGTTAAACTTCATTAAATACATTTGAATAGGTACGATTAACATAATTAAAGTAAAAGTAATTTTCTTCTCATAATTAAAATTAAATCGAACCCGAAGGGGTTAATCACGCTTCTTTAAATCTCTGTGTAATAAGATTACAAAATAATTATACAAAAAAAGATGTTTCCGAATGATTTTTATAGAAAGGTTTTTAATTATATGAAGGATTTTACTACTTTTATAATGTTTATCTTTAAATGTTTTCAAAATTGTGTAAATAAAATGTAGATAAGTATTTTTATCTGTATTTACATAATTGTCTTGCAACTATACAGTGTCAGTTATCAATAAAAAAATCAGATCGATCATTTTTTATGTTTTACAAAAAACATTTCTTGACTTTTAAATTTCCTGTTCACGAACTTATTTGAGACCGAGCATTTATTTCAGTTTGTTTGCGAGTTACTCAATTTATTTTTGCTGACCTGTTTTTTACGTGATGCCCTTTGAAATCGGAAAAAATAACTTTTTCTTCAATATAAAAGAAAGTAATTGAATTTGTTTTTTGTAGTGGTGATGAATCATGTTTTGAGATATATTCTGCATTATACCATTGGAATTGTACTTGATCCAAAATCATTTAGTAATAATATTTAAAAAAGAAAGTATTTCACTAATCATCATGTAGTTGATTGTGTGATGCTGATTTTAGGTAGCTTTCATTACAAAAAGTAAAAAGCTACCTATTGTAGCCGTCCGGAGGAAAGCACTTCCAGAAAATTTTGGTATATTTTCACCGATCATGACCCCCAGACCCCAAAACCACCCTCTGTCCAAATGTTGACATATATATATATATATATATATATATATATATATCTGATTTTTGTCATGCGACAACTATCGTATTTATGAACCGATTTGAATGAAACTTGGTATGTACATAGTACATACAAATGTCTCGACCGAGTTCGTTGGCCAGCATCATCCGCCATCTTGTTTAAAAATGGCGGCCATTAAAAAAATTTTTTAATTTAAAATTTAAAATTAAATGTGAAGAAATTAAAAGTTTAAAAATATTTTAATTTTATGTGTTAGAACTTAAAACAACAATTCCAGAACACTTTTTATTTTGTTTATATCTAAAAAAATGATTGAGTTATAGCACTTTGAATTTTTCTTATCGCTGACATTTTGAAACAATCTGATATTTGTCATGCTGTAACTAACGTATTTATTAACCGATTTGAATTAAACTTGGTATGTACATAGTACATACAAATGTCTCGACCGAGTTCGTTAGCCAGCATCATCCGCCATCTTGTTTCAAATTGGCGGCCATTTAAAATTTTTTTAAAAAAATTTAAATTTAAAATTAAATGCGAAGAAATTAAAAGTTGAAAAATATTTTGCTTTTACGTGTTAGAACTTAAAACAATGATTCCAGAACACTTTTTGTTTTGTCTATCTCTTAAAAAATGATTGAGTTATAGCACTTTGAATTTTTCTTATGGCTGACATATTGAAACAATCTGATTTTTGTCATGCTGTGACTAACGTATTTATGAACCGATTTGAATGAAACTTGGTATGTACATAGTACATACAAATGTTTCGACCGAATTCGTCAGCCAGCATCATCAGCCATCTTGTTTCAATATGGCGGCCATTTAAAAAATTTTTAAAAAAATAAAATTTAAAATTATGTGCAAAAAGGTGAGAAATTGAAAAAGATTTTTCTTTTGTGTATTTGACCTTGATACAAAGATTCCAGGGCATTTTTTTCCATCTATATCTTGAAAAATGGCTGAGTTATAGCACTTCTAATTTCCAGTGTGGTTGACATTTTGAAACGGTCTGAAATTTGTCACTCGATAATACGCATATTTATAAACTGATTTGTATATAACTCCGTGTGTACATAGTATATATCAATGTCTTGACCGAGTTCACTAGCCAGGTTCATCCGTCATCTTGTTTCAAAATGGCGGCTATTTAAGTTTGTCAAAAATCTTTTAAATGTATAATGATGTACAAATAAAAAATTAGAAATTGAAAAAAAGATTCTTTCGGATGTATTTATCTTAATAATGAATTCCGGAGTATTTTTTTTTTTTGTCTTTATCTTAAAAAACGCCTGAGATATAGCAGTTTGAATTTCTAATGTGGGTGACATTTTTTAAAAAATAAATTTGCCCGCGACATCACTCGTATATATTAATCGATTTCGATATGAGAGTCCATGTCCACATGAATTGAGATTTCGACCAAGCTCATTGGTTTATTTTATCCATCATGTTGCTTTAAAATGGCATACATTTCATGATATCTTGGAATTTGGCTATTCTCTAAATCTCTGAAAATAAAACCAGGTTGAATAAAATATGACTAATTTCTAAAAATTCCTATTAATAATCAGTATTGACAAAAACTAGCATTATATCTTATAAAATCGGGTTTCACTAATTTGAACTTCGTATTGTTGATTAATATAACTTAATTTAAAATAAATAATGTATAAATAAATATATGAAAGCTACCTCTTCCTCCCGGCATTGCCGAAAGGACTTTTTCTTTTTCGTAAATATGAGTTGTTATATAAATATTTAAAATGATATATTTATATTTTTGCCGATTATACAATCTTTTGGATTATTATTGGGTTATTATTATTAAGTGCCGTTTCATTAAGTTCAAAATCAAGTTTCATTTTCGTTTTCGGCAAAAAATTTGAGTTTCACCAAAAATTCGTTTTCGGCTGCTGAAAATTCGGTTATAAAGAAATTGTATTTTAGAAATGTCGTTTTTTACTTTGGAAATTTTCAACATTACACATTAATTTATCTGTATGATTATTATTTATCGCTATGAACGTTGCTGTTTATTATTAGTCATGACTGACTCAAGACATGAATGCAAATTTTAAAGCAATACATGCATTTATGTTTTATTATATATGATTAGACATTTTTTACTTGCTGATTAAAAGTTGCAGACGAAACAATAATAGATTTTTTTGTCTTATTGAATTAATAACATTAAAGTATTAATGTGTGTAACCATTTTTTGAAATATTCGAATAAACGTATGAGATAGAAGAAAGTCTTAGGATTGGCACATCCAACAAGTTTTAATGATAAAATTCCTTGCGATTTTAGTCTTTTTGTTAAAATTCTAGATACATACATGAGGAATTAGTCTAAAATTCCATGTGTGTAAACAGATTCGAACAGGTTATATATTTTTTCAAAGATGTTTCCCTGAAACCCCATCAAGGATCGTCAACAAATTGAAAAAGAATGAATATCTTTTGGATAAACCTGTCAAAATTAACAGCAAAAGCGTTAAAATTGTAGATTGTGATTAAGGGGTTTATTGTATTAAGAGTGTTTTTATGAGGATATCACAAGTACTCGTAAAGAAATTAAGGTTTTCATAAAAACAACCTCAAATTTAACAAAGTTTTTTGCTTATAATTTGCAGAATTCTTCATATAAAAAAATGTTTTTTTTTTTCAGAAAAAATGATAAACAACATTGTACATTACGTCTTCTAGACAGAATTAAAAAAAAATAATAATTGTATAAATAACGAGCAGGTTTACTAAATACTTTTTCACTGCACAAAAGCAATAAAAATATAATTTGCATAATGAGTTAGCTAAATGTATAGAGCAACTTTTGTGAAAATCTCAAAAAAAAAAAAAAAAAAAAAATAGTTTGCATATTATATAAATTATCGTCGATGAAATCAGCTCAAAATCCGTTGTTCCCAAAAATAAGCAAAACGATGAGATATATCCAGATGTCCAATGATTATTATCAATACAACATACATAATGTTGCACGTACTACTACATTTGGATACAAATCCTCATTGTTTTGCTTTAAATTGGAAATAATGGATTTTCAGCTTATTCTATATTATATTCGACGATAATTTTCTGAATTTTGAAGCTATCTTATTGAGATTTTCATAAAAGTTGCTCTATACATTTCGCTAACACATTATGCAATTTATATTTCGATTGGTTTCACGCATGCGCTGTGCAAAGTTCTTTAGTAAATCTGCTTATTACTCATACTTTTTTTTATTTGGATATCAGGATGTGGTATTTAATGCCGTTTGACATATTTTCTGAAAAGAAATATTTTTATATAAAGATCTCTTCAAGTAAAAATGCAAAAAACTTAGCGAAATTTGGAAATATTTTTATACAAACTTTAATTTTTCTAAGAGTATACATGCTATCCTATAATAAAAAGGAAGACAGCTTATTGCAATAAGCCCCTTAATCATAATTTACAATTTGAATGCTTTTTCTGAGTTAGTTTTTACAGGGTTATCCAAAAGAAATTCGTTCTTTTTCAACTTGTCGCCTATGAGGTTTCCTGAAAAACATTTTCGAAAAAATGTATAACTTGTTCTAATCTGTTTACAAGCCTGAAGTTTCAGAATAACTTCTTCTGTATCTGTCTAAGTATTTAATAAAACGATTAAAATCTCAAGGCGGTCACATTAATATGATTGAACTGTGTACATAACAGTACTGTTTTCAGATTAGCATTTTTAGGTGCGTTCGTAATTATGTAAATACGTAGCGCCTATTGTTGTCGTTCAGTCCGTCCGTCTGTCCGTCCGTCTGTCTGTCCGTCTGTCTGTCCGTCTGTCAGTCCGTCCGCATATAACAACGCAAAAACTACCCAACCGAATCGTTTGAAATTTAAAATATATAAATATTACATAATTTTGTCGAGTCATTTCAAATTTTATGAAAATCGGATGCATAGATCAATTATAGGGACAATCAAAAGGATTCCGTTTCATTACGGTCAATGGGGAAAAAGTTTCAATTGCATTTTAATCATTTTAAATTTTAAATACATAATTATTACGTAATTTTGTCGAGTTATTTCAAATTTTATCAAAATCTGATGCATAGTTCAATTACAGGGACAATGAAAAGTATTCCGTTACATTATGGTTAATGGGGAAAAATGTTTCAAATGCATTTTAATGGTGTTACATTTATTCGAACGTAATAAAATTTATATGCATCTATAAAGTACATATAATAATATACATTTTGCATTATCTGTGGTGCAAAGAATATTTGTTATTGATTTACAAGGCCACACAAAAGTATTCCATTGCATAATGGTATAGGGATAACATTGTTTGGTGCGCATTTTAATTGTAATTATTTACAATTTTATGAGATTAATATATGGGAGTCATATTTTTAAAACTTCGCTACCGTACGAACGCACCTCATTTGCTACGCTTCACGTGTAATTTCCAACTTGTTTAGCATGTAGCTGATGGAAACATTTCAACGCCATATTCTTCTTCAGCAACCTTTAAGTATTAAAATTAGTTTTCACTTAATGAGAAATGTATATTTAGTTGAAATTTATTATAAGTTGTATATTATTAACATTTGAATTAAAAAAAAAATCAATAGATCATTTTTTATCGTGAAAACTTGCTGTATACAGATTTTAAAACTTTTAACAAAAGAAAACAAGTCGGGTGAGGAATGATTTCTTTCTTCTATCTCATCCATGTTTATATTTCAAAACTTGCTATCACAGTACCAAAATTAAATGCCAATCTATGTCCACCACGGGAATTCTAATGATATGAAATTCCGTGCATTATTTCTTGAGATAAGATGATGGCTAAAATAGCGTAATTCTTGCAAAATGTAGAATATTCGCGTCACTTTTTGAAGGATTTCCACGAAAACCTGATTTGCAGCAACTTATATATCATCTAACTGAATCTGAAGATTGATGTAAATCTGTGTATTAGTTCCAGAGTTTCGGCTATTGCGGAAATCATGAAACATTTTCCATACGCAGTACCACCTGTTGAGAGATTAATATTGAAATGTAGAACATGTCAATTCATGTCATGGCCGAACTGTATCTGAAGTTTGATTAAAAAGAAAAATTCCGTGCATTAGTTCTTGAAATTTAGCTATTGCCGAATTCGCGATAAGTGCAGTATAGCAGCAGCATTTGTTGAGTGATTTACACAAAAATGAAGAAAACATAAGCCCATGTTATGTACTAATTGAATATCAAGTTTGATGAAAGTCCATTATTAATTCTATAGATAGAGGTATTGCGGAAATCGAGAAAATGCTAGCAGCGTCACCCGTTGAGCGATTTTCACCAAAAAACTAATCAGCAACAATTTATATCAGGGACTAACATTATATCAATTTATATTAAAATCCGTGCATTAGTTCTTGAGAGCACGCACAAAATTTGTCTCACATACGGACAGACATTTTATAAAAATATGTTTTCTAAATCGTGTAAATCGGTCGAAACTAGAAGCCGAAATTTTTTATGAATTCAGTACTTTTTTTCTTGTAAAGATGCCTTTTTACTAAAATGTAGAATACATAAAATAAATTTTCCGTTTACACGAGAAAAATCCCCATCAATAATGTGCTAAATAATCTCTCTTTCACAATCTTGAAAATGTCACAAAAGTTTATATCTAAATTTATTTATGTCATTTATCAAATGCCTATATTAACTGATAGTAATATTTACTTTGGAAGTTATTAACATAATTATTCGATATTTTATTCCTGTAAGTCGATAGAAATATATATGCATGCATCGTTGCCAGCATTCCTCCCTTAATCTGGCATCAATAACTCTTTCAGCGATTTATTATAATCCTTTCGAGAGAAATGATAATGTGTTCAATAAAGGTCTAGTTAGTTTAAGTGTTATACTGCAGAATAATGTGAATTATGTGTGAGATCATTTAAAATGGATTAAGTCATATATCACTCTAAAATGTTAAGGAAACAAGGGGCATTAAATGTCATTTTAATTATTTTTTTCTGTCTCTTTAAATGTTTTTTAACCCTTCATCTACCGCATTATGAATTCATGAAAATTTTACAGTCTAAAGCATTTTATTTAAATTGTTTAAACTAAATTAAAAGATTTACATAATCATTTAATAAATTTTTAAAGAATTTTAGAAGGATTGGAGGATTCAGAAGGGTTAATTATATAGTAGAGCGCCGATTATCCGAACTCCAATTAACCGAACTTCCAATTATCCGAACCGTGTTTCTCGAATTTTAGAATTTTTTAACCGAACTTCCAATTATCCGAACAGCGTATTTCTCTTTTTAAATTTTTTTCCGAACTTCCAATTATGCGAACAGTATATTTTTCATTAAAAAAAAAAAAAAAAAAAAAAAACCTCCAAAACCTAAATATTTTTTTTCTGTCCCTTCCAATTACATTTCTCTTTTTTCACCCTGTTATCTATCTTTTTTCTTTTCTTTCTTGGCATACAAAATTTAATCCGGAAACTGCAAGGTATTTTTGGGGAGTTTTGTTAGTGGGAAGAGAGAACACAAAAGGTTTGAAGAAAGGGGTTGAGAAACCAAGGTCAAAGCACAAAATTCCTGTTTTTATTTTTCTCCCCTCACCCTCGCTGTGGACACGTGTTGCAATCAATGTCTATGGTTTCAATGCAATCCCAAGGGGGTGGGAGGGTATTTCTTTGAAGTTTCTTATCGCAATGAACAGGTCACAGACCCACCCTGTGTGAAGCCAGGACTAGAGAAAAGTAAAGGCTACGACATTTCTTTGACACCAGGTCGGGAGCGGAGAAAAACTGGTTTGTGTGACGTAGCTACGTTGACAAAGGTTTCTTGTTAGCGGTTTTTGATTGCATCAGCGATCTAGCTCATTTATTTTTCTGCAACGAAGGTGAAAAGATGTCTGGAAAGCGAAAAAGAGTTGTTCTTTCGCTAGGAGACAAAGTAAAGATATTGAAGAGGCTGAAAAATGGTGAAGCAGGTACAAAATTAGCAGTGGAGTTTGGTGTAGGAAAGTCTACAATATCAGATATAAAAAAGAATGAAGAATCAATTATGAAGTATGTAACGGGACTTGAAAGTGAGCAAGGAAGCTTAGATAGAAAATCGATGAAAAAATCCTTTGATGATAAAGTAGATAAAGCTCTGCACATGTGGTTTTTGCAGAAACGCTCATCTGGTCATCCCATTTCTGGACCCTTATTATGTGAGAAGGCTATATTTTTCAACGAAAAGCTGAATGGAGAAAATACTAATGCATTTCAAGCAAGCTCTGGGTGGCTTTGAAATTTTAAGCTACGGCATGGTATACGCGAAATCGGATTGCATGGTGAAAAATTATCTGCATCTACAGAGGCTGCTACGAAATTCGTAAAAGAATTTATTGAATTTGTTGAATCAGAAAAATACGAAGGAGAATTTATTTACAATGCAGATGAGACCGGCCTGTTTTGGAGATCATTACCCCGAAAATCATTACCATCTGGGTTCGAAAAAGTGCTTCTGCAACTAAATTAAACAAAGAAAGAATCACAATTCTTAATTGCGCAAATGCAACCGGTAACCATTGAATACCATTGTTCGTGATAGGACAGTCAAAGAATCCTCGATCTTTTAAAAATTGGAAAAATCGGCCAGTAATTTACACTTCTCAAAGGAAGGCTTGGATGACATCAGAAGTTTTCATTGATTGGTATGATCACCCATTCATTCCTAAAGTTAAGACACATCAAGAAGGCAGAGTACTCCTACTTCTTGATAATGCACCTTCACATCCGTGTGCAGATACCCTTGAACGGGAAAATGGGAAGTTCCGAGTAAAGTTCTTGCCACCTAACGTTACATCGCGGATACAGCCCATGGATCAGAGTGTAATAGAGACATTTAAGCGCTTTTATAGAAAGCAAATGTTGAAAAAGGTGCTTCTATCAGAAGACACTGTAGAGCCTGATTACCAGAATGCCATAAAAATTAATTTAAAAGATTGTTGCATTATGGCTGCCGATTCCTGGAAGCTTGTAAAATCATCAACGTTAAAAAATGCCTGGAATAAAATTTTAAACAGAGAAAAAAGTGATACTGGAGCAGAAGCATCTGATAAGGAAAATGAGGAGTGTAAAACTATAAAAGAGATGGGAAGAATCCTAAATTATGAGGAAAAAGAAATTGATGAGTGGATAAATTGTGACATGCAAGACCCTGGATATCAGATTTTAAATGACAATGAGATTGTGGCTGAGATAGAAGGCGAAAATGAAGAAAATGAAAAAGAAATGAAAATGAATGCTCTGAAAATGACCCTCAATGACCTCTGAAACGAATGCTCTGAAAAACATTTTTAAACACGCCAGCACTAACAGTGTTGCCAGTCCTAAGCTCTGGATAAAGTGTGAAGGTTTTTGTATAGATAGGGATATCCTTTAAATTGTATGTCCAATTATCCGAACTTTTGCTTATCCGAACTAGGGTCGGTCCCGACGTGTTCGGATAGTCGGCGCTCTACTGTATATGAATTTACAGGGATTTTGTACAATTTTTATAACCCCACTCAATTCTTTTATTTTAAATTGTTTTCTTAGTATTTTGCAGAATTATAAAATGTACAAATATGCGTTCTTACAATATAAATATAGTAATATTTCCGAATCGAAAAATTCCCATCCCTCAGGGCCAAGAAAGCTGAAAAGATACGACGGCAAAATAAATCATCCTTTTAAAAATATTTTTGTTTTGTGTAACAAATAATGCTTTTTGAGCAAAATAAAGTAATGTATCTGTAACTCATTATAAACAATATTTTACAACTAACTGACGTATTAAAAGAATTTTATAATAAGTAATTTTAACGGTACTTATAACTACCCTCGGCAGATAAAGTGTTAAGGGGGTCCGAGACACATTTTAAAGTATTTTTTATTTATTGAGTTAAAATTCTGAATTTTTTGTGGTGGTTTATCATATTATTTGTAAACAAAATCACACGATAAAACTTCTCATACATATGTTTTAAAAATTTAACTTTTTCAAAATTTTAAAAAAATTAGGGTAACTTGAAAAATCAAAATATCATATGTAGAATTTTAATTTTTATTCACTGAAATAAACAGAAATATATAAGCTTTATTTTTTATTCTCATTTTTAAAACTAATAATTTGAATAAAAAAATAAAATAAAGCAAAAAAAAAATTTAAAAAATGACGCAACATTTTTCAAAAAATAATAGTTTTAATAGTAAATATTTTTTCAAATTTACAGAATCGAAATTAAAGCAAAGAAAAAAAAAAAAAAAAAACATTTTAAATTTGAATAATTTACCGTTGATGATTCTTCAGTTATAACAGTTTAAATGCTAAAAATGCTGAAATATCCCATGATGGAGAAAAACGCATTTTCAAAAGAATTCATTATCATTGCAACCATTGCTTGAAAGGTAAATTTTGAAGAAAAAAAAACGAAAACGAAAACAGCAATAAATCTTGTTCCAATTAAGATAGAAGCATGACTAAAACGTTATTTTAAGCAGAAAAAAAAACAGAGAAATTTTTAGCACAAAAAAAAATTATTTTAGTAAAATTTCAAGATTTTGTGTTAAGGGTACACTGTATGAAATATCGCATTTATTTATCGCACAAGAAAAAAATTGGAGATAAATAAGGAATTTCCTTTCTATTATTCGTTTTTCTTTACATAATTTTTGTTGCATTTTATTGCGCATTTGTGTACAAAACGAAGAAAACACAATTTGTGCATATGAGAAAAAAAGAATAAGAAAAAGTGTTTTCTTCAAAGAAAATCATTTTCAGTAGGGGGTATGGTTTCCACGGGCAGCCAGCAACGTTGAACACCCTTGAGGCATGGACTCAATGAGGCTATTAATGACGAGTTGGGGTATTCTGCCCCACTCTTCCAGAAGAGCTCTTTCCAGTTCTTGGAGAGTTTGTGGGAGTTGTTGGCGGCCAGAAACTCGTCTACCTAGAGCGTTCCAAATGTGCTCGATTGGATTCATGTCTGGAGATCACGCTGGCCATTCCATTCGAACGATTCTTTCCTCGAAAAGGAAATCCTCCACCAGGTTTGCACGATGTGGCATTTTAATGGACGATAACTGCAAGGCGGTTTGCAGTTATCGTCTTTAAAATGAAGTTATCTCCGATTGCTGCAGCGTAAGGAACTACAATAGGTCTGAGGATGTCATCCTTATATCGGCGACCAGTCAGAGCTCCATCTCGAATGATGTAGAGGTCAGTGCGCCCGTCAATGGAGATGCCACCATTCACCAACACTCCTCCACCGCCAAATCTGACACTTTCGTGCACGAACGCAGGATTATTCCTACTGCCACGGTCCCTCCAGATGAAAATACGCCTGTTATCCGGATGCACAGAAAAATGGGACTCGTCAGAAAACAGAATGTTGCTCCATTCATTTCTCCTCTAGTTGACATGCTCGGTTGCCCACTCCCTGCGGTCGCGACAATGCCTTGATGTTAATCTAACACATACCATCGATCAGCGAGCATACAGACCTACAGCATGGAGCCGGTTTCGGACAGTCTGAGTTGAAATCGTGGTGCCTGTAGCCGAGCGAAGGTGTTGTTGGAGAAGAGTAGCGTTCATGTTTCGGTGTATCCGAGCTGTTAACGCTAAATACCGATCTTCATTGGGCATTGTTGCCCGTCTACGACCTTGCCCTGGTCTTCGGCCTGCAGATCCACTTTCCAAAAAACGGTTCTAGATCCTGGAAATGACACTTTGTGTCACTCCAATGGCTTGCGCTACTTCGGCTTGAGTTTGGCCCCCTTCTAACCTACCAACAATTCTCCAAGCTTTTGAATCTGTCAAATGACTTCGCTGAGACATCGTACTCATCGAAACAAAGCAATCACTAAATGCCGATCATCACTGTCTTCATTCTCTTTTATCCAGTTGAAAGTCAAATTTCATTCGCTGCCGCTGGAGCGACGTTTTTGACGTCGAACTCAAAATTTGCATACTCCACAGTTTGAAAACCAGAAAAATTTGCATTTGTGATTCTCTTCTTCTATTTTCGGCAAAAAAAAATTCGTTTATATCTTTATTTTATATAAAACTTCAAATTTCCTTTAATTGTTTCGAGCAGTGTATTATCAATACAAAACCCCTTAAGGAATTAAATGTACTGACGCACCTGATAATCTTATGGCTCTAAGAATTTTAAACATGGATATTAAGAATAATAAAATCAAATTTTAAATAAAGGAATGCCATTAATTAAAAAATACATTTTTGTTTAATTTGTTTCATCATTTTAGTTTTCTTAATTTATAATAGCATGTCTCTTCATTGCATGTTATCTTCAACATGAAAAAATGTATGAAACTTTATTAAATGATGCTTTTTTGCACAGATCTCTTATAAATTCAAAATATGAGTTTTGAAAGATATGATATAAAATTTAATTGATGCCTTTATGTAGCTTTAAAAAGTGTGTTTTAAAATTTCAATTATTGCTTTTATTAATAAAAAAAATTAACCAGCTCAATGTGTTTTTTTTCTACTTTATTTTTGTTAGAGAATGTAGATAAGTTTTCAAAATATAATTTATAAAAATAAATAGTTTAAATTTCCCAAATTAAATGACAACTAATTTGGCATAAATGAGAAATCATATTTTGGCATTTAAAAATTTTTTAATTTGAATTCTCTAAAATTTAACAATTTATAAATATGCTTCATTACATGTATATTAAACTAGAAGACAGCCCGTCAAAATGACGTGTTTGCTTTTTTTTTAGAAGATTATAAAAAATTACAACTGTGGTCAATCAGCTACTTTAGGCTTAAACAATTTTTAAAAATACAACTATTAAACATGGGGAAAAATATATATAAAAAAAAGAAAATTTTAACAGAAATTTGCATTTAAATCTATAACAAAACTATCTGGTGAATGGGGGGGTTGTAATGAACAAATTATAAATACATAAATTTTAAATGATTAAAATATGGCAAAAAATCAATTATAAAATATTATATTGTGGAACTACAGCCAAAAATATGTAAAAATACTGAGAGAAAATAATAAAAATATCTAAAATGTATTAAAAAATGCTTATTTTGGCTAATTTTTTAGCTAATACTTAAAAGAAAACACTTTATAAGATCGAAAACAAATGTCAACATCAAAGAGTAAACAATGGGCGTGTTCAGGAGTTTTTTCTTGGAGTACGCTTTGACGCAAAGGATTCGATCACACGATCTCTGGTTTCGATTTTAACGCTCTATCCATTCGGCCATGAAGCTCGCTATTGTTTGTAACAGAATATAATTAGCACCGTCATTAATGGAATCCATGGTCTGTTCTTAATCTGTTAATGAGCACACAGTACCGAGTACTATATCCCCTGTAAGATCCACTCCACATACCTGTCTCCTGAGCGCACGTAGCTCCCGAACGCACCCAATCATTCGTGAGTCGTGATCTCGGTCGTGATGTTACAATGGAGTCATTCTAAAGATTCATTCACGGAATTTATCATTCTTGAACGGCAACAGTATTAATTTGCTTACATTGTTTGTTTTGTCTCGTAATTTAACGTTTGTTTTTCCGTAATTGCTGGTTGTTGTATTTAGAACTTAAGCATTATAATTAAATAGTTTTTGTAGGTTATAAAGAAAATGAGTAATGATTAAATCTTTTACATGTATATTCCCATAAGTTGAACAATTAGAATATTTGTGAACGGCTCGGAATATTTAAGCCTAACATGGACGCAGTTGCAATAAGTCTCTTTTTCTCGTGGATGGGTTGACCTCGGAGTCTTTATACACAGGAGGGGTTTTATATATATTAAATGACATCCTGAATCATATGCGATTTTCGCAATAAATTTATAAAACATTTTTAGAATAATTCAATATTTATTTCATATCGATTACAAATTGATGTTTTTGGAGAACACACATGCTTATATTTTTAGCATGAGCGCATATTTATATCTCTCAACTTATTCTAATCTATAAGGATAGTCATCTGGATTCATTATTCCGTTTCTAAATGCAAATTCCTTACAGGAATGTTCTACTTCATCGGGGTGATACTTTATGCATCAGAATGAGGAGATTTGTTTTTCTTTTACCATACAAAATTCTTTTTCTAGCAAAAAGATTTATGAAGTCTGATCAGAAAAAAAAATATCAAATATCGTGGAATTCTCATGAGTATTTATTCCAATTTACTGAACTTACACGAAACGAAACTTACTGAATTAGCATTTTGAATCATTTATCTTTACTGCACATATTTGTTTTTTAAAGACATGCGAGGGAATGCATAATTTATTGGAAGAATAAAGACAATATATTCAAAAATCGTTACTAAAAATGGGGGAAAATATGCACTTTAAGATGTTTTAACATTAATTTAAAACGAAATTCAATAGCAGATATGTGAACAAAATCCGTAATTTTCGCTAATAAAGACAATTACTCAAATTAATTTAGTTTATTAAATTAAACGAATTGCAGTTGATTTAAGTGAAAGTTGCAAACTATGCAGAATTCTTTAAGTACAGGTTGAATAAGAGATAAGACGTTCATTTCAAGAAAATTCTGAAATACGTTTTGTTTGTCCAAATGAGATCAAATTCAAACTGCAGATAATTTGAGTGATGTTCTTGATACAAAAAAATGAATTATAATTAAAGTACAAATTTTGCCAGTAGTGGGCGTTGTAATACACCTAAAACATTTAATTTGCTTCATAAATAATAAATGATATTAAAAAGGTGAAACTGTCTGATAAAAATACAAAATCTACCGTGAGGTTTTCTGTACAGTAGAATTTGCCGATCCAGTGCATGGGAAACAATTGGAACACTCCCATAACCATGTGGAGCTGAAGGAAATAAGTTACCCTTTTCAGTGGATTCTAGAATGCATTCTATTGGTCCAAATGAAATCAAATTTGAGCTACAGATAATTCAGATAAGAGACTATAGATAACATTTATAATTAACTTTATGACTGGCGTATTAAATGACACTCTGAACCATCAGAAATTTTTTCCATAAAATTATAAAATATATATACATAATTAAATATTTATTTTATATCGATTTAAAATTCAGTTTTTTCGAGAACACGCATGCCTATGTCTTTTATCATGCACGACATATTTATGTCTCTCAACTTATTCTAATCTATAAGGATAGGAATCTTCATTCTTTATTCCGTTTCTAAATGCAAATTCCATACAGGAATATTCTACTTCATCTTGGTGATACTCTATGCATCTGAATGATTAGATTTGTTTTTCCTTTTATCATACAAAATTCTTTTTGTAGCAAAAAGATTTATGAAGTCTGATCAGAAAAAAATATTTTATCAAATATCGTGGATCTCCCATGAATATTTATCCCATTTTACTGAACTTGCACGAGACTAAAATTACTGAATTAGTATTTTGAATCATTTATCTTTACTGCTTATCATTTTTTTAAGCGATGTGAGGAAATAAATTTAATATTGGAAGAATGAAGACAAATAAATCGTGCCTGAAATCGTGCATTTAAAAATAATGGTGAAAAAACAGATCTCTTATAAATTCAAAATATGAGTTTTAAAAGATATTATATAAAATTTAAGTGGCGCTTTCATGTGGCTTTAAAAAGTTTGTTTTTAAATTCAAATTTTTTTTTATTAAGTAAAAAAATTAACCGGATCAATAAATTTTTCCACTTTAGTTGTTAGAGAATGGAGATAAGTTTTCAAAATATAATTTAAAAAAACAAAGAGTTTAAATTTCACATTTTAAATTATAAATAATTTGGCATAAATGGAAAATCATGTTTTGGCTTTGAAAATTTTTAATTGGAAATCTCTAAAACTTAACAGTTTATAAATAAACTTTGTAACAAGCATGTTAAATGACATCCTGAATCATATACGATATTCAAGATAAATTTATAAAACTTATTAGAATAATTCAATATTTAATTCATATTGATTACGAATTGCGTTTTTCCGAGAACACGCATGCCTATGTTTTTAGCATAGCATGGCATATTTATATCTCTCAACTTATTCTAATCCTTAAGGATAAGAATCTAGATTCTTTATTTCGTTTCTAAATGCAAATTCCTTACAGGAATATTCTACTTCATCGTGGAGATAGTTTATGCATCTGAATGGGTATATTTGTTTTTCCTTTTACCATACAAAATTCTTTTTTTTAGCAAAAAGATTTATGAAGTCTGACCAGAAGTTTTTTATAATCAAATATCGTTGATTTCTCATGAATATTTATGCCATTTTACTGAACTTGCACGAAACGAAACTTACTTAATTAGCATTTTGAATCATTTATCTTTACTGCACATCTTTACTGCGCATTTTTTCTTAAAATGACGTGAGAAATTAAATTATTTATTAGAAGAATAAAGACAATATATTCATAAATCGTTACTTTAAAAGATAGGGAGAGGGGAAATATGTACTTTAAAATGTTTTAATATTAATTTAATACGAAATTATGCAGTGAAAATCTTAAACTAAGTCCACATTTTCACTGCTAAAGACTACTGCTTAAATAAATGTAGCTTATTAAATTAAATGAATTGCATTTGACTTAAGTGAAAGTTGCAAACTATGCAGAATTATTAAAGTACAGGGTTAACTATAAGTAAGTTGCTCATTTCAGAGGGCTCTGGAATACGTTTCGTTGGTCAAAATTAGATCAAATTTAAACTACAGATAATTCAAGTCATGTTCAAGACATAAGAAAATTATTTTTAATTAAAAATACAAATTTTGCCAGTGGTGGGCACTGTAATACACCTAATTATTTAATTCGCTTTAAAAACAATAAATAATAACAAAAAAGTGAAATTGTTTAATAAAAATACAAAATCCACCGTAAGATTTTTTGTGCTGTAGAATATAGCATATCCAGAACATGGGAAACAAATGGCACACTCACATAACCATACCGAGCTGCAAGAAATAAGTTATCCACTTCAGATGAATCTAGAATGCATTCTATTGGTCCAAATGAGATCAAAGTTGAACAACAGATAATTCAGATAACAGACTGCAGACAACATTTACAAATAAGCTTTATGATAATTATATTATATGATATCATGATTCATCTGCAATTTTTTTCCATAAATTCATACAACCTTTTTAGAATAATTAAATATTTATTTCATATCGATTACAAATTGAGTTTTTTCGACAACACTCGTGCCTATATTTTTAGCATGCATGGCATATTTATATCTCTCAACTTATTCTAATTTATAAGGCTATGAATCTAGATTCCTTTTTCCGTTTCTAAATTCAAATTCCTTACAGGAATATTCTACTTCATCGTGGTGATACTTTATGCATCTGAACGAGTAGATTTCTTTTTCTTTTTACCGTATAAATTTATTTTTCTAGCAAAAAGATTTATGAAGTCTGATAAGAAAAAAAAATATTTTATCAATTATCGTAGATTTCTCATGACTATTTATCTCATTTTACTGAACTTGCACGAAACAAAACTTACTGAATTAGCATTTTAAAACATTTATCTTTACCACACATATTAGTTTTTCAAAGAGATGTCAGGAAGTAAATTTATTATTGGAAGAATAAAGACAATACATTCAGAAATCGTTAGGTGCAAAAATATGGACTTTAAAATGTTTTAATATTAATTTAACAATAAAATTACCAGTGAAAATGTGAAAAGATTCTATATTTTCGCTTCTAAAGACAATTATTCAAATGAATTTAGTTTATTAAATTATACGAATTGCAGTTGATTAAGTGAAAATTGCAAACTATGATGAAATCTTAAAGTATAGGGTGAGCAAGAAATAAGTTGCCCACTTTAGAGAGCTCTAGAATCCGTTCTATTGGTCCAAATAAGATCAAATTCAAACTACATATAATTCAAGTGATGCACTTGACATGAAATAATGATAATAATTAGAAATACAAAGTTTGTGAGTAGTGGGGTCTGTAATACACCTAAAATATATAATTCGGTTTATAAATAATAAATAATATTACAAAAGTGAAACTATCTAATAAAAATAAAAACTTTTCCGTGAGAATAAAAATAAAAAATGCATCGTAACATTTAATTCGCTTTATAAATAATAATTAATATTAAAAAAGGGAAACTGTGAAACTGTCTAAAAAAATAAAAAATCCATTGTAAAAGTTTCCATACAGTAGAATATGCCATATCCAGTACATAGAAAACAACTGGCACACTCACATAGCCATGCAGAGGTTGCAAGAAACAAGTTACCCACATCAGTCGGCTTTAGAATGAGTTCTGTTGGTCCAAACGAAATCAAACTTGAACTACAGATAATTCACATAACAAATTACAGACAATATTTATGAATAAGCTTTATGACAAGTATATTAAAAGAAATCCTGAATCATCTGCAATTTCCGCTATAAATTTATAAAATATTTTTAGAATAATTAAATATTAATTTAATATTGATTATGATTACAAATTGAGTGTTTTCGAGAACACGCATGCCTATATTTTTAGCATGCAGGGCATATTTATATCTCTCAGCTTATTCTAATCTATAAGGATAGGAATCTAGATTCTTCATTCCGTTTCTAAATGCAAATTCCTTACAGGAATATTCTACATCATCGTGGAGATACTTTATGCATCTGAATGAGGTGATTTGTTTTTCATTTTACCATACAATTTTTTTCTTGCAAAAAAGGTTTATGAAGTCTGATGAGAAAAAAAAATATTTTATCAAATATCGTTCATTTCTCATGAATATTTATCCCATTTTACTGAAATTGTACGAAAAGAAACTTTCTAAATTAGCATTTTGAATCACTTATCTTTAGTACACATATTTGTTGCTTAAAGTGATGTGAGGAAATAAATTTTTTATTAGAAGAATAAAGGCAATGTATTCAAAAATCATTACTTAAAAAAGTGGTGAAAAAATATGCATTTTAAAATGTTTATTGTAATTTAATATTAACTTAATACGAAATTTAACAGCGAAAATGAGAACAAAGTACACATTTTTTCTACTACTAGACAACTACTCAAATGAGTTTAGCTTCTTAAATTAAATGAATTGCAGTTGACATAAGAGCCCACAATAGTCACAGAAAAAGTACTCAAAAAGACCCGGATGATTTTGTAAAGTCTATGGGAGCGTACTTGTCTAATATCTCGCTCAAATTGTAATATTTTTACATGATTTTTTTTGCATAGGCTAGCTGAGGACGATCCACAACCGGCCCTAGTTTTTACTTTTTCAATTTTGGTTTCAGATTTTTTTTTTTTTAACTTTCAAAACCGGTTTAAACCGGTTCTGAAATTGAAACTATCATAATAAAAAAAATATATGAGCAAAATCAAAAAAGTAAAAACTAGGCCTGTTGTAGATCATCCTAAGCTATCCTATGCAAAAAAATCATGTAAAAATATTAAAATTTGAACGAAATATTAGAAAAGGACGCCCCCATAGACTTTACATTAGCGCTCGGCTTTTACCGCGTGACTAGTGTGTGCTCTTAAGTGAAAGTTGCAAACTATGAAAAATTCTGAATGTATAGGGTGAGCAAGAAATAATTTTTCCACTTCAGAGGGCTCTAGAATACATTTTATCGGCCAAATGAGATCAAATTTAAACTACATATAATTCAATTGATGCGCTTGAAATAAAAAATTAATAATAACTAAAAGGGCAAATTTTGCCAGTAGTGGGCACTGTAATACACGAAACATTTAATTCGCTTTAAAAATAATAAATAATATTAAAAAATTGAAACTGTCTAATAAAAGGACAAAATCTACCGTAAGATTTTCCATAATGAGGTATATTCCATATCCAGTACATGGGAAACAGCTGGCATACTCACACAAAAATGCGAAGGCTGCATGAAAAAAGTTACCCACTTCAGAGTGCTCTAGAATGCGTTCTATTGGTCCAAATTTGATCTAGTTTGAGCCACAGCTAATTCAGATAACAGACTACAGATAAAATTTATAAAGTAGATTTATGACAAGTATATTAAATGACATCATGAATCAGCTGCAATTCTTCATACATTTCTAAAATAACTTTTAGAATAATTAAATATTTATTTCATATCGATTTAAAATTGAGTGTTTTCGAGAAAACGCATGGATATATTTTTAGCATGCAGGGCACATTTATGTATCTCAACTTATTCTAATCTATAAGGATAGGAATGTAGATTCCGTTTCGAAATGCAAGTTCTTTGTAGGAATATTGTACTTCAATGTGGTCATTCGTTATGCATCTGAACGAGTAGATTTGCTTTTACTTTTACCATACAAAATTCTGCTTCTAGCAAAAAGATTTATGAAGTCTGATCAGAAAAAAAGTATTTTATCAAATATCGTAGGTTTCTCATGAATATTTACTTCATTTTACTGAACTTGCACGAAACGATGTTTACTGAATTAGCATTTTTAATAATTTACCTTTACAGAGCATAACTTTATTTTTTCTTAAAGAGATGTGAGAAAGAAAATTATTTATTGGAAGAATAAAGACAATATATTTAGAAATTTTTACTTTAAAAATTGTAAAAAAATATGCATTGTAAAATGCTTTAATGATAATTTATTAATATTGAAAACTAGTAATTATGCCTGGCTTGTTCAGAATCAAGAACAGTATAACGAGTCAAGGTAATTTTTTATTGTCGCTGAGTACATTAAATTTAAAAAAATAAATTTAAAAAAAAATTAAAAATGTTTTTCAAAAGAAAAAAACTAGCTTACAATTTGGAATACAGCGTCACATGACGGCATCACCCATACTTTCTCTTTCGCAAGAACGTTGTTGTCATAACAACTGGCTTTTTGGTAATAACATTTTACTTTAATGACCTAAAGCAAAAGTATTTGCTCAACTACTGTCTTTCCATCTAATTAACTTTAAATTTGAATCTTTCTTACTACTTTTAAAAAATCTATAAATTAAAATTATTAATGGGTTTAAAATTTCTATGTAATTCCCGAAGGATTTCTTAATATAGGGATATAATTTTTAAAAATCATTGGTAAGGTATAAAATAGGAATATGTTTAATAAATGAAGTCCACATTTTCGCTGCTAAAGACTACTAATGAGACTAACCAGACACTGAATTCAGCTTATTCAATCAATTTTGCTTTCTTAATAAAATAAAGGGTGTATTTATTTCATATCGATTACAAATTGAGTTTTTTCGAGAACACGCATGCCTATATTTTTAGCGTGCGTGGAATATTTATATCTCTCAACTTATTCTAATCTATAAGGATAAGAATCTAGATTCCTTTTTCCGTCTCTAAATGCAAATTTTATTCATAAATTACATCAAAAACATTCATAGATTTGTAAAGTCTGATTAGAAAAAAATTATTTTATCAAATGTCCTGCATTTCTCATGAATATTTATCCCATTTTACTGAACTTGCGTGAAACGAAACTTACTGAATTAGCATTTTGAATCATTTATCTTTACTAGACATATTTGTTTTTTTTAAAGAGATGTCAGAATAAATTATTTATTGGTAGAATAAATACAATATGTTTATAAATTTTTGCTTAAAAATTGTAAAAAATATATAAACTTTAAAATATTTTAGTATTAATTTAATACAAAATTTAGCAGCGTAAATGGGAAAAAAATCCCCATTTTCGTTACTTAAAGACATCTACTCAAATAAGTTTAGTTTATTAAATTAAACGAAGTGCAGTTGACTTAAGTGAAAGCTGCAAAGTATGCTGAATTTTTAAAGCACACGGTGAGAAAAAAAAAAAAAAAAAAACTTGCTTACTTCAGTCGGCTTTAGAGTGCGTTTTATTGGTCCAAATGAAATCAACTTTTATCAACAGATAATTCAGATAATATGCCACAGGTAACATTTATAATTAACTTTATGACTGGTATATTAAATGACAGACTGAACCATCTGATTTTTCTTCATAAATTTATAAAACATATGTACATAATTAAACATGTATTTCATTTTCATTATAAATTGAGTTTTTTAGAGAACACGCATACCTATATTGTTAGCATGCTCGGTATCTTTATATCTTTCAACTTATTCTAATCCAAAAGGATAGGAATCTTTATTCCGTTTCTAAATGCAAATTCCTTACAAGAATATTCTACTTCATCGTGGTGATACTTTATGCATCTGAATGAGTAGATTTGTTTTTCCTTTTACCATACAAAATTATTTTTCTAGCGAAAAGATTTATGAAGTCTGATCAGAAACAAAAAATATTTTATCAAATATCGTGGATTTTGCATGAATATTTATCCAATTTTACTGAACTTACACGAAACGAAACTTACTGAATTAGCATTTAGAATCATTTATCTTCACTGCACATATTTGTTTTTTTTTAAGAGATGTGAGGAAATAAATTATTTATTGGGATAATAGAAACAATATATTTAGAAATTTTTACTTAAAAAAGTGTAAAAAAATATGCACTGAAAAATGTTTTAATGATAATTTATTAACATTAAAAACTAGTAATTATGCCTGGCTTGTTCAGGGTTAAGAACGGTCTAACGAGGCAAGGTAATTTTTAATTGTTGCTGAATAAAAAAAATAATAATTATAAAAAATTAAAATTGTCTTTGCAAAAGAAAATAAACTAGCCTAAAAAAATTGTAATGTAACGCCACATGGCGGCATCAGTAATAGTTTTATTTACGCAAGGACGCTGTTGTCATAACAACTGGTTTTTTGGTAATAATATTTTACATTAATGATCAAAGCAAAAGTATTTGTTCAACTATTGTCGTTCCAATTTAGTAGTAACCTTTAAATTTCTCTCTTACTACTTTCTAAAAACCCATAAATAAAAGTTAATAATTAGTTTAAAATTTCTAAGTAATTCCCGATGGATTTCTTATCAAAAAGGGGAAATATTATAAAAATCATATAGAGGGATAAAAATTGTAAAAATCAATCATTAACATATAAAATAGAAATATGTTCAATAAGTAAAGTCCACATTTTCGCTGCTAAAACCCAATAATCCATTGAATTCATCTTAATCAAGTAATCGAACTGCAGTTGACTTAAGTGAAAGTTGTCAATTATGCAGATTTCTTACAGTATTATCTATTGTTAAAGCATGCTACTAAAATAGCCTCTATATACTATATACAGGGTGATCCAAAATTCGACCCACAAATTAAAATATCTGATAGAAAGCATCAGGACAACGAAAATATAACATGGAATATAGAGTCGCAAATCGCTTTTTTAATCAAATAAAGGATGTTTTAAACTACCTAATTGCAATTGATGGTATTTTTTTTTTAAGTTGAAGTATATTATAATGATACTTTTAACAGATATGTCTTTTAATAGACATACTCACGATTGTTATAAATACGGTACTGTGCACACAATAAAATGGTAGAACTTTCCATATACGTTCCAGCATTAAGATTGCGACGCTCCACATTTTTATACTATGATTATCCCAGAGTAACATCGATTGCGTGAGCACACTAATTTACCAGAATTCTTTGTGATGTTTTTACATTTCATATAAAACGAGGTACATGTCGTTACAATTTCATTGCAATATTTTTATTTTTTGCAAAATCTTTACTGTCAAACCGAGTATAATTAGTTTCAAACACTCTGTATTTGTGACTAAATAAATGGTTTGAGGCGTAAATGTCCTATGGTAATTTCATTTTCTCGTCACTAATTTTCCGAATTTTCCTCGGCAATATTATTTTTATGATCGTTTGAAACTTCTTTTGTATTTAAATTGTATATTCGGGATAGTAATATTTTTACTTAAACATCATGCTTAGTATAGGGTAAATCGTTTTGAAAATCGAAAAACAAAAATTGACGAATTTATACGTTTCAGACGCTGGAGATTCCGAAAAATTTTTAGGGAAAAAAATTGCCGTCCGTCTGTCTGTGTGTCTGTAAAATATCTATCTCCCCAACAAATTGAGATGGAGATTTGTAATTAGGTGTTTATTTAGGTTATCATAATGGGAAGAAGCCTATTTAATATCAGTAACCTTGATTATACGGAACTTTTTTTTTTTTTTTTTTTTTTTTTTTTTTAATTCTCGAAATATACGTTCCGATAAAAGGTATATATTTTTTTTTCGAAATTCTTTATTTTAAGGAGTGGATGTAAAGAAATAATAAAATAACACAAATTTTGCATAAAGAACGAAGTCGATCGGATAATTAGTTTTCGAGATAGTTGTAATAATATTTTCACACTCTTCGATTTTTCATGACCCTCTGTTTCATTCAAATTTTAGATTAAAAATATATTTTAATTTGGGATGAGACGCTTAATCCGATGCAGTAAATTACTAGTTAATATAATTATTATTTTTGGAGTTATAAGAATGTTTCTTTTCAGCAATTAGTACTACTTGAGTAGTTTAGCCTTTTATATAATTTGTCGAAATTAGTTCATCAGCGATACATTAACAGAGTATTACTATATGTTAAAAATATTTAAATAAACGCTTAAGTTTTATTTTGTAATTTCGATGCATTTTATAAATAGTTTACACATGTTTTCTTTTCATAATTTATGTATTGCATATATATGATGAATAAGTATTACGGTGGCCCCTAATGACTAGTTTATTTCTGTTTTCCATGTGCATCTCTTAACTATGTCTTTTTTTTCTTTATTGTCAAAATATTCTTAAAATTTGTGCTTGATTTAGTATGTTATGAGTAAAAAGTGGAGTAAAAATAATTATACATTTAAAATTTGAAAGCATTCGGTTTTGTAGTTTTTGATCTGTTATAAGCAGACGGACATACAAACAGACTAAACGATGACTGTAAGTATTTATGTAATTACGAAGGCACCTAAAAAGGAAAAAGAAATTGAAAATATTAATTTTCCGAGGAGATATTTTAAATATAAGAATAGATCAAATAACCATAGATTTAACCTTGCCAAAGGGTAATTCAAGAACTAAGTGACAAGGAACCTTATATCTCGATCGAATTATGGCACACCCTGTATAATGAAGCATTTTACATGCAGCATCTATGGGTTGTTTTGTATATGCTTCACAAATTATTAATTATTTTAGTTACATGCGTTATAACACATATATGTTATAAAATAACTATTACAAAATAACTAAAAATATCCTTCCGTTAATAATAATAATTATAATAAAGTCAGTTTAACACTAGGAGCATTTTTATGGAAGATATACGAACTTTGAAACCCACTACCTCGAAAACTAACCAACCGATTTTGATCGAATTTGGAATTCATATTCACTAGAATATGCTCAAGCATTATGGCAAACAGCTTTTTTGTGACTTAAACTTTCTATTTTAGAAAAATAACACTTTTTCAGAATTTTTTCTTTTTTCATTTCTTTTTCTGAAACTAACTATTATTTTTTTAAACTGTCTGCCGCATATGATTTTATATTTATATTCTACAACCGATTTTTTTTATGTAAGTACTGGAGAAATTAATGGATTTTTTAGATGAAAAGTAAACATTTATAGGATTTTTTACGATTATAGGATTTTTTACGATTTATTTTATCAAATAAAATCCATCTAAACATGTTTCGAAAAAGGAATAAATCACTTTCTTATTTTTTGTAAGGAACTAGAAACTTTACTCAATAATCCTTTCTTTATTTCCTCGTAATGTCACAAGGAATTAGCGCAATCTCATAATGCATGACGGGATAATGAAGATATAGTACCATTAGAGGATTCCTTTTCTTTCCCTAACACATACCGTGCTATCTATTGATAAAGATATTCCTGTTGCATTTCTATACACATACAATAGCATTAATTTCAGATAAAAACATTTTAACTCAATGTTTAACGTGCTACTGTTTTACGGTATAACGTACACTGTAAAAAAAAATTGGGAAAGTTACAAAAATTTTTCTAGTAGAATTGTATTCCAAGAACTTTTTATGTAACGGCAACAATAAAAATTCATGTAACAGATACAGATTTGCACTTTGAATCAAACAAATTTTAAGGTTACTAAGAATTTCTTTGGGAAATCGTATTCCAAGAACTTTTTAAGTGACGATAACGAGCATTATAGATAAAATGTTAGTAAAGTTACCAAAATTTTAGTAAATTCTTTTGTAAAGTTACAGATGGTTTTAGTTTTGCTTACAAGTTTTGTAGATTGACATCATTTTCTTGTACAGTGTACACATAAAATTTTAGTAAGCATAAGAGATTTCGGTTAATTTAGATTACTAAGGTTACAGATTTTTTTTACAGTGTATTTGTTAAGTACTACATCTAGTACTACATCTACATTGATAAGTACTACATCTAAATATTCGCCTCTCAGTTAGTATTTTAACATTATTTCTTGCTATAGGATTGAGACTATGACGGAATGTTTTAAAATCTATATTATACTGGGGTAAAATATGGTACTTAAGAGTGGTAGAAACTGGGTGTACCCAGTTTTTATTTACGCTCATGGAATGATTTTTTTAGCATATTATTAAATTAGCATGGAAGTTAAGAAATAAATTACCTTATAATTATAAATTTATCTAGCTAATGGGAAAACAGTAGTTTGATTTTCTTATATATTAAAAAGTAATGCTAATTTTTAGAGTAAATATATGAAATTAAATAACATGCAGTTATTAATGAGCAAAATAAATGGAACGAAATAAGCTGTATTTTTATGATATGCTTATTATATTTTAACAAATAACTCTCTCATCTGTGGCATAATTTCTTGTGTTATATGCCTATTTCAAATTCAAAATGTATTTTGCAAATTCTTTTTTAAATAGCATAATTTGTCCTAATTGAAATATAGCATATAAAATTTCAATTCCATAAAACTAGGGTACATAATCTATAACAAGATTTTTTCTATAATAAATATTAAACAAGCAAGAGGCAAGAGAAAACCCTCTCTTGATAGATGGCACTTTCCCATACTCATTTTAAATTAGATTTGAGTTTAATTATAATAAGCTATATTTATATGAACAGTTCTCATGTGCCCCTGTCTCCCCTACGTATTTCTCTGCATCTAAAACCTACAAAAAATTCAAGTTTGGTATCTTATGGAAATTACAAACTACAAGATATACAAACTTTAAACAAATTGTAAGATTAATGTGTAAACTTATATACATAAAAATACAATGAGTTGTTTTCTAAATCTAAATTTTTGTTGTTTTAATTATAAAATGGGTGTTAGACCCTATTTTGTTTTTTTTTTTATCCTGTCATAATTTACGTAACATCAGTTAAAAATTCTGTATTGAAACATGAAATTTTAGTTTGTTTTGTTTCAGTTTTGTCACAAAGAACTATTCAGACATGCTTAAATATAAAAATCCCTAATAGGTAAGTTTTTGCCTTATGGAAAAGAAGATATTTTTTTTAAGTTATTAAAGAAAAAAGAAAAAAGAAACATAAGTATAAATAATGTCTTAATTAAATTTCAAGCAGTGAAATTACGAATGAAATTATTGAATATTTATTTTATGAAAGTTTTTACATTGCTCCCAACTTTTTTAATAATGTTAGCTTGCACTTAAATATGTGAAACATTTCACGTATTTAATATTTAAATCCCATGTTGTTGTTTTTAAAGATAAACAAAATCGGCTAATATTGCTCCAAATAATAAATCATTCAGTAATTACACATGACTACATTTTACTTCCCTTTTTTAGATATTTTTCTGCGTATGCGTTTGATATTTTATTAATTTTAACAAGTATGTATCCTGTTGCAGCTGTCTTGATGTAATGTGTTTAAATATAAAAACGAATGAGAGTAATTTCTTTTTCTGATAAGGTCGCGCGTGTATGTTCACGATCTGTTACATTAGAAATAAACAAAATTCTCAGTAAACGGAAATTTGGAGCTGGTCCAGCTATTACATACTTCTATTTTTATGTGATATTATGCAGATCGTTGTAAAATACAGAGATAAAAATAAAACTGACACCGTTCTTTTACAAGCTTCGCTAATAACAGCTTAAATATACAAAAATAATTAAATAAATAAACCGCACAAATAAGAATAAACTTTAAACACATCCCATCAAAATATCAAAGCATGTCAGATTTTTGGAATAAAAGAAGCATGTTTTACAAAATATTTTTGACCTGTAGAATCAAGATAAAATATATGTAGACTATAGCAAAATAAACATGTGTAGCGTTCAAAGACGGTACTTTGAAGTACCATTATAATAACTTTTTATAAAATTTATGTAATACATCAATTAATAGTACTACAGTTTAGAATAAGTAGTAATATATACTGTACTTGACCTTATTCCAAAAGCATTATTGGTTGTCAAAAAAGAAAAATATATATAACCCCAGATTATACGCGCTGGGTGTGATATACCCTTGGTGGTTAGAGTTATTACATTTTTCTACTCTAACTTTTTAAGTTATTTTACCGCAGAATTTTTGCGCATTTAGAATGATTAAATGAAATAATAATTTTTGTTTTAAAATTTATTTGTGGTGAAGTAGAAATAGCACATATCAGAATACGTGTCGGCAATCCCATGTTAACCCTTTGCTCTCCAGAGATGACTCTCACTTACCACTAATGTTGTCAGGTGGCCCTCGTAAAACGACGCTGAATGCTTTTGGGCACCACTAATATCTTACAGTTTATTTCGCCCTCTTTTATCACAGATTATTTGGCCATTAGATAGGGTGTGTTTTATCCAATTGTTCGAAAGTATTATTAATTTTTTATTCAACTCAAAATTAAATACTCATCTACTCATCTCTCATTTAAAGAGTTTATTCTCATGAGAAAACTCATCTCAGGTTCTTTCGAACATAGATAATTTAACAAAACACAACTCTAATAAAAACCGTAACATTTTTACACATATACTCATAAAAAACGTTCTAATCACACTCAAAAACAAAAAGAATATTGTTTCACACAGGTTAGGTAAAAGCTGAAGAAATAAACAGATAATGTATTTATCACAAATTGTCGTTTGCACAGAAAACCTTTTACATTTTGATATAATTTGGTTGCTAGGCGACACCGCCAGTATAAAATTAAATAGCATTTTATCAAACATACCGCCCCTCTTGAAACCTCTGAGGGGGGTTTCAAACTAAAACACTGCAATTACAACCATTATAAAAAATATAAATAACAATACAATTAAATACAATATAAAAGAGTCACTGTTAAGTTAAATTTAAACAAATATCTAAACAATTTTACATAATACATAATAAATAAAGCAATTTTACATTAATGTACACTTTCTTATAAAAACTGAATTACTTTTCAAGAGATAATACAGCAATTTTGGAAACTGCTATTTTATATACTCCATTTTGGGATTTTATAATTACAACTATTACTCTATTATCGTTGCCAAAAAATACCTCTACAATTCTCCCCAATAACCAATTAGACACTGGACTATCATCTTCCTTTATTACAACCATATCTCTTATTTTGAGGTTGTTTTTTTGATATCGTCCACTTATGCCTTTGCTGTACACCTTTTCCAGATGGTCTGAACCATTTTAGTGGTCTTTTGCCATAAGTTCAGTCTATTATCATCAATATTACTCAAGTCAGATTCAGCAATGGCATTAAATGGGCGACCAATAAGAAAATGTTCAGGGGTCAAGACCTCAAGTCATCAATATCTGTATTCAAAGGAGTAAGCGGGCGCGAATTTAAGATACTTTCAATTTGGACAATTATAGTTAACACTTCTTCATAAGTTAATTTAGAGTTGCCCACAACACTTTTAAAGTGGTACTTGAAGGACTTGACTGCCGACTCCCATTAACCTCCAAAATTTGGAGCTCTAGGGGGAATAAATTCCCAAGCAATACTTTCAGATAACAAGTAATTAGTAAGGTTCTAGTCTGGTTTGTTTACCAATTCATGCAACCTTTTAAGCTCTACATTAGTTTTTACAAAATTGCCTGCAATATCACCGAAAATTTTTCGAGGTTTGCCTCGTCTGGCAAAAAACCTCTTTAATGTGGCAATAAAAGCCTCAGACGTTAAATCACTAAGTCCAAATGCACTGCCTTTGTTACCATACAAATAAAAATACAAACATAAATTTTATGGAAAATATCTTTACGTTGACCTTTATATCTAATCAAGATTGGACTACAGAAGTAAGGTCCGGTGCAATTAAAAACAAAGGCTACAATTATTCTATCTATCGAGAGCTGCCCATAATTTGCTCTAACAATTTAAGTTTGGCCCTAAAGCATGAAATATACTTATGTACAATTTTTCTGCAAATAGCCCTACCGTTTAAAGACAAAATTCTCTTCGAATACAATAAAGTAAATTTTGTGGTCCTATATGTAGATATTTTTTGTGATAAAACTCAATAATCAATTCTGTTAATTTGTGTTTAGAGGGCAGTAAAATTGCATGTTTTTGGGCATAATTTACCATGCTATTTTGGAGACGACCTCCAACTCTGATTAAATTATTTTTATCTAAGAAAGGATTTAATGAAAGTAATCTACTATTTTTGGGTAATTCCTTACCCTTAGATAACAATGTGAAATCAGAACTCAACTCTTTTTCTTGAACATATTTTATGATATATTGTTCAGCTTTCTTAAATTCAGCAGATGTTAACTTACCTGAATACCTTTCTTTTGGCTTCTTGACATTCTGAATGAACCTGAAAACATAGCTAAGAATTCTTATTAATTTAGCATAATTATTACTCAATTGCAAAAAATAGTCAATAAAAGATGGACAGTCTCATATTAAAACTGAAGTCTCTGAAAAAGTCTCTGAAGCTGTATTTTTAAGTTCACTTCCTTATAATTTTGCTCAAGTTCGACACTATTTGAAGAAGGTTCAGTTTGTTGTGTGAGGAATAGTGGACCCTTCCACCATAAGCTACTCTAGAGAAGTTTGTCTGGATCTACACCTCGTGATTCAAGATCAGCAGGATTGTCAGCAGAAGCCACATGTCCCCAATGATTGATATCAAAAAGATTCTGAATCGTAGCCACACGTGATGCCGCAAAGGTTTTAAAGTCACATGGCTTTTTTCGAATCCAACATAATACAATAGTACTATCTGAATAATAGTAGACAGCTTCTTTAGGAACTTTTAAGGTTTCGGCAGCCTTATTCATCAATTTGGCTAATAAAATTGCACCACATAGCTCCAGTCGAGGACTGATGGTCGTTTTGATTGGTGCAACTCGACTTTTACTACAAAGCAACTGAGAAATTTGCTTTCCTGAAGAATTTGAAGACACAACATACAATGCAACACCGTAGGCTTTCTCCGAAGCATCTGAAAAGCCACAAATTTTAATTTGCACTGGATTATTTATAAGAAAGTATTTAGCAGCACTTATATCGTTGATGGCTCTTAATAATTCTAGGAACTGTAACCAATCATCAAGCTGAGCTGTAGGGAGATTTTCATCCCAGCCAATTTGCAGTCTCCACAGTCTTTGTAGGAAAATTTTTGCTTTCGTCACACCTGGACCTAGTAGAGCCAAGGGGTCGAAAATGCGAGCAATATTTCACAGCACACTTCTTTTAGTTACCTTGGTTTGCTCACTGAATGATACAATAAAAGTAAAAGTTATCATAATTGGCCTTCCAACAAAGTCCTAGTGCCTTAGTTTCACTCATATTTTCAAAAGTGTAATTCTCATTTTTAAAGCCTGGCTCCATTTATTCTGGATGGTAACTAAACCATTTATGTAAGTTCATGCCGCACGTATTTAATAGTTGAATAAGCTCAATTTTCAATCTCTTAGCCGATTTTAAGTCAGCTGCTCCAGTTAGGACATCGTCCATATAAAAGTCTGACTGCACCACACCAGAATCATACGGAAATTGAGATTAACCATCTATACCAAGCTGTTTAAGGCGGGCACTAGTTGTGCCATATGTGACTGTACATAGTCTGTAATATTTCATCTCACCATTTACAGTATCGTTCCAAACTATGCGCTGCAAATCACGATGACTTTTATCGATAAGTATAATGCGATACATCATTTTTACATCTGCTGTAAATGCATAGCGGTGTGTACGAAATCTAAGTATTATGCTAAAAAATCATCTTGAATGACACCTCCATTCAGCTGTCTTGAATTTAGGGATTCTCCTGATGAAGTTGCATGTGAACCATTAAAGACAACTCTCAATTTTGTAGAACTTTTGTCTGGGTAATAAACAGTGTGATGAGGTAGATAATTCGCATGTATTGACTCATCTGTTTTCTATACTTCCTCCATATGGCCTAACTCTCTATACTCCGCCATAAATGCGCAATATTACTCTAAAAGATTTGGATTTTTGACTAGCCTATTCCAAAGTGAATTTAATCTATTTTCCGCAAATTGCTTTGATTCTCCCAAAGAACTAGGATCCTTTTTCAACGGCATTTGTACTGTAAATTTGCCCGTTATATCTCTCTGATGTGTGTTTATAAAGTGGGTGTCGCATGCTAATTCTTCTGTATTTCTCAATGGTGTACTTTCTTCTACTCTTTCAATTTCCCAAATTTTTTTCATTTCGAAATTGAAATCTGTTTCAGTAATTAACCCACAATGTATTTTTCCTGAACGTTACAATCGTAAACACTCCCACTTACTATGGAACTGAACACCGTATTTTGATATTAATTTAAAATTTGGTAAATTCATACGACCCATCTTTATCAATTCTAGAAATACTTCAGCTCCTAGCAAAAGATCTATTTTCCCAGGCCTATTAAATTCAGGATCAGCAAGAATAATAGACTCTGGAATTCCTAGCTCTGAAATTATAATATATTTCGAGGGCATAGTTTGAGAAATCTTTGATATGATAAGGAAATCTAACTCCCAACAATAATCTCCAGAATTATTACTCATCAAGGCAGTAGTTTTATTTTTTACCGCTACAGAGGATCCACTCAAACACGATACCGAAACATTACTTTTTTCTTTTAGAATTCCTAATCTTTCAACTAACTGCAATGTTAAAAAATTGCTCATTGAACCATTGTCCAGTAAAGCACGCGCCGGAACTTTATTTCCGAATTTATCTCTCATATAAACAATTGCAGTGGAAATAAGAACTGTTTTAACATTACTCGATCTCACATTTGCAGTACCAGTGAAATTCTGAATTTGGATATTTATCTCAAATGGTATGGCGTCAGCATTTATTGTTGGTTTACTTTCATTCGTTGACAATGAATTTGGCACTTCCTTATCACTATAATTTTTTGTGTTTCTCATCGCATTGGAATTTCTCTCACGCCTATCAAAATAAAGAAGTGTATTGTGGCATTTATGGCATTTTGAACACGAAAGATTTGAGCTATATTTTTTGACGCAGTGGAATGCTGAGAGACAATTAAAGCACAAATTGTGTTTTTTAACAAAATCTACTCTTTCCTGTACATTAAATTTTTGAAGTTTGGGACATTCCTGTGATTTCCCTGGTTACATACAACACATTTGCGCATATTTTTCTCATTTAAACTCGCAACCATGGAAGTTACCTTTGAAAAGCTATGCTTTGTTTGGCTTTCGTTTTTAAAATTTCGTTTTGTATTTACTTCTTTGGACGCACTTAGTGTATGCACGTGGTCTCTCAAGAATTCTAGTAATTCAGTTAAACTCAATAAATTATCCCGCTTAACATGTCTTTCCCACCACATTTTTGTATTTACATCTAACTTTTGAGCCAAAATATAAGCAAACATAGTAGTAGAAAAACCCTCAACTTTTTGTTCTAAAATCTCTAACGATCTAATGAAATCACTTTTTATATCTATTAGATTTAATAATGCTGCTGGGGACTCATTCTGAGTAACAGAAATATTTAAAAAAACGTTTTAAATGCGCGCACTCTCAGAAATAAAACTCTCACTTTTGACGATACAGCAATTCGTGGGCTATATTTCGTCGTTTTTGACGATCATTTTGTATCAAAATCATGTGACTTTTAACGAAACGTAAACCCTCAAATATTTGACGAAACTGTTGTCTCAATCATGGCGAGATTGCACTTTAAAGAAACAGTTGTGGTAATCAGTTTGTCAAAGGGCGCACTACTGTATTTCTACAAATCTTGCGATTTTAGCAAGCAGATATTTAGTTGTTTACGTCAGTCCTGCAAAAATTTATTTTAAAACAGTACTTTTTATCGCTTTTCAGAAAGAAATGAAATATAGGCATTTATTGTTCCTGCATTAGTTAATTTTTTAGCTGTTAAAGTTTTTAGGAATGTTTATTTATTTATTTATTTATTTATTTATCTATTTATTGTTGCTGTTGATATTCGTTATGGTTTAATTCAAAAAGAATAAATTTGTTGTGTTATGTGAAATCGTTCAAAAAGAAAAATTGGTTACTTACATTTCAAAATTCTAGAATCTCTTTTTCATTCAAGAAATATACTCTTTTTTTCAATCAAATTAAAATAGACATAATTCATTTCTCTCCCTTTTATAAACAGTTGTGGTAAAATCTTAGCCTTACAAATTTTCTTATAGCGTTTAAAAAACTTTTCAATATGCATTTAAATATTCCTCTTTTCCATGCAAGAAATTAACCAGACCATATTTTAATCATTCATTGAGCAAAGAAAATTTCTCTAATAAATATATTAACTAAGACATATTATAAATATTCGTTAACCATAAGAAAAACCATAACAATAAATTAGCCTTATTTATTAAAACTTACAAGATATGTAACACCATCGATAAAATTACAAACTATTTTATAAAACTATAAACACGCAGTATAATCCATTATTTGCCTTTAGAAACAGAGCTATTTGAGGACTTTTTGGCGTGATAAGTAAGACAGAGGATTGCCATACCGAAGGTTGTTAGTTCGAATCCCCTTGATGAAGCTTTTTTCTCTTTGACAAAAATTACAATTACGGGTGCTTCTAAAATTTTCGATAGATGGCATCAACAGCGCTGTTTTGACGAAACTTTTAAAGAAATTTGTATCGTCAAATCAGCAAAGAAACTAATTTCGTCTTTCTGACGAAATATTCGATCGGAGCATTTCCCAGGAAACGGTTTCATCAAAAGCGAAGAAAGTTTCCTGAGAACTGAGTATCCATTTCTGAGAGTGCATAAACTTGTTCTCTCGAATTTGAAAACCGTTCTTCCAAAAGCGACCATGCAACTTCATAATTAGAATCCACGATTGAAATAGATTCAATTATACGATAAGTATCTCCTCTCAATGAAGATTTCAAATACTGCGATTTCATTGCCCCTGACAAATTTGAATTTTCATGTACAATAGCCTTAAATATATCATTAAAAAAAGCCACTCATGCAAATTACCTGTAAACACAGGAGCAGTTAACTTCGGCAATTTTATGTTATTTTCAGCCTTTGAGACGTTTTCTAAATTAACAGTTTGCAATTTCATTTTTGATAACTTTTTGTTAAACTCGAATTCCATTATTTCTAATATTTCATCAATTTCCTCGTTTTTCTTAATAAAATCTTCAATGTCGTCTTCTTTACTTATCTTATAAATAGACTCAAATAACTCAGAAAAGTTATGCTCTAATTTATTCCGTTTCTCCTTTATGTGAATTAATTCATTTAATTCTAGCTCAGAATTCGATAATTTTTCTTTTAGATTTGTCAAATTTGTTTTGTAAATTTTCTTTTCACTTTTAATTCTTTCATACTCATTTTTAACAATTAAAAATTAAATGGGTGCACTTACCCTTCTTGACTGTTTAAAAGATTATTTCTAGATACGAAGAAATAGCAAAACAGAACAAAATATTCACCAGTTATCCTTCAGTCTTTGACGTAGAATAATACTCGCTGATTTCTCTCCGTAGATGACGGACCATATGATTATCCAATTGTTCGAAAGTATTATTAATTTTTTACTCAACTCAAAATTAAATACTCATCTCTCGCTTTAAACAGTTTATTCTCATGAGAAAACTCATCTCAGGTTCTTTCGAACATAGATAATTTAACAAAACACAACTCTAATAAAAACCGTAACATTTTTACACATATATTCATAAAAAATATTCTAATCACACTCAAAAACAAAAAAAAAATATTGTTTCACACGGCTTAGGTAAAAGCTGAAGAAATAAACAGATAATGTATTTATCACAAATTATCGTTTGCACAGAAAACATTTTACATTTTGATATAATTTGGTTGCTAGGCGACACCGCCACTATAAAATTAAATAGCATATTATCAAACAGGGTGAAGAAAATTTGTTTAACCCTTTCGGGTCCGATTTCTTTTTCAGTTTAAAAAAAAAATTACCATTACATTAATAACATTAACATTAGCAATACCAATATATTATTTAGTGTTTAAACGAATATTTTACTGTCTGAAATATAACGAAGGTTATTGTTTTGAGTATTATTCAATTCATATTCACATGTCATTAAACTAAGGAAGAGTTTTTGGAGATGTTTAAAAAAATATATAGTTTTACAATAAAATTTAAATTATATTATAAATTTATAATACTTTTTGAGCTTTATTAAATATGACTCTTTCAGGAAAGCAACGTTTATTTTAAATTTAAAGAATGAAATACATGCTTGAAAAAAAAATAGCAAACTGCGCAAAGAGAATTAAACAAATATTTATTATTATTATTATTACTAAATACCGAAACATAAATGAAGTCAAATAGTATATGCATAGACATATACTAACATTATTATATGTAAATAGTAGCAAAAATATTTCTCAAAACAAAATAACACTCCCTTAAAGCCATGTACTATTGATAGTACACCAGACCCGAAAGAATTAGAATACTGGAGCTCAGAGCACTTGGATCACCCATTTAAACCGGACATTAGTCGTCATTTCCGGAGTGCAAAGGTTTAAAATTATTTCTTTTTCATTTGCAACTTTTATGTTTAGTTCACGTTAAAATATTGTGGAAAAAGAATTTTTTTTTAGTAAATATTTCTGTATTTCTATTGTAAGATCATTATATATGTACATTTCCCAATTTTATAAAATATTTTAAATAAAATATTTGAAGGTAGTTATAAGCATTGTACAAAAGCCCTATAAATTCAAATTAATAAATTATATTTATCAAAATCATCATAAAATTTAATAAATGACAGAGTAAATCGTCAAATGTAGTTTCAAAATATCTCAAAAAAGTTTTAGGAGATGAGATTTTTATAAATTCATAATTCTTTAATAAAGGGTTTAAATTCACCGACTTTGAACTTTTAAAAAACGTTAGTTGATTTTAACTTGTATTGCAAAACGCAGTATTCTGTAAGATCAATATTTCTCTAGGTGGATTGTTCTAAACTCAATGAAACAACCTTTGTGATTCGGACTTGAAAAAAATACTTACTCAGATGATAGAATAAATCCTTTTAAAAATGTAAAAAATGACAGAAGTTTTTTAAAATAATAAAATAAAAAAGATATTTTTTTCATATAAACAATAAATATAAAATTACTTACTTCTCATTAATACTGTCAATTTTCTAATACAAAATTGTAAAGCATGCGAACTTACCTTTGTACAACGTATATTTTAAGGGGTCAGTGGACCTTTATTTGAGCAAAATCGTCTATAGCAAAGTTGTTGCAAAAAATGTCTATTTCTGTAGTATAATAGTACCAAAACAGTTTTTTCTTATTAAAATATCATTTATGAAGGTTTTAAGAAGTAAATGATAAAGGTAAGTGTATATTATATACTTAAAATCTCTTTTTCTCAAAACTAATTTTTCAGTGGTTTTAGATTTTGGAAATGTTTCTTGCGACGCAATTTTTGATCAATATTTATAAAATTGATAAGTAAGTATCCTGATATTGTTTAGAAAGAAATTGTGTAAGCTTTTTAAAATTCGTCTTCATTAAAATAGTCAAATTTGATTTTTTGCATTTTAAAAGACAAAATTTTGATGAAAATCGATATGGAATTTATAAAAAAAATCTATAAAATATTAACTATTCTAGAGATTAAAAAAAAATTACACAAGTTTGTTTATAATAAAGTTTTAAGAGATAAAAATGCAAAATCAAGAATATATCTTAAAATTAAGACACGAGGAGCATTTAAAAATATCGTTTAAAAATTTAAATTTTTTTAAATAAAAAATTTTAATAAGATTGGAAATTTTTTTTGAAGATGATCTATGTGTCCTTTTGGTGAAATGTATATGTGCACAAAATTTCATATTGCTATGATGAAAATTAAGTAAAAAAAAATTTAACGTTCACCATCCCCTTATAATATCTCCAGCCCTTATAATTTGACAAAACTTAACTGAATTCATATGAATAACACGATGAGAAACTACTCAAATGGTAAATGAAACTACACTATTTTAGATCACGTCAGGAACCGAAATACTTTATTTACTGGAGTTGTGGACCCGTTATGGTGCTCCAAAGTGTCTTTTTCAAGACTAGGTCTGCGGGAACCCTGGTAAGCTTCAAAGGTGAAGTAGTACTAGGTGACTGTCACTCAAAAATAGTGAGCTATGTTTCCCCCTTTTTTATGTTTTAACAGTTAGCTATCGGGCTTGGCTGCTTTATGCGCCGTATTTTCTGTGCTCGTTGGTACCATAATGCCTTTACATTCTCCATTTTTTTTATGTTCTATGCGCCCCTTTTTTGGTGGTTATATTTAACCTCGAGCTTCCAGCTCTGGAATGATCTTAGGATTTCCACCAGGGTTTCCAAATTATTCCATTTTGACGTGCATTGGTTCGAAATTCACTTTTTTTATTCACTACTCAATTTAGTTCGAGGTTACGTGTGGCGGTTCACATTGCTTTGGCACTCTTTAAGGACCGAGATGTCATATTATAAATGAAACTTTGGCTTGAAAATTTATTTCAGTATCATTATCGGTAGAAAAATCTATTGAGAATTTCTTTTAATTGATGCATTGGAAAAAAAGTAGCAATAAATATAAATCATCTTTTAAAAGTTTCTGTACCAATAACATTAACTTTTGGGTATCTTGATAATACGCAAATTAGTAATACAAAAAGTTAAATGCACTTGATATCTATTCCTTAACTGGAGATTTCTGAACGTTTGAATTTTATAGAGGATGGCAGAATATGATATTTAACTTCTCAATTTTCAACAAACTGTCCCATTTTATTTTGTCTATGCAAAGAGAACGATATAAAAAAGCATTGGCTAAGGACTAAAGAAGTGTATTACATTTCATAAAATAAAGTAAGTAAATCAATTAGTTCGTTGCCGAGATGTTTTGAGTATTGATCAGAAACGTTTTTTCGAAAAAATCCTCTTTACTGTTTTAGAAAAAAATACTGCTTGCATATGCACTGTACAGTAAGAAATGCGTTTTGAATATTATATGTGTTTCTTTCATTATTTATTTATTTATTAATATTAATATTATTTGTAAAATAGTTAAAAAAACATTTGCAATATTTTCAGTATTCAGAAAATCCAATAATAATAAATAAATAAATAAATAAATGCATATTTTTTTTAAACAGAAATTTTCCATAAACCCTTTAACATAAATATATATATATTAAATCAACTTCTTTTAAGGTAAAACATTATCACAATTTAAATCTCATTTCCAGCAGTTATTGTTAACAAGCAGTATTGTTTACAAACACAATTATGTATCCCTTGAAATAGATGATGAATGCCATTATCATTAAAATCTATGGCAAGTCCCTTGTTTTGCACACCTGTGATATACATATACTTTAATATTTAAATATATAAATTTAAAAATATATATAATAAATATCTAATTAGATATTAAATACATTAATCTAGTGTAAAATCGTTAAAATACGCAGAAAACGATTTTCCCCATAGACCAGAAAGTAACGAAATTCTTTTGAATCTCTCTGTAAACGTTAGACATTTCATTTTTATTACTTAATATGCCATAATAAACCCCAACAACATACGTCCATCTGATGGCCATCTGTATATATATATATTACGCTAGTTACAGCAATGAGAAATGACATACAGACGAACAGACGAGCTGGCAAACAGAGAAACAGATTTATCAACATTTTTCAACCATTTTTAAAAGTGTTACAAATGTCTAACCCCATCACTATAACCTATCGAAATATGCAATATTATGATAATGGACTTGGGGTCCACTTGGACCCCAGGTCATAGTGAGGTCATAGTGATAGGGCTAAAATTTATATTTCAACTTTAATTTTTTCACAAAAATATCTCTTATTAAAATATCCTTGGTTTTCAGTCTTGTTTTGGCTAGAATATAAAATTTTTATAAATAGTATATAAATGATTTTTTTTTTCATTCAGAATATTTTTTGAAAAACTATCATTCATTTTATTTCTAGCTAGTTAAATAGCAGAAGAGCTTAAACTATGAAAAGTAGCAAAAACATTTCTTGCAGAATCTAAATTATGTCAATGAAATAAAATACTTCTGCGTTTAATCACATGCTGCTAAAACTTTACTTTGCACAAGAAAGAAAATGGAAAACAAGATTACTAAACTAAAACAACTTAATTTACAGAGATTATCTGGTTTAGTCGGATATGTAAAAGAAATATTTCGAATGAGAGATACCATGGCTATATATTTTAAACACAGTTATTTAACGAGTTATCAAATTCATCGCTGTATAAGTATACTGAAGTTAGAAAGTTAAAAATATGCATATGTAAATGCATTTTAAGTATTTACATGCTTTTATCGTAAAATATGAGTTCGAATGTAATTTTCCATTTAATTATTGATAAAATATATATGTTTATATTCAAATTTATTATTACAAGTTAGATGTTGCATTAAGGATTGGAATTACGAAAGTATATTTTGAAAAACATTTATTTTAATTTTATCTTTATAATTAAAAACATATTTTAAACTGAAAATTGTAGCTTTATTTTATAAGTATAAACAGTTTGCCGAGCAGTTTAAAACAATTTAAAAGCCAATTCAATATATATGTAATCTTTGGAACTACGCACTAAAAGTACAATTTAAAAATTATATTCGAAATTTAAATAAATTTTATTTTATAAAGAAACGTATACTTGGTATGTTTTAGAAATAAATGCAAAATTTTACAAAAAAAAAAAAAAAAAAAAAAAAACAGCGACATACATTTAAGCAGAAAATTAACAAAATTTCTCAAAGATCAAATGAATCCACCTTTGATTAGTGTTGACGCATTGGCTTGTCTTTTATTTGAGATTCCAAATTCTCACCAGTAAATTTCAATAGCTATTTTTGCTTTGTAAGATGATAGATAATCCATAAATAAAGTTAAAGAAATTTCCCATTCAAAAATTTCTGGTATCAGTTGAATATCCATACTAATACTATAAATGAGAAAGTGCAATGTGTGTATCAGTTTGTTTGTCCGTCTTTCACGGCAAAACAGAGCGACGAATTGACGTGATATTTAAGTGGAGATATTTGAAGGGATGGAGAGTGATATATTCTACTGTTTGTCTCTTTCTTATCCCCCACTTCCTTAAAATGGGGGGGGGGTTGTATAGAGCATTCCGCAACTTCAAGATATAAAACTAAAAGGTTACTCATGGATTCCGATAGATGGCACTGATAGGTTTCTAAAACATTGCGTGCTCTCTACCTGTAGTTACGTGCGGGCATCGGCCCGCGCTTCACACTTTAATGCATACGGTACCTATACTCTGTTATTTGACGATTGATTTACATTGATTTACGATTTGGTATTGTTGTCTTGGTTTGGTTTTCTGATTTCCGAAAACAAACTCGATTTCAGATTCGGTTTTACAGTTGTTGTTTTTCGAATTGGATTATTTTTTTTAGTTTAGATTTATAATATTCCAGGACTTTTAAAGACTAAGGCAATCGCTTTGGTTTTGGATTTAGTTTTGCTTCGTGAATTGGTTTTGTTGTTTTTCGTTTAAAGTAAATATATATAAAAATAATAAGTAAAATTTATTTTTCCACTTATCCCTTAATAATTCTATGAGTTTTTAAAAGGTCTATTACATAGTGTGTTGTATTTAACACGAGCGAAACCACGTTAAATAAATGTTCTAAATAAAACGCTAGTTCTAAATAAAAAGTATGCTCTCTAGTATAATATAATCTAATAAAAGTAACGCTCTCTTAGGCTTGCCTATATTATACAAACTTTTCGCACGCAACAAAGTTCATTGATATTGTTTGCAGTTTTTTCTGGCACGCATGCGTAAAACAATTCGTTATCCATGGTACAGACAGTCGATTGTGTGTTCAAAGCCTGTGACTTTATGAGGAGGAAAATATATGCAGCAAAGAATAAAAAAATTGGATGCAGTCCTGCTTACTAGATTATTCTTTTTCTATGAGATAACATATCCGCTCGTGATAAAACATACAAATAAAAAATAAAATGACACCGTCGACAAAATTTAAATATACGTAAACCCACACATCTGTTGTCAAAAAAAAAAAAAAAAAAAAAAAAAAAAAAAAAAAAAAAAAGATAAAATTTAAACGCACCCTATCAAAACGTCAAAGAAATTAACTCATGCGTATTTGAAAATGCTTCAGGCGTTTTTGCCGACTATTTATATAGAGAGATACTTAAATAGTACAAATAATTTTGCACATAGTACAAATAATTTAAACATAGTTTTACATAGAATGCAAATTAAGTTTTCCGATTTTATTTTCTTTTTCAGTTTATTTTGCAGTACTATTAGATGTCGAACTCTTTAATATCAAAACTTCCTCCTCGAAAATGCATACAAGCTGTCCAATTTTTTCGCTGCTGTATAAATAATTGAATGAAGGATTCGAAAAATACATCCTATATTTGAGTTTTTTGTGGAATTACTATAAAATGTGCTGCATACAAATTCTATTTTAAAAAGTCTTCACTGTTTACTATATTTCTTAAATCATTAAATATCTTTTTTAGTTATAAGTTATACATTTTACAAGTACATTTATAAGTACACTAGCGAGCTACGCCCGCTAGCTGGGCCACTTTTTCCAAACGAACCTCGATATTAAGCAATATATATTAAACAAAAAAATTCATTTAATAAGCAAGTCTTGGTGTTCGAATCCTCAGCACAAAAAAAGTAAATTAAAGAGCTATGGTTGTTATGCGCCCATTATCCCGTTAAAATATGTGATTTCTCACAGTGGGCGGTACGGGCCCATCGTGCGAAGCCGGCGCACCGGCGCTACGCGCCATGGTCGCCATTGTCCCGTTAAAAATATTTGGTTTTGCACGGTTGGCGCTGCGCGTCCATAATACATTTTCTCGTATTTTTTGGATCATCAGAAGCAGACTTTTACGCAGATTCTGAATATGTAATCAGTTTTTTTCTACTTTAAAAACTGTCTGCATGATGGTTTAAGAAAAAACGCGCAAAAAAAGTTTGTTTATTAAAAACTGCAAAAGACTGCTATTAAAAAAAAAAAATAAGTAATTTCATTAATATCACAAAGAACATAACTAACAAATAATTTTGGCAGCTCGTTTTCCGTTTGTACTAACAGAAATTAGTATTAATCGTGTAAGTCTTAGGTTACACAATATTCGTGTATGCTACCAAAAAGAAAAAGTATGAAAATGAGCTACAACGATTAATACTCACATACAGAATAAATATATGAATAGCCAGTTACATCTGAGATCCTCAAAATATTAATTAGCAACACTATTACCTCTTAGTGAACATATCTTGCTGTGCTTAAATAGTTGTACTTATTATATTAATTAAACAGTGTTTAATATTTTTTACCAATTACTTCTTTTTCTCTTATACATTCTTTGAGAAATTGACGGGAGAAAAATAGGTTTTCGGCTGCTTCTTCTTTAAGCCAAAGGGGAAAAGTTCCTGTTCTTCACTGCAAGGTAGCGCATTGTTCTGCCTCAGAGCTCCGTTTGAGACCTGTTTGGGAAATAAGACGTTTTCCGTTCCGATTCCCGACCGGTTTTTAATTCATAACTTTTTTAATTTTGGTCCCACGGTCTCGAAAATGCCCGAAATGACTTTCCCGGAATTTTTCGAATCGAAAGACACCTCTCGCGACTTCCAACTCGCCCGCGTTGCGAACTGTAATCGGCTTCAAGCAGACAGACAGACAGAGGCGCACGGATATTATTAGTATAGACTAGCGAGCTACGCCCGCTAGCTGGGCAACTTTTTCCAAACGAACCTCGATATTAAGCAGTATATAATAAGCAAAAAAATTCATTTAATAAGCAAGTCTTGGAGTTCGAATCCTCAAGCACAAAAAAAGTAAATTAAAGAGCTATGGTTGTTATGCGCCCATTATTCCGTTAAAAATATGTGATTTCGCACAGTGGGCGCTACGTGCCCACCGTGCAAAGGCGGCCCGCCGGCCTACCACCCACCGGCGCTACGCGCCATGGTTGCCATCGTCCCGTTAAAAATATTTGGTTTTGCACGGTTGGCGCTGCGCGCCCATAAGACATTTTCTCGTATTTTTTGGTTCATCAGAAGCAGACTTTTACGCAGATTCTGAATATGTAATCAGTTTTATCTATTTTAAAAACTGTCTGTATGATGGTTTAAGAAAAAACGCGCAAAAAAAGTTTCGGTATTAAAAACTGCAAAAGACTGCTATTAAAAAAAATAAGTAATTTCATTAATATCACAAACAACATAACTAACAAATAATTTTGGCAGCTCGTTTTCTGTTTGTACTAACAAAAATTTGTATTAATCGCGTAAATCTTAGGTTACACAATATTCGTGTATGCTACCAAAAAGAAAAAGTATGAAAATAAACCGTGTTTAACATTTTTTACCAATTAGTTCTTTTTCAAAGAACCGAAACGAAAGAAAAAGTCGTTTTCCTGGGAGAAAAAAGAGGTTTTCGGCTGCTTCTTCTTTTAGCCAAAGGAGAAAAGTAAAGCCAGGTCGTTCAGCGCAAGGTGGCGCAGTGTTCTGCCTCAGAGTTCCGTTTGAGCTCCGTTTGGGAAATTAAACGTTTTTCGTTCCGATTCCCGACCGGTTTTTAATTCATAACTTTTTTAATTTTGGTTCCATGGTCTCAAAAATGCCCGAAATGACTTTTCCGGAATTTTTCGAATCGAAAGACACCTCTCGCGACTTCCAACTCGCCCGCGTTGCGAACTGTAATCAGCTTCAAGCAGACAGACAGACAGAGGCGCACGGATTTTATTAGTATAGATAACTACATTTACTACGTTTTTTCACTACGATACCTAAAATTTACATTTATAAATAAATTATTAAATTTATTTAAAATTTATATTTATTACGAAATTATTTAATTTATTTGAAATTTACATTTATTAATAAAATAATTAATTTATTAAAATTAACATGCATACAATTGTAATAATTAGATATATATTGATAACAATATTTTTTAAATAATCATGATATATCATGATTGATAGCTTCAAATATATCATGAGGCATTTATGTGATATTAATTAATCATTTCTTTCTTCTATTAATAAAAATTTCATGCCCTTGCGTATGCAGGAACCACGTCGTGCTCAAATACTAAACGTCATCAAGAATTTGAAGAATCAATTTATTACAGTTTGTGCAGTCGGAATCACATTAACTTGTCAACTTTTGCGATACGATATTTCACAAAAAAGAAATGACGAAACAGAATATTTATCAATATAACCTGACTGATGTACACGGAGAGCTTGTTCTTATATGACAATTGGTTTTCTGAAAGCAAAGAGGTCATATTAATCATATAACAGTCGAAAAGTAATGCCAGTGTAATATATCAAAAGAGTACATTTCGTTTCCATAGTTTTCTTTGTTTAAGGACAGAGTGGCTTCGAAATCATGGAATTTAAATAAAAAATCGATTTATTTTATTTGGTAAATACTTCATTTATGTATCGCATTATTTAAAATTTATATTTATGGAGAAATTATATAATTTAATTAAAATTAATATGCATACAACTATGCTGAATACATATATATTCATAACAATATTTCTTAATTAAGTTAAATTAGAATGTAATGCGAATCAATATCATAATAACAATTAATGATTCTTTTTTTCTATTACTTAAAATTTTAGAAATTTTAGAATCACATTAACTTGTCAACTTCTGCAATACGATTTTTCAGAAATAGAAATGGAGAAACAGAATATTTATCAAAATAATCTGACTGATGTACAAGAAGAGCTTATTCCTATCTGGCAATTGCCTTTTTTAGAGTAAAGAAATCACATTAATCATATAACAGTCGAAATATAATGCTAGTGTAATGTATCAAAATGGTACATTTCGTTTCCATAGTTTTTTTTCTTGTTGTTGTTGTTTAAGAACAGAGCGAATTTTCAAAATCACATGATTCTAATAAAAAATCGCTTTATTTTATTTATTTTATTGCTCAGTATTTCATTTATTTATCACATTGCTTGAAAGTTGTACAGATACAGAAATTATTTTAATTTAATTAAAACTAATAAGTATACAACTACGCTGAATACATATATTGATAACAATATTTCTTAAATAAGTTATATTCGAATGTATTGCGAATTATTATTATGATAATAATTGATGACTCTTTTCTTCTATTACTTAAATTTACATTTATGAAATTTTATAGCATTTACTACATTTTTTGTACTACAATACTTAAAATTTACATTTTATACAGTTTCATATTTACTATATTCAATTATTACATTAATAAATTTACATTTATTAAGAAATAATTTAATTTATTTGAAATTTATATTTCTTATCAAATTATTCATTTCATTTAAAATTTGCATTTATAGAGAAAGTAATTAATTGTTATATTAATTAATCACTTCTTTTTTAAATTACTAAAAAGTTCATGACCTTGGGTAAACAGAAATGACGCCGTGTTCAAATACTAAATGTCCTTAAGAATTCGAAGAATCAATTTATTACAGTTGGTGAAGTTAGAATAACATTAGCTTGTCAACTTTTGCGATACTATACTTCCCAAAGCAGAAATGGTGAAACAGAATATTTGTCAAAATAACCTGACTGATGTACAAGAAGAACTTATTGTTATCTGACAATTGCTTTCCTGAAAGCAAAGAAGTCATATTAATCATATAACAGTTAAAATGTAATGCAAGTACATTGTACATTTCGTTTCCATAGTTTTCTTTGTTTCAGGAGAGAGTGGATTTTCAAAATCATGGAATTCTAATAAAAAATCGATTTATTTTATTTGGTAAAATGTATTTTAATAGTGAGTATTTCATTTATTTATCACATTACTTGAAATTTATATTTATAAAGAAATTATTCAATTTAATAAAAAATAATACGCATGCAACTACGCTGAATAAGATGGTCTGGTGTAATAAAGCCAGGCGGGGTAATAACGCCAAGTTCTAATATTACGCAGAATTATGAAATAATCTAGTAAATGACACCCATGTGCTCTGCGCAGAAGGGTTTTGAGTCATATAAATTGCAATAAACAGCTTAAAGTTAATTTATTCCATTTGTAGGGCTACAAATTTACAAGCAACTAAAATTAACGCTTGATCTAAAATTTGCGATATACGTTTTGTGATGTGAAGACTATTTTTTTTAAAATGGAAATACTTTGTTTATTGCATAAATGTGTAGTGCATTTAATGTACTTTCAAAATGTTGTAGAAGATTTTGGATATATTCTCGAGATAACTTGTAGTTTAAAATGTACTGCGCAATAAGTGTATCGGGGTAATAACGCCAATCCTTGGCATTAATGCCCCGGTTGATTCCCAACAGTAGCCGAACTACATCTTAAATTACTGATTTAGATAAACACAGTTAAAAACATGCAATGTTTCTAATAATTCTGTTTAAACGGTTTTTTTAAAGCAAAAAGTAGCTTAGAATCTGATATTCTTTTGCCTCCTCTCTCCCCACACCACACATTTATTTGTCTTACACATTCTCAAACAATTGAACATTTTCAATAGCTTAGGATGCAATTTGTCAATTTCTAGAGCTGTAGAGTTTGTATTTTTAGAATTGGGCACTGTACATGCCATTACTCTATCTTATTTTATAGTTTTGTTTGCATGGCGTTATTACCCCCATAGGTGGGTAATAACGCCAAATAGCATTGGTCAAGAACTCACGCCATTACATTTTATGAATACATATCTGTTAAATTATATTTTTTATATAGATATTTAATGAGTTGTTGTATCAAATCCTATATTTGTTTGAAAAATACAATCTAAAACTAAGGCGTGAAAACTGGTAGAACTTTAACGTGGCGTTATTACCACAGGACACCTTACATACATATTGATAACAATATTTCTTAAATAAGTTATATTCGAATATATTGCGATCATTACTATGATAATAATTGACCACTCTTTTTCTTATTGTTAAAAATTTACATTTAATAAACTTTATTACATTTACTACATTTTTAATAAAATATTTAAAATTTACAGTTTTTACAGTTTTTGTTTTAATATTTTCTATATTTATTTATTATATTACTTAAAATTTTCATTTATTAAGAAATTATTTAATTTAACTAAAATTAACATGCATACAATTATACTAAATATATATATATATTGAAAAAATTATTTCTTAAATAATTTGCTTCAAATGTCTCAGGAAACATTATTGTGAAATTAATTAACCACTTGTTTCTTCCATTACTAAATATTTTATGCACTTGGGTAAATAGAAATGACGTCGTGTTCAAATACAAAACTTAATCAAGAATTCGAAAAATCAATTTATTACATTTGGTGAAATTAGAATCACATTAACTTGTCAAATTTTGCGATACTATATTTCACAAAAAGAATGGTGAAACAAAATATTTATAAAAATAAACACGAAGAGCTCATTCTTATTTGACAATTTCATTTCTTACAGTAAAGAAGTCATATTAATCACATAACATTCGAAATGTAATGCCAGTGTAATAAATCAAAATAAAACATTTCGTTTCCATAGTTTTCTTTGTTTAAGGAGAGAGCAGATTTTCAAAATCACGTATTTCTAATAAAAAAAACTAATTTATTTTATTTGGTGAATTGCATTTTATTGGTGAATACTTCATTTTTATCTCTCAATACTTCAAATTTATACTTGAAGTTTATACTTGAATGCATGTTAATTATTTGCATGTTAATTAATGCAAATAAATTGAAATTTATTCTTGAAATTTATATTTATGCAGAAATTATTTAATTTAATTAAAATTAATATGCATACAATTACGCTGAATACATACATATTGATAACAATATTTCTTAAATAAGTTATACTCGAATGTATTGCGAATCATTATTATGGTAATAATAGATCACTCTTTTTTTCTATTACTTAAAATTTGCATTTATTACAAAATTATTAAATTTATTTGAAATTTATATTTATTATGAAATTATTAATTTATTTGAACTTTATATTCACTAAGAAATTATTTAATTTAATTAAAATTAACATGCATACAATTCTACTAAATAGATACATATTGATAACAATATTTCTTAAATAACTTGCTTCAAATGTCCCACGAAGCTTTATTGTTATGTTAATTAATCACTTTTTTCTTTCATTATTTAAAATATCATGCCCTTGAGTAAAGCGAAATGACGTCGTATTCATACACTAAACGACATCAAGAATTTGAAGAATCAATTTATTACAGTTGTTGGAGTTGGAATCACATTAACTTGTCAACTTTTGCGATACGATATTTCACAAAAAAGAAATGACGAAACAGAATATTTATCAATATAACCTTACTGATGTACACGGAGAGCTTATTCTTATATGACAATTGGTTTTCTGAAAGCAAAGAAGTCATATTAATCATATAACAAGTCGAAATGTAATGCCAGTGTAAGATATCAAAAGAGTACATTTCGTTTCCATAGTTTTTTTTGTTTAAGGACAGAGTGGCTTCGAAATCATGGAATTCAAATAAAAAATCGATTTATTTTATTTGCTGAATACTTCATTTATATATCGCATTGCTTAAAATTTATAATTATGGAGAAATTATATAATTTAATTAAAATTAATATGCATACAACTACGCTGAATACATATATATGCATAACAATGTTTCATAATTAAGTTAAATTATAATGTAACGCGAATCAATATCGTAATAACAATTAATGATTCTTTTTTTTTCAATTACTTAAAATTTAACTTTATTAAACTTTATTACATACACTACATTTTTCACTGCAATACTTAAAATTTCCATTTATTAGGAAATTATTTAATTTAATTAAAATTAAGGTGCATACCATTATACTAATTAGACATACATTAATAACATTATTTCTTAAGAAACTTGCGCGTTCTTATGTTTCGTGAAACATTATTGGGATATTAATTAATCACTTCTATCTTTCATTACTAAAAATCTCATCTTGCACTTGCCAAAATGCCCTTGTGTAAACAAAAATTATGTCGTGTTCAAATACTAGATGACATCAAGCATTTGAAGAACCAATTTATTACAAATTGTGAAGTTGGAATTACATTAACTTGTCAACTTTTGCGATATGTTATTTCGCAAACAAAATGGTGAATCAGAATATTTATCCAAAGTCCTTCCGGCAATGCCGGGAGGAAGAGGTAGCTTTCATATACTTATATATTTATTTATTTATTTTAAGGTAAGTTACATTGTTCAAAAATACTAAACTCAATTTAGTGGAAATAATCTTATAAAATTAGTGATTTTATAAGATTGAATACTAGTTTTTGTCAAGACTGAATATTAATAGGAATTTTTAGATATTAGTCATCTTTTATTAAACCTGGTTTTATTTTAAGCGATTTAGAGAGTCACCAAATTCCACGATATAATAAAGTGTATGCCATTTTAAAGCAACATTGTGGATCGTTCAGATCAGACCGTTTCAAAATGTCAGCCATAAGCAAAATTCAAAGTGCTATAACTCAATCATTTTTTAAGATATAGACAAAATAAAAAGTGTTCTGGAATCGTTGTTTTAAGTTCTAACACGTAAAAGAAAAATATTTTTCAACTTTTAGTTTTTTCGCATTTTATTTTAAATTTTAAATTTTTAAAAAAATATAAAATGGCCACCATTTTGAAACAAAATGGTGGATGATGATGGCCAACGAACTCGGTCGAGACATTTGTATGTATTATGTACATACCAAGTTTCATTTAATTCGGTTCATAAATACGCGTGTTATCACGTGACAAAAAAAAGATCGTTTCAAAATGTCAGACATAAGAAAAATTCAAAGTGCTATAACTCAATCATTTTGTAAGATATAGACAAAATAAAAAGTGTTCTGGAATCGTTGTTTTAAGTTCTAACACGTAAAAGAAAAATATTTTTCAAATTTTGATTTTTTCGCATTTAATTTTAAATTTTAAATTTTTTAAAAAATTTAAAATGGCCACCATTTTGAAACAAAAGGGTGGATGATGCTGGCCAACGAACTCGGTCGAGACATTTGTATATACTATGTACATACCAAGTTTCATTTAATTCGGTTCATAAATACGCGTGTTATCACGTGACAAAAAACAGATAGTTTCAAAATGTCAGACATAAGAAAAATTCAAAGTGCTATAACTCAATCATTTTTTAAGATATAGACAAAATAAAAAGTGTTCCGGAATCTTTGTTTTAAGTTCTAACACGTAAAAGAAAAATATTTTTCAACTTTTTATTTTTTCGCATTTAATTTTAAATTTAAAATTTTTTAAAAAATTTAAAATGGCCGCCATTTTCAAACAAAATGGCGGATGATGCTGACCAGCGAACTCGGTCGAGTGGTTTTGGGGTCTGGGGGTCATGATCGGTGAAAATATACCAAAATTTTCCGGAAGTGCTTTCCTCCGGACGGCTGCAATAGGTAGCTTTTTACTTTTTGTAATGAAAGCTACCTAAAATAACCTGACTTATACAAGAAGAGTTATTCTTATCAGATAATTGTCTTTCGTACAGAAAAGAAGTCATATTAATCAAATAAAACTCGAAATGTAATACCAGTGTAATATATCAAAATATATTCTTTCCTATTACTTATTATTTATATTTATTTTATTTTATTACATTTATTAATTTTTTTACTAGAATACTTAAAATTTGCATTTATTAAGAAATTATTTATTTTATTTGAAATTTAGATGTATGACGGAATTATTTAATTTATTTAAAATGTACATTTATTAAGAATTTATTTAATTTAATTAAAATTAACATGCATACATTTATTCTAAATAGATAAATAACCATAACAATATTTCTTAAAAAACTTTGCTTCAAAATTCTCTTGAAGCTTTATTGTTACATTAATTAATCACTTCTTTCTTCCATTACTAAAAATTTCATGCGTTTGGCCAAACAGGAATGACGTCGTGTTCAAATACTAAACGTCATCAAGAATTTGAAGAATCAATTTATTACTCCTATAATTTGTGAAGTTGGAATCACATTAACTTGTCAACTAATACGATACGATATTTCACAAAAAGAAATGGTGAAGCAGAATATTTATCGAAATAAATTGACTGATGTAAAAGAAAAGCTTATTCTTATCTGACAATTGCTTTTCTTACAGTAACGAAGTCATTTTAATCACATGACAGTCGAAATGCAATACCAGTTTAATGCATCAAAATAGTTCATTTCGTTTCCATAGTTTTCTTTGTTTAAGGAGAGTGAGAATTTTCAAAATCACGTAATTCTAATAAAAAATCAATTTATTTTATTGGTTAGTATTTCATTTATTTATCACGCTACTTAAAATTTATATTTATAGAGAAATTATTTAATTTAATTAAAATCAATATGCAAACAACTATTCAAAACAACATTTCTTAATTAAGTTATATTCAAATGTAATGCGAATCATTATTATAATAATAGTTGATTACTCTTTTTTCTATTACTTAAAATTTAAATTTATTACATTTTATTACATTTATTACGTTTTTACTACAATACGTAAAATTTACATTTATTAAGTAATTATTTTATTTAATTAAAATTAACATGCATACAATTACATTAAATAGACATATATTGATAAAAATATTTCTTAATATACTTGCACGTTCAAATGTCTCGTAACATTATTGTGATATTAATTAATCACTTCTTCCATTACAAAAAAATTCATCTTGTGTTTGCCAAAGTGCCGTTGGGTAAACAGAAATGACGTCGTGTTCAAATACTAAACGTCATCGAGAATTTGAAGAATCAATTTATTACAGTTTGTAAAGTTGAAATCACATTAACTTATCACTTTTTGCGATACGATATTTAAAAAAAATGGTGAAAAAAAGTACAGTAAAGAAGTCATATTAATCATATAACATTCGAAATGTAATGGCAGTGTAATGTATCAAAATAGTGCATTTAATTTCCGTAGTTTTCTTTGTTTAAGGAAAAGATGGATTTTTAAAATCACAGATTTGGGATAAAAAATCGATTTTTTTTATTTGGTGAATGGTGAAACTAAATTTTCAAAAACATTTGAACCTTTTCCAACGCTGGTACTGTCATTGCGAAAATGTTGAAATAACTCAATGAAACCGTTATGTACGTACAAATGTACTTGAAAATAAGAAAAATTTACATTTCCCATATATTATAAAGCGTAAATATTTAGAGCAGAATTCTGGTGCCGTTGTGCTATCTGGCAATCAAATATAGGTGCAGATTTTCAAAATTTTTAAGGAGCCAGTGGCTCCTAAACAGTAATATTCCAGTCGCCACCAGAGCTTGATTTCTGAGAACAATAAAGAAACAACATGAATTTCGTTAAAAGATCACAGGAGAAATGCTAATTTTATCATATAATCGCAAAAAAACGGTGTAACTTTCGTCAAATAATCGCTAAAAACGTGATTTTCGACAAATGATCACGAAAAAACATTGCGACATTCGTCAGAGAATCACTAAAAGCGTGATTTTTATTAAATGATTACGAAAAAACGTGATTTTGATTACAGGATGGCTAAAAACACAGTTTTCGTCGAGGGTCGCATAAACGTGGGATAGACGTGGGATTCTCGTAAAAGGATTGCAAAAAACGCAATCTTCGTCGGATGATCTCGACAAAAAACGCAAATTTCGGCAAAGGATTACGCCTTATAAGCCAAAAATTAGTCGCCAGTTCAAAAAATTTAGTCGCCGCACGTTGATTGCCAACCGTGAATCTCCACCTATAGAATCGAGTCTGATGTTTCCTTTTATGCAACACTGAATCACAAGGGGTCGAATCAAAAGCAATGTTTCAATTCTGACTTTTTATGCAGATATATAAACTTTTATACTTGCAAACAAACTGTATATTCAAACAGCTGTTTATACTTAAAATAACGTTTTCTGAAATTGAAAATTTTGCACCTTTTAAAATTTTGTAAATTTCAGTACGTATTCCCAATAAACAGATTCTTCAGAAATTTATTTTTTACATCGCCTTCTCTAACAAAAAATGAGTCCAAAATTGTACGCTAAACATAGAAAATGAGGTGCGTTTGTACTATAACTGTTTTTATAAATATTAAGATCTTGGTGCAATAATTGTTGAATTCTTATGCAAATGTGAATTAATCCAAAATTTATTACGCTTATATATGTATTAAATTAAGTAATATGGTTCTAATGGGACTTTATGTAAAAAAAGAAGTTATAACTACGGCATTCCAGGATCACTGGATATCATGGGACCTCAATGAAATAAATACGTATGATAGGATTTAAAAGAATGAAGAAGTTTTATTGCAAATTTCATCTGAATGGGACAATGTTATATTTATATTTACATTACAGAAAAAATTTAATATCTTCAAAACAAAAGAATTTAAAATTAAAAAGCATAATATTCATAGTTTTCTACTTATATTTAATATTTTAAATTTAATACAACGGTAATCATACTATCACTGTAGGAAAAGTATCAGAAATCGTTTCACATTTATACACAATGATCTTACTTACTAAGTAAAATTACTCAAACATTAATTTTAAATACGAATATATGGTAATAAATAAATTTTAGTCTTTTTCTCTGTATATATGTTTTGGCCTGTCATATTCACATTAAATGTTTAATTACTCATTAATTAAGTGCCCGAAAATTTTTTGTAAAACATCACAAACAACCTATTTCTGGTATTTCAGTAAAAGTGTCTTCGACACTATAGGAAAATGGTATATATTTAATAAATAACTTAATTCCTTATATTACTATAAAGCACAGGTTTTTTATATAAAAAAGAATTTGGTGTTGTATCCTACTAACTTTGAAAGCAATAAGTCAGCAGATAAAAATATAAAATTACAAAAGTAATTTTCCAAACTTATAGCCAAGAAAAAAAATCTTTCTGTGAAAAATCATTTGTGATATGAAATCATTTAGGAGATTTTTGACAGTAAGAATTTATTGTGAGATTATATTTATCTAGCACATCTGCGCAAAATTCAAAGAGTTTTTGAAAATTCTAGATCAGGTGCGTAGTAAATTCTTTTGAAAAATGTTTCATATTTCATAAGTAATTTTCATAGATTATGAAATACTATTAAATACTAAGCAAGAATTCTAAGAATTCTTGCTTAGTATTTTTAATTCACAAATATGTTTCGTTTAAAGATTGCTTGGATCACATTTATAACTGCTTTTAGAAAAAGAAAGTATATATATTGAGAATGCTTATTTTGAATTTTATTTTTTTGCAAAAATTCTCTAAAAAGCTATATTGTATTCATTTGTTGCAATAAACTTACCTTATAATTCAATATGCGATTGTTATACGATATTATTTTTTTTTCATGATTATGACTTCCTTTTTCAAAAAGATCGCCTGTCCATATATTTTGAGACACACTGTATGCATGCCATAAGACATATTTTTAAATTTGATAAATTCATTACATCTTTTCAACCAGGAATGAATACTAAATTATGGAAAATTCAGCAAATGCTCAACAAATTCCGTTGTGTCAGCTTGAATACACCGAGAGATCAGGGAAAATTTTTCATAAATGTGCAGAGGATTCCGTTTTTAGGAAGCGCCGTGGCAAAGCAATATTAAATAAGTTGGAAATTGCACGTAAATCACACGAAATTGATAGCGAAGTTTTAAAATATTCATATCTTGCTGATATAGTAGAGCGTACTTTGGATACAGTACAGTGGTCGAAATCTTTGTGTTCCTGTAAATATGCAGGGAGTAATTTTTATTATACTTCAATAACGTACATCTTATTCATAAAATGTGAAGTAGTTTAATATCATTAAAACACCCCCCAAACAATGTTTCCCCGTATAACATTATTTAGTGGAATACATTTGTGTGGCATTGTAATTTAATAATAAATATTCTTTGCATCACAGATTGTACAAAATGTATTTTTTAGTACATATTTCATAGATTCATGTCAATTCCGTTATATTCAAATGAGTGTAACACCATTAAAATACATTTGAAACTGTTTTCCCCATTGACCGTAATGTAACGGAATACTTTTGATTGTCCCTGTAATTGATTAATGCATCAGATTTTCATAACATTTGAAATGACTCGACAAAATTATGTAATAAATATACGTTTTAAATTTCAAATGATTAAAATGCATTTGAAACTTTTTTCCCCATTGACCGTAATATAACGGAATCCTTTTGATTATCCCTGTAATTGATCTAATCATCCGATTTTCATAAAATTTGAAATGACTCGACAAAATTATGTAATAATTATGTATTTTATATTTCAAACGATTCGGTTGGGTAGTTTTTGCGTTGTTATATGCGGACGGACAGACGGACGGACTGAGCGACAACAATAGGTGCTACGTATTTAGATAATTACGAATGCACCTAAAAACGAGCCACATACTGTGGGTGTCAAAAGTTTTCTCGTATTACCATCACTTGGGATAGTTTTAAATTTTGTAGTGGATCAGTGGTAAAGTAAAGGCCTGGTCCGCAGGGATCTTGGCTTAGAATCTTCTGTGATCCTTACTCTGGTCCAGACGTACTTTATATACCTCGACCTGTATTTCAACACAATACTTCTGCTTTAAGGACTAAAAAGCGAAAGTTTCGAAAGAACAGGCACAATCCAAACATATAAAGTGAAAGGTATCCCATTTATTAAGTCAATGTTTCATAAGAGGTGTGAGAGTATTGGGCACGTCTCAGAAAATGGAATTGAAGTGGTCGAGGGGAAAGACAATAAGAAAATTGTACAAACGTCGATGTCTAATAGACGTAACTCGTTGTAGACCGTCAAGTGGTAACCATAGGAAGAAAAACTGAAAGTCAATTGGTCTCTTTCAGCCAGCAGTTTAAACTACGGCCTCAAAATTGGTAGTTGTGTAGATTTGCGATCAGCAACTGGAGGCACATTGTACATAGTTTAAAATAAGAAGTGAACCTTAGAAAACGGTTCATTTCCATGATCTGGCTGTGGTAAATTCATGTACATACTACAAACGAAATGCGAAAACAAACAAGTTACCCTGTAAAAAACACTTGATTAACTATCGTTTCGATTAAGTGCAGCTGAGATTCTGGTGAATGCAGCATTATCAAAAAAGAAAAGATCTCGGACTGTTCTCAACGACAGCGAAGAAGATGAAGTTAAAGATGATAATACTGACACATGCACATCCAAACTGTACAAGCCACACTTAAAGACACCATCTAAAAGTAAGAGGTCAGATACAATTAATCGCTAGTCTTGTTTCGACGATCTTGAAACTGCCAAGAGTGACCATTTTCAAAAACTGTTCCAGCCGTACAAGAGAGAGGTGCGAGAAATGTGATGTTTATTAATGCCTATAAAAAATAAAATTTCTTTCAAAAATTGTCAATCATTCCGGCAGATAAAATTATTTTAATAAACAACAACGTTTTTTTGCTTAAAATTTTATTTTATTAGATTTTAGATTTGATTTTAGATATTTGCACACGTTACCCTAAACTACAAAATTGTCTAGGTTTAGTCATAAATGACTGCAGTAAGACTAAACCTACACAATTTTGAAAAATTGCACATCCTTTGCATAACCTCGCATGGGGTATTTTTTTAATATTTATTTTCCATTGAATACGATTCTATCAATTATGGGAAAATACCAACACTTTTAATTTCTACTAAAAACTTCCAGTCTTAATGGCTTAGCCAATCCAAATTTATCGACCTTTTGTACGCTCTTAAACACTTCGTGTTGTATACTTTTGAAATAAAAACGCTTCATTACTTTTAATTCAAACTTTTAATATTTTGGCGATTCGTTTTTATGTCTGCTATAAAACAGATTTCACAAATACGAATTCATAGGAAGTGAAATTGCATTACAACATATGTATCCCCTCATAACTACACCTGTTAATCTGTTGAGATTTTTTTAACGATTAATATATTCAAAAGATTATACTTTGGGTTTTTTTTAAATTATTGTTATTTCTTCGTATGAATACTAGATATTTTGTTCATTCATATGAAAAAAAGTTTATAAAATATTGTTTAAACTATAATTTCCAGACATTATTCTCACTTTGACAATTAAAGGAAAAATATACGAACAGAAACTTCTAATTAAATATACTAAAAAATCTGCTAAAATACTTAAATTATATAAACCGTTAATAGTATTACTTAGAATATAAAAAAAGTCAAATGGTGTTAAAACCCAAGTGTTTTGAACTGTTATAAAACACCCATCATAAGAGGAAATTTCACTTAAACTATTAATAGTATTACTTTGAACATAAAAAAAACGTCAAATGGTGTTAAAATCCAAGTGTTTTGAACTGTTATAAAACACCCATCATAAGAGGAAATTTCACTAAAACTATTAATAGTATTACTTTCAACACAAAAAAAGTCAAATGGTGTTAAAACCCAATCATTTTCAACTGTTATAGCACTCATCATAAGAGGAAATTTCACTTAAACTATTAATAGTATTACTTAGAACATAAAAAAGTCAAATGATGTTAAAAGACAAGCGTTTTCAACTGTTATAAAACACCTATCATCAGAGGAAATTTCACTTAAACTATTAATAGTATTACTTAGAACATAAAAAAGTCAAATGGTGTTAAAACCCAAGCGTTTTCAACTGTTATAAAACACCCATCATCAGAGGAAATTTCAGAGGTGTGAAAAAAATTCATGAATGGCCCTTGGTTAAACATCTGAAGGCGAGTTTATTTCAAAGGGAGACAGAATGAGAGGACGGAGAGGGATAAAATAGTATAATAGAGGTGGCTTAGCAACTAATTCTATTTTAAACTTTTTTAATTTAGCTTTAAGCCTCTCAAAAAATTAAAAAAGTTTAAAATAGAATTAGTTGCTAAGCCACCTCCTAAGTTAAAATATCTTCTATACAGAGCTTTTGATCCGGTTCGACAGGATGATCTAGCGGGGGTGTATGAAATTCCATATGAGAATGAAGGGGGGGGATATTAATTTTTATGTCGGTATGACAGGTAGAATGTTTGGGGTTAGAAAGAAAGAGCATAAATGTGACATAAAATTTGGTAGGGATAACACTGCGTTATCAAGATTCTTTTTAAAGAGGGGGATTAAAATTTGTTTTAAAGATAGCAGATTAGTGTTCATTTCAAGTTTATTCCGAAAATTAATCATCCGTGAATCCATAGAGATATATTCAAGAGGGATAGGGTTTGTAATGATTCTTATTCTTATGACATTCCGAGTTTGTGGTTAGAATTACTTAATAAATATTTAAAGGGTGAGTCTAATAGGGGGAGCCGCGGTAGCATTGGCTATTCACGATCATAGAGGGCGCAATATTTTGTGTTTTGGGTTTTTAAATTGCCTTTATATCCAGTGTCAGTTAGTTTTTCTACTTTTACTAATATTAATTTTATACATATTAAATTTAATATATGTTCAAAATTTATTATATTCATATGCCGCGGTGGCAATGGCTATTCACGATCATAGGGGGCGCAATGTTTTGTGTTTTGGTTTTTAAATTATATTTATATCCAGTGTCATTTAGTTTTCTACTGATTTTATGTGTTATGAATACGGTTCTTATGAATGAACCGAAACATGTCAACTTTTTAATTTAACCCGTCAGTAGTCGCGTGTCGGTATTTTCGCCGCCCGTATAACTTATCTTCTCCTAACTTATATCACATTACAAATACAGCGGAGATCTACCATGTAGCTGACTTTGAAGCTTTCTCGAGCACCTTAGTGAAGTAACAGGACACCTCTGTTTTTCTTTCAGGTAGATTTTTAGAAACAAAGTTGAAATTGGCAAAAAAGTCTACGTAAAAGTCACTAATGCGAGTTCATTTTTACTTTTTCCAATTACTCCAGATCTCATGAATAAAATGCATAATTTAGTTTTAATTTATGTAAAAACGAAAACTAACAACAGTTTTAACATCGATTTTGTTTTAGTTTTTAGTTTTGAAAAAACGAAAGCTAACAACAGTTTTAGCAATAAATCTTTCAGATAATGTTGTCAAAATAGGCCTTTTGAACCAAATATCCAGGAGATAGAAGAACAATTCAAGGAAGGGGGAAAAACATTTTTGTCACGTGGTCAAAATTGCTTATAAATCAATATGTAATTCATTTATCAACGATGTTCGATTCCAAATCGCTTCCATAGCCAGATCTTCCAATTTTATATCTATCCGTTAATAAATGGATTTGTAAATGTGTCAAAGCATTTTGCGGTTGTTTATCAGAGCAGTTGAGACTCGACTAAGACAGCTAGAACACGAACTGACAGATAGCTTACAGGTTAACTGACGTTCTAATTACATTTTATCTATATTGTAAAGCATTAAAAGGCCTAAAAGTTGGTCAAACTTTCATCATAAAGATTTTTCTGTAATGTCACAATATCATTGCTAGTATAAAAGTAACCTAAAATAGTTCATTTTTTATCATATCTGAAAAGAACACAATCATCTGAGACTAACATAGCAATAAAATACGCCTTTACGTGTTTGCGCTTTTCTCCTTTTTGTTGTATTAAAAAACACCATTTTGAGAACGAAATATCTCTTTTTTAGTTGATAAAAATTTTTATTCTTTTTATATAAATTCACTGGAAACAACCATAACAATTCACAACCTCTACTTTGTTATTTATGAAAAAGAAACATATTCGAGCGCCCTTCATAAGAGCATCTGACAAAAGAGTGTGCAAGCATTTCGTTAAAAATTACTGCTTTTCTGCTAACCAATACATATTACTTTCTCTCCAGTTCCTTCAATAAATTGGTTTATGTATGATTTTATGCGTGAAAGATATAAAAAACATGAAAAAATAAAACAGCATGTCTCGTGTAGTTACATCTTATTTTTATTACAAATCTTATAGATATATGATACAGACTTTTAGATATATGATAATAGGTACAATGATACTATAAGAATCATATTTGTAAATTTTTTAGTGATATTTTAGATTTACGAATGTATTGTTATTTTTTTTTAAAAGAAATTTTGTAAAAAAGAAACTGAAAAAGAAATAAATTGAATGATATTTTAAATAGTAAATAAATAATTTACTCTAGAAAATTTTTACAGCAGCTTATAACGCAATTGTTTATCAAATTATGTGTATTAAAATGTGCATCTTAATAATTCATATAAATGTCATCATTTTTGATATTGTATAAAATCATTAAAATACACTGCTGACAATTTTGTCTAATAAATTATAACATGTCGTATTTCTACTTTCTACTATCTTTACAAGAAGAAAGTATTGGATTCGTGAAAATTTTTGACTTTCGATTTTCGACTGATTTATCCGTTTTAGAAGGTCCTGAACACGTTTTGACTATTTTTAGAAAATGTCTGTCTGTAAGTCTGTCAGTATATCTGTCTGTATGTGACAAAAAAATTGTGGGCGCTCTATCTCAAGAACTAATGCTCGAAATTTCATAAAATTTTATATTCAGTTAGACCTTAATATGCATTAGTGCCTATTGGTTTTTGGTGTAAATTGGCCTGCAGGTGGCGCTGCTATACTACGTTTTTCATGATTTTAATGATTGCTATATCTCAAGAACAAATGCACAGAATTTCACCAATCTTCAGATTCTGTGAGACCTTGATATACATAGACGCTGATTACGTTTTGGTGTAAATTGGCCAGCAAATGGCGCTGCTATGCCACGTCTTTCATGATTTTCATGATAGCTATATCTCAAGAACTAATGCACAGAATTTCACCAAACTTCAGATTCCGCAATACCTTGAGATAATTGCCACTGATAAGGTTTTGGTGTAAACTGCCCAATATGTGGCGCTGCTATGCTGCATTTTGCACGATTTTTGCGATACATATATCTCAAGAACTGATGCAGAGAACTTCATCAAATTTCAGATTTTGTTACACTAGAATATATAACATAATTAGACGCTGATTACATTTTGGTATAAACCTATTGTATTATTTGCACTTTTTAAATGGTTTAATTGACATGATTTAAATAGAAGAAAGTTTTGTGATTACCACAACATACTAGTTTAGATAGACTTAATAGATAGTTTTTGGATAGTGTTACAATAGAGTTAGAGACGGATGAGCAGCAGACAGTCAAACTGAAGTCGTAAACATTTTTATCCATATTATGATGTGCTTAAAAGCCTAAATGTTGTGCAAACATACACCATAAAGATTTCCCTGTCATGTCACATTAATATCGCTACTATAAAAGTAAATCATAAATATCCATTTTTTATCACATCTGAAAAGAATACAATCATTTGACACTATCATCGTATTATAATACGGCTTTACATGTACACATACGCTTTTCACCTTTTTGTTGTGTTAAAAAACATCTTTTTCAGAACGAAATATCTTTTTCTATTGATAAAGGCTTTATTCTTTTTCTATGAACTCACTGAAAAGAACCATAATAACTCACAACCTCTACTTTGTTATTTATGAAAAAGAAACATATTCAGTGCTATTCATAAGAGCATCTGACAAAAGAGTGTTTAATCATTTCGTTAAAAATTACTTCTTTCCCGCTAACCAATATTATTTTCGCTCCAGTTCCTTTCAATAAATTGATTTGTTTATCATTTTATGTAGAAAAATATAAAAAAAAGTAGAAAAAATAATAAAAGAGCATGACTGATGTAGTTACATATTATTTTTATTACAAATCTAGAACAACTTTTAGGCATAAGATTATGTACAATGATATCGTAAGAATCATACTTGTAAATTTTTTAGTGATATTTTAGATTTACAAATGGATTGCGAAGTTAAATCTGTTTATTTCGGAAAAAAAACCAAAAAGAAATAAACTGAATGATATTTTAAAAAGTAAATAAATGATTTACTCTAGAAAATTTTTACTGCAGCATGTAACGCAATTGTTTTTTAAATCATAGGCATTAAAGCATATAATGTACATCTCAATAATTCATATAAATTTCATCATTTCTGACATCGTATAACAACATAATACACTGCTGACAAATATGTCTAGTAAATCATTACATGTCGTAATTTTTACATAGAGTTAATAGACAGTTTTTAGACAGAGTTAAAATAGACATTGATGAACAGCAGACAGTCAAACTGAAATCATAAGCACTTTTTATTAATATTGTAAAGTGTTAGAAAGCCTAAAAGAGCGCAAATAAACACCATAAAGATTTTCCTGTTATGTCACAATAGTATCGCTACTATGAAAGTAACCTAAGAAAATCAGTTTTTTTCACATCTGAAAAAAAATAGAATCATTTGAGACTAACATAGTAATAAAATACGGGTTTACGTGTTTACGCTTTTCACCGTTCTGTTTTACAAAAAAACACCTTTTTCAGAACGAAATATCTTTTCTGGTTGATAAAAAGCTTTTTTCGTTTTCTATGAACTCACTGACAATAACCATAATAATTCATAACCTATACTTTGTTATTTATGAAAAATATTCAGCGCCATTCAGAAGAGCATCTGACAAAAGAGTGTGCAAGCATTTCGTTAAAAATTACTTATTTTTCGCTAATCAATATACTTTTCGCTCCAGTTACTTTCAATAATTTGGTTCATTTATGATTTATATAGAAATAAAAATAAAACAGCATGTCTGGTGTAGTTACACACTATTTTTAATACAAATGTTTTACAACTTTTAGATTTATAATAATAAATACAAATATTTATAAATATCATATTCATAAACTTTTCAGTGATATTTTAGATTCACAATGTATTGTTAAGTTAAACTTGTTTATTAAGAAAAAACGGAAGAGAAAATTAACTGAATTAAGTTTTATAAAATAAAGAAATGATTTGTTCTAGAATATTTTTACAGCAGCGTATAACAAAGTTAGTTTACAAATCATATGTATTAATATGTGCATCTGAATAATTCATATAAATTTCATTATTTTTCATATCCTATAACATTATTAATACACACTACTGATATTTTTTTCTAATCAAAAATGATATGTCATAATTTTCTTGATAGCGTTAATAGATAGTTTTACAGAGAGTTACAATAGCGTCAAAGACTGATAGACAGTAGACAGTCAAACTAGAGTAATAAACACTTTTTATCCATATTGTAAAGTGTTAAAAAGCCTAAAAGTTGTGCTAGCATACACCATAAAGATTTCCCTCTTATGTCACAAAAATATCGCTATTATCAATGTTACCTGAAAAAAATCCATTTTCTATTACATCTGAAAAGAAGACAATCATTTAAGACAAACATAGTAATAAAATGGCTTTACGTATTTGCGCTTTTCACCGTTATGTTGTATTAAAAAATAACTTTTTTAGAACGAAATACCTTTTTTGGTTGATAAAAAGCTTTATTCTTTTTCTATGAACTCATTGGAAAGAACCATAATAATTTACAACTTCTGCTATATTATTTATGGAAAAGAAACATATTCAGCGTCATTGATAAGAGCATCTGACAAAAGAGTGTGTAAGTATTTTGTTAAAAATAACTGCTTTCGCGCTATTATTTTCGCTCCAGTAATTTTCAATAAATTGATTTGTATATGATTTTATGCGTGAAGGATATAAAAAACGTGAAAAAAATAAAACAGCATGTCTAGAGTAGTTACACATTATTTTTTATTAGAAATATTGAACAACATTTAGGTATAAGATAATAAGTACAATGATTTCATAAGACTCATATTTGTAAACTTTTTAAAAGATATTTTAGACTTACGAGTGTATTGATAAGTCAAAGGTGTTTATTAAAAAAACGCAAGAAAAAATAAACTGAATATTTTAAAATATAAATCAATGGTTTACTTTAGATTACTTTTACTGCACCATGTAATGTAATTGGTTTTCAAATCATATGTATTAGAACGGACAGCTCAATAATTCATCTAAATCTTGTTACTTTTTTTTATATCGTATAACATCATTAAACACACTGCTGACAATTTTGTCTAGCAAACCATTATCTGACTTAATTTTTTAGATAAAATTAATAGATAGTTTTTAGATAGGGTTAAAATAGAGTTAAAGGCTGATAGACTGCAGATTGTCAAACTGAAGTCATAAACATTTTTTATCTATGTTGTAAAGTGTTAAAAAACCTAAAAATTGCACAAACATGCACCATATAGAATTCCTTGTTATGTCACAAAAATATCTGTACTATAAGAGTAACCTAAAAAAATCAATTTTTTATCACATCTGAAAAGAATACAAACATTTGAGAGTAACATAGTAATAAAATACGGCTTTACGTGTTTACGCTTTTCACCTTTTTGTTGTATTGAAAAAACCTTTTCGTTTTTGAGAACGAAATATCTTTTATCGTTTATAAAAAGCTTTCTTCTTTTTCTATGAACTCACTGGAAACAACCATAGTAATCCGTAACTTCTACTTTGTTATTTAAGGAAAAGAAACATATTCAGTGCCCGCCATTCGTAAGAGCATCTGACAAAAGAGTGTGTAAGCATTTCGTTAAAAATTACTTCTTTCCCGCTAACCAATATTATTTTCACTCCAGTTCCTTTGATTAAATTGATTTGTTTATGATTTTATGTAGAAAAATATAAAAAAAGTGGAAAAAATAATAAAAAAAACTTGTCGAGTGTAGTTACATACTATTTTTATTAAAAATCCAGAAGAACTTTTAGATATACGATAATAAGGACTATGATATTATAAGAATCATATTTGTAAATTTTTAGTAATATTTTAGATTTATGAATGTATTATTACGTTAAACTTGTTCATTATGAAAAAAGAAACTCAATAAGATATAAGCTGAGTGATATTTTAAAAAGCACAAAACGGATGAACTCTAGATTGATTTTTACAGCAGCATTTAATAAAATTGGTTTTTAAGTTATATGTTAAATTATATGTATTAAAACATGCATCTCAATAATAATTCATATAAATTTCAACATTTTTCATATATATTTATGATATTAATCAATTTCTTAATTAATTTTCCGTGAGTGAAATTACGCCTGTAATTCTAGATATGTGAATATTCATACTTCTACTAAGCGTAAGACCAACTTTTAGTGAAAAATGTCCAAGCCGGAGATCGAACCCGGAACCCTTGGAATAGCGCTCCGAGTGCTGTACCATTTAAGCTACGAGGGCGATGCCCAGCTTAGCATTTTTCACCTCAAATGTTGGTTAAGCTGCAAATCGCAGCACTAGATCTGTCTTCATGAGCACACAAATCTGTGGCGTAATATGAGACACTAGAGAAATTTGTGTGCTCATGAAGACGGATCTAGTGCTGCGATTTGCAGCTTAACCAACATTTGAGGTGAAAAATGCTAAGCTGGGCATCGCCCTCGTAGCTTAAATGGTAGAGCACTTGGAGCGCTATTCCAAGGGTTCCGGGTTCGATCCCCGGTTTGGACATTTTTCACTAAAAGTTGGCCTTACGCTTAGTAGAAGTATGAATATTCACGTATCTTCAACATTTTTGATATCGTATAACATCATTAAAACACATTGCTAACAATTGCGTCAAGTAAATCATTACATGTCGTATTTTTTTTTTTTTTTTTTTTTTTTTTTTAATAGATAGAGTTAATAGATAGCTTTTAGATAGAGTTAAAGACTGATGAACAGCACACATTCAAACTGAAGTCAAAATATTGTTTATCAATATTGTATGCGTTAAAAAGCCTTGCTCAAAGAAACACTATAAAGATATCCCTGTTATGTCACAATAATATCGCTACTTTCAAAGTAACTTAAAAAAATTCATTTTTTATCACATATGAAAAGAATACAATCACTTGAGACTAACATAGTAATAAAAGCGGCTTTACTTGTTTGCGCTTTTCACCTTTTTGTTGTATTAAAAAACACTTTTTTCAGAACGAAATATCTTTTTTTAGTTGATAAAAAGCTTTATTCTTTTTCTATAAACTCACTGGAAAGAGCCATAATAATTCATAACCTCTACTTTTTTATTTATGAAAAAGACACATATTCAGCACCATTCATAAGAACATCTGACAAAAGAGTTTAAAAGCATTTTGTTAAAAATTACTTTTTTCCCCCTAACCAATATAATTTTCGCTCCAATTCCTTTCAATAAATTGGATTGTTTATGATTTTATGTGGAAGGAAAAAAATAGTGAAAAATAAAACAGCATGTTTGGAGTAGTTACACATTATTTTTATTAGCAATACTGAACAACTTTTAGGTATAAGATATTAAGTACAATGATTTCATAAGAATCATATTTGCAATTTTTTTTAGGGTATATTTTATACTTACGAATATGTTGTAAAGTGAAAAGTGTTTATTAAAAAAAACGCAAGAAGAAATAAACTAATAATTTTAAAGTATAAATAAATGATTTAATCTAGATTTTTTTACGGCACCATATAATGCAATTGGTTTTCAAATCATATGTATTAAAACGGACAGCTCAATAATTCATCTAAATCTTGTTATTTTTTATACCGTGTAACATCATTAAAATACACTGCTGACAATTGTGTCTAGCAAACCATTATCTGTCATAATTTCTTAGATAAAATAATAGATAGTTTTTAGATGGGGTTAAAATAGAGTTAGAGACTGATAGACAACTGATAATTATGATTACAGATATTTAACCGAAGTCATAAACACTTTTATCTATGTTGTAAACTGTTAAAAAGCCCAAAAATTGCTCAAAATGCACCATATAGATTGCCTTATTTTGTCACAAAAATATCGCTACTATAAGAGTGACCTAAAAAATCCATTTTTTTTATCACATCTGAAAAGAATACAAACATTTGAGAATGACATAGAAACAAAATACGGCTTTACGCGTTTATGCTTTTCGCCGTTTAGTTGTATTAAAAAGCACCTTTTTGAGAACGAAATATATTTTTCGGTTAGTAAAAAGCTTTATTCTTTTTCTATAAATTCACTGAAAATAACCATAATAATCCATAACCTCTAATTTGTTATTTATGAAAAGAAACATTTCCAGCGCTATTCATAAGATCATCTGACAAAAGAGTGTGCAAGCATTTCGTTAAAAATTACTTCTTTGCTGCTAACCAATATATTTTCACTCCAGTTCCTATAAATAAATTGATTTGTTTATAATTTTATGAGTGAAAGGAAAAAAATAGTGAAAAATAAAACAGTATGTCTGGAATAATTACACATTATTTTCTTAGAAATGTTGAACAACTTTTAGATATAAGATAATAAGTACAATGATTTCATAAGAATCATATTTGCAAACTTTTTTAGAGATTTTTTTATACTTACGAGTGGTTTTTAAGTTAAACTTAATTATAAAAAAATCAAGAAGACATAATCTGAATGACATTTTAAAAAATACATAAATGATTAACTCAGAAAATTTATACAGCAGCATATAACAAAATTGGTTTTTAAATTATATGTATTAAAACGTGCATCTCAATACTACATATAAATTTCATCATTTTTGATAGCATAAAACATCACTAAAAGGGACTGCTGACAATTTTGTCTAGTAAAACATTATCCGTCGTGGTTATTTAGATAAAAGTAATAGATAGCTTTTAGATAGAGTTAAAATACAATTAGAGATTGATAAACAGCACACAGTCAAACTGAAGTCATAAACTCTTTTTATCAATATTGTAAAGTGCTAAAAAGCCTAAAAGTTGCGCAAACATACACCATAATGATTTCCCTGCTAAGTCACAGCAATATAGCTACTAATAAAGTAACCTAAAAAAATCCATTTTTTATTACATCTCGAAAAATATAATCATTTTAGACTAACATAGTAATAAAGTACGGCTTTACACGTTTAAGCTTTTCATCTTTTTGTTGGATTAAAATACACTTTTTTCATAACGAAATATCTTTCTTTCGTTTATAAAAAGTTTTATGCATTTTCTGTGAACTCGTTGGAAAGAACCATAATAATTCATAACCTCTACTTTGTTATTTATGAAAAAGAAACATATTCAGCTCCATTCATAAGAACATCTGACAAAAAAGTTTACAAGCATTTTGTTAAAAATTACTTCTTTCCCACTAACCAATATTATTTTCGCTCCAATTCCTTTCAATAAATTGGTTTGTATATGATTTTGTGTGTGAACAATATAAAAAAAGTGGAAAAAATAAAACAGCATGTCTGGAGTAGTAAAACATTATTTTTATTAGCAATATTGAACAACTTTTAGGTATAAAATAATAAGTAGAATGATTTCATAAAAATCAAGCGTATCAATTGTAAAAATCAATTGTAAGCTTTTTTAGTGCTATTTTAAACTTACGAGCGTATTGTTAAGTTATACTTATTTATTAAAAAAAATCAAGAAGAAATAAACTGAATGATATCTGAAAAAGTAAATAAATGATTTACTCTAAAATACTTTTATTGCAGCATGTTGTGCAATTGGTTTTCAAATCAGATGTATTAAAACATGTACTTCAGTAATTCATGAAAATTTCATTAATTTTGATATCCTATAATTTCATTAAAATAGACTGCTGACAATATTGTCCCATAGACCATTATATGCTGAATTTTTTTGTGCAATAATGTAAATGAAATAAAAGGTTTCAATTTAAAACATTAAAAGTTACCCCATAAAATGGGTGACAGCGTTACTGCCACTAGTGTTATGGAGTGATTTTTTTTCACTTACATAATTGTGTGATTTAAACCTATGTTACACCGGTTAGATAGGTTAAAACAGTATTATCGGTTATACCACCATAAACTTGATGGCAGCTTTGCTGCCAACAACTTAATGTAGTAACGTTACTCAAATGTTTTACAGTGGTGCAATTCATAGTCTACAGAAAGTATGCTTTAGTACAGTGTTGGGTATGAACGCTCTCACTGAACGAAAACTCACGAGTTTCGCTCACTATTTGTGAACTTTGAACTGAACTTCGCTCACTATTTTATAAACGAGTTTGAACTGAACGGAAACTCAAAAAATAGACGAGTTTGAACGAAATTTACGTTCAAATTTACGTTCAATTTTTTCATAATTTATTTAAAAATTTTACTTTTAAATTGCCATTATTATACAATTAAAGATTGGAATTTTATTCTTTTTTAAGAATCGTAGATTCCAGGCTTATTTAAATAGAGTTAAACATATGGAATAAACTGCCTATGGCGGAATTTTCTTTTAAACTGAAAACAGAAAGTTTCTTTTAAACTTCTTTTAAACTGTTCATCCATGCAAAATGAATACAGTAATACGGTAGAAAAAATATATTAAACATTTACACCTGCTAAAAAGGAAACGTATTTTTTTCTTCCCAATGCGGTTTCATCTTACAAGATTTTACTTTTACCATATAGGGGAGAGTGGGGATACTTGAGCATAGGGGATACTTGAGCCACCCCTATTATCTCTACAGTTAGTTAATTTTTTTTTCTAAAACTGCCAATATGTTAACATATTTATAGTTCTGAACATGTAAAAAAGAAATCACACATCTTGGTACCATTTTGAAAGTATAGTGATCAATAGTTGTCTTTTCCCTATCTGAAGTAAATTTTTGGGTACATGGTTTTTTTGTTTTTTTGTAATCAAAGTTTTGTTTAAAGTTGCAACTATGTACATAAATTTAATAAGCATAATTTCAATTGTATTTTGAATCTAAAATAGTTCTAATAGCTGCATGCTTTATTTAGTAAAACTCTGGGAAACAAAACTAGTGGTAGTGGGGATACTTGAGCCAGCGAGAGTGGGGATACTTGAGCCATGTCTCAACCCTCCCCACTAGAAATTAAACATAGGAGAAACAAACAAAAAATAAAATTCCTTCCTTATATTCACTAATAGATTTTTTTCTGGATAAAAGAGAGAATAATTTTTCATTTAATTTATTTTTCTTAAAAAAATAACGACTTAAAAATGTTTAAAAATGTATATTTTTTAAATGAAAATGTCCATTTTAATTTTCATTTTGACTAGCAAAATAGCCTGTCTAGATAAATGTAAACATAGTTTTCAATTTAACTTTTATTAAATTAAAATAACTTTTTAAAACTGTTTTACAGGCTATAATCTCTAATACTTTAATTAGTTAGGTCCAACCTATTAAAATATTTATTTTTTAATATAACATATTAAGATTAATATCTTATATTGAAATCGTAACCTCTGTTGCTGTAATTTTTTTTAACTAAGAAAATTGAAGAAAAATTGGTAAAAAGAGCGCACAAAAAACAAGAAAAGCAACAAAAATCCCAGTTCAAACTTACCTGCATGGAACCAAAGAGGAAGACAAAATCTTTTCCTGTGAAATCAAAAAGTGTTTGAAATAGTAGAATGATACATCTGGCTTAAATTCCGACAATTACTAAATTAAAAGCATGAGTTCGACATTATCATTAGAGGAAAATTCTGCCAATGATGGTGATGATGTGAAAAGAAAACCTTCTATTGATGGTTGGTTACTAATAAAATATGCCAGAAAGAAAACTAAAAATATTTGTTGGATAAGCACTTAATATTTTGAAAATGAAATTTGCCCGAAGAATAGCAGATTCCAAATTTAAATGGCTCTGAACTGAGGGTGTTTCTACCGTCGTTATAACTCAAGTTGAAATTATCATTTGACAACCAGTTCTAACGACAAAAAAATGATCGTATTACTAACTTTGTTTTCTCAATTGGTTTGGAAGGACTTTATGTTTCATAATTTATCATTTTGTAAAATGTTTGTCCAAAAATAAAGCGAAAAAAATTACTTTTGTAGGTATTTTTCCGTAGTGGCTCAAGTATCCCTTCACCATGGCTCAAGTATCCCTCCCATGGGGATACTTGAGCCATTATGTAAAACAAAAAATAAACATTTTTTATACATAGAAAAATAGTTCAAAACTAATTGAAAGTGGTTTTCAGTTGAAGAAAAAATGTCAAATTTTCATTTCCAATATTTTATTTTATTATAAGAAATTATAAAAAATTTAAAAAAATTAAAATTCAAAAAATGGCTCAAGTATCCCCATCTTCCCCTATCATTTTTTAGATTTTTATGTCTCCATAACATGGAAGATGGATTAATAATACTAATGATAGCTGAAACATTTAATACAACTAACAAAGGTTCATTAAAAGGATAATCATCGCAGTCTACGGCACTTCTGCATTAGTGGAGATCATAAACAGACTAAGGTAAGTTTTTTTGGCCAGAACTCTTCCGTAAGGGTAAATATCAATGTCCTGTAGAAATGCACTCGTGGTCGGTGCGAAATTTCAACTTTTTTTCCGGGTCGGGCCAAGCTCGGGGCCTTGTTTTTAGCTATTATATCGGGCCGGGTCGGGCCTTGTTTTTAGCTATTATATCGGGACGGGTCGGGCCTTGTTTTTAGCTATTATATCGGGCCGGGTCAAGCCTTGATTTTAGATATTATACCGGGCGGTCGGGCCGCTAAATTTTCTCTACGAGCCGGGCTGGGCTCGGGCCGAAATTTTTATTTTAATATCGGGCATGACATTTTTCTTGTATGGATCCTGCCTGGAAATTTCCGTCCGTGCATACATATCGAATAATCAAATGATTAGTTCACAAATATTTGTAAATTTGGACAATAATATCCAAACATTTTAAAAAAGTGAACATTTTAGTGAATTTCGTTCACTTTTACAAATGAGTTTGATTTGAACGAGTTCGTTTAAAAATTGTTGAGTTTGAACGTGAACTTAAATCACTTTTCAGAAATTGAACGTGAGTTTGAGTTAGTTCGTTTATTTTGTGAACGTGCCCAACACTTCTTTAGTATACCTCAGAAATGCAGAAGAAATTTATTAAGTTAAAAATAATGTTATATTATTAAAATGAACTTGAGATTATTTTTTCCCATCGACTGTAATGTAAAGGAATAATTTTGACCCTCAATGTAAATGAACTAATATTGCTGCACAATTCCTTTTCAAGAGGAATTATACTATTATAAACATGAAAAATACATAAAATTTCCATGCAATCCTAGTATATTTAGGAGAAATAGAGCAAGGACAGCAGAAGGACTTCGAGACAATCCAAAATGATGAGTACTTTTTAACTATGTTATTGGAAAATGTTAAAATGTCAAGAAAAATTGAATTTCTTGAAAATATTTTATCAACCAGATTTTTTTCAGAAAGTAAGTGAAATTTTATTTACTATACCTCTGATTTTTTTTCTAAATTTTCGGGGTATTGGACAGGTTTTTTAAAATGAGCCGAATGAATTTTATAAGACATTTTCTCAGTCGGAATCGATTTTTAAAATAAAACTATTTTCGTATTTTAAAAAAAAAGTGAAATCAAAATCGAAAAAATGTAAAATGTAACATTATATCTTTTTTGTACCTCGACATACGTCGCAAGCCTTGGAATGAATTGTTGAAGTAAGTAAAGGTATTACCGTACAGTAAAGCACATCTTTTTAATATTTAATTTAAAACAGCTGTATAATATTAAATGACGTACTGGTATTCTGTTTTCAGCTTGTTGTGCCAGAGACTTTCATAATCACGCATTTGTTCATTTTTTCAGTCAATAAAATTTTACTAATTGACCAGCATTAAAATAAAGGAACAATTTTATTGAATCAATAACAGCAAATTTAGTGACTCCATAAAAAGTTAAAAACTTCCCCTTCTCTATGTTTGCTGTTTTATACTATCGTAAAGGAGGAATTTGCAATATATCTTGCGGTGACTGTAATTTATCCTACGCTGTTAAAAGTTTGCAGCGTTCTGTCCAGTCATTTGACCATTTTTAAAGAAAACAGTTTTATAACCGCCATTTTACACTATTGTGGCTACATTACTGCCCAGTTTATCGTTAGAATATTGTTAAATTATAATTTGGAACCTTTTTTTTTTCAAACAAACGGTCAAATGACCGGACATAATGCTGCAAATTTTTAACAGAGTGTTATTCGTATCAAATTAAAAGAAGTCACGAAACCTGTATAAAAGAACAATCTCTGTTATGTCGATTGTCAAGAAATAGCTAAATCTTCTACGTGTATTACCAAAAATGCTTGGGATTTTGGCCAAATTCATGTTTTTCGAAATGTGAAAATTACTTTTGATGCCAATAGTTTATTAGATCTGGAGTTTCTTGAAGACTTCGCTATTCATCTCAATCATGAAGTATTGCTTAAGGAAACATCTGACTATACTATACTCTCTTGAGCTTAGAAAAATTTGTTGTGTTCAGCCATATAGTAATAATTATTATTATATGGCTGATAATAATATACATGGCATACAATTATTATTATTATTATTTATAATTAATTAACAAGAAATTTTTATATTTATTTCTTTATTTTATATTTACATGCATTATTAATTTTTAATTTCTATTAAATTTGAATTTATTTTGTGCTTTTACTATTATTTTAATTATATATCTAATTTGCTTTTAAATTCTGTAATTATTTTATTTTATTTATTTTATTTTATTTTATTCTATTGCCTATTTATTTACATGTATATTTTTTCTTTAATATTTTTACTCTGTTTTTATTTAATTTTTATTAATAGAGTAACGAAAAATACATTTCATATTTTTCCTTCAGTTCCATGTTCTTCTGAATGTGTAATAATTTTCTGTAATTAAATGATGGCTATTGCTTTTCTATTGGCTGTTTGATTTGACTTGTTCTTTTCAATACAATTGTATTTTCAGTTGTTCTCTAGCTTTCAAAGTAATGGCACCATTACTTTGCATCTTAAAAATAAGGACAAAGTTTTTTTTTTAAGGCTTAGCGCATTTTCTAATTTTATAGTATTGTTTAAAAGTTATTTTGCTTTTGTGGGCATTATTCTTTGTAATTTGAAGTAAACAGAATAAAAAACATATATCCGTTGATTAAATTTGTAAAAATCTTTTGTATTTTATTGAGTAATCTTGTTCATTATCTATAGTTACTATTTTAGGTGCGTTCGTAATTATATAATTACGTAATACCTATGGTCGTCGTTCAGTTCGTCCACATGTAAAAGAGGAAAAACTGCCGAAAAAAATCGTTTGAAATTTAAAATATATAATTGTTTCATAATTTTGCATTTCAAATCTTTTGAAAATCGAATGTATAGTTTAATTACAAAGACAATCGAAAGCATCCCATTAAATTACGGTAAAAGCGAAATATAGTTTCAAATGCATTTTAATGATTTCAACCCTTCCGAAAATAATAAAATTGATATGCAACTATGAAGTATATGCAAAATATACATTCTGTATAATCTGTGGTGCAAAGAATAATTGTTATTAGTTTACAGAGCCACACAAAAGTATCCCATTGCGGAATGTTATTCGGGAAACATTGCTTCAGACGCTTTTTAATACTACTGAACTATTGCGCATTTTATGAAATTGATATACCTTGCTGAGGTTTAGAGCAAGTTACCTCCTGTATAATAGAAAACAGATAGCATTTTCAGGGATACACAAAAGATTTCGGCCACTATACTGTATCTGAAATACTGTTAACCATTACACCAAGATCTGAATATTTTTAAACATTTATTATAGTACGAATGCACCTAATTTGCTACTCTTTACCTGCAATTTTTAATCTGTAACTCTTAGTGGAGTCCAAGGTCTTTCGTCATACACTGTTTAAAAATATCTGAAATTCATGGATATATTTTTTCTGAATTTCACAGAAAAGTCCCTTTTCACAAAAAGGGCATTTTCCGATAAAAATCCTTAAACTCCACCATATTTCCTAAAAATAACAAAACGGATCAAAAAAGAAAGAAAAAACAGAAACACTCCGCTACCGGGGGTTCTCTTTGGCCGAGTGGTCAAGGCACCACACCGCTAACTGCTTGCGAGTGTAGATTGTGGGTTCGAATCCCACTAGTGTCATGTAATAATGAAAACATAAAAAGTCCGAATTCGTTACATTTTTCTGTTTATTTTTTGCTTATTTTTTCTTTACAAAAATAATTTAACTAATTAACCCTTACAAAAAAATAAATAAATTGTGTGTGATAATTTCAAAAAAGTGTCTATAACATTATTTTAGTAAAAAATGAATAAGAAATGTTTTTTATACATTCAATAAAAATAGTGCTTTTAAACAGTGATGTTTTTAATTTAAACACGTTAAAAAATTAAAATTGATTTAAAAAAATAATAAGTATTATACATCGGTGTAAAATAAAATAAAATAAACCGCTTACGAATATTCTAACGAATATGTTGTAAGGAAATCTTTGAAAAGCACAACAGATTTTCCTACTAACTCATAAATAACATACTTTGTACAGACTGGCTTCAGCAGCTTTGGCTCAGTCAGTAAGGACCTATTCCGCTGTAAAAAGGTCTTGCGTTCGATCCTCTGAACAGCTTGAATTAACTTATACAAAAAATAAATTAAACTAAATTAGATAATATAGCACCTCAAACTCACTCGGAAAGCTCAAATTTTTGACGATTATAGAGTTCTGTGATTTTAATTAAATTATTATCATTAAAATCAAATCTTGTTACGGAAATTTACAAAGTTCTTCAAACGGGGTTTTCCTTTCTTATACATTTCCAAAACGGAAAATCTATTAACGGAACGGTAAATGTCTAACTACTTTGCTGTCAGTAGTTTTACCATGAATTAACAGATTTTTTTTTAACAATGTAAGTTTTGCATATATGAATGCGGTGTTCATGCATGTGTGCTCTGAGATTATGAATTTATGAAAATTTTAGATTAATTCACTTTTTGGACTCACAATATTCAGATTAACTTTGATTTATGAACGTACTTACAAAACTTTCTTTTTATATTCTTATATTAAATATTCTTCCAAACGAATGGCTCACGTTATCTAAAATTTCATCCTAAATGTTATCACGAAAAGTTTCATGAACCATATACATCAGATTTAGTTTATTATGCTTCCACAAGGGACTGTCGAATCTTTGAAGCTTAAAAAATGCACTTCACTTTACGAGGGTTTTATGACACTAAGCTGCTTGCGGGTAGGAAAGTAAATAAAGATATTTACGAAACAAACTTTTTTTCGAAAAAGTACGATAGATGAGTGGTCTTATATAGATGATATAAGAAAAACGTGTTTCTTCATAAACATTATATTTAAATTTTTTCCATAGAATTATAATAAATCATGCTTAAAGATCATTGTTTTAATAATTTACTATTCTGCAATACTTAAGTGCAAAACCTTCTTTATCATTCACTGCTTTAAAGAAGTGTCTTGTTTAGTATTTTTATTCTTTATAAAGGTGAATAATTTTGTAATTCAAAAATGATTCGGTACATAAACAGTTCCATATAGATTTTTTAATTTTATAATAAGTAATTTAGAAATAGTAAAACACTATGAACCCAGTTAAAAACTTTTGATTTAATGTAATTGCCTGTCAGTCCAAATTTGAAAAAAAAAAATGCATAGTCATTTATTGTTGTAGTTGTTTTTTATATTTTATTTACAAATTTTAGTTTGTATTTAGAGATGTTTCTATGTAAAATATTAAAGGAAACCATAATAATTCTAAATGTATTTGATGTAATGAATTAAATTTAACTCACCTTTTATTTTTAACATTATTGACTTTATTTAAAACACCTTTAAGAAATATGGACATTAAACGAATCTACATACAAATTAATTTTCGCTCTGGTAACTTAAAACATTTAATAAAAAGTGTTTTATTTTCAATTTAAATCTATAATTAAAAAGGTACATAACTAACTACTTGAAGCACCGTCAAATATAACTACATAACATTTATTATTTCTTTACTACTTTATTGTTTCTTTCTTTATCATTTTCCTACTTATTAAATGTTGTAAGCTGAACTTTAATCTTTCGTTAAAACACTCTGTGGCTCTTATATGTATATCTCAATGCGGTGATCATGCATGTTTGCTCTGAGATTATGTGTTTAAGAAAAACATTACATTAATTCATTTTTACTTTCTCCTATCTTCAATAGAAGAAAGTATAGTAATTGAAGTTTTTTTCGACTTCCTATTTTCGACAGATTTACACGTTTTAGGGAATGAGAGATTTCAAAAAGCATGTTTTTACAAAAAGTCTCTCTGTGAGTGTGTCTGTTTGTATGCCCGTATTTCGACATTCTACCATTAAAAAGTGTATGAAAATAGGCATAGATTTAAACAAAAATTTTTGTGAACGTTTTTTGCCATGGCAATCAGGTCCTTCTTCAATTTTGAAATATTACGCTGGAAGGCGGCGCTGCGATAGCGATTTTTGTGCCATTTTCAATATTGTATCACCTAAAAGTGCATTAAGTTATGCATAGACTCTAATACAATTTTCTGTATAAGTGTTTGGTTATGGCTAGTTGGTAGTCCCTGTATTTGAAAAAAATCTGCCAGAAGGGGGCTCTGCAATAGCGATCTTTGTACCATTTTCAATATTGTACCACCTAAAAGTGCATGACGTTATGAATACAATTGAAAGATATTTTATGTGTAAGTGTTTGGAGACGGATAAATTGTCCTCCCTAAATTTGAAAAAAAAATTGTTGGCAGGGGGCGCATTAATAGCAATTTTTGTGCCATTTTAAATATTGTACCACCTAAAAATGTATGAAGTTATGCATAGAATTGAACCAAATTTTTTGTGTATGATTATTTTTTGAGTATGGCAAGTTGGTGCTCCCTGAATTTGAAAAAAAAATCTGCCAATCATTCTATTGTCCATCGGCAAGTCGTGCAGAGACGGAAACTTGTTTTTACTGTGATTAATTGACTGAAGCAGAAATTTTAGATGAAAATCAGTTTACTTTGTATTGAATTAAAATTATAAAAGCATTAGCATATTTATCTATTTTTTTAAATATTAAAATATACGTATGAGAAAGAAGAAAGTTTTGGGAACGGCACATCCAACTAGTTTTTATTCGACTCACAATATTTACATTAACTTTGATTTATGAACCTTCTTAGGAAATTTTATTTTTATATTCTTATGTTACATCTTCCTCCAAATGAATGGCCCAAGTTATCTAAAATTTCATTCTAAATTTTATCACGAAAAATTTCTTGAACCATATACATCAGATTCAGTTTATTATGCTTCCACAAGGGACTGTCGAATGTTTGAAGCTTAAAAAATGCACTTCACTTTACGAGGGTTTTATAGCACTAAGCTGCTTGAGGGAAGGAAAGTAAATAAAGATATTTAAGAAACAAAATCTTTATCCATAAAGTATGATAGATGAGTGATCTTATATAAATGATATAAGAAAAACTGTTTCTCCATAAACATTTCATTCAAACTTTTTCCATAGAATTATAATAAATCATGTTTAACGATCATTGTTTTAACAATTTACTGCAATGCTTAAGTGCAAAACCTTCTCTATTAGTCGCTGCTTTGAAACAAATGTCTTGTTTAGTATTTTTGACCGTTATAAAGGGGAATAATTTTGTAGCTCAAAAATGAATCGGTACATAAACAGCTCCATATAGATTTTATTATATATAATAAGTATTTTAGAAATAGTAAAACAGTTTTTAACACTATCCAACATAGTCAAAATTATTTGACTTAATTTAAATGTCTGCCAATACAAAATATATATAATCATTTGTTGTAGCTGTTCTTTATATTTTATTTACAAATTTCAAGAAATGTTTCTGACAAAAATATTTAAAAAAAAAAAAAAACATAATAATTCTACACTTATTTTCTGTAAATACTTAAATTTAACTGACATATTATTATTAATACTATTGGCTTTAGTTAAAATGCCTCTAAGAAATACAGACTTAAACGAATCTCCATGCAAATCAATTTTCTTTATAGCAATATTAAACGTTTCATAAAAAGTGTTTATTTTTAAATTAAATTTTATTAACACTCTTGCTGACAAGTTCGTGTTAGTATGATGACTCAGCTCCAGGTTTACCTGCAAGACAACATTATTTGAAGAAATATAGTTATGTTCAAATAATACTTTTTATTACACTCATCAATGATTAATACTCTGAGAAATTGAATTCATATCCCTAATTAACCCTAATTAATTCCCTACCTATTATATTATCTAAACTGAAGTTTATTCTCTTGTTAAAACCCTTTCTGAAACTGATAACAACATTTTAAAAATACTTGGGGCAGAACAATATACAAAAACATAAAAAACTTTTATGAACTTTGTCATTGAACTCCTTTCTCCATTAAATATTTCGGCAAGTTTCTTTTCTGAGCAACCATAATTTGCACTGATGATGGTAAGCTATGTGTAACGAAACTAGTTTTCAATAAAAATGAAAGTGTTTTGATACTTTAATTTTTTTTTCTCATTTATATTTATTTATATAATAACAACAATTTCAGTTGAATTTTAAGTAGATGCATAAATATGTGAACATACATATTGAAAGACATACTTGCGAAGATGCATTTGCTTCAAAATGCAATTATCAACAAATGAATCCTAAATACATAGGTAGGGAAGACTGAAAATTCTTGACTCACTTTTAACGAAAATGCTAGTAATTTGTGTTAAAAAAACCCAAGCACTCTAATACAATGCGGTTTTTATGTTTTCTGAATTTCTATAGCATCCAAATTCTGATAAAAAAAACAATAAACTATTTGTTTTTTAAAAAATTCGCATACTACTATAAACTGTGACAAACCTCACCATTTCCGGAGTTTTGGCTAAAAACAATAGAGCCTTGACCCATTAAATCAAAAATATGTATTATCACTAGAAATTTTCCTTCATAAAAATAAATTTTATCTGTATTCTTTTTAATTTCTTAAAAGAAAAAACTTTATTTTTCTTTAATTTTCTGCAAATTATGCTACCCTTATGTATATTTTATATAGATTAAATGTGTGACAATAAAGACTGTCATTTTTTTTCAACATTGGGTGCATTTTTGTAACATATTTGCTTTTCTTAACGATTTCGGCTATGAGGATTACTCGAAAGATTTAATTATTATTTCCAGGGGTCTCAAGTAAGCCGGGGCTCCAAATGTTGTGGATACCAGCATTTTAAATTGCTTTCTTCATTTTATCTAATTGCAAAATTGTCTGCGATTGAATGTGGCCAAATAAATTATAAGAGATTAATGGTGTCCGAAGAATTTGGAGCTCCAATTTACTAGGCAAAACACTAGTTGTAATTACAAAGTTATTAAAACTTATCTGACGTTACCCAAAGGCTCATGACTCCGGTTCTATTGAACAGATCCTAATGAAACTTATGATGTATGCTATGTAGATTACGCGGCTGAGGTTAATGTAAAAGGAGGTTCGAATTTTTCCATCAGGTGGCGTTTTAACGATGCAAAATTAAAGATAACAACTCAAAAATTAAAAAAATTAACAGAACATTTTATTTATTTACACACCTGTGTACTTTATGTGCACATCTTGTCAGTCAACAATATTCTGAAAGCGTATTATCACATTATCGAAGGCCGCACGCAACATCAGTAACAACGTGGGAGACATGGCGTACCATACTAGTTTTCAAGTCAGCGTTTCAAGTTACAAGTTCTTGATAAACGTGATCTTTGAGAAAACTCCCTAGCCAGAAGTCACAAGTTTCACCATCCTGCACTTATATGTGACAGGAGTAAAAAAATGAATCATTTCGTGCATTCTCGACATACTTATTTAGAGCATAATTACTTTCTAGTCGTTATATTGAAGTACCGAAGTATTTAAATCAAGAAACACCGGATTTGAATCACGGTTTAAGCTTGGGTATCAGTATCGTATCGGATTCTACTTAAATAGCGAGGACTATGCTTTATCATGTCTTCTTTTCCAAATATAACGGTAGCCAGTTTATAAATCAATATTTTACGAAATCACCATTTTATCAAGCAGTAATTCAATATTTTATCAGATTGTTATTACACATTTTACTGGTAAATTATTCAGTCTATACAAGTTTCGCACTCAAGCAAAACACTAAATTTGGAACAAGGTTTTCCTACATTGTGATGGAAACTTTTTTTGGCACCATTATTTTATGAAGTGTTCAACAAAAACTTTAATTTTATGCATAACAAATAATAATGCCTATCATTATATATAATTGCACCATAGTAAGAATAATATTACACCCCAAAAAATAAAAATACATCTATTTTAACATGAAAATTTTCATTCAAAACTATTCGTATAACAGAAGCCATTAAGGACAGGAAAACTAATTAAGAGAATCAAATATCTTAATAAAGTTCCTACTCCTGTCTTAGATTCTTTTTTGCTAAGATAAACTAAATACTTTCCATTAACTTCCAAAGACAAGGAGTGAACGTAGGGGTAATTAACAGGATATAATGAAATGTGCTTGAAACGATTTCATTGTTTAAGAAAAGCTTCAATTTCATAAGAATGAATACTTTTTTTATATATTTTTCTGACAAGGTAATATTTTTAATGTTTGATTAAAATCTGTTTTGATTTTCTTCCATTACCAGTAATTAAAAAAATCATTTATAGTTCTTTTCTTTTACGTACTAACACACTTTGAATGCTCTGTATTATTCGAAATAAATAACCGGATTTACTAAACAGACTAATAAAGAAAATAAAAGCAAATTACAATAAAAATACTAAAATGTGTTACATTTAATTTTAAATGGCGTAGAAAATTATTTTTTTTCCTTTTTGCGATTTTCATCTGTTGCTTAGTCCTTGTCATAAATTGTTGCTGTTTACTTTTTGCTGAAAACCACTCAATAGGTGATACTTCTAGGCTGTCTTTTACACGATTTTTGCAATAGCTTTATCTGAAGAAATAATGCATAGAATTTTATAAAAATATATGATCAGGTAGACCAAAGAAGAAAAGAAAGAAATCGAAGAAGACAATTTCTGGAATCGAAGAAGAAAATTACTGGTACCGAATGATTGAAAACAAAATCTACTTTTAAATGATAGATATAAAATTTGTTTAGGGGGCAATCTGCATATTAAAGAGAATCCAAACTTCAGTTTTTTTCAACGGCAATACTCAATTTTAAAAAGATATTTCAAATCATCGATTCAAAATATGCTTGGATACCGAATTTCAAGTCAATGATAAGCTTTCGAATTATAAACATTCAAAATTTAGTGCTTCTAATGTTAAATTACGTTTGCGTATCCTTATTAACATTTCCTGAAATTATTCTCTTAATATGCTCGTTTTTATGTAAAAATAATACTAAAATACATAAACATAAATACGTCAAATTAGAAGTTTTTATAATTTTATAATAACAATGATGAATTATTAAGTTGATATTCGAATAAATTATGAATGAAACATACAATTTTTTAATGAATTAAGATTTATTAAATCCTGCTTAATGGAAAACAAAAATTTTAAATTTTTCTCACAAGTAGTTTTGAAATTATCCTTAATAAGTGGCAAAATGATGGTTTAAGGGGCTGTCTACAATAAAAGTGACACGATATTTTGAAACTTCTTATGCTATCATATAATCTAGCACTCTTCAATGACAGCTTGAGGGGAGCCTACGATACATTGATCAAGAAGAGAGAGCTCTCAGTCAGCAATCAAGTACCGAGCTTCAATTTGGATACAACTCCTAAAACATGCTCGTTTTAAAATAATTAATTTCGTGGAAACTTATCGTATGAATTTCACGAGAAAATGTTTTTAGGCTAATTGAAAGGTGTAGAATTCTTTTATGCTGTCAGAATTGGGTGTGCTATTGAAAAAAAAGTTAAGTTCGTTTTAATATGCAGATGGACGCCTGAGCAAATTTTATATGCATCATTTAAAAGTAGACTTTATAATCTACGTTTGCCACCAGTAATTTTCTTCTGCAATAATTCTTTACAGAGTTAGTAGAGACTGTTTACTTTTTTCCCACTACTGTATACTGTACAGTGTTTTTAACAATGTGTAATCTAGACTGATTTTTTGTTAGTGTAATTCAAGCTGTGTACCTATTCAGTGTATTATATGTTCAATGCATTATGCCTTCAACGTGTTATGTGTTCAGTATGACTCATTAAATGTGCACTGTGCAAGTTGAAATGCATTGAAATTAGTACTACATACCTTAAGAAGAAATCGAAATTTTACTTACATGGAGACAATTTTTACGAACAAAATCGCAAAAGAAGTATTTTTCAAAAAGAAAAAGAAAATTAGAGAAACAATTTATGTTTGCATACTAATGATTCTCAAGAACAAGAGGAACTGAAAAAATAATCTTTACCAACAAAGAAAGAATTATCAAAATTGGAGCATTTGTTCAAATGCTATGTGTTGACATACATTTAAAAAGAAACACGGAAACCTCTTGTATAACATCCTTTGTTTGATATCAGTTAAAATAATTCAGGAATCAAAGAACATCTACATTAACAGGAAAATTTTCATCCGTAAACGATAGAAAAGAAATCATTAATATTGAAAATAAATTCCAAGAATCATGAAGATTAAAAAGAGAATTGAGATTTTTCCCTTGCTTTGCATTATCCTTTGTTAAGAAAATCTAAATCTGAAATCCTGTCATTAATTTCACAGAACGGGAAGTGGACGTGGGTGTAATTAACTGAGTATAATAATACGAGCTTGTTATTTAGAGAAAGGCTTAGTTTTGAAAGAATAAATATATTTAATTTTTTCTAATTTCCTGACAGGACAATTTTCTTAAATTTCTAGGTTTTATTTTTATTTATTTATTTTTTTATTATTGCAAAATTTATTTAAGGTGGTCTACGTTACAAAATATTATTTTACTTTTGTTTATAAATATTTTTATGTAACTTTATATCTGAATAAATAGAATACTCTTTACACTTATTTTTATCCCACGTAAAAAAATATTATAAACATATTTTAAATCTATTAATTGCAGTTTTTTTTAAAGAATAAACAAAATAGTAATGTATAAAGTACTAAATTTTGAAATAAATTCAAATATAAATATCAATAACTGATTTTAAATTGCAGTATGTGTGATAGTTTTCTGTACTTGACAACATAGCAGGCAGTTAATAGACATCGCATTGAACTGATATATCTGTTCACGAAGCTATAGGTTTAATAATCAGCGATAGAAATAATAATAAAATTTATGTCATTCTATGTATATAATTCAGTTTAAAAAAATTACGATTTTGTGATGTAGTCTCAAATCCTATGCCTATAAGTAATAATTTGTTTTATATGATATTGGTAAAAAACTTTAAAAACTCAAAATTTTAAAACTTAAAGATTACAGAAAAAAGTCATTACAATTTGGCCCTTTTTCGGCGATCAGGGGATTAATTTAGAATATTTGCATCAAATCCAACATCAAATTATATGCAAACTGCCCCAGTTTTTCTTGTAAACTATATTCAATAGGTACACATTCAGGCATACATCCAACTGTAATCCAATTTTTCCTACATTTCGGTAACAAGTCCAGAGTAACGGAAGGTCCTCTTCAATTCTGTGTCTCAAATCTGGCACATCATTAAGTAGCAGCGCAATGTAAACATGATCTTTTATAAATCCCAAAATGGAAAATTCACATGGCTAAAACCAATGCAGCGGAGTCGGAGTTCGAGTTGAAATTAAACACAGTCGGAGTTAGAGTCGCTAAAAAAGATGCAGACTCCGTCTCCAGAGTTTTTCCGTTAGACATTTTAAAGTGTAATTTAACTAATATGTAATTTTAAATCTATGCAATGAATTATTATTGTTATTTGCTGGCTATATCAGGCTACATAATTCAAAGATGGCAGATTTACTGTAGTGTACAAAATAGATGCTGGGGTAGCTACAATATAAGTACAAGGTAGTTACTACCCGCGTACAGAGTAGATGATAACTGAAGAAGATGTTTTATATTTAATATATAAGCACTTGCCTTCGTATTTTTGGGGTTTGCAGATAGAGCCCGGAATACACAAGTCTGCAAGAACACAAGTACCAGACAATGAAGGCGATTTATCAAACAGGCTGTTTAACGACAATTATGGCAATTATATTAATAAGCCGTATCAGATTGATAAAAAAAATGAGAATGCTGACGAAACCTATGTAACAAATTTGAAAGAATCAAACTAATCATATAAAAATTGGACCAAATTACAATGGCCATGACTGGGATGAGAATAAATGCATACACGCGGCCGAACTTTTTAAGGGGCGGGTCTTAAAGTTTCAGCAAATGCAGCTATGTAACGGCACTTAATGCGAAAAATATAAATTTGTGCTATTTTTGTAGGAAAAAGAATTAAAAACTCGGTGTAGAATTGTAAACGAAGCCTTTATTTATTTTCAACCGTCCAATATCTCAGGTTTATCTAACCAAAAGTCAAAATTCTAAAATATCCTTCCTTTATTTATTTCTTTCTTTGCACATGAGTCAAAATAAGATGAAATTATAATTATCTTTTTTGAATTAGCATTATCCAAAATAACGTTAAAATAGTAAACTTTTTCTGCCTTTCACCTTTTAAATTTCAGAATTTTCAGGTTTGCAAAACCAGAAATAAACCCGGTTTTCAATAAAAATAAAATTTTATAGAAAATAAAATATATTAATAAAATATATTTTAAAATTTGAAATTAATTTTAAAAATGTAATTCTTATATATTTCGATTAAAATCTACAAAATTTTAATAAAATTTTATCCTTATTTTTCCATTCCATGGAATTTTTTTAAGTAAAGAAAACACAGAAAGAACAATTAATTATAACGATTTTGCTTTTTCTTCTTATTCCGCAGATCCAAAATAGCAAAATTTTACTTTTGTGTTCTTTGCACTTCGATAATTGAATCTTTCGGGTTTGAGGGCGTGAAAATGTAAAATTAATATATATATATATTACAAATTTTAAATTTTTTTCGCCAAAACTAACCTTTATACTATCTTAATTTTCTTATAATAATATTCCGTACTTACTTCAAATTATTAAATTAAAATCTTGTTTCTAGATCTAATCTGTTAATCTTTATGCAGACGATATAAATTCTTAATATGCCTTAAAATACATTATTCCAGTATGCGTAAATTTAAAAAGATGGCTCTAAATTAAAAATATTCTTAATTAAACTTTATTTCTTAATATTCCAAGTAAAACTCATTCCTTCTATGTTTTTATCAACCCTTTTTAAGAAAGTCTTTTAAATTTATTCCAAAACGATACCTTTCAAAAAATATCATTATTTTATTTTATCTATTTATTTATTTTTCCTCCGTCAACCTTTGATAGTGTGTATATCAATAAATTCATTTCTTTTCTTTTTCTCTTAAAATTAATCATCTATAAAAATCGTTTGCCTAAGAAATTCTGAGTCGATTATAAATTGGTTAAATAATATTTTTTTTAAATAAAATTATCGTGTGAATGATGTGTTTAATCTCGAAGCTGGACAAGAATTCTGTTTACATAAAAGGATGATGGTTTGAGGTAACAGCATGTTCTAGAATTTTCTTTTCAGATTTAAAAGAGGAAGCTCGAGTAGTGGTAAGAGAGGATGAGATGAAAAGAAGGATTCTAGGGTGCGCTCTTGCATGAGTGAGTACGACTTGATGTAGTAAAGCATGGAATATTTTTCGGATGTTTCGGTAAAATATCGTCTGCAACAGGAGCTTTTCCCTAGATTATAGCTACCGTTTAATAAAATGAACTTGCAGCAGCCAAGGAGTGATTATTTTGACCTTCTACATTTATTTATTTTTATTTTTTTTTCTCGCTGGACATGACTTCTGTGCGGAGAAAGGAAAACCTGACGATGTTGTTTCTGCCCCCTAAATTTAAATCGTCACAATCTACTCGAAAGTCGACAGGATTGCTTATGCCTGTGCTGCCTTTTTTGGATTTTAAAGAAATTTGCTATGGAACGAAGAAGAACATGATATCGCCGAAGTTCGATTGAATTCTATGTTCTGAAAGGCATTCTATATGGTAGTTTTGGCTTGCTAATGGAATCTGCTGTGGAACGAAATGATGATAGGTTTGCGAATCGCCGATAATCGACTTCTCGTGAATGTTCTTGTGCCAAAATCGCTGTAATTTCTTACTTAATTAAAGTAAAAGAATGTTCTTTCTAAAGAACTTCACAACTATGCTTGGAAAGATGCTAATCTGAAAGAAATAGTGCTTGCTTTGAGTTTGCTTGTGTGTTCCATGACGATTGAGATCCATTCTATTATAGTCGAGAAAAAGTAGTCCTCGTGATGATGAAAAAGAAGAAAAAAAAATAATTACAAGACCATTTCTTGTAAATTGGTGAATAGACAGATATTTTTCGAGATAGTTGAGTCCAATAGGATTTCGGTGAGAATTTTTTCGTGGTGTTTTGATTATTATTATTTGTATACTTTTATGTATTTATTTAAATTAATTATTCTCTGTTTGTCAGGTTTATTTATTTGATTATTTGTCTGTGAATCTTATTTACTTACCTATTTATGAGTATTATTATTATCATTATTATCTGTTGGAGATTGAAATATTTTTGTTCTTAAAGATTTAATTGAGGAGTATGATGTTTTTAAGTCAATTACTGTTGCATATTAAAGACTATTATGATATTTTTATGCACGTTTAAAGATAAGTTCGTAATAATAATGAAGTATAAAAAAACTTAGAAGCTCAAGTTATTTTTAAAAAAGTACATTTTCTAATTTATTTATATTTGTTTGTTATCAAGAACTATTCTCAGAATGCAGTATTTTTATATTGGTATTGCTATTACTAGATATTTGAGCTATAAAACTAAGTTAACATTTATGTTTTTTCCTTTATTTGTTAGAATTTCTAGTGACAGTGAGCTTTGGTTTCCGGATTCTTATAGTTTATTTAAATTCAGTAAGAAAGATGGAACTGTACAAAACTGTTGCTAGAGTTTTGACTGATAAATATGATTAATTTTTTTTTAGTAAATTTTGTGATTTTAAGTAAGGAATTACCTATAATTAAAATTTTTGAATTTGTTTATGATTTATAAAATAATAGAATAAAAAGTTGATCCCAATTTAAGGTATAACTATGATATTTACAATTCCTATTTTATTAGATAAAATTTCTGGTTAAAGTTAACAGCTAAAGATAGTCACAATTTCACGATAATTCTGATTCAGATTTTTTTTTTTAAAGGTGGGTAATGGTTCTGTGTGAGGCAGTTAAAATGTATACAACACCAGTAGACAAAGCCCTCAAAATTGCGAAAGCGCGAACTCATGAATTTCACCTTAAAAGTAAAAGACTCTATGATCGAAATTTTGTCGAATGCCCATTAAAAATACAAGACTCTGTAATTTATGAAGAATTTAAATACCCTAACACTCGAAAATTAGAACCTACTTTCTCTGGACCATATAAAATTATAAATAAACTTTCTGATGTAACTTATGAAATAGATAAATTTAATTATGAGACAGGACAGAATTCCGTTATTGTGCATGTTTCTAAATAAGACCCTATTTTTCACCCGAAGATTTTAAACTGTTTCATGAGCAACCCAAAAAACAAACAAAACCTCAGATACAATCACAATCACTAGATCAAACTAAAGTCAAGACAGTAGATTAAATTTTAATTCTTATTCTTTAAATATTTTATCATCATAATTTTCAACATTAGCAGGTATGTTCTTGGTGCGCATCAAGAATATTACTTGTTTTTGGGAGTTTTTGGGATTAAATTGGGCTCCTTATGCAGGCATAAGGTGTACACTTTGATTGTAAAAGCTTTCAAATTGATGTTGATAAATTAATTTTAAGTGTATTTAAGTATAACTATATTTACTCATTTATTTGACATTAGTATTATTCTACTTATTCAACAGATATTATGTGATAACAGTTATAAAATTTGATGACTTTACTCAAACCTATAACTTAATATGTGATTTTCTGATAGTGAAAACTACAAATATTAAAAGTTTTTCAAAAAAGCACACTATTTTTATTTCCATTTCTCAATTAAGAATGACACCTTTTATTCCTATTTGTTTTTATTATAAAAGTTTATAAACCATGTGTAGATAAAACATTATTCTACATTTCGCATTTGAAAAATTATAACCAAACTTGAAAATTTTGTAAAAGAGTATCAGTGAGGAACTATTGTAAGGAAATACTGGTTGAGAGTCCATTTTCTAAATAGTTAGATTTAATTTTATTTGGATTTTGGAATTATTATTTTTTTATGTATACTTTCGGCTAGCAAAAAATACTTTCTTATGTTATTAGAAGATAAGAAAATTATTTAGTTGTTAATTATTTTTATCCTCAACCAATATTTTCCCTATCAATAATAAACAGTGATATTTTCTTTTGATTATACTCTTGTTTTTCTATTGTTATTATTATTATTATTTCTATAATGAAGTTTAGTAGTAATTATACTCTTATTGAAAAATATTAGGATATGGAGTCTTATTGTGCTACTTATTATTATTGTTATTATTATTATTTAAATTTTTCTATATTATTTATTATTAATTTTTGAAGTGATAATATTTATTATTAGAAATTTGACATATTATTAAAAATTTTGGAATCCAACAAAAAACATAAGATTAAAACCAAAGATTAAACAAGATTTGAAGGTCTTTAATTAAAGAGACTGTATTCACTGGACATTGAAAAAGACTCTTTTATATATTCTTGAAAGACTTTTTTCACTGAAGGACTTTGTTTAAAATAAACTACTGATTAAGTCAGTGAAATTCTATAAACTCCCATGAAAGAGATTTCTTATTGTTTTTATTATACTTTTAAAATTTCTTGCTTATTAATATTTATACTTATTTACTTTTATTGTATATATTAACTCCTATGCACTTACAAATAGTAAGTGATATTGTAACATTATAGTATTTCTTTCAGGGAAATGCTCCTACCTAAATTTAATTCAGATTAATTTTCTCTTAACTATTTTTTTAATCGCTAATATTTTCTATATTGCGTTAATTTTATTTTCTTCCATCTCTTGGCTTCCTGAGTTTGACAGTTTATTCCAAAATTTAACTTTTCTAAATTATTATATTTCTGTTGTCTGAACTTGTAGTTTTATTTAACTATCAATTTCATACAAAGTTTTGGGGAGGGGGGAAAATATTTCAAATTTTAAATTTTTTTCGCCAAAACTAACCTTTATACTATCTTAATTTTCTTATTATAATATTCCGTACTTACTTCAAATTAGTAAATTAAAATCTTGTTTCTAGATCTAATCTGTTAATCTTTATACAGACGATATGAATTCTTAATTTGCCTTAAAAAACATTATTCCAGTATGCGTGAATTTAAAAAGATGGCTCTAAACTAAAAATATTCTTAATTAAACTTTATTTCTTAATATTCCAAGTAAAACTCATTCCTTCTATGTTTTTATCAACCCTTTTTAAGAAAGTCTTTTAAATTTATTCAAAAACCATACCTTTAAAAAAATATCATTATTTTATTTTATCTATTTATTTTTTTTCTCCGTCAACCTTTGTTAGTGTGCATATCAATAAATTCATTTCTTTTCTTTTTCTCTTAAAATTAATCATCTATAAAAATCGTCTGCCTAAGAAATTCTGAGTCGATTATAAATTGGTTAAATAATATTTTTTAAAATAAAATTATCGTCTGAATGATGTGTTTAATCTCGAAGCTGGACAAGAATTCTGTTTACATAAAAGGATGATGGTTTGAGGTTACAGAATGTTCTAGAATTTTCTTTTTAGATTTAAAAGAGGAAGCTCGAGAGGTGGTAAGAGAGGATGAGATGAGAAGAATGATTCTTGGGTGCGCTCTTGCATGAGTGAGTACGACTTGATGTAGTAAAGCATGGAATATTTTTCGGATGTTTCGGTAAAATATCGTCTGCAACAGGAGCTTTTCCCTAGATTATAGCTACCTTTTAATAAAATGAACTTGCAGCAGCCAAGGAGTGATTATTTTGACCTTCTACATTTATTTATTTTTATTTTTTTTTCTCGCTGGCCATGACTTCTGTGCGGAGAAACGGAAACCTGGCGATGTTGTTTCTGCCCCCCTAACTTTAAATCGTCATATATATATATATATATATATATATATATATATATATATATATATATATATATATATATATATATATATATATATATATATATATATTACCACCGACGCCGTAACCCTTGCTCTAATGGCTTTTAAATATTCTGCCCAGCAATAACTCTTTATGCTCAAGAATCGCCATTTTGCGTACGCGCCAGACCAAGAGAGTAAATAACAAAGCAATGCTTGCACATGCACTTCTTTAAATGTGTTTCAGTTACTCATTATTTGTGACCTTAAACCAACAGTTTACAATGTTTGCAGTCGATACTATTAAAATTTAAAACTGGGATACTATTTGTATGTGGACACTCTGTATTTTAAATACAGTGCATTGCTAATTTCTATTTGTAGTTTTTAAGAGGATTCCAATATAAAGCAAATTTCGTAGGAATACTTAATAAAAATTTTCTTCTTTAATAAATTTCTTAACTTTCTTTTTTTTTCTCCAGTAGTTAATGTTTAATCTTATTGAAAAATGTTTGATTGTTATCATATCTTGAATTGGATTTGCAAAAGCACCATCTAGACAAATGGTCATCACGCACGGTTCGAATAAGCTTATTTAAACACACTTATAACACACTCTTGTTTTTACAAATCATTACGAAATACCAGGAAGTCAAAATGCACTTATAATCCAAAAGAACAGCAATCATCAAAGATAGAAAATCAGTGACAGGGATCCAGGGCTCGCAGCGTTCTTAAAATTTTCACACTTTGCTACCATTACTTTACAACGATAATAATTATTGCATAAGTACATTATACATGTTGATGGAAGCTATCACAAAGAATTATTACTTATATTACTGGTAGAAAAGTGTGCAAACTTTAGAAACGTTCCGAGCCCTGAGGATCTGAAAGATTAATTGAACGGAATTTAATTCCACTTGTTTTAAATTGTCTTTAGTTAAGATCGTCTAGACCTGAAATCTTTTCATTATTTTTATAAGAAGACAAGTAGATAATAACAATGTAGTTAGTTATCTTGTTTAATGACAGAATCAGGGGTAGTAAATTATCTTAAAATAGAGAACTTCTTAACAATAAGTATTTCAAGTATTCTTATGTAATAAATTTTTAATACTCGTTTTCCTTCCTACGTTTACTAATTTTTCTGTTTTGAAATTGTCTAACCTTATCATAGGATTAGCAAATCTGATTCATTTGTGTCACAATTTATCTCATTGTATACTTAAACGACATATATCACTGTCTCGTTTATGCAAATAATTACAACAAATCTTGAAATATCAATGCACGTTTATTAATGTAAAGCGTTATATCAGAAAACACAAAATGCAAAAAACCATCAAAAACAGAAAGCGAATTACAAGAATTTGAAAGATTAATTAAACAAAAACATGATTCTTCCCTTGTTTCAAATTATCTTTTGTTAAAAACATCTAAATACAAATTCTTTTTATTATTTTAAAATATGGTACATTCATGCCAATGTAATCAATTAGTTTAATGACAGAACAGTCATGCTCATTAATTTAAAGTTTATCTTATTTCAAATTATCTGGTTTTTAACATACTCGAAGATACATTAGCAAAGCAATCTGTCTGGATTGCTCTACGCTCCTTACATTTCGGTTAATCTTACTTAAAATAGTTTAATCAAATACACACAGTCTTGACCTTATAAACGTTACGAAATATCAGGAAATAAAATGTACCTTTATTGTTAAGTTTAATTCAAAGTGTTTCTACCAAAAATATCGAAACAGAAGAAATCTTTGAGGACAGAAAAGCAATTATAAGAATCTCTAAGATTAATTGAACAAGGACGTGATTCTTCTCTTGTTTTAAACTATCCATTGTTAAGAACATCTAAATCCAAACTCTTCCCATTAATTCTATGCGATGAAGGAGTAGATATCGATGCAATTAATTATTTTAATAACAATTATAGACAAAAGAAGAGTAGCAACACGTATTTTTATTGTTCAAACTAATATTTTATTGTTTAAAGTACTTTTAAATGTTTGAAAATGACTTATATTTAAAAAAATGTTTTTTTCTTCTTTTTTACTTTTTTTCTATTTTCTCTGTAATTATCTAGTATTAACACGATTAAATAGCTTCTAAGTCAAAAAACTGCTATTTTTGATGATTAAGCTTCTGTTTATTAATACATCGTATATAAAACAAAATAATTTGAAATTGTGTTCTAATTATTTAATACTACCTTTATTTACACATTTTTAAAGTAATTAATCTATATAATTTATCAGTTTCGTAGTTTAATCTATTTGAAATTTTCAAGTACCGTAAGAATTACACTTCTCCAATTTTTTTTAAATATATATTCTCTTATTTTACTTTGTTTTCAACAAATTTCTTTATATTGTACTTACATAGCCATTTTACGATAAAGAAATTGGACAAGTCTTCTTTCAATCCAATCTCAGTACCTTATCATTCAGTTCACCTGCAAAAACACTTGCTGAGCCATAAGATTACCTGTTTCTGTATTCTTTGCTCTTTTTTATGCGTGTGTATGTGTGAATTGCTTTCTGATTTGGAATTAATCGCTTGATTTGACTTTTTAAATCTTTCTACTCCAAGAAGTTTACAAAGTTCTATTTAAAGTAGGTGATTTCTGGCACACACATGAAGTTATTTTTAATTTCGGATGCAAAACATTTGTAAGTGCACTTATTCAGAATGAACATGATTGATTAGCGTTTTCTATTTTTCGATAAAAACAAAAAAAAATTTTCAGGGAAGCTTTGAACAATGTGGAGTTTTAAATTAAATTCTCAGCCTCTACAGACAATTGCCCCCTGATGGTGGCATTTCTGTAACTGTCAAGTCCTAAAAATTCACTTAAAATGTTTAGTTTCTGATTGATTCTACACTGTAAAAAAAAATTCAAGAGGTTACTAAAAATTTCTTAGTAAATTTGTATTCCACAGAATTTTTTAGTAACCATTACAAACTTTTTTTTGCAAGTGAAACAAGCATTTCTTTTGTAAACTGAACAAAAGAATTTTTTGTATAACTAACTTAAAATTTTTTAGTATGAGCCACCAAGCAAATTTTAGTAATAGCTCCAAAATTATTTTTAATAACCATTACGTGCGCCCAAAAGGCAGGAGCTGCCTTCGAGCTGCATCCAGACTTCGGAAGCGGAAGATTTTCGGCAAAACCGCAATAGATGGCAACACCAAACATTCCTACCCGCTCCGACAGGATTTTCATAATCCCTTTATCAACGAGACACTACATACATTCGGGGCGTATTTGGCGGCGGCAAGTTTCGAACCCGGGACCTTTTAGCCTGGAGTCCGTTACTATAACCACTATGCTATCAAGGCCACACAAACTGTGTTTTAGTAAGAGCTATTAAAAGTATAAAACTATTAACTCTATTCGTTGCTAACTTTTTTCTAGTAATTCTTACAGATTTTTTTGTAACCGACTAAGATTACTAAAAATTTTTTAGTAATTACAAGGATCACTAAAGTTTTTTTAGTAGATCAACACTTTTTTTTTACAGTGTATGCCTTTATAAGAAAATGGAAAATTATTCAATTTTTTGGTATCTCAATAAAATGCGAAAGTTTTATATTTTAACGAATAATAATGCAATTTCTTTGTATTTGCAAATTTACCAGAAAAGTAGCAATTTATGGGAACAACCTATGCTAAAAAATTGCTTATTAAGTAATGCAACCCCACAAAAAAAGGAGCTATGATCCCCCTCTAAATTAAAGGCTGGATCTGCTGTTGGTGTGTGTCAGGGTACATACGAGTAAATAAGTGAATAAATAACAAATCAGTGCTCACACATGCACTTATCTAAATTTGATTCAATTACTCTTTATTTGAAACCCTGAACCAATATTTTATAATGTTATCAGTTGATACAATTAAAATTTATGACTGGGACATTTTTTTATGGACACCCTGTATTTCAAATTAATTGTATTGCTCATTTACAAATTGCAGTTTTTTACTGAATTGTAATATAGCAAATTTCATAAAGATAATTATTGAAAATTCTTTTTCCATAATAAATTTCCTAACCTTCCTTTGTTTGTCCAGTAGTTAATGTTTAATCTCATTCCAAAATGTGTGATTGTTATTATATCTTACATGGATTATCAAAAACTCCATCTAGACTTCTGGTATTCACACACCGGTTCAAATAATCTTATTTAAACACATTTACACCACACTCTTATTTCTACAAATCATTACGGAATACCACGAAATCAAAATACACATATAATCCAAAACAGTAGAAATCACGAAAAATAAAAAATTGGTTACAGGAATCCAGGGCTTGCAGAGTTCCTGAAATTTTCACACTTTGCTACCATTATTTTTAAACGATAATAAAAACAGTATTAAGTATATTATACATGTTGATTGAAACTATCACGAATAATTATAACTTACATTACTGGTAGAAATGTGCGAAAACTTTATTAACGTTGCGAGACCCGAGGATCTAAAACATTAATTGAAAATAAATTTAATTCCTCTTGTTTAAAATTATCTTCGGTTAAGATCATCTAGACCCGAAATCTTTCCATTATTTTTATAAGATGACAAGTGGATAACAACAATGTAGTTATTTTATTTAATGACAGAACCGGCGATAATAAAAAATCTTAAAAACAGAAAACTGCATTACAATAAATATTTAAAGTGTTCTAACGTTTTAAAAATTTCTAACATTTTCCTTTCTATGCATACCAACTTTCTGTTTTGAAATTGTCTTACTTTACGATTACAAAAATGTGTTTACAACTCTGATTAATTTGTATCACAATTATTCATACTGTATACTTAAATGACATGTACCAGAGTTTCCTATTAACAAATCATTACAAAATACCAGGAAATTAGAATGCACCTATATTAATATAAATAAATTCACCAGAAAACAACATAACACACGAAACCATCAACAGCAGATAGCTAATTACAAAAATCTGAAAGATTAATTAAACATAAACATGATTCTTCCCTTGTTTTAAATTATCTTTTGTTAAAAACATCTAAATACAAATTCTTATCATTATTTTACAGTAGGAGGAGTTAGTGTCAATGCAATCAATTAGTTTAACGACAGAATAGTCATGCTCGTTAATTAAAAGTTTATCTTATTTCCAAATTATCTGGTTTTTAACATACTCGAAGATGCATTAGCAAAGCAATCTGTCTGGATTGCTGTACGCTCCTTACATTTCGGTTAATCTTACTGAAAATAGTTTAATCAAATACACCATAGTCTAGACATTACAAATGATTACGAAATATCAGGAAACAAAATGTACCTTTATTGTTACGTTTAATTTAAAGTGTTTCAGCCAAAAATATCAAAATGAAAGAAATCATTGATGACAGAAAAGCAATTATAAGAATCTGAAAGATTAATTGAATTGGGATGTGATTCTTCTCTTGTTTTAAATTAACTTTTGTTAAAAACAACTAGAAACAAGTTCTTTTCATTATTTTAAAGCATGATACGTTCATGTCAATGCAATCAATTACTTTAATAACAGAAAAGTCATGCTCACTAGTTTAAAGCTTAACTTATTTCCAAATTATCTGGTTTTTAACATACTCTAAGATGCATTAGCAAAGCAATCTGTCTAAATTGCTCTATGTTACTTACATTCTAGTTAATGTTACTGAAAATAGTTTAATCAAATGCACCACAATCTAGACCTTACAAAAAAATTACGAAATATCAGCAAACAAAATGTACCATTATTATGACGTTTAATTTAAAGTGTTTCGGCGAAAAATATCAAAACGAAAGAAATCATAGAGGACACAAAAGCAATTAAAAGAATCTGAAAGATTAATTGAACAGGGACGTGATTCTTCTCTTTTTTTAAACTATCCTTTCTTAAGAACATCTAAATCCAAACTCTTCCCATTGATTTTATGCGATGAAGGAGTAGATATCGATGCAATTAATTATTTTAATAACAAAACTTGACATAGGAAGAGTAGCAACGCGTATTTTTATTGTTCAAACTAAGATTTTATTGTTTAAATCACTTTTAAAAGTTTGAAAATGACTTTTATTGAAAACAATTTTTCATTTTTACTTTTTTATTCCATTTTCTATGTAATTATCTTGTATTAACAGACTTAAAAAGCTTCTAAGTCAGAAACTGGTGTTTTTGATGATTAGTTTCTGTTTATCAATGCATTGTTAATAAAAGAAAATATTTTGAAATTTCGTTCTAAGTGTTTAATACTACCTTTTTTTACTCTCTTTTTTAAGACTAGCAAAAGCCATGCTTTGTTTGGATTCGCGAAGTATTATGCTATAAGATAAATATTTGAAAGTAACAATACATTTTTTAAATTACTTTTGCATCTTTATTAAGCAAAAATGTAATTTTATGTTTCGGCGCATTTTAATTTTAAAATGTATTTCAAACAAATAACTAATAATTTCCTCAGATTGTTTATTTATGATATAAGACTGTTATAAATAAAAATATTTTCGAAGGAGAATTATGTAAAATATTAATTAATTTTCTTTGTTTACAATTCTTTTATTGCCACTTCACAAAAACATAATGTAATTCTTTTAAAATTCATAAATATCGTCTGCTTAAATTATTTCACAAAATAAGAATAAATTGTGTATTTGAATTCCTAACACAGAAAAATACTTTTATAATTGAATGTTAATAAGATATTTTTCACAAATTTTACTTCATTAAAAATATGCTATAATTTTTCTAAAAAAAGTATTTTATAAATTTTATAAAAGAAATCATGAAACTATACATAGTTAAAAGGAATGAGCATAGTTTGGAAATCTGAATGCAATTTTTGAGATATTTTGTCGGAATAATGAAAATATATTGTATTTATTTATTTATTTAATGATGATTCTAGCTATAATTACTGACCCCATGATTTAAGTTTTTTTCTGAAAACGTACGTGTTTCACTTTTTATTTGAAAAGATGCGTTCGTAATGGAAAAACATGTAAAATAAATTAATTAAAATAATAATTTTTTGAAAAGTATTTCTGTAAAAAAAAAACAATATTCTGCAAATCTAGAGATCATAATTTATATTTGTATTTAATTTCAAGTCAAAATACTGTATAGTTTTTTTATAAAGTGTACGACAAAATGTCATTTGAGTGGACTAGTAGAGGATTCGCTTCGCTCATCCTAATAATTAATCTGTCCAACGCATTTATCGTCTAAGATGGATTCTCAGTCCTCTTTAAAACGTCGATGATATTCATATATCGTGTGTCTCACCATGGTAGATTCATCTTCGCATAGCATTTTCAAAGTCTCCATTGGTGTTTTACCTAAACGTTGACACAATTTAATGCTGCAACGCTGTTCAAGAAAAGCCATCTTTTTCCATCGCGGGGCAAAGATAACTCACTTCGGAAAATACCAGTTGCGCGTGCGGCTCGGTCACATGATATGGACTAAACTATCATGAACATGTAGGGAAGGGTTAGGAGAATATATTTCAGGTGGTTTTAGTTTAAGAACTTGCTTTCTTTGTCAAGAATGGTCGCATTCCCCGAATTTTTGAATCGTACTATGTATATCAGAATTATACAGCCAGTTTCAAATCTGCATAGAAATGAAATTAAAAATATTTTGTAAGCTGCTGGATCCCCATTTCAAAATTTTCTTGGGAAGGTTATTTGAAATTTAGATTTTTATCTTGTAGTGCTCCGTTGAGAAACTATTGACACAAGTTTATTCTCGCATAACATTTTTTAATTAGCCAATACACTCATCAATGCCAAATATATTTTATTTTAATACTGTTGCATTAGCACAGCTTTAGGAGATTGTTTTGATTATTATTAATTATTATTAAGAATATATTATTTTATGTGCTGAAAAAATGCTGTTGTTTCTTGTTTAGTTGAATTTTATATACTAATTAAGCTTTTGCACAGTATCTGAAAAAATATTCAGTCTGACTTGTTATCGCTTGTACACTCTAAAATATATAGAATTCTTTGGAAGAGCAACGTCCCCTCCCCACATACCTCATCTAAATAATGCCCTTCAGCAAGCCCCTTTCATAATATTTAAGACAATAATATTAAATTAGGGTTCTTCATTTTAATAAGCTAATAATCAATTAAGTGTTTCAAAGCCAGCTACTAATATTAAGTTTAATTAACAGTTAAATAAGCTGCAGCATACTGATAATATTAATTACTTTAAAACTTCAACAAAGTTTAAATAAAATTTCTTTAATTAGCCATTATTTTCTAACTTTAAATTATTAATTTCTCTCATAACACACTTACAAAACTTTAAAAACATGCAAAACTCTCTTCAACATCTAATAACTTTATAGATGATACTCTTTTGTTGTATGTCGTTGTCGATATTTTAGAAATTTAAACAATATCTGATAACTTAGTTGTCGCATTCATTTTCCCTCTGTTTTAATAAATTACTTTACTACAAAACCTATTGTTATATATATTGACATGTTTAAATAATTTTACAATTCATTGTATAATGTTAATGGTTTTCATCGAATTTCCGATCTGCTCTCGAAAATTTAATTTGAATCGATTGTTTCGAAATTTTAATTAGTTAGGAAATTTTAGTATCAAGTGCGATTCTGAAAATGATAAAATGACAGGAAGGGATTTTTAAATGTATTGATTATAATTTTTATAAAGTTTTTATTGTTAAAAATAAAATTACTAATAAGCTAATGGTTCTTAAAAAAAATGTTATCGGTTAACTAAATCGTAATACTAATAATATATATTCTACATAAAAATATAAGAATTTATATTATAAAAAACATTTTGCTTCTAAGACATTGTATAATAACAAAAACATTTAAAATATATTAAAACATTTTTATTTATTATATTCTATTATTTTATTATATTCTTTTATTTATTATATTCTGACATATTTATTATATTATTTTATTATATTCTGAGGATGACTCTATTAATTTTTGAGTTAAAACATGTAAATAAAAATGTTTTAATATATTTTAAATGTTTTTATTATTATACAACGTCTTAGAAGCAAAATGTTTTTATAATATAAATTCTTATATTTTTATGTAGAATATGTATTATTAGTATTACGATTTAGTTATTAGTGGACGTAATCAAGACTTATTTAGTGTTATTTTTCACATTCATATCGGTTAACTGCATTTTTCACGTTTCAAATATTGGTATTTTATTTTTATAAAATAAATGTATTTTATGCAAGAAGTATTCCCAACTTTTAGATCTTCTAAAGTAATATGATTTACGAGAGATCAAGTGTTATATAGTTTTTCAAATAAAAATATGCTTAGTCTACTTTTTTTTTTCATCGGTACATATTTAGATATTGCATAGTGACGATATCATTTTATAATTATACTAGCAATCACCACGTAATAGTTGAAATATGCCAAGTGATATTTGAATGTCTGATTTTTATTAAAAGTAATAATATATTTAGAAATAATTAAAAAAAAATCCATTTAAGCCACAGTCTGACCGAATTTCATTATTACACTGCATTATTCTGTAATGAGACTTAAAATAATAAAAAGAACTAAAGCTAATTCTAAATAAATAATAATTTAGAAAATATTTTAAAACTTCTATGCACTGTTCATATTTTTCTTTCAGTATTCATTCGAAGTATTTATTGTTTTAGAAAAAGTCGTTTTAGTATGCATTTACATCTTAAAATTAACCATTATGTCAAAATCCAACTTTCTTTTCTAAGGGTCTACCATCTCTCTAGGAGTAGTGGAAATAACATAAAATGCCTATGTGGAAAAAGCGACTGTCACCATTAATTTGCCAACATTAATTTAGAAGTAGTATTGGTATTTCATAAATATTCCATAGAAACGTAATTTAGGAGGTTTTTAAAGGCTTTTTTAGAACATTTGTTGTTCCTGCCTACCCCAGATGGTAGTGGCACCGGCAACGAGTATAAATTATACATAATCAAAGAGTGTCACCATTTATTCGAAATCATTAATTTTATAATCGGTTTATTACTTACTGAGCTTGCATAGAAATCGTAGTTTAGAAATTTTCGAGAATGCTTTTCGCTTATTTCTTTCTCTTCACATCTTTTAAATTTCAAATTTACTTCTGACATTTCTCAGAGAACATTTATATTTTATAAGTAGCTACCAAGCCATAATTAAAGATTCTAGACTCTTTAGTACAATACAAATCCCCATTTTGAATATTTTTTGATGGTGCAACTTCTTCTGATGTTGTCACCGAGTTACTATGCGATGCAAATTAATGGCATTTATATCTATGTGGGACATATTATTAAAATTTACTATCCAACCACTTGTTTAACAACAAGTTTATTATTATTTTAAATATTAAAAAAAGAAAATCTTTATTTTAATGCTCTTCCGACAAATTTTAAAATTTTGATAAGAAATTTCTGTAAATAAGGATTAATATCATAATCCAAGATTATTTAATTTAAGTGCCAAAGTGTCTTAGTTTTATTTTCGATATATGATATCATAATCGCTTGTTTTCGTGACTTTAAATCAATCTTCCTTTATCTTTTTTTATTAAAAGATACTTGAAAAATTCCATTTTCTTTCCAATATGAAGTGATATTAATATTCTTTTAATTCATATATATGTTTTCATTTATCTTTATTCACATGAAAATTTAAACATTACACTGACGCACTATGCATGCTTTAATATTATGATGATAAAGAGTTGCTAGGCAACTATAAAAAGTAAAAGAAAAAACGGAATAAATACTTTTGAAATAAGTGTATCTCTAAAACAAATTGTTTTATATTATTGGAACACATTTATAAAAATATCCAAAAATTAAATAATTTAAAAAATCTGACAAATGCATGGACAAAATTTCAAAATAATTTGAATCATTTCAGCCTCGTATTCGTAAATTTCAGTATCCAATTTGTCATTTAATGCCATTGAGCAAATGAGCCATTTTCTTTCAACAAATGAAAATTTTCAAATCGTCTGAATTGCCATAGAAAAGCATTATGGTGCAAAATTAAATGTCCTGTATTTTTCGAACAAATGAATCAAGTAGAACAGAAAACTCTACAGCTAAATCCAAGTATCTCAAGAATATACCCACTGAATTTCAAGTTAATCGGGTATTTTTTGCGGCAGTTATCGCGGAACAGACGGACAGAAATCAAAACATTTTCTGTCTCCAAAGTAAGCCTTGACTGACGTTTCGGCAAAAAAAATTTCATAGACAAATAAGGGAAAATATTTATCGGCCGTGTGTGTGTGTTTCATAATTATTTATTCAATCTTAATTGGTTTCATCAACAGATTTAATAAATATAAGAAAAATTACTGAATCAGAAAATTTGAAGATTTGTAATATTATTATACATCTAATTACAAAAATCGGCTTTCACATAATTAATAACAGATACATTTTTTAGATATCATTATAAACAACACAAGTCCCTTAACAAGCTGGCGTTCTGATCTTCTTCCTATTTAAAAAATACAACAAATTGCTAGGATTTAAACTTTAACGCAGGAGAGATTAAAATTGAAAATCATTATAAGGCGATTAAAAAATATTTCTCTTCGTAAAATGGAGACGTGTTTTTTTTCTTATTAGCTGTATAAACTTCAAACTGCAAGCCAGTGCAACGTTAAAAAAAATATCTCGTAACTGATGAAAAAACGCTAATAAGGACAAATTTAGAATAACAATAAATTTAATCTGCGGGTTGAATTCTTAAGTGCGACATTGTTAACGATACATTGATACTTTTTTTAATGACAGTTTTCAGCTCTACTTGATTAATATAATTTACAGAAAAATACTCAAAGCGCATTTTTAAATATTTATTGGATATAAAAATTTATATTTTTTATTTTAGCCAATGAAAAAAAAATGGAAATTAATATAACAGGGAAGTTTAACATTTTCTTTTCAAAATCACAAATTGCGACTCCTTGTTTAAGAGTCTTGCATAAAGAATTTATACAAAATCTTGTGTTACTGAAACAAGATAAGTATAAGAAAATTGTAAATCAATTGATTGCAACATCAGATCAGTTTTCCTTTATTTTTACTTTTAGAACTATTTTATTTATTTCTTTACTTTTAAACTGAATACATATTTGGCAATTACCATTTAATGAGAATTTCTTTTTACAGTGTTTCTTTGCACATGTATCAAAGAAAGTTTTTTCTAAATGTTGAGCAATTTAAAATACCAGTAACGACACATTTTAAAAGTAATTGCCGGTGTTTTATCACTTACACCGCATTTAAAATAAATTCTATAAATTTCATAACAGAGAAAAATAGTGGAATTATTTGTTTCTTGAAAAAACAATTAAGACAATATGATTGGACTATTCGTTTGTTCCAATTTTTTTTATTTTCTCTTATCTCGTATATGTTAATATTTAAAAAAGCTCTTATACATGTTAATACTCAATATCATTACAGTCGACTCTCGTTAATTCAAAATCGGATGATTCGAACTTTCGCTTAATTCGAACTAAACATGAAGTCCCAAAATTTTCAATGGCAGAATATTGTTGAAAATTTTTATTAATTCTAACTCATTTTCTCTTGATTTCGTTTAATTCGAACTAATCAGAATTCTGATTTTTCATTTTTCTTTTCTTTCTCGCGGATTTCAGATCATTTGAATATCTTTCTTTGATTTGTGTGAAAATTATTCCGAACGAGTATACATATAATCCTAATGCATTTGAATCCACTTTCTTAGTGTCCCGTCTGTCCATCAGTAAAGCTTAAAATTTTTCTTCCATTGTGCTTGTTTCTAATCTTTTAATTAGTTTTTATATTTATGCATTCTGATTTAATATTAAGTCATATTCTAATGATAGCAGGCGAAATAAATTAAAAAAACACTATAACATTAATTCCTTTGTAATGGTACCATATTAAGCATGTTTTCCTCTCATACTTTCCATAATTCGAACTTCGGATAATTCGAACATTTCTTATGGTCCCGACGAGTTCGAATTAACGAGAGCCGACTGTATTTGTTAAAAATACCATCATTTATTTTCGTCTTAAGCACACCTGCTTCATTCTATAATTTGTAGCAAAAAAGAATAAATCTCGATTATAATATTTAATAAAATCAATTATTTTTTTTACTCTGTTGTACACCAGATGCTTTTGACCCGCCCTGTTAGCTAAATGCTAATTGCCTGTTTCTACTAGCGCATCCTGATTTACAAGAAAACTATGAATACTCCAGAAAATTGCACATAAAATTGCTATCACTGCCCTAATTCGAGGGAATACAGAAATTTACAATCGGCACTTGACTTCTATAGCCAAAATTATATACATAAAGTTTGGTTCAATTCTATACATAACTTCCCACGCATTTAGATGATATAACAATGAAAATAACCCGAAAATGGTAGTGCTAGTCACTGGCGGATTATCACCAAATTCATCTGGGATCTTCTGGCCTTAACCATATATGTGATAAGGATATATATGAAAATTGGTTCAGTTTTAGGCAGAATAAATACATACACTTTTCGATGATAATAATGAAAATGTCACAAAAATTGCTTACAGTGCCCGCTTTTGGCAGAATGTATGAACATTGAAGTGAGACCTGCTGGTTATAGCCAGAAACATATTTTTACAACTAATTTCTATTGTATGCATAACTTTCTATATTTTTAGATTATGCAAGTATGACACACATTTCTTTTAGACATTTTTTTCGGAATCTCTATAACATAAAAAAGGTATAAATTCGTCAGAAACTTATTGTAAAAGTCGTGAATAATAAAGCATAGCAATAACACTCTTGTGCGATATATAACAAAAAGTAATCAATTCAAGTTTATCTCAAGGTCAAACTGAATCAAAAGATTTCTGAAATTCCGTACATTAGTTCTTGAGATAGAGCGCCCACAACTGCTTTGTCACATACAGACTCACGGAGTGACAGACAGAGTGGCAAACAGATTCACAGATAAACATTTTCAAAAAACAAAAACATCAAATCGTATTCAGAACCTTCTAAAACGCATAAATCCGTCAGTCACCGGAAGTCAAAAATTTTCACGAACCCAATACTTTTTTCTTGTAAAGAAAGAAGAAAGTAAAAAGCGCATGTCATAGTATATAAGATACAATGGTAGACCTTGCTCGCTAAGATATCCAAAAACTTTAACCAGATGACTAATGATGTGTACCCTCAGTAAGCCTAATGGCATTTATATCAATAATTTATTTTCTAATATAATAATTATTATAACTCATTTTATATCAATAATTTTTAAATATATTGATTATCTGAATTGTTGGAACAATTGTTGCTTTTTCAACGTTTTTAAAGTTTTTTTTTTCTTACTTAAATTAATTTAATTCGGAAGACAATTTCAAATTGCAAGTTTATAATTATTATATGAACATATAATCTGGATGTTCAAAATTATTTTACTGAAAAAGCTTATTTAATTTATTGTAATTGTAACCTAGTTTTATGAAACTGGATGACATTGCTTTATCACTTGTAATCTTTTACCTCTTTTAAACATTTTTAAAGTTCCGTACATAATAGAAACGGACCCATTACAAAATCATTTAGTTATTAATCTTTCTGTCTGTCAGTCTCAGTTTTTTATCGTAAACTATGAAACGTGGAAAGTTCGAATTGGTTTAAGTGAGAGAGGCTGTGACCCACACATTTATAGATTATTAACTATCACAATCTGTATACCATTTTTAACAACTGTAATATTGTGTATTTCATTTCTCACAAACTAATAGTAATAGAGATATCAATGAAATAATTAAATGAGAATTAATACGGTGGTGTGAAAATCCATTTATAATTTTATACAAATGAGTGCATGAATTCTTAAAATGAAAATTTCTCTAAACTTTACCATTTCAAAATTACCTGTTATATAGTACTTCGTACATAATTCAATTATTTATTCTTAAAAAATGAAATAGAATAAATTTAAGATCAATTGGTTTCTTTGTCGAGATACAAAAATGTTTCATTTTACCATTTTTTTAGTAAGAACCACCGCTAATGCTTCCACAATTTTATCGCTAACTTTCATCAAGAAAATACTTAATATCATTCTGAAATGTTTCTGACAAAAGAACATGTAAGCATTGCAGTAAAAATGATTTCTTTCCCATTACTAAAACTTTCATTACATCTTCCGACAAAATTCTTTGTTGTTCTCCATTTTATGAGATTGCGATAAAATAATTTTGTGGGAGACGCGTGGAGATGTAAACCCCTGCAGATGTTCTTCCCATCAAACTTTCAACAATTTTTTGCTTTATTATGACAAGCATTCAAGATTTCTAGATTGGAGGACACATTATTTTATTTCTTGCAAAATATTCATATTTTGGTATGTTCTTTTCTACGAAAAATAATTAACTGATCATAACAGATTAAAATTGCTGTATTAATTCATATGTACATATGTAAGTGCATACACACATACATATGTGCCTACATATGTGACTTCTGCATTCTTATATTCACCATCACATTTTTCATCATGTTGCATCTAAAACTACATATTAGTATATTATTTAGAATATACTAATATAAAGGATTCCAACAACCCATATTGAAATTTAATTAATTTTTATCTAAATAACATTAAAATTTCGCCATTAGAAATAAAATTATGCACCAAAAAATGAATAAAATAAAAAAAATAAAACTTCCTCACGATTATTGTATGTTGTTGGTAAAAGGAATTCTTGCACACATTTAAGTAAAGGCTGTTTTGTGAGAAAATGCTATTACAATTTTTGAAAATGTTTATCAGAATTGCGTAAATTAAGGCACGTGTTATTATCTAACATTTTAAAACCTAACATTAAAACATTAACATAATCTAACAATTATCAACTATAAAATTATATTTCTCATTTTAATTTGTTTCAGTAATTTCTTACTTTTTTAAGGGTTTGTTTTATTCTTATATACAATCTGTATATTATTTTTAACAGCCGTAATATTGTGTATTTCATTTCTCACAAAATAATAGTAGTAGTCAAATAAAAATAAATACGGTTGTATGAAAATTCATTTATTATTTTGTATAAATGGGTGTAAGAATTCTTCAAATAAAACTTTCTCTAAACTTTACCATTTCAAAAGCACTTGATATATATACTTCGTATGTAATTCAATTTCTTATTCTTCAACAAAATGAAATAGAATAAATTTAAGATCAATTACTTTCTTTGACGGGCTACCAAAATGTTTTATTTTACCATTTTTTTTAGTAAGAACCATAGCTAATGCTTCCACAATTTTCTCTCTAACTTTCATTAAGAAAATACTTAACATCACTCTGAAATGTTGCTGACAAAAGAACATGTAAGAATTCCAGTAAAAATGATTTCTTTCCGATTACTAAAACTTTCATTACATCGTCCGACGAAATTCTTTGTCGTTCTTCATTTTATGAGATTGCGATAAAATAATTTTGTCGGAGATTTGGGGAGGAAAAACCTCTGCAGATGTTTTTCCCATCAAACTTTCAAAAGTTTTTGCTTTATTATGACAAGCATTCAACATTTCTAGATTGGAGGAAACATTATTTTATTTCTTGTAAGATATTCATATTTTAGTATCTTATTTGCTATGAAAAATAATTAACTGATCATAATAAATTAAAGTAGTTGTATTGATTCACGTATATATGGGTGATTCTCAAAATAGGGGACAATTTATGTCTTTCGGCATACAAAAAAAAAATGAGAGGTTTTCTGTCATGTTTTTATATTTAGATATGTTTGTCTTAATATTATTCATTATTTGCACTCAGGAATTACTCACTTTTTAGTTAAAAACACCTTAAAATAACAGAATAAATGTTCAAAATGTCATTAGCATGGATGTCCACAACAGCTGTGCCTTGTGTATACTAGCATTTTTCAAGAGTTAATATCATGTTTTTAAAATAAAACAAATGTTATTCTTTCTTTAAATTAATCAAGGAGAGGATTTATCCAATAAATTTCTTTTTAAAAATAAAATTATAGTATATAAAAAAATAATTAAAGTTTGTCCTCCATATTCTATTTTCAAAACAAGGTCATACTATAACAGCTGGTTATTAATCAAAATTTCATTTTCACATATAACAATAGTTTGAAAATATAAAGTTTCTCTATGGCAACAAGTAGCCATTTTATCCCAGCCTGAAAATAGAATATTGTATTTTAAGAATAGAAGTTGAATATTAGGGGCGTACATCAATTGTATGTCATTAGAATGGATAATAATTTTCATGTTTATTTTATAGTTAAAATTTTTATTTTACTTATTTGCATAGAACTTTTGTGTTTTATAAAGCCCCAGTAAGGACTATTGCACTGTGATTATATTATCGCTCATAATCTTATTTAAATTAAAATTTGTCATTAGCATGGACAAATATCAGTGTCATTAGCATGGTTTTTCTGTCCATGCTAAAGACTCCTATGTGCATAAATGTAACCAGTGCTTATATTGTATCCTTTATAAAGTTTAATTTTACATATAAATTTAGGTATTACATTTATTATCCCTAAAATATGTATTAAATCTGTCAGAAAATCACTAAGACAGCTTCTTACATTGCTAGTGTCAGAATGTTGCTCATGTAAACAAAGTTTGCTCTTAGGTAATGTTTTTATTCTCCTTATATGTATAGATGTAAAAATGGAAACCATTTGCTGAAAAGGAATGCTAATAAATATAGAAAAAATTATTTAAACAGGAAGAAAATAAAAATTTCTTAATATATTTATTCCATGCAATTTGTTTTGTCATTAGCATGGCTCAAAAAATACTAATTATTTTTTTAAGTTAATTTTTAAATATTTAGCTCTGCTGACTACATATAAAGTATACCTAATACTATATTAACAACACCTATTTTTTTCAGAAATTTTGCTAACAGTATTTTTTTTAAGATTTCACTTTTGAAAAAGTCTCCTATTTTGAGAATCACCCATATATGTAAGTGCATATATATTTACATATTTGCTTATGTATGTGATTTTTAAGTTCTTATATTCACATTAAATTTTTCATCATATTGCATCTAAAACTACATAGCTAATGAAACAATTAGTATATTATTAAGAAAAAAAATCAGTAACCTTTAAAACTCGATCAAAAGAAAAAAAACAAGTATTCCAAAAACCCATATTGTAACTTAATTTATTTTTACATAAACGACATTCAAATTTTACATTAAAACAAAAATATGTCTAAAAAAATCCCACGATTACTATATAGTATAGTTGGGAAAAGTAATTCTTATACAGATTTAATTAAAGGCGGCTTTGTGAGAAATTGCTATTACCATTTTTGAAAAAAGGTATATCAGAATTGCGTAAATTAAGGAACATGAAATTATCTAACATTTTAAAACCTGACATTAAAACATTCATATAACCTAACAATAAACAACTATAAAGTTATGTTTCTCAATTCAATTTTACTGAATAATTTCTTACCTTTTTAAAGGGTTTGTTTTATTCTTATATACAATCTGTATACCATTTTTAGCATAAAATAACAGTGTGTATTTCATTTCTCACAACCTACTAGTAGTAGTCAAATGAAAATGAACACGGTTGTATGAAAATTCATTTATAATTTTATACAAATGGGTGCATGAATTCTCATAATAAAACTTTCTCTAAACTTTACCATTTCAAAAGTATCTGTTATATCATTATTCGCATGTAATTCAATTTTTTACTCTTAAACAAAATGAAATAGAATAAATTTAAGATTCTTTGACGGGCTACCAAAATATTTTATTTTACCATTTTTTTAGTAAGACCACCGCTAATGCTTCCACAATTTCATCGCTAACTTTCATCAAGAAAATACTTAACATCACTCTGAAATGTTGCTGACAAAAGAACATGTAAGCATTCCAGTAAAAATGATTTCTTTCCCATTACTAAAACTTTCATTACATCGTCCGACGAAGTTCTTTGTTGTTCTTCATTTTATGAGATTGCGATAAAATAATTTTGTGGGAGATTTGGGAAGGAAAAACCTTTGCAGATGTTTTTCCCATCAAACTTTCAAAAATCTTTTGCTTTATTATGACAAGCATTCAACATTTCTAGATTGGAGGAAATATTCTTTTATTTTTTGTAAGATATTCATATTTTAGTATCTCATTTGCTATGAAAAATAATTAACTGATCATAACAAATTAAAGTAGTTGTATTGATTCACGTCTATATATGTAAGTGCATACATATTTACATATTTGCTTATGTATGTGACTTTTAAGTTCTTATATTCACATTAAATTTTTCATCATATTGCATCTAAAACTGCATAGCTAATTAAACAATTAGTATATTATTAAAAAAAAATCAGTAACTTTTAAAACTCGATCAAAAAAACAAAATAACAAATATTCCAAAAACCCATATTGTAACTTAATTTATTGTTATATAAACGACATTCAAATTTTACATTAAAACAAAAAAAATTTGTCTAAAAAAGCACACGATTACTATATTTAGTTGGGAAAAGTAATTCTTATACAGATTTAATTAAAGGCGGCTTTGTGAGAAATTGCTATTACGATTTTTGAAAAAAGGTATATCAGAATTACGTAAATTAAGGAACATGAAATTATCTAACATTTTAAAACCTAACATTAAAACATTCATATAACCTAACAATAAACAACTATAAAATTATGTTTCTCAATTCAATTTTACTGAGTAATTTCTTACCTTTTTAAAGGGTTTGTTTTATTCTTATATACAATCTGTATACCATTTTTAGCAGCCTTAACAGTGTGTATTTCATTTCTCACAACCTACTAGTAGTAGTCAAATGAAAATGAACATGGTTGTATGAAAATTCATTTATAATTTTATACAAATGGGTGCATGAATTCTCATAATAAAGTTTTCTCTAAACTTTGCCATTTCAAAAGTACCTGTTATATTATTATTTATATGTAATTCAATTTTTTTCTCTTAAACAAAATGAAATAGAATAAATTTAAGATTCTTTGACGGGCTACCAAAATGTTTTATTTTACCATTTTTTTAGTAAGAACCATCGCTAATGCTTCCACAATTTTATCGCTAACTATCATAAAGAAAATACTTAACATCATTCTGAAATGTTGCTGACAAAAGAACATGTAAGCATTCCAGTAAAATTATCTCTTTCCCATTACTACAACTTTCATTACATCCTCCAGCCAAATTCTTTGTTGGTCTTCATTTTATGAGATTGCGATAAAAAAATTTTGTGGGAGACAAGGGGAGAAAAAAAAAACCTCTGCAGATGTTGTTCCCATCAAACTTTCAACAATTTTTTGCTTTATTTTAACGGGCAATCAACATTTCTACATTGGAGGACACGTTATTTTATTTCTTGTAAAATATTCATATTTCAGTATCTTATTTGCTATGAAAAATAATTAACTGATCATAATAGATTAAAGTAGTTGTAATTATTCATATGCACATATGTAAGTGCATACACACTTAGGTATAAATTCGTATGTTTAACACAAATGTCGGTAGCCAATATGAAAATTAGATTAAAATTTCGAAATACTATTTTATAATTAATTAAAAGTGTTAATCGAATAAATGTGAATATAAATTTTCATTTAGAAGAACAAAGACTGCTTAAAGGATTGTTATAAACTTACTTTTGCATAATGATATGTGCTTGTCAAAAAGTATTCTTGTATATCTTGTTAAAGTAATTGGAAATATTTTGCATTAATGAAGACAATGATGTTAGATAAACAACATTTTCATTTTTTTTAATTGGAGTAAAATTTGGATACCAAAATGAACAAAAGAATAAGAGAATAACAAAAATGAAATATAGAATAAAAATTACTCGCATATACACATGAATAATGCCTATATTCAACTTTTAAAGGTATATACAAATATTTTAATGTCTTACGCGTGACAAATATAATAAAGCCAAATGGAATGAAAAATTAGCCAGAGACAGGAACCAAATCTGAACCTACAGCGTACTTGGCTGTTGCTCTAACCACTAAGCCACTCCGGCCGATATCTGAATCTGCCATTTTTCAGTAATAGACCATGTTGGTGAAAATTATCGGCTATCTATAAAACAGCCTTGGATGGCAAGGCAACGACGAATAGATTATATGTCTGAAAAATATTTGTATATATGTTTGAAAAGAAGAAATTCTTAATAATTCATTGTTGGTGCATTTATTGTAATGGCAAGAATATTCATTTTCATATTTTCTATCAAAGGTTAATCCTAATTTAAAGACGAGAGATTTCAACCTGATAAATAAGATAAAAACAATTTATTAAAGGTGGAATCTTTTAGAAATGATGAATCGTTTACAAGGTAAAATATATTGTTTCAAAAATTTCCATTACGGTAAGAAGTGTAATATCTTTTTTATTGCTAGCTGTCAATACTACATGCTAATCATTAGTAGTAAATAAAGGAAGAAAAAACAGCAGATATAAAACTAAGATAACCTTAAGCGGTAAAATTACATGATAACTAAACGACATCCACTATGTGGCTCATTCACTACTTTTACTAGCTCTTGGCAAGTCGGTTGTATGCGAATTCAAGTGTTAAAAGAAGTTTTTAAAAGAATTACTTTAGAAATGTCTGATTTATTTGGAAGTTGTATCAGGCATATTGATTCACTTAAAAATAGTAAGACGTTATTTGCTAGAAAAAAGTCCAGAATTCTTTTGAATGATCATGAACGGGGCTCGATCGACGTATTTTATATTAACAATCCTACATCATATAATTTTTATCAATAAGTAGAAAAAAATACTGGAATCCTTTTGAACAGACTTGTATATATTACTAACAGATTTTTTTACATGCCACGTAAAAAGATAAAATTTAATTGAAGCGCAAAATACGCTTAAAACTATAGAATTTTAGATTCATTACGTCATTCATCATTTTAGATTCATTTAGATTCATTTACAATTTCAGAAACATCAACCATAAACGATCATTTATCCAGTTCTTTCTTTTGCCCTGTATATGATTTTATTTACTCTTTACATGCATCTCTTAGGGTATTACGTTCAGTTTGAAAATACTCAACTCACTTGAAAGCTATTTTTAAGTAATTCATGCTCATATTTATTAATGTTTAAAAATCATTTTTGTGTTCCTGTATATGATCTATAACATTTATAAATACCTGTAATATGCAAAATTTAGTTATACTTCAAATCGCACATCATATTTGAAACAAACTTCTAACAATTAGGATTAATAGACGTATAAAATAATGTCCCTGAACTATTTTGTGTGTCCCTGTAAATGACCAATAAATCAATAAATTATAAGCATACCATATTCTACTGTAGTAAGTATCTTGCTTTCAGTAATGTATATCAATTTCGTTATATTTGGAATAGTGTAACATAAACTGTTTGCAGCGTATTTTATTTGATACCGTTGACCACTATGTAATAGAATCTTTTGCGTGGTTTTCCGAATGTATAATAAATGCTTTTCACCCTATTCCCTAGAGAAAGCATTAATGTATATCAATTTCATTATGTTTAAAATGGTACAACAACTTTAAGATCTACTTGAAACGATTTTCTCCGACTAACCGCAATGAAACGGAAAACTTTTGGTTGTCCCTGTAAATGAATCATAAATACAATACGCTTAATTTTCAACAGGGATCATGCTATATTAAATGTAAATAACATATAAGAATTACAGAAAATCCAAATATGTTTGTGAGAGTTAACTCACAGACGGGCGGACATATAAATCAAAACCATAAATAAATAAATAAATAAATAAATAAATAAACATTTTGCAACGATTTTTTAAAATGTTAAAATGTGGATAGATTCCAATTGGCTTAATTCTTTACATACTCTTTTGCAATAAGCCTAAACAAATCAGGCTGATTGGGAACTGAATGATCATTTCCAGTAAGCCTAACTCTGCGAAGACTCAACCTATTGGAAAAGCAAAGATGATTCTCCAATCAGCCAGGCTCTTTGCAAGAAGCCTAGGTTCTTTGCAAGGAGGTTCTTTGAAAGAGGTTATTTGCAAAGAGCTGCATTTCTCAAGTAATGTATGACATATACATAATTAACAACATGCTGGATCAAATCTTAAATTTGTTTGAAAAAAACTTCAGCTATTTGCAAAAGTGTTGCTACGAGTTTAGCAACACCAGAATTCCCGTCGCTGCATGAGATGCCAATGGTCAACAAAAAATCGACAAAATAATAACCAAGCCACTCACAGCGCCCCTTTCAAACTTAATTTTCGCATTCATGGAGGACATACCCGCCCCCCCAAACAAATAAATAAATAAATAAATAAATAAATAAATAAATAAATAAAACCACAAAAATTGTTACAAATGTTGCATAACATTATTCACTCTTCGATGGTACAATAAAAAATGATAATAACAAAATCACTATTACAGCGCCCCCTTCAACCATTTTTTTTTTTTTTTTACAAATTCCAAGAGAGACTGATGGCCATAGCTAAAACACGTAAATAAATGATTCAATTCTACGGATACTTCAAACACTTTTCAATGGTACAATAGCAATGCACGTACACATGGACAGACAGAGAGACTTTTTGTATAAACATACTTGTCGGGATCTGTCACACCTAAAATGTATAAATATCCGTAGAAAACCGAAAGACGAAAACATTTCGATTACAATGATTCAATATTTCGATTCTTCTATCTTTTATTGAAGATAGAAGAAAGTAAAAATTGACCCACTGTTAGATATTATCAGATTTATAAAAGAGAGAAGAATTTCTCATCAGTTTGTAAAAAAAAATGTCCGTATAGATTTCATTTTTTTTCTTCAAGTATTTCATACTGTTCTTTAAACCTCTTCTATCTTGTTTAAAAACTATCCTTCAACAAAATTAATCTCCTGAGATTCGTTACATTTCACTTTCATTCTAAATCTCTAAATGACTCAGCAGTCTATAAAATGCTTTTCAAATTTGAGAGAAAGATTATGAATTGTTTGAAAAGTGGTTGAAACATCGAATGCGAATTTGATTATTTCCTGTTTCAAAGTATCAGTTTCTCGATCTAAGAAGGTTTTTAAAATATCTTAACCAATGAAAGTACTGGACACTTTACTAATAAAAAATATCTTAAAGTACTTAAATATACAACACAAAGAACGCCTTTATGAATTGCAAACAGCATGTTAAAGTTCAGTATCTCTCAACCCGGGAACAATGTTTTTAGGTAATAAGAAATCTTGTGAATAAAATATTGAAATAAAAAATTTTCATCGAAAATTTTTTATTGAAAATCTGTTAGTAAAAATAATTTAGTGAAACAGAAATTCAGATTTGTTATTAGGGAATGTACTTTAAAGAATAGTAAAGGGAATATGTGCGTGAATCTCTCAAATGAAAGTACTGATTATAAGCGTCTTTTCAAAAATCTTCGATGATTTATATGACTTTAATCTTATTGCAGTTGAGATTTTTTTTATGGAATAAGTCTTCGGGCTGAATCTGATTTGACCGATAATTTCAAACCGGATGAAGCCTGATCAGTGTTCTCGCTGTCGCTCGCCAATGCGCCAAATTGCGACTAAATTCTTCATTTGGCGAGTCAACAAGCGATTCGATTCGCCAAGTTGCTAGTGTTCCAAATTTTGCTTTTTCTTTTTTCTTTTTCGTTTTTCATACATATTCATATATATATATATATTTAATATATACATATTTTTTATATTTGTAGCGGATAGTTGATTTTAGTATTAACAACAATAGTTGTCGCAGCTATAAAAACCTAGGTTATTTTAGGACATATAAAAAAGGGGATATATTAAAGGGTTAAAGATAATTTTCTATTGTGCAACACGGCGAATCTATTTGGCTAACACTTTTTTCATTTGGAGAATGTTTTTGATTTTTAATTAGCCAAATTACTAACGTTAGTCAAATGTCAGCGAGAACGCTGAGCCTGATTGCAGGCAACTACGATAGATAATTTTAGGACGATTTCTGTCAGTCCCAAACAGCAATTTATTCATTGCCAAGAACTTTTGAAGCGGTACAAAAGATAAGGCCAACCACAAAACCTAAGTGTTACAGACATGATAGAAACATTTCAAGTTAACTGTGTGAAGACACGTAGCAGAATCCTTTTGATACTGTTACAAATTTTCCGGCACGAAAGTAAAACATTGGCGAAACAATAGCGAATAAAATAGCCAATCAACGTACATTCTAGCGATACAAGTGTTTGAGAAGTCAATCGTGGCTTTTTCCGTTAATGTTATGTCAACGCAAGTAAACATAAGAGCAAATATGAATTTTAACGCTAAGAAGATTAAAATACAACTAAATGGAATCCGTCAAAACTTGACGAAACCAAACAATTAAAAAAGTATTTTACAGCAATCTTTTTTTGCATCTTACATCTTTTACAGCTTTTTTATACAGTATTTATTGCTAAAGAATTTTTTAAAGACTAGTCTTTGTCAAAAATTTCAATTAATAAAAGAAAAACCTGCATTTTATATCCAAGCAAATCATCAGCAATTGGCAGAGTTACATTCACATGCTGTAATAAGATTTCTCTCAAGTGATGCATTTCCATAACATTAATAAATCGTACATGATATGGATAAATCGTAAATTACTGTCATTATTCATTACTAATTTCATACAAAATCTCGATATGTATTTCTCTTACATGGCGGTAATATGAGGCTGAATTTGTATTTTGCCTTTTGGCAAAAACTATAACAATGATCATAAGTGGTAAATTTACTATTTGAAACGCGAAAATGGATAATAAAAATATTACAAGTAGTCGTCATTAAACCACATATAGTAATAACTAATAAGGCCGTATGTATAAATGGAAATAATACTTGATGTTGCATAAATAAAGCTGCAAAAAATGCTAACTATCAAATGGATAGACGTAATATATATGGATATTTTGATTGCTAATAGAAATAAAGTCTGAGAACTAATATTTCGAACTAATACTTCTACACTAGGCGATGCAAAAGTTTTTTTTCTTTAAATTTAACATAGCAAAATGCATGCAGAGGATTATAAAATATGTGTTAGAAATGAAAGAATAATTTAGAAAATGAGTAGATCTAGTAATAAATGATTTGTAAGCGGACAATTACGCTACTAATTTTTTAAACTAGTTTAAAAATAATGTTTTCTAAGTCTAAACAAATATAGTATCGATTATTGAAATAAATTTGATAAAGAATTAAAAATTCATCTCTTATAAATGAAAAGGCATTCATGACGCCAGTTTTTTATGTAAAAACCTTACGTGAAATATACATTCATGTTAAATATGACGTCATATTCAACTGCTTTCTGTACTATCTCATATTCATGCAGTCATATTATTGTCAATAAATGCTCGTTATACTTTCAATTTCAATATGACTTCATGTTTTTTTCATGTGTATTACTTGAAAAGTTTTATTCCATTTGTTCATTTTGCGTTTTTTCCATTTGTTCAGTTGAAAATTAACTGTTGTGGGAATAATTCGATAGATTGGTTTTCAATATTTTAGAAACGAATTTTAAGGAAAAATGTATACATTTTTCATTAAAAGAAAAATACATGTATACACTTTTCATTAAAATTTTTTAACAAAAGAATTGTTGCCACGGCCGATATTGAAATAACTGCTTTTTAGCAACCGCGTACATTATCGTATAGATTATAACTTTACAAAGCGAAACAAAATGTAAAATTTAAAAGTTCATAATTTTTTTAAATATTTTTATAAATACGTATGCATGATGAAAATACTAAATACTGATATATTTCTAATTGCTCATTAATACAAAAACTGTCAAACTTAACTTTGAACTTTTTTTCTATGCCATAAATGTAATTTTTAATCGATCTCAATTTTTTACTATTCTGTATATTTCTTAATACATATGTAGACTTTATGTCTAAAAATCTTAAAAATGTGACTAATTTATCATCTAACGAAAGTATTACTGAATAGAAATGAATATGAAAAGGACTGTAAAAATTTGTGAATAAAGGCAAGTAATTTTAATAATCATTTTGATCACGCTACTGTATTTCAGAGGTTAAATAATCTGGACACGGAGCAAAACAACCCTATAACGCAACTATGGAAAAGCACGAAATGTCAAAGGCTAGTAGGCCATCTTTACATATAATATCTAGAAATAAAGTCCGACATTCCACCTTTACAGTGAAAAGTACAATGAATTTCTGTTACCAAGGAAATATGTTATTTCCTTTTTATTTATATTTAAAAAAATGTGAAAAGGTCGACAGAAAGAAAAAACCATCCCATGAATTTTCATCACCAAATTCACTCATCGAAAAAGAAACAAGTCGGTAAATATGATCGCAGATCGCACAGAAGGTTTCGTTCAATATCTCTTTAAAAAAACTTGTGTAATTTTTAAAACCAAATGTTAATTTACAGTTATTGAATTCTTACATATATGGTAGTAAGAATAAGTTTAATTTTAAAATAATTATAAAATGAGGTTAATTATTTTAATCTAATTAAAAATGTTAAAATCTAATTATCTAAATAAAATTCCAAATTCCAAATTCCAAATTTATTGAAAATCTGAAATTAAAAAAAAATAGTGGAGATATAAATATTTTTTTTTAATTTCTGAAAGCGAAAAATTTTTTTCAACAAAATTATAAAGGCTGAACCCTTTACAAATCGCAATAGTTTTTAAAGTATAAAGATAATTGAATTTCCCAAAATATTATGGACGTCAGTGATAAAAAAATATAAATTAAATTCTTAAATTGGAAAAAGAGCTAAATTTCGTTTAATTAAATCCATTTTAGTATGAAAAATTTCAAGTTCCAGCAGCGGGGTACGAACTAGGGATCTTTTGTTTTACAGCGAGATACTTTAGCTCCAAGCTATGATATGTACATAAAAAAAACATTGAAATTAAGGTTTTATTTTAAAATTTAAATCACAAAAATGAACGGATAACATTGAAAAACTTGTTTTAATTAAAATAATACACGTTTTAAAATTTTTATGATTTGTCGTGAGACACCAGGTATTCAGCTCTAATTACGCAAAATTTGAAATCTCTGACTTATAAAGTTTTTATGTACGAACGCTGTGACCGACCGACAGCCAGAAAACTAAGACGAATAGAGTAACGTCATATGAACGAAACTCTAAGTAAAGAGAAAAGATAGGCCAGATCAAAAAGCTTCAAGCTTTTTTTTGTCTTTAATTTATTAATTTTATCTGGTTTCAATTTTCCTTTTTTTCTCTTTTTTCCTAGCTTCCGTTAGTGTCTCGGCATAAAGAACAGACTCTGCTTTCCGCAAATTCCGATATGGTCATAATTATTATTATTATTTTTAATTAATGTTCTGATTTCTTATGATAAAGAACCATTTTTTAAAATCGTTAGTAACTTGGAATAAAACTATAGTAAACTTTCGTTCGTATTTATGTTACATTTTTCAAGATTAAGAAAGACATGCTTTCTTTAAAAACATGCCAAGTTTTAAGAAAGAGATAGAAAATTTATCTTTATAATCCTACTATAGTTTGCATTGTACAACAAACTTGAACTCATACTCTGCTACAAAGAATGAAATTTGTTGTTTCATAATTAGTATGTTGCACTTAATTCCAAATCTATTTTTAGATTTTCTCAGATTTTCTATTTTTGCATAATTTGACTTCTGCAAATTTGGGAGTTTTTGTACAATTATCAATTATATGGAAATTAAAGTCATAAGGTATTTATGTTATTTTAGGTTAGGATTACTGTCCAGTTAATTTTATTTTAATGTTACGCTCAAGATCACGTGACTACAATGCGTGACCGTGAAATATTGTACCTGACTTTCACATCTTGAATGTTTTTGTAATATCGTTTCTTGACGTCCAAATATTTCTGCCACATGGGTGCGCTAATATTTTTTAAACCGGTTTCTTTCTCTGATTTCAAATAATCTGATATTTGTTTTCTCCTATAGTCTACTTTTTGGAAAAAAATATTTTTTGTTCAAAAAGCCAAAAAACACTTCTTACTCCTTTGAAATATACAGTCATGATAAAAAAAAGTAAACACCCATACCTCAACAAATTATCGTAGACAAAAGTTACTGACGCAAACAATTTGAAATGAAGTCACTTTTAAATGATGTATATAAAATTTGCTTAAAAGGCTATATCCATATTAAACGAACCCAAAATTATTTTTTTTCAATGACAATATCCAATTTTAATAAGATGTTTCAAATCTTCCGTTCAAACTGACACAAATAGACACCAAATTTCAAATCATTTGAATGTAAAGTTTTTGATTTATGAACATTCAAAATTTTGTGCTTCTAATATTAAATTATATTTTCATATTTTTATTAATATCTCCGCAATCTAGCAGTCTTTAATGATTTCTTGTGTGATGCCTAATATGCCTTGATCAAGAATGGCATCTAGGGCTGTATTGATCAACAATCAAGTACCAAATTTCATTTTGAATACAGTTTCTAAATTATTCTCATTTTAAAACTAGTCGTTTGTGGCCACCATCATACTTACCCAACATGGATATGCATGATATAGTATATGCAAATAAAACATGCGTAAACTATTTATAAAATGCATCGCAATTCCTAAACAAAATTTGAACGTATATTTAAGTATTTTTAATAGTAATGCTCTATTAATGATGAACCCAATTTCGACAAATTATATAAAACACCAACTTACTCAAATAGTACCGAATTCCGTAAAAGAAACATCCTTATAACTCTAAAAATAAAAATTATATAAATTAACAGTTTACTGCTTCGTATTAAGCGTCTCATTTCCAATAAAAATATATCTTCGAATTGAAATTGGAATGAAATTCAGGGTCATGAAAAATCGAAGAATGCGGAAAACAGGATTACAAATATCTCGGCGACTAGTAATCCGATCGACTTCATTCTTAATGCAAAATTTTTGTTTTTTTATTTCCTTTTACATCCATGCCTTAAAATAAAAAATTCGAATATTTTTATATGCCTTTCATCAGAACAAATTTTTCGAGAATCCGAAAAAAAAAATAAATCCGGATCATCGATGTTACTAATATTAAATAGGCTTCGTCTTACTTTTACATACTAAGTTCATACAAAATTTCAAATCTTTATCTCAATTTGTTCGGGAGATAGAACGTTTACAGATACACAGACAGACGGACGGCAATTTTTTTCTAAAAATATGTTTTTCGGAATCTCCAGTACCTCAAACGTGTAAATCCATCAAAAAAATTTTATTCAATTTTCAAAACGATTGCCAGATTTCCCCTATACTACGTATGATGGGTAAGTAAAAATCGCTGCACGAAATCAAAATAACCTTTATTGAAAAAATAAATAAATAAATAAAATTTACCGTTTTGGTCCAGAATAACTTGTAAAAAATTATTATTTTTACTAATGTGAAAAAAACAAACATAGCAAACCACGATGTTAAAAATACTCTAGAAAATGCATAGTTAAATATTTAGTTATACTACAGTGACATATTAAAATAGGATGCTTTGACGAGTGTAGAAGAATCATTACCGTTAATGGAAAATCCTAAAATTGCATTAAAAATTTCAACTATTTCTGTACGAATTTCGAATAAATTTTGTAGAAAATGTAACAAAATTTACTATATCGGGATAAAAGTTTAAAATTAAGGCATATTTTTACTATCATGGAAAATTCACACACATAGAAAAAAAATACAACATGAAAAATCGCATTGAAAAAAACCTTAAACATTTCATTGAAAATCGAAGAAGGCAAAATGGAGGTAAAATGTTTAAAACGAACTAACTTTTTCGGAAGTGAAAAATTTCCCAGGGAACACTAAAAATGCAAAAATATGCATTGAAAGTCCAAATCACGAATACTTCAAAAGGTTTGGAGCATAAAAAAATGTACTATGTTAAACTAAATGTTTGAAGCCCAATTCCTTCTACGAATGTCAAAATATACCAGTAGAATGTGAAAAAAAATGCTAAAAATTAAAAATCGGAAAAAATTCAAAAATCACAGAGCAACGGCGTAGCTTGCGGGGGGGGGGGGAGAGGGAGGTCCACCGCGGGTGTAATGCTCTAAGGGGTAACACCCAATCTTTATATGCAAATTATACTTATACGTATGATAGGCATTTAATAGTACGTTTATCAGAAATTTATCGTGCGAATTGCACGAAAATTTGTTTTCAATTGAAGGGTATAGAGTTCAGTCTAATTACAGTGTGTAGAGTTCAAATTATTATATCATTAAATAATTATTATTATGTATTGTAAACAATTTATTATAGGTATAGAATTTCAAATTAACATTTTTTTAATAATCGTTATTAGTGTAAACATTTTAAAGTATGTATATAACTTAAAATTAACATTTTTTGAATAATTTTAGGTGCGTTCGTAATTATGCAACTTCGTAGCTTCTATAGTCGTCGCTCAGTATGTCCGTTCGTCGACATATAACAGAGCAAAAGCTACCCAACCGAATCATTTGCAATTTTAAAAATATAATTGTTGTATAATTTTGTCGAGTCATCTCAAATTTAATGAAAATCGGATGTATATCTTCGTTATAGGGGCAATCAAAATTATTCCGTTACATTATGGCGAAAGGGAAAAATAGTGTCAAGTGCATTTTAATGATGTTACACTCTTTCGAACATAATGAAATTCGCATCCATGTATGAAGTATATATTATATTATACATTTTATACAATCTGTAGTGCAAAAAATAATTCTTATTAATTTACAGAGCCTCATGTATTGCAGTGTATAATGTTTTAATTGAAAACATTGTTTGGGGCAAGTTTTAATTATGTTAAACTATTTCACATTTTATAAAATTGACATACGTTTTTGAGGTTTACTACAAGTTGCTTCCTGTGTAACAGAAAGCAAATATTATTTACAAGTACATACGAAAGATTTTGCCTATTATACTTTATAGTATTACATTAAAATCTGAATGTTTTTTAAAACTTTATTGTAGAACGATCGCACGTCATTTTCTACGCTTGGTGTACAATTTCAGACTTGTTTTATATGTATTTCAAGAGTTGCATAATAACATTATGGCCAAGACAATCATAAATAATTTTTTTCACTATTTTTCTAGTAGATAATTAATAAAAATCGCTCATATATGATATTTTCCAAACAAAATAAAAATCATGTATCAAAGAGTTCGTGTCTTTGCAATTTAAACAACTGCATCAACGTAAAGAAATTTAAGATTATTTGTGGGTCTTGAAAAATGGGACTTTTAGCGCCCCGTGCAATGATTTCGCGAATTAATAATCATAACTAATAAGGATAAGCTCCTTTCTAAAAACACTATAATATGGGGCTACACAAAAAATCAACTAATCATGTTGACGACTGAAATTGATCGGATAAAAATCCATTCGCATATTAAAATGCAACTGGTCTGTCAACTTATTACTTTCTAGAAAACACCTTCGCATCCTATTTTACGAATTGACTAGGTTTAATATTGGGTTTTCCTATACTCAAAAGCATGAAAACACGAAGGACTGGAGCAGGGAAATATAATGCTAAATTTTCCAATCAATCCTAAAATCGGGTCTGGAAGAGGTGTACAACAAGACATGGATTGTCAGACAAGTTGAAATTTAATATTCTAATCAAGTTAATTTAATGCTAAAATTTCAGCAGTCAACTCGTGGAGGAGGTGGTAGTCTAAAGGCTTTTTGGTCTATAATTGTTCTAAAACTCGGGTACGTATAATTTGGGATTTGGTTTGTTTCAACCACTTGTGGACGAGCGACTGGTATACGTGCAACATAAAGTACTTAAATTCCTTGATTATTCTGATTACTTTTTTTTTTTTTTTTTTTTTTTTAGCTTCCGATGCTATTTTTTTTTTCAGACAAACTAAAAAATGTCGTGTCATCAGCCCTGAATTTTCTACTCAACCGATTTTGATAATTATTCTTTTAAATGAAAGCTATTTATCTATAGTTGTGCCCAATTTAGCTATTTTTTAATTTATTTCCATTTTTATATTTTATTTTTAATTTTAAATGCTTTTTTACGATATTTGTTCAAAAAAGTGGCAACTCAGTTTAGCTTTTCTCTCGATAACAAAAATTTATTTTCCAAAATGATTGCGTATAATTATGCACTAATTGAGGTACAAAAAAATATTTACTGAGAAATAATAATGTAAATAAAATAGCAGAAAATAATTTATGATAAAAATTAATGTCTAAAGCAAAATAAGAAAAATTTCAAATGAGGAAAATGATGTCATTCAGCAACCACATAAATAGGAATTACAATATTATTACGGATGCCTTTTTCATATTACTAATAACAGTAACTTTTAAAAAAACATTTGAAGAGAAAATGACGTCACTATTTAAAACATCGCATTTTTACTCATAACGATATTACATTTCAATATTTCTCTTCATTATGGGCACTGAGATTGAGATTTTATTTTCAGATGATTTCAGTTAGTGAAAATAATGTTACAGTAAAAATGAAATTAGTTGTTGTTGTTGTTTTTTTTTAATCAAACTATTTTTCTCTGAGTCCATATAAAATAAAATTTCTGAATTTCGCCGGCACTCAGATTACAATTTTAACTAAAGATGTGCGAACATTTGCATGCAAAATTGTAACTGGCAAACTTGACATTAAATTTGGAAATATATTTATTATATATTGATTCAATAATGTAATTACTTTTCCTTTTTTTAAAACCAAATCGATCGGGTCTTGAAACATTTCATTCGTCGAATTCGACGGAATTCCACTCGTTTTATTGTTAAAATGCATTTCCTTTTTCTCAGAGTCTTTAAAAAGCATTTAAATTAAAGAAAAAAATCCGTTTTTGATGAATCTAGTCAATAAAGAAGAGCACGTCAAATTGTATCTCTTTATTATTCCGCAATTCCAATGTCTCAGAGAAAAATTGCTAATCAATTGGGTATTTCACGCCGTTCTGTTTGCTATTATATTGATAAACACAAGAAAAATGAAGTTAGTTCATTGCATTCTAAACGGGGTCGTCCTGCTAAAAGACCTCTATCGATTTTTTTTTCTTTCTAATCGGATGCGAAACTGAATTCTGCAATGGCAGAATCTACATTCAACTTGTTTTTTTTTTTTGTTTTTTTTTGTAAATTATGCCTTATTCAACCGAGTATTTTATCGATTCAATAAAGCGAAAGTTTCTGTTTTAAAAAAACCGGTGATGAAAGATTAAAAACTCTGTAAAAGAATCTCGTTCCGAAGGAGTTAAAAAAAAAACTGAAAACTATTTAGCTGAACAAGCTGTAACTTTTGATACGCATAGTTAATACTTCCAAAAATTGATTTTTATTTTAAAACAAGTCGGAAATTGCACTTCAAACGTAGCAAATAAAGTGCATTCGTACTATAATGAAGTTTTAAAAATACTTAAATCTTGCTGTAATACTATGCAGTACTTTGGATGCAGAATCGTATCTAAAATCTTTTGTGTGTCCCTGTAAATACTATATGCTCTCTATAATACAGGAAGTAACTTGTACTAAACGTCAGCAACGTATATCAATGTCATAAAATATGAAATACTTTATGAATATTGAAACGCTCCCCAAACAATGTTTCTCCCTATACCACTATGTAGTGGTATAGGGGGGCCTTTGTGCGGCACTGTAAATGAATAACAAATATTATTTGCACCACATATTGTACAACATGTATATTTTAGTATACTTCATAGGTGCATATCCATTTCATTATGTTCGAAAGGCGGTAACGTCATTAGAATGCGTTTGAAACTGATTTTTCTCATTGGCCGTAATGTAACGGATTACTTTTGATTGTCCCTGTAATTAAACTATGCAACCAATTTTCATAAAATTTGAAATGGCTCGACAAAATTATTCAAAAATTATATATTTAAAATTTCAAACCCTTCGGTTTGGTATTTTTTACTCTGTTATATTTGGACAGAAAGATTTGTAGATAGACAGGCAGACGGATGGACGGACTGAACGACAACTACGGCCCGGTGCACACGTACGGCTTTTTCAAGTTCCGGCGCCGCTGCGTGCCCGCAACATGTGATGCACATGTCCGATTTTTCCAGCTGCGGCAGTAAGAATCAGACCGTCGACAATGATAGACGTGTATTCTAGAAAGCAGATTATTTTTGCTTTATCCAATCAAAAGTTCAATATCAACGTCCGCCATCCTTGCCATATTTACGTATTTTACCGGACGTGTGCAGCGCTCAGAAGGCAACAAGGTACTAGGAACCGCAATTGCGTGTGCGGCGCCGCTGCGGTGTGGTGGGGAAAAGCTTGGAAAAACGACCGCAAGGTGGACGTACGTCGCCGCAACGGCGCTGGAGGTATGTGTGCATGCCATACTTGTTTTTTTTTATTCTGCGCCGTAATTACGGCACCGTAACGGCGCCGGAGCTTAAAAAACCGTACATGTGCACAGGGCCTACAGGTTCTACGTATTTATGTAATTACGATTGCACCAAAAAAGTGGTAGATTGCAATAGATGATTTTTGATATATTACTTTCATAATTTATTTATTGTATAAAGTTCAGTTAAACTGAGGAAATCTAGTCAGTTTAGTTGTAACACTGATATTATAATATATTGACATTAGTTTCCCGCAGACAATTATAATTCTTGCATTTCGCAACGATTTGTAAAGACCAGACATTTTGTACAGTGATAGATAGGATTCAACTATTCAATAAGATTACTTGGAATAAATTCTATAGTCTAGACTGTCACTTTCGTAATTGCAATTTCGAAAAGGATAAAAATTAGACATTAATAATTCATGTAAACTTGGAGATGTTACACATTAAAAACAAACATTAGAAAATTCCCGATAGATGTTCACTTTTAATACGTATTTTTAGAAAATTAGCTAACAAGGAAGGTCTCCATACTGGGCATACCCAGAATTTTATGAAAAAAATACTAATTAAAGTACTTATCTATGTAATAAAGGATCAGTCAAAATTAACGGCGGAATCACATTAGATATTGTGTAAAAAATAAAATATTTTCAAATATTTGGCGTGAAAAGACCACTCGGCAGAGGCACTCGGTTTGGCGAGCAGACCTTTTCCTCGCCAAAAGCAAACGATTGTAATGAAGCTCAAAACTGTTAGATATTTAGTTTGCGTGTAAATGGTATTTAATGAATTTAAACATAAACAATGAGAGACTTTAATATATTATGTACATCTATATACATATTGTATTACATATATATATATTACTCGTTGAAGTGTATTTAATTAATCGCTGGAAAAAATGTTTTCATAGCTAAAAAAATCATATTAAGAAAAATTATCTTCATTCAATTAAGCGTATTCAAAAATAAACATCATATGTTCCCATAGCAACAAAATCTGATCGACAATTCTCAATTGGACTTTGAGCTTGAAACAAATTTAATTAAATTTAAGTTATGAATTTTGTTTTTAATCTCAAATTTTGATGACTAAATTTGAATATAAATACAGATAAATTTCGATATAACAAAATTATACTTAAAACAAACTAAAACTTACAAAACTAAAGTTATTTAAATTAAACTTATCAAAACAAATTCAACATGAAATTTTTTTTTTCTTGAAGTGTATTTGACATAAAGTTTTTTTTTTTTTTTTTTTTTTTTTGAAACTACATTCCATTGCCAACCGGCGATAAATTGCCAAATAACGAAATTTTCATTATTTTTTTTTTCGGTTACTGAATGGAAGTTCTGCCGAAATTTTTTTTATAAACTTATATATCCACACGAGAAGAACATTCTGCACTTTTTTCAGATTTTTCGTGGTATGCCCGTATGGAGACCTTCCTTGTAATCCGCTTTAGTTTAAATTTTTAAGTATAAATCGTCAATGAAGAAAAAAAAAATATTGTTTAAAAATGCATCCAAGTTGAACAAGTTGGAAATTGCACGTGAAGCGTAGCAAATGAGGTGCGTTCATACAATAACGAAGTTTTAAAAATTTTACTCTGATATATCAATCTCATAAAATTGTAAATCCCATAAAATTGTAAATAGTGGATTACAATTAAAACGCAATGTTACAATTTAAACGCAATGTTCTCCCTATACCATTATGTAATGGACTACTTTTGTGTGGCCTTGTAAATCAATAACAAATGCTGTTTGCACCACAAATTATGTAAAATGTATATTATAATATGTATTTTATAGTTGCATAAAAATTTTATTAAGTTCGAATGAGTGTAACACTATTAAAATGCATTTGAAACATTTTTCCCTATAGACCGTAATGTAACAGAATACTTTTGATTGTCCCTGTAATTGATCTATGCATCCGATTTTCATAAAATTTGAAATAACTCGATAAAATTATGTAATAATTATGTATTTTAAATTTCAAACGTATAAAATACATTTGAAACTTTTTCCCCATTGACCATAATGTAATTGAATAATTTTGATTGCCCCTGTAATTGATCTATGCACCCGATTATCAAAAAATTTAAAATAACTCGACAAAAGTATGTAATAATTATGCATTTTAAATTTCAAACGATTAAAATGCATTTGAAACATTTTTCCCCATTGACCGTAATGTAATGGAATACTTTTGATTGCCCCTGTAATTGATCTATGTATCCGATTTTCATAAAATTTGAAATGACTTGCCAAAATTATGTAATAATTATGTATTTTAAATTTCAAACGATTCGGTTGGGTAGTTTTTGCGTTGTTATAGGACAGGACATAAGACGGACGGACAGACGGACGGACGGACAGACGGACGGACAGACGGACGGACTGAACGACCACTATAGGTGCTACGTATTTACATAATTACGAACGCACCTAAAAATTGAAAATCAGAATTGCATTTCATAAGATGAAGTGACTAATAAAGTAACCAATTTTGGTATTGCTTGCACCTAGCAACGAGACCAGGTGCAATTTGTAGCCCTATGCATAAAAATCAGAAAGCCGATAAATATTCTCTCTTAGAATAATATTTTATAATTTTTTTCTCCTTTAATTTTTTTATTATTGGATTTTTATTTTTTTATTTCACGCCAAAAGTGAGTTAACTTGCCAAATATGGCGTCTCGAAGTTTTCATTTGCCTTATTTTGGGGCTACGACATTCGGCTAGGATTGCCGGAAAACTCTACTTTTGAAAATACGCCAACGTTTTCCCCGAGAAAAATGTGAATATAATGGCGTAATTTTTCAAAACCAAATTCGTAACATTTTAAAGGAATTTTTTAAAGATTTTTAATAAATTCGTAAATTTCAATAAATTAGTTAATATTTATTATTAAGTAATTTAACGTTCTAAATGCTTTTCTTAAAAAATCTATGTTAACAGCCCATTTAGTGGCCTCAAAAATAGCATTTTCAGAAAGTTATGCTGCTACAAAATCAAAAAGTATGACTTTAATAGAAAAATGCTTTCAATTCTCAAACTTCCTGAAGTAGGCTTTAAAATGCGCCAAGTGTCGATAATAGGTGCGAGTAACAGCAAAAGTGGTTCTCTTGTAAGTGATGGAAGTTTAATTATTATCTAAGACGCTTTAACCTCTTCAGACCTGGCTGAATGGAGTAGATAGAATAACTAAATAAAATAGTAATTTGTTTCTTATAGTGCTTTTTTAGCGAGCTACGTGTTATATAAAAATGGCTTGCAGCAGAAATGTACGAAATGTAAAAAAATGAAAACGCAAAGAATTTAACTGTGCTTTAAGGGTGTTCTTAAATCAAAAAGGGCAACTTTGTGACACATGCATTATTTTTGTTCGGAAATGCATGAAAATAGCAGGTGTTGTTATTCAGAAACTGTCTAATTGCACTCATTCTTTTGTTTTAAAAAAAAAACACAATAGATTTTTCATAACAAGCCTTTAAATTTGACACTTTTGAGCATATTTCCCGACGAAAGCAGAAAAACCGGTCGAAAAGGAGGAGAAAAACTGGTGATTGCGTCATCGAAATAGCTTATAACTCGATAAGTAATTTAATTATCATAAAATGGAAAAATAAGTTCAATTCGAAATCGCTTCCTTAGTCAGGCATTAAAATTTTATAACTTTCTGTTAAAAAATGGATTTGTAAATGTGTCAAAACGTTTTTCGCTTGTTGAGCGGATCAGTTAAGAACACCCTTAAGATACCACTTGTAGAAACTATTAGTAAAAAAAAATATTAAATATATATTTATTGTATAATTCTAAATGTTTTTTTAGTGCAAAAAAGTAAAACAAAATAATAAAAAAATTTAAGAAATTGTCAAAAAAATTATTTTTTGAGTCTCCTTGTATCATCCAATTTTATGAAAAAAAAATAGAATTTAATTCTTTTCGTTGTTCAATATTTCTCATTTATCATTTTGTTAATATAAATCCATAACTGAAAATTAAAAAAAGTACATAAACTAACCCTGTGGTCTGAAGCGATTAAACATATCGAGAATAGTACACCAAACGGAAAAAATCAGTTGCATCCGTATTATAAATAACACACAAACATTCAGTCATTCACAAAAATTCAGATCTTGATGCAATAGCTGATGCACTCTTATGCAAAAAGGCATGAAAACAAAATTTATAACGATTACATACATTAAATTGCATAATATGAAAATATTAGGACTCTATCTGAAATGAGACATCTTGAACATGGCAACCTAGAATCATTACCTGACATGGGATATCGTTCAATTAAATACGTATGATACTATTCAACAGAATAATCAACATGGCAACCTAGAATCATTACCTGACATTTAATATCGTTCAATTAAATACGTATGATACTATTCAACAGAATAAACAACATGGCAAACTAGAATCATTACTTGACATTTGATATAGTTCAATTAAATACGTATGATACTATTCAATAGAATAATCAACATGTCAACCTAGAATCACAACCTGTGAGAATTAATTTATTGAATTAATTATGCATAATAGGATTCAATAGAATGAAGAAAATGTTTGTTAATATCTTTTTAAGTTTTGATTCCATTTCATAAAATTTAAAATGACACGACACAATTCTGCAAAGATTTTTTCCACTAAATTTTAAACTATTCAGTTGGGTAGTTTTTATCCTAATATTTGCGGACAGACGGACTGTCAAACTGACGGACCTGAAATTGCTTGAAATTATTGCTATTGAAGTAAACAGTGTTGCCAATGAGATAATTTTTTTTAAATTCAGATTTCTTGATTGTCACCCTCTTTTTTTTAAACGGAAAAATTTGTCTTACTTTCACTTTAACTAATAGTCCAAGAGCCGACCGCACAAAACCCTAAGTCATCGAGCACAAGAAAAAAATCCTTTATTTTATGGAAGAGTAGTCATAGGGGAATCTAATGATCCATGTCTGCCGAAAGCGAAGTGGTGCATAAGCCAAAATAAATACCACAAGTGGTTGACTCGTAGACTTAGCAATATTTTTCCTGCACCCAGTTTTCCGTGTTTTCATACTTTTAATTGTACGGCAAACACAATAATAGACTTACGAGTGAGCCACTAGTGTATTAGTTTTTAGGTGCGTTCGTAATTATGCAAATACGTAGCACCTATTGTTGTCGTTCAGTCCGTCCGTCCGTCCGTCCGTCCGTCCGTCCGTCCGTCTGTCTGTCTGTCTGTCCGTCTGTCTGTCTGTCCGCATATAACAACGCAAAAACTACCCAACCGAATCATTTGAAATTTAAAATACATAATTATTACATAATTTTGTCGAGTCATTTCAAGTTTTATGAAAATCGGATGCACAGATCAATTACAGGGACAATTAAAAGTATTCCGGTACATTACGGTCAATGATGAAAAAAGTTTCAAATGCATTCTAATCGTTTCAAATTTAAAATACATAATTATTATCTAACTTTGTCGAGTTATTTCAAATTTTATCAAAATAGGATGCATAGTTCAATTACAGGGGCAATCAAAAGTATTCCGTTACATTACGGTGAATGGGGGGAAATGTTTCAAATGCATTTTAATGGTGTTACACTCATTCGAATATAATAAAATGCATATGTATCTATAAAGTACATATTATATATACATTTTGCACAATCTGTGGTGCAAAGAACATTTGTTATTGATTTACAAGGCCACACAAAAGTATTCCATTACATAATGATATAGGGAGAACATTATTTGGTGCGCATTTAAATTGTAATTATCTATTTACAATTTTATGAGATTGATATATGAGAGTGATATTTTAAAACTTTGTTATCATACGGACGCACCTCATTTGCTACGCTTTACGTGCAATTTCCAACTTGTTGGCTTATGCACCCCTCGATGACTTGTGCTCGCTGGGCTCTTCGACTATAATATGTCATTAAATAAGGAAATTTTTACTATTTCAAAAAAGTGATATTAATCATGAAATCTGAATAATAAACCCACTGGCAACACTTGAACGAAATTTATAAAATCTAAATTTTAAAAAAAGTAACCCACTGGCAATATTGTTTCTGAACGCTGTAAAAAAAATACGGAAGTACTTTGTAATTTAAGTAAATTAAATCAAACAGAATGATAAATAAACGCAGCACCTGTAGGTGCTACATATTTATATAGTTATTTATATAGTTAGTATGCCACCTAAAAAGTCTTTGTAAATAATTTAATCATTAAAACTAATGTCTGAAAAGTTTCAGAAACTGAATCTATCTCAGTTTGTCATATGAAGAAAAATTAAAAAAAAATTCTTTCTTGTGATACGCAACAACAAAAAAGCATTTCTGTGAAATATACTAATGACTCGTGTACATGTTTTTGCTTATTCAAATCTCATCGTATTAAAAAAAATATTCCAAAAATAATAAGTTTTTTTTTTACTCTTACGCGAGAGTAAAGAGAACATATTTCAGAAGGAAACCTTTTCCGGGTGAAATAAAATTATTTCTTTTTCTATGATGCATCCTAAGAACGCGCGCAATAACTCCTAACATTTGCGTGAGTTATTTTTAGAAAAAAAAAATATATTAAACATCATTCCAAAATATCTCTGACAAAAGAATTTGTTAGCATTTCAGTATTTTTGTTTTTTTCGTTTTTAGAGATTCCCTTGAGATATTACTTCATTTTCTGAAATAACATACAAAAATATGTTCTTTGAGGGAGCGGGAATATATTTTTTTTTCTTATTCGTCTCTGTATCATTTCGGTTTCTGTTAGATATCTCTTCCTGACGGAATAACGTTTTATTATGAAAAGGAAAATTCTATTCATTAACATATTTACGTCATACCATGATACTTCAGTAAAAAGAAAATGTTCTAACCTTTTATCTGCCGAATTATGATTTCATAGAAATTTTATATTCTAAAGCATTTTGCGTAAATTGTTTAAACTAAATTAAAATATTTACATAATCATTTAATAAATTTTTAGAGGATTTTAGAAGAATTGAGGGATTTAGATAGATTAATTCAATTTGTATTTGCAGGGATTTTGTGCAATATATATAACCCCACTCAAATATTTTATTTTAATTGGGTTTTTCTTAGTATTTTGTAGAATTATAAAATGTACAAATAGGATGTTCTTACAATATAAATATAGAAATATTTCCGAATTGAAAAATCCTTATCCCTGCGCCAAGAAAGCTGATAAAGATACAAAGGCAAAAGAAATCATCCTTTTAAAAATTTGGAACAAAATAAAGCAAAGTATTTGTTACTCATTCTAAACAGTATTACAACTAATCGACGTATTAAAAGAATTCTATGATAAATAGTTTTAATGGTACTTATAAGTACCGTCGGTAAATAAAGCGTTAAAATAAAAAAAATTGATTGCTTGGACAGGAAATTTTATTTTCGAAAAAATAAATTCTCAATAGTAATGTATGAATTTATATTAATGTAATTAACACGTTAAGATGCCACACTAACCATTGCAAAAAGACGCGGATAATAATGTAAAATTTATAGGGGTGTTCTTTTCAAATATCTCTCTCAAATTTTAATATTTTTTAACGTTTATTATTATTATTATTATTATTATTATTATTATTATTATGGTTTTAGATATTTTTATTATTTTAACTTTCGGAACTGGTTTGAATCGGTTCTGAAATTGAAACTATCCTAATATAAAAAAATATATATAATCAAATTTGAATAAAGAATACTGCCCAGTTAAACTGATGGCATTGAGCTCACAGGCTACAAATACTAATTGTACATTAAAGCCTTATATTTTCAAGGGTTAATTCCGTTCGAAAAAAAAATTAAGAAGGGGAAACAGCTCTCCCCTTTCCTCTTTTTTTATACTTAATCATTGAACCTCCCATACTATCAAAGACATGCTTTATCATATAAAAAATCTATATCCAAAATTCAGAGCAAATCGGATAATTCTTAATAAAAACCCATTTAGCATTTATATAATTTAAAAGGAGTTATCCCCCTTTTTTATACTTAACCATTAAACTTCCAAAACTATTCAGAGATTTGAACGAAATCTGAAAATTCTGCTTGAAAAACCCATTTATATAAATTAAGGGGGGGGGGCATTAGAACCTCCGTTCCCCCTGTTTATACTTATTCAATGAACACCTAATAACAGTCACGGAATCGCCTCATCAGAATTATCCTAATCTCAATTTTGAACGAAAACTGTTAATTCTGCATGAAAAACCCATTCGTATCAATTAAGGGGAAGGGCATGAGCCCCCCGTTCCCCCTCTTATACATATCGAATGAACTCCAAAAACTAATCAGGGAAGCGCTTTGTCAGGATATACCTACATACAAAATTTCAAGTGGATCCGATATTTTTATCATGAATTATCGCGTTACGCACGAACGCACATACATACAGAACGGACGGGCACATAAGCTCTCAGGCTATGATAGCCTGTGAGCTAAAAAGTAAAAACTAGCCCGGTTAAAGATGGTTCTCAGCTATCCCATTGGAAAAAATCAAAATTTAAGCAAGATATTTGAAATTAACGCCCCTATAGATTAGCATTATCATTCGGGTCTTTTTCAGTGACTAGTGAGCGTCTTAAGTGCCACGTTACTCACCGGTGAGTCACAGTGAACTTTCGATTTCTGGCCAGGTCAGTCAGCGTTGGCTGACGCTGCGTAGATTGTGTAACAGGAATCTTATTTCAAACGGAAAAAGAAAAATAAATAAACTTGCCGTTCAATTATTTTTTTTATTTTTTTTTTACAATTGAAAAAGAAGAGTAACAATTTCAAAACAATTTATATTATATATAATATCAAGACAATAATCCTCATAATCCTTATATATAAAATAAACGGTCAAATGCGAGTATCACTCGCGCTCAGAAGGTTCCATACAATAAACTTGTGTATTATTAACCTATTAAACCTTTATTATTAGCATTAACCTATTAAATAAGGCAAATAACATTTTTAAAAAATAATGGTACTACAATGGATATTTTTTTCTTACGCGTACGAACCCTAATTTATCTGATTAATCCTAATTAAATTAACATGCTTGCAACAGTATGAAATTTATTGCTACTACACTGCTACTAAATATTGCATTGTACAAATATAATATTAAAATTGTTATCTACGCTTTGAAAGCTGAGAACATCGCCCTCTTTATTATTTATGTCCAATCCGTCCCTGTTTTTAAGGATTAATACCATGGCTGATTATCGACGAATTTTTTTTTTAAATCGTTATCAACAATGCTTTTATACTTTTGCAACGATAGGTACCTCCAACGCTCCTCAATACTTTTGCTCAATACCCAAAATCGAAATTTGTATGCAACAGAAAAATGTGCTTTTCTCAAAAATTATGCAATCTAGAGTAATTGCTGCAATTTCCCTGCAAGGTTTAAAGTAAGCACCTACAACCTCTAATTTTTCATAACTTTAGTTTTAGTAGATTCGGAGTTAGATGAGTGTGGAACATATTTTTGCACTATATTTTCGACTATATCTCTAAAATATAATATCTAAAATTAAAAGAATTTTATTTTTAAGTTCAGCGTAACGACGACTATTAAAAGATAACCCACGCGATATGCAAGACGAGATTTTCTTGCTTCAAGTAATTTAATTAGCCCTCCTACTCGCAACAAAATATGTTTGTAAATGTTTACAAATCTGTAAATATATGGGCCAATAGTCTTTATTACTCTCCCCCTCCCCAATTTGAGCTTTCCACGCTTCATAGTTTATTAGTGAAATGGCTGTGACAAACGGATAGACAGACACAGGAGTGATCCTTATAATGGTCCCGCTTTCACTTTATAAGTACGGAACCGCCGGTGGAGGGGCCCAGTTCTGTCGCCAATTTGTCAATATCTCTAATATTTCGCAAAGTTCTCATGGACACCCAGTGAAAACCAATAGGTTTGCTTGCTTGCAGAAAATCAACAAATTGAGGCATTTTAATGCAACAAAAACTAATCGTTGGGGGCCACCGTAATACTTACCCATCATGGATATGTAGGGGGAACTGGGGTACATTGATACATGGGGCACATTGATACAACCCCTCTACCGCTCACAGGGTCATTACAGGAAGTTTCACAACAGCTCCAAAAGGTGATGCTAGTGTATTCAACTACATACAGAAAATCTTGGAATGATTCAGCAGTTTGATGAAATGGGACGGGTGATTTATTGTTTTTGTTGTTCAAAAGTAAATTTGAGTTGTACAATTGAAATGCTATGATACAACTGTTCCAGTATTTTCAACCAAAATGAATACTCTCCCTGGTAAGTACAGCTACTCTTTATCAGTTCCTCATTATTTATTGTTAGATATATTGTGAAGTGTTGGATTTGAGACTCATTTTATTCAAAATCGCTGTATGGGGCACATTGATACAGTTTATGACGGGGCACATTGATACAGTCTAAATCCTTTAATAGTTCATATTTTCATTATCTTTTATTATTTTTTTTACCATACACTCCTTAATCCAACCTTTTTTTCACGAAAAATTTCTAATATTAGTTTTTATTGAAGTGAAATAGCTCTAATTTCTTTATATTAGAACATTTTATAGTATTTCTGAAAACAGAAGACGTAGGAACTTACCCAGCATCTAGTGCTAGTAGAACTAATAAAAGAAAAGGACGGCATTCTGGCAAATCTCGAATTTATATCGATTCTCCAGAGAAAAAAGTATTTTCGACATGAGAAATGTTAAGTAAGAGAAACAAACTGCAGAACAGAAAATGATACTTATATTATAAACAGAATTTTTAATATAATTATCCTTTATTTTCTGTTTATGAACCTATTTATAAACAGAAAAACTGGTAATTTTTTCATCTTTCATAAGAAAGAAGATAATGCTGGGGTTGAAGCGCTAGATATGACAAAGTTACCACAGCCAACAATCAGACAAGAAACAGCCAGAACATCAGGTCATAATATATTTAATTTTGATTGCTTTAATATTGCTTAAAAATAAATTGTGGGTGATTTGAATTTTTATAAATAAATATAAAATGGTTTTCTAACTCATTTTTATGAAAAATATGCATTGGTATTATTTTGTCGTCATTTTTCTTAAACGTATCAATCTGCCCCGGGGATGGGGCACATTGATACAAATGACTTTTTTTGATTTTTTAAAAATTACATGCAAAAATACTATATAAAACAATGATTGTACATTTTTATAACATACTACACAAGTTTTGCTATCACCTCATGGAAAAAAAACTTGAATTTTCTCCTTTCTTGATACCAAAAAAAATCTTAGAAAAAAACTGTATCAATGTACCCCAGTTCCCCCTATATGAAAATAAAACATGTGAAAACTATTTATACAATGCATTGCAATTCATAAACAAAATTTAAATATTGTTAATATACATATTAGTAATGCTCTATTAAAGAGCTACTGATTACCGATTTCGACAAATTATATACAATGCCAAACTACTCAAGTAGTACCGAACTGCGTAAAAGAAACATCCTTATAACTCCAAAAATAATAACTCTATTAACTAACAATTAACTGCATCGGATTAAGCGTCTCATTTACAATTAAAATATACCTTTGAATTGAAATTTGAATGAAATACAGGGTCATGAAAAATCGAAGAATGTGGAAAACAGGATTACAAATATCTCGGCAACTAATAATCCGATCGACTTCGTTCTATATGCAAAATGTGTGTTATTTTATTGCCTTTTACATCCATTCCTTAGAACAAAAAAATTCGAAAAATTTTATATACCTTTTATCAGAACGAATTTTCGAGAGTCCGAAAAAAATAGTTCCGGATAATCGAGGTTGCTGATATTAAATAGGCTTCGTCCCATTCTTACATACTAACTACATACAAAATTTCAAGTCTCTATCTCAATTCGTTCGTGAGATAGAGCTTTACAGACAGACAGACGAACGGACGGCAAATTTTTTTTTCTAAAAATATGTTTTTCGGAATCTCCACTATCTGAAACGTGTAAATTCGTCAAAATTTTTTTTTCGATTTTCAAAACGATTGCAAGACTTACCCTATACTACGTATGATGGGTAAGTAACAATATTAGCTTATAAAATAGAGAATAATAAGATTATCATCTGCATTATTTTTTAGTTCAAATTCTATTTACAAAATCCATAAGAATATCTTTATGTGAACTTCTCAGACAAATAAATCCATGTGCTAAAAATTATAGAATGTTGCATCAATTAATTAGAAAAGATGGAAAAGATTGTGTTTTAAATTTTATAATATGCATTTCATAACATGCAGATTCCACGACATCTTCAATTAATTTCGTGGTTATCTAGCATTGACATATAATATGTGTAAAAAAAAGGTAAGAATATTACATCTTTACTTTGGACATCGTTTAACACTGCGCAAACTTGTTTTAATTCTTTTTCTCATATTTTCGTAAAATAAATAAATAAAAATAGAAAGTAATAGGTTATATATAATAGTACAAGCCAGAAACCAGTTTTAAATATCAAATGTAATCTATAACCTTTTACTGTATATTAATGATCAAGTACTATATTCACAGCTAAAAATAACTTTCATACGCGTTATTTTCGTTAAGACTCCGCAAATAAACAGCACATAATAAAAAAAATTTCGCTGTTTTCAAGCGTTTAAAAAATTTCTTTATATGACTGCAACTGCGAAAAAGCATTTCTCTGAAAAATATACTCAATATTCACAAACGTTTCTGTTTATTTAAATTGCACTGTAATAACATACGACCTTAAAAAGTTGAGCGTTTTTATGCTTATGCTTATGTAAAGTTAAAGAGCACATATTTTTGAAGGAAACTGTTTTTTCGCTTGAAGAAAAGAAGCTTTTTCTTTCTTAATATCAAGCATACTAAGAATGCATGCAATAACTTTTAATAGATATTTTTAGAAAAGAAGATTATGTGAAATATTTAATATATATATATATATATATTACTGATAAAAGAATGTGTAGGAATACCAGTAAAAAAAATTCTTTTCAGTAAAATGTTTCAAAGCTCCTCCAGAGTTTTCATTATTAATTTTTTACTACAAGAAATTACTGTTTGAAATGTATATGTGTTGATATATGAAAAATATATTTCTATACATTTTTAGGGTTCCGTTCTTAAAAAGTTAAAACATAGTTATTATTAATCAGCACTCCTGTGATTGTCTGTCCATCTCTCACAGCTATTTTACTAATAAAAAATGGAACATGGAACGTTACAAAAGCTGTTGAACCACATACCGAATATTTCCACATACCGTATAAGCCAAATATACGACTTTTCAGTGAAAAAGCGTCCAAAATCGAAAACACATATATAAGCCGGTATTAAAAAAGGTGGGGAAAAATTTAGCAAACGAAAAATATTTTACTCATAGATAATTTTTAAAAACGCGCTCTCCAAAATTTTTCATGTCTCCTATTTTGTCCTGTGTGCGGTGTTAAATATGTTTAATTGGGACCCGCTCATTCTGCTATGACTGGCTATGTTTGGCTTGAATTATCTCAAGAAATGATCATTTGATTTTTCAAAAAAAAAAAAAAAAAAAAAAAAGTTGTATCAATGATGCGATGGAATAAACTGAAAATTCTGTCTTTTTTTTTTTTTTTTTTTTTTTTTTTTTTTTTTTTTTTTTAAGGCGACGGGAATTGTGAGGATTATGAAGTAGGCAGTGTCGATATTTTTGCTGATGTACACATGAAAGAAAGCGATTTTAAAGAATTGCTTGAAAATTATGGTAATCATTTGGATAATAAATAAGGACTGGTAACTTTTTTCATTTAAAAAAAATGTAGCTTTGAAGTGTTTAGAGATATTAGTGAATATTTTAAAGCTTTTTTTTTTACATTTACTATTAATTTTTTTATTAGAATACCAATTTTCTTATACTCGTGTATAAGCCGACACCTACTGTGAAGCGTGCTGTGGGGCCAAATAAATGTTTAAAAATTCTTCGCTTATATACGGAAATATACGGTATTTATTGATTATTAATTATTCACAAATATTTTTAAGAAAAATGTAGAGCGACTATTTAAATTACTTGAAAAAAATCTTTTCTCTGTATATCGTGTAAAAGTCTTTGTAACACTACTCAACTAGTCGGATGTACCATTCCCAAAACTTTCTTTTATGGCATACATGTTAATACCTCAAAATTCTATATCCGAGCCTTTGTTCTTGAGAAAAGACTATCGCTGAACTCGTGTACATGCAACAAAATACAACATAGCTATTTGATGATTTATACCAAAACCTAATAAGCAACAACTTGTGTCAACGTCTAACTGAATCTGAAGTTTTTTTGGGGGAAGGGATATCCATTCATTAGTGTTTGAGATAAAGCTGTTGTGAAAATCATGAAAAATCCATCATAGCAACGCCATCTATTGGGCGATTAACACTAATACCTAATCAGAAACAACGTGTGTCAACATCTAACTGAATCTGAAATAGATAAAAATTCGTGCATTTTTTCTTGAGATAAAGCTATTGCGGAAATTGTGAAAAGTGCCGCATAATAGCGCCACCTATAGAGAGATTTCAACCAAAACGTAACCAGCAGCAATAGTATTCAAGGTGTACTTGTATCTGAAATTTCATAAAAATTCGTGCATTAGTTCTCTAGATACAGGCATAGAGTAAATAGCAAAAAAGGCAGCACAGCAGCGTTACCTATTAAGCGATTTGCACAAACACCTAATCAGCATCAAAATATATAAAGAAATAATTGAATTTTAAGTTTGAAGAAAATCTGAGCACTAGTTCTAGACATATAGCTAATGCAGAAATCGTGAAAATTCTGCAAAATGCACCATAGCAGCACTACCTGTTAGATTTTTACACTATATTCTTAACAGAACCAATTCATATCAAGTACTAACTAAATCAAAAGTGTAGTGAAAATCTCGTATCCATTAATTATAGAGATAGAGCTATTCCGAAAATCCTGAAAATTGTAGCCTAGCAGTGCCACCTGTAGGGCGATTTACATCAAAAACTAATCAGCAGCAATTTATATCAGGGACTAACGGAATATAAATTGTAATTAAATTCCAAGCTTTAGTTCTTGAGATATGGTGACCACAATATTTGTACGGACAGAGTTACGGAATCAGATAGAGACATTTTGTAAAAAAATGTTTTTCGGATCTCTGTCTCTTCAAATATCTAAATCCGTTGATTACCAGAAAGTTAAAATATTCGCGAATCCAATATTTTTTTCTTGTAAAAATAATGGAAAATAAAAATACATTTCTTTCAATCTTAGGTAATATATTTTGAGAAATATCGTCGAAAATGTAATCTAAAAATATATCCCTTCTACTCAATGTTTCCAAATCTACTGAAATTAAAATTATTTAAAAATTAGGAGTAGTAGAAGTTAATTTGAACTTTGCAGAAAAATTATAGACATTATATCCTAGGTCACATGTTTTTTGGGAAAATCGCATTTCTCCGTTACACACAAATTTTGATTTGTGTGTGTCTAGCAAATACATTCAGGATCGCTTGAGGTGCCTATCATCAAAAAAGCATAAAAAGATTGTTTTTAATGATTTTTGAAATTAATTATTGGTAATTAGACGAAATATTAGCCCTTAAAGAAACGAACCGTTAGGGCATACATAAAGACGCGGACGGCGTAATTTCGCACCATCAGCTTTTAAATTTTACATAATAAATTTTAATTATATGTTTGAAAATACAATATCCAGTTACAAATGGATATATTTATTATACGAAACCCTTATTTACGTGAGTAATATTCGCACTTGATAAGTTATTTGAAAACATGAGATATGATATTCATATTCGTTGCTGAAATCATTCCCTCTATCTAAATAATTTTTCCCCTCTAAATCAATATTACATGCTCAAATTTTTTAAAAAGAAACAATCTGGTTGTGAAATAGTTAGCGGTAATAAAAAACCGTATAGTTGGAAAGCTTCTGTTTGGATTGAAACATTTCATTTGTGCAATTTTAGGCATTCATACTCCCATTAATCACATAAATTCGACCCAAATCTTTTGATGCCACACATCATATCATAACTTGTTCCTATATTTCTTTTTTTCGTACATCGTCTTCGTGATTTTTTTTTCTATTTTTCACTTTTCTTTTTTCAACACCTTTTTTATCGACAAGATCGCCTTAGTCTTTTTTAATAACATAATTAGATTAAAGGAGATAGTTTTGTATATTGGTTTTACAAAAAATCTACATCTTATAAGTGAGAGGAATATCTGGTTCCTATATTCAAGGTTCTTAAGTTCCTATATTCAAGCTTAATAACAACTTATATTATGACACTTTGAAAGAAGTTTTATTAAATATTTTTTATGTTAAATATAAATCCTAAATGTTGATAGAAACTGGTTTTATTTTTGTGATACAATGATGTGATGAAGTGTTACAAAAACAAAATAATGTGCATACGATATGGAACTGCAGAAAAGCATTTCTGTGAATTACATCCATGACATGCGTGAACGTTTATGTTAATTCAGACCGCTTCGTAATAAAATATGCATTAAAAATATGAGGGTTTTTCTTATATTGCATTAAAGAGAAAATATTATAAAAGAAAACTGATTTTTTCAATTGAAGAGAAAAAAATTCATTTTCAATAATATGAAACACGCTAAAAATGACAACAACTCCTATTATCATGCGAGTTATTTTTATAAGAAAAAAAAAGATCAGCAATATTTTGAATAATTTTGACAACGGAATGTATATTCATTCTAATAAAAAAAATTACCCTTCAGTTTCAATTTTTTCCAGATTTTATCAACATAGAAATCCACTTTATAATAAAAAGTTAAATAAACATGTTTGAGGTAAATGTGGAAAATGAGTTTCAAAGTCACTCCTGAAACATTTTTTTCCTCTAATAATTCTTTTCTTTCTAGATGCAGGAAATATATTTTTCAATTTAAAAGTGTCATTATTATTATCCCTAGATATGCCAATGCTCTACCACAGCACTTAGCTTATGTAAAAGAACTGTTTTAAAATGCGAATTGATAGATTTATTTTTCAAAGGATTTAGAAAGAAAATTTATTTAAAAGAATTATGAATATTGATATCTTGATTTATGTAAATTTCATCGAAATAAGTAACACGATCACTGCCCCCTCATAATTTTAAAGTGACGTTAAAAAATTGTCAGTAAAAACCGATGAATACACTTTTCTATATTTATACATGTTAGATGTCCGAAAATCAATTTTAATGAACGAGTATGAAAAATAATTTTTCTCTAATTTACATGTTAGCCTACTAAATTAAAAGGTTTCGATTTAGTTCAATTTACTTTTTTATCTCACATTCACTCAAAGCACCAGATCTTTAAGGGAGTAATTGAAAACAATATAGAGAAAATTTATTAAAAATAAAATAAAATTAATTACTTTTTATTCTGAAAATTTGAAAAAAACGTTTATATTTTAGCTTAATTATGACTTAATTATGACTTTATAGTATGATGCTTTTAAATACGTTTTATTCAATAACTTTTCAGTTAAATCTAAATTTAAACGTTGTTAGAATTTGGCACCCTTTACGAGATACAAAGATGACATGTTACAAAAAAATTAATAATACTTTACACAATTACAAAAGAGCATTTCTATAAAATATATGCACAACCTGCATAAACGTTTACGTTGATTCAAACTGCTTCGTAATAAAATACAACTTAAAAATGTTGACATTTTTTTTTATCTTTTAGTCTTATGTTGCATTAAAGAGAAAACTTTGCAGAAGGAAACTGTTTTTCCCTCTAACAAGAAGAAAGATAATTTTAATATGTGAAACATGCTAAAAACGGCAACAATTCCTTTTAATATGCGAAATATTTTATAAGAAAAAAGGAAAAGCTCAAAAACATTTCAAAATAACTTTGACAAAAGAATGTATAAGAATTCCAGTAAAAATTCTTTCTTTTTAATTGCAATTTTCCACAGTTCTTCTCCAAATATCAATTAACTTTATGGCAAACAGTAAATAAAAATGTTCCGGGAAAATCTGGAAAATGAGTTTCATAGTCGTTGCTGAAATCATTTTCTTCCTCAAATAAATCTCTCTTTGCTAACCTCATATCTTTTTTTTATTTGAAAGTGCCCGTACTATTATTCCGAAACATGATTTTGTTATACGACGATACTCCGATTATGTAAATGAAATTTATTTCGAATGCTTCTTGAAAGGTTTATTTTTCAAAGGATTTAGAAAGAAAATTTATTTAAAAGAATTATAAATAACAGTACCTGATTTAGTAAATTGATTTTATGTAAATTTCAGCATCATAACGAACCCGATCACTTTCCCCTATAATTTTTTAGTAATATTAAATAAAAATAATTTTACCAGTAAAAACAAACACACTTTTCAAAATCTATATTTGTTTGATGTTTAAAAATCAATTTTATCAGCGAGCGTGACAAATAATTTTCCTGTAATTTATATATTGTCCTCCTAAATTCAAGGATTTAGATTTAGTTCGATTTACTTTTTTTTTCCTCACATTTAGTCAAAACAGTAGATTTTTAAATAGATAATAAAAAAGAATTTAGAGAAACTAAATTAAATAAAAACTGTAAATAGTTGTATTTTATTCGGAAAATTTAGAAAAAAGTTCTACATTTACGCTTAATTATGACTTTATAGAATGATATTTTCAAATAAGTTTTATTCAATAACTTTTCAGTTAAATCTAAACTTTAAACGTTGTTAAAAATTGGTAACCTTTTCAAGATTCAGTGATGAAAAGATAAAAAACATAATAACGTGTATATTTTATGCAACTACAAAAAAGCTTTTCAGCGAAATATACCCGCGACATGCATGAACGTTTATGTTGATTCAGACTGCCTCATAATAAAATACGACTTAAAAATATGGAGATTTCAATTTTATTTTCTTTCACTCTTATGTTGCTTTAAAGAAAAAACTCTACATAAGGAAACTTTTTTTCACTTGAACAGAAAGAAAGACGTTTTTAATATGTGAAAGATGCTAAAAACGGCAACAACGCCTTTTGTCGTGCGAGATATTTTTATAAGAAAAAAAGAAAAGCTGAACAATATTTCAAAACAACTTTGCCAAAAGGATGTATAAGAATTCCAGTAAAAATTCTTTCGTTTTCGTTAAATTTTTTACAGTTCTTCTCCACATATCAATTCACTTTATGGTAAACATTAAATAAAAATGTTTCTAAAAAATGTGGAAAATTAGTTTAGTAAATTGTTTCAAAAATAATTTTCTTCCTCAAATAAATCTCTTCCCTCTAGATGAATTTTTTTTATTATTATTTAAAAGTGTCATTAGTGTCTTTCCGAGACACGACCAAGTTATTCGATGGCATTTAGATTATGTAAATGAATTGTTTTAAAATGCGTCTTGATAGATTTATTTTTCAAAGGATTTAGAAAGAAAATTTATTTAAAAGAACTAAGAAAAATAATACCTGAATTTATGTAAATTTCAGTTAAATAAGAAACCCGATTACTTCCCTTTTAATTTTTAAGTGATGTTAAATAAATATAGTTTTATCAGTATAAACCAACAAATACACTTTTCCCATACCTAAACATGTTAGATGTTTAAAAATCAGCTTTAATCTACGAGCATGACAAATACTTTTCCTATAGTTTACATGTTATTCTCCTAAATTAAAATAGTTCGATTTAGTTCGACTTATTTTTTTCTCACTTTTATTCAGAGCAACAGAACTTTAAACCAGTAATAAAAATAATATATAGAAAATTAATTAAACAAAAAACATAATTAATTGCATTTTACAAATAGACGTGAAAATGAAAGTAAGTTTACTAAATTGTGTACATCTTATTTTTCTGTCGTATTTGTAACGTTTCATGGTAATAATGTCTAGCTTTTTCACTAATTACATTTTATTCTCAAATTAAATATATATATATATATATATATATATGTATGCGTAATTATGATACTTTCAAATAAGCTTTATTCAATAACTTTTCATTAAATCTAAACTTTAAACTTCGTTAGAAATTGGCACACTTTTCGTAATAGAGTTCATCAGTGGTGACGTCACAACTCCAGAAATTGGGTCAAAACAAACTTTAGAGTTCAGAAAAGATAGAGATAAAATGTGCTGTTTTATCGTAAAGCTAATAATTCAACCCTGAAAATGATTTAAACAAGTTACAATTCGGCCCAAACACTTGCGGATCGCTTTTAAAACTTCACCCAGTTCAATTAATTCAGCCTTTGAACGATATCTGATTTCATATTGAAAGCCTTTTTGATGGTATATAGTGCATCTCTAACACACTCTAAACTCTATCAGTTTGTATTGACCCAGTTAACATGGAAATGTGGGGTTGAGTTGTCTATGACATCACACTGATGAGCTCTATGCAGCGATGAAGAGTAATAAAACAAAATAATGTATACTTTACGCAACTACAGAAAAACTTTTCTGTGAAATGTATCCGCGAACTGAATGAACTTTTATGTTGATTCAGAGCGTTTCATAATAAAATATGACTTAAAAATGTGGGAATTTTTTTTTTCTTTTTTACTCTTATGTTTCATTAAAGAGTAAACGTTACAGAAAGAAACTGTTTTTTTATTTTAACAAGAAAACAGACATTTTTTATACGTGATGCATACTTTATGCAACTACAGAAAAACTTTTCTGTGAAATGTATCCGCGAACTGAATTAACGTTTATGTTGATTCAGAGCGTTTCATCATAAAATATGACTTAAAATTGTGGGGATTTTTTTTTCTTTTTTAATCTTATGTTTCATTAAAGAGAAAACGTTACAGAAAGAAACTGTTTTTTATTTTAACAGGAAAAGAGACATTTTTTATATGTGAAACATGCTAAAAACGGCAACAACTCATATTATCATGCGAGTTATTTTTATAAGAAAAAGGAAAAACAAAACATTTCGAAATAACTTTGACAAAAGAATGAATAAGAATTCCAGTAAAAGAATCTTTCTTTTTCGTTATTTTTCTTTTACGATTCTTCTCGAAATATCAGTTCACTTTATGGTAAACAGTAAATAAAAATAATCCTGGAAAATGAAAAAAAAATGTGTTTCATAGTCGTATACTGAAATAATTTTCTTCCTCAAATAAATCGTTTCCATCTAGACGCAAATACATTTTTTAAAATTTTAATTTAAAAGTGTCATTAGTGTCATCCCGAGAGATGCTCAAGTTATACGACGACACTCAGATTACATAAATGAATTGTTTTAAAATGCGTCTTGATAGATTTATTTTTTTCAAAAGATTTAGAAAGAAAATTCATTTAAAAGAATATTACGAATATTAATGGCTGAATTTATGTAAATTTCAGCAAAATAAGAAACCCGATCACTTTTCCCTTATATTTTTTAAGGGATATTAAATAAAATTAATTTTATTAGTAAAAACAAATAAATAAATTTTCCATAGCTATGCATGTTAGATTTCTAAAAATTAATTTTAATCAACGAGCGTGACAAATACTTTTCGCATAATTTACGTGTTAATCTTATAAATTAAAAGGTCTCCATGTAGTTCGGTTTACTTTTTTCCCTCACATTTACTCAAAGAATCAGATCCTAAAGCAAGCAATAAAAAGTATATAGAAAATTAAATAAAAAATGTAACTATCATATTTACTCGAGTATAGGGCGCACGCGTGTATAAGGCGCACCCCTACTTTACAAGTAAAAATGGCGATTTCTTAAAATCTCGTATATAACGCGCACCATAAATTTGATACGCTAATGAAGAATGACCAAATGAATTTCAGTAAAAAAAAAAAAAAAAAAAAAAAAAAAAAAAAAAAAAAAAAAAAGTCGAAACAAACATTACACCAGACCAGAAAACAGGACGAATATGCATTTTTAGACTTCGGGTTGTAAGAGAATGACGCGAAATAGGAATGAGTGACGGTAAAGAGAATTGTTAATTAGCGTTTAGAAAATGTCATTAGCTCTGTTGTATAAAAAACTGCAAGGAATGAAATAAATATGCAGTAATACTTCAATTAAGTAACATTTTCCGAGTTTTAATATTTTCTTTGAATAATTTAATTATTCAAAGAAAATATTAAAACCATTCTTGACCATTCTTGTTTCATATGTATATCATTCGACTGCATCCAACAGTAAAAAATTATTCCGTGTATAAGGCGCACGTAGGGGTTTTGCCTTAATTTTTTTGGAAAAAAAGTGCGCCTTATACACGAGTAAATACAGTAATTACATTTTACAAATAGACGTGAAAATAAAATTATCAAGTTTACTAAATGGCGTGCGTCATATTTTTCACGAATATTTGTAACATTTCATGGTATAAATGTCCAGCACTTTCACTAATTACATTTTATATATTCTGAAATTTTTAAAAAAATTCTATATTTAAACTTAATTATTACTTCATAGCATGATATTTTAAGTAAGGTTTATTCAATAAATTTTCAGTTAAATCTAAACTTTAAACGTTGTTAGAAATTGGTATACTTTTCGTGATACAGTGATCAGGGCCTGACTAACGCAGTTGCATGCTGTGTTGTAACACATTATTCTATTATATATATTTCTATCAATATTTAAAATGTTATTAATTATAAGAAACTTTGTGCTATTTATAATGATCTGAATGCACATTTTACATTCATTCGTTACAAATTTTGATGTTGTAACTTGGTTTCAATTGACAGGACTGTGAACTTTAAATCTTTGGACATGCTCCTGTTGTGTGACATAGTGTATAAATTTGACCCTCAGCTAAAACTGTATTGAACTTTTCTGACTTTTACTTAATTTTTTTTTCTTTTTTAAGGCTTGATGTTTATATTAGTTTTATTATATTTTTAGTTTTTGTTTTGTTTTGGAACATGTATGATTTGTTCTTACACCTCACTTTATTTTGTATGTGTCTTGTTAAGTTTGTTAATTTTTTTTTTTCTTTGTTCCGTCAGTCAGACGTTTGTCAAATTGTCAACAAGTGTTTTTCATTTTTATCATTTTGTGTATTTTAGTGCCATGGCATATTATGTATATGTTATTTATGTTATGGAATGGCCTGTTGTTTGTAATTTGGCTGGTTGGTTGTGGAATATTTCCTCCGGGGATTAAACACCTATGCCAAGTTTTTTGGTGGGTGCCCCGGGTGGGTGATCCCCCCCTTTTTTTTTAATTTAATTTTAAAAGAAAAAAATTTTAATAGGTATTTTTCTTGAGTGTTCGTCTCCAAATTGCTTATAAAAAAAACCAAATAATAAATTAGTTTTAAAATATCAGTTCATTTCTAGCTTTTTCTTTCTTACTTTTCAGTTTGATTAAATATCAAACGAATTAAATATTTTTTCTGTTTTAAATGACTGCTATATTGAATTCCTATCATCTCATTTGTCTTGTATAAAGAACTTAATTTTTACCGATTATGCAACTTTGTTTTAGGGTTACTGTACGTTGCGTGCTTTTCGCCAAAGGCGATAACTGTTTTTTTCTTGACAACACTCATTTAAAAAACTTTACATTGCTTTTTATATAACGGTCCTTTTTACCTGTGCGGTTTTGAGCACAGCTTGAGAATCTATTATATGCCAAGACATTTTCTCTTGGCGTTTGTGAAATGTAAACATTTATTCAGATTACGATTGTCAGGGTCATTTTAACCAGCACATTCGCAGTTGTCGAAAAAGAGAATTATTTATTTATTATGTTTGAAAACGTTTATTTTAGTATGCTGTTTCATGCTGTTTATAAGTTTTCATAATCTTGGACTATGCAAAATAAAAGCAATTAGTCAAGAATATGTTTAAGAACTGGTTTTCTTTCTCGAAATGCCTTCGTCATTCTGATCCAAAAGAAATTTTAAAAATAGACCTGGTTAATTATTCATAAAACAACAAGCACGGTTAATCACAAGAGGGTGGCGCTTGCCACCATAGAACTTGAATACATGAAATAAAATATATGTTACATCACACATGCAGGGCAGTTGTCCCTCCCCACTCCCCCAAGGGCAAATGCAAGTTTTCTTAAAATGGAACCAATTAATAAAAAATGGTAAAAAAGGAACATTTATTAATTTAAAGTGTTTTTCATTTTGTGGTATTTAATTTCTTCCTTACTAATTTCACAAAGATTTTTTTAAATACATAAATTTCATTAAAAAATAATTGTAATCTAACACTTTTCTTATATGTTGCTTTCTGTTTAAAAGAATTTGTTACAATATTAAATTTTATACCAAAATGCTTTAGTACATTATGAGGAATGCAGTAACAACATAAGAAGCATTGAAATTTGTTGTTATTATTATGAAATGCATACCACTACATGCTTTTTCATATGATAAATTCGCCCAAATGTATGCAATAATGATTGAAATAATTGCATCTACGCTGTAACAACTTACATTTACATTCCTATAACCTCAAGAAAATGTATTCTATAGTTTCTTAAAGTTATCTTTCTTGCAGTATTCTGCAAATAGATGTGAATAATACTTGGTATGTAATTTAGTTATCCATACAGTATATATGAAGTTAAGGTTTAGTCATTTACGCATAATTTACGGAAATTTTCAAAAGGTAGAAGCCCCCCCCCCCCCCAAATAATGTTTGCCCCCCACTGTCGATGTCGGACGCTAACAGTGATGAAGAGTTACAAAACAAAATAACATATGTACTTTATTCAACTACAGAAAAACATTTTTGTGAAATATATCCGCGACATGCATGAACGTTTATGTTGATTCAGACCGCTTCGTAATAAAGTACGACTTAAAAATCTGGGGATTTTTTTTTCTTTCTCTCTTATGTTGTATTAAAGAGAAAAAAATTACAGAAGAAAACTGTTTTTTAGGTGCGTTCGTAATTATGTAAATACGTAGCACCTATTGTTGTCGCTCAGTCCGTCCGTCTGTCCGTCTGTCTGTCTGTCTGTCCGTCTGTCCGTCCTCATATAACAACGCAAAAACTACCCAACCGAATCGTTTGAAATTTAAAATACATAATTATACCATAATTTTGTCGAGTCATTTCAAATTTTATGAAAATCGCAAGGATAGATCAATTACAGGGACAATCAAAAGGATTCCGTTCCATTACGGTCAATGGGAAAAAAAGTTTCAAATGCATTTTAATAGTTTGAAATTTAAAACATATAATTATTGCGTAATTTTGTCGAATCATTTCAAATGTTATGAAAATCGGATGCATAGATCAATTACAGGGTCAATCAAAAGGATTCCGTTACATTACGGTCAATGGGGACAAATGTTTTAAATGCATTTTAATCGTTTGAAATTTAAAACATATAATTATTACGTAATTTTATCGAGTCATTTCAAATGTTATGAAAGTCGGATGCATAGATCATTTACAGGGACAATCAAAAGTATTCCATTACATTACTGTCAATGGGAAAAAAGTTCCAAATGTATTTTTATGAAGTTACACTCATTCGAACATAATAGAATTGGCATTAATCTATGAAATATATACTAAAATATGCATTCTGTACAATCTGTGATGCAAGAATTTTTATTATTAAATTACAGGGCCACACAAAAGTTTTCCACTACATAATGCTATACGGGGAAACATTGTTTGGGGCGTGTTTTAATTATATTCAACTATTTCACATTTTATGAATAAGATATACGTTGCTGAGGTGTAATAAAAATTACTTCCTGCATATTTACAGAAACGTAAAGATTTCGACTACTATACTGTATCCGGAGTACGCTCTACTATATCTGCAAGATCTGAATATTTTTAAAACTTCGTTATCGTACGAACGCACCTCATTTGCTACGTTCACGTGCAATTTCCAACTTGTTTTTCTTTTAATGGGAAGAAAGACATTTTTTATAATGTAAAACATACTGAAAATGAAAACAACTTCTATTATCATCGTTATTTTAATAAGAAAAAAGGAAAAGCTCAACATCATTTTAAAATACTTATGACAAAAGAATGTATAAGAACTCAAATAAAAAAAAATTTTTTTTCGTTACAATTTTTACAGTTCTTCTCCATAGAAAAAAATTAACTTTATGAAAAACATTAAGTAAAAAAAAATCTGAAAATTGTGGAAAATGAATTTCGTAGTCGTCACTAAAATCATTTCTTCTCTCTGATAAATCTCTCCTCTCTAGTTTCATGTACATATTTTTAACTTAAAAGTGTGTTTATTGTCATTTCAAGACATACGTATGTTATATTAAGCCATTCAGTTCACGAAACGAATTGCTTTAAAATGCAATTTGTAAAATTTACTTTACCAAAGTTTTAAAAATAAAATTTATTTTAAAAATATATGAATAGTGATATCTATATCTGAGAATATTTAAGTAAAATAAAAAAACGGGTCAATTTCCTTTATAATTTTTAAAGTAAGAAAAATAAAATAATTTTGACAATGAAGACTAGCAAAAGTGCCCTCTAAATATTTATGCATGTTATATGTCTTTATACATTCATTAATATTTGTAGTATCTAAAACTGCTTTTAAATGGGTTGGTATAAGTATTATAAATTGTTCACAAAATAAAATTAATCACAAAATTTAATATTCACTTTCGCTTATTCGAAACAAACTTGGATTTTTCTAAACAGCGATCAAGTTTCATGGCTGACCTCCTATACTGGAGATGTGTTAGGACTGTTGCCATTGAGAGATATATAAATCTTCACTAAAATAGTTTTAGTAAAAATGGAAAGCAATCTATTTGTCAAATTAACAACCACTTTCCTCCAATATCGAATTTCTATAAATTTAAGGAAAATAAGAAACCTTTTCCTTATAATTTTTAAATGAAGTTAAATACAAATAATTTTATTAATAAAGACTGGCAAATACACTTTTGTATATGTCTATGTGTCAGAGGTTTATACATTTTTATATATTTTTATAGATTCAATGTTTCTATTAACTTTCTAGATTCTCATGTTTTCTCAAAACAGCAAATCTAATCTAATAGCAAATGACAGAAAATAAGACATATATATCAAATTTAAGCAGCTCATTTGTGCCTGAATTTTTATTTTCTCAAACTTTTTGATAAATCACTTTAAAATGTTGTAAAATGAAATAAACTAGAAAAATGCTAAGAAAATGTGTTTTTTTATTTCATGAAATATAAACATATTACAAATGAGAATATGCATAATATTTGTCATAGCATAATATGCATAATTGTATTTTTTGTCTAAGTTTATGTAAAATGTAGTTTTAAATTACATATTATGCACCATATTTAATATTTTTATGAGCTACTAAAAATATTAATTTCTTTACAATGACTCATAATATTATAAGTATTATTAAGCACGCAAACGATGCGAGTGGTTAAGCGGAATTGCATATCTTAGTGCACACAGCGCTGCGGCGCATGTTGAGAGGTAAGTTCCCTCCTCCCCGTTCGTCCTATTTCATAATGTGATGCATCTCTTTTTAATGTAAGTTTTGTCTACTTTCTTAATTTCTAGATACTTTTTCACTAAAGAAATTTAAAAATTGGATTTTTTAAAAATATACATGCTTATTTTTCAAAAATTTGGGGTGGGTGGGTTGCCAAGAGAAAATTTGGTGAGAAGTTAAAATTCGGATTCAACGACCCAAAAAACACAAAGTAAGTATATTTCTAGATGTACCATTAATTTTGCTAAGTAAAATCTCCTATTGTTTGGACTATCCGGCAATTCGACTATTCATAAACTAAAAATAATAGTTTTTGAGGCGTAAAAACATTTTACTTCATAATCATTATGAAAAGGATCTTACATAAATAACTGTTCCCTAAATGGCTAATAAAAATATATATCCATTCGTGCTTAGAGCCTTAGAATTTGTAATCCATCAAAATAGACTTGTAAATATAATTATAGATTTTAAAAAAAAACTTATTTCAAAATAGTCTACAAACTAAGATTATAATTTATTTACTTAGATCCTTGATAAAAAAAATCCCAAATAAGCTTACTTTGCATTTCGCCATCTTCAACAATGAAAAATCTATCCTTCATTGAAGTAAGTAAATATCCATCTTATGCTGTCATCTCTCGGTAACAGATAAAGACATTTATATATAATTATTTCATACAATTTTCATGTTATAAAAAAGAAGAAAAGTATACAAATTTATTAAAACCCAAAGCATCCCCAAAATACTCAATTATGCATAAGTGGGTTGATCAAATTTTACACAAACATTATTAATCAATTTGTATTTTCTCACTTCATTATATTTTTATCTTATGTTAATCCAAAACAAACTTTATTTGATTAGATTATACTAAAACTTAAGCCTAAAAACTTTAGAATGTGATACTCTTTTTTGAGCTAATAAAAAAAATCCTTGATATAATATGTTACAAACCTTAAAACATTTCTGCATAACATATCTTTGATACGCATGGATGAATATGCTTATTCTCCTATCGATTCGTAACAAGAAAAGATTTGTAAAAGTTGAAATTTTTTTTCCTGCTATGCTACATTAAACATATTTCAGAAGGAAACTAGCAGTAACTTCTAAGATTGTCTGAATTGCTGTAAGAAAGTATATACGTAACATCAATCCAAAATATCTCTGACAAACGTTTATGTTAGTATGCCAGAAGATTTTTTTTATATTACCATTTTTTATGTAACCCTTAGAGATGTTCTATCACTTCATGGGAAAATAATAAAAAATATTCCTGTAAGACGTGAGAAATCATTTTCATAGTCGTTGCTGAAATCATTTCCTCTTCCCAATAAATATTTTCCCTCTAAATGTAAGAACATTTTTTATTAAAACTAAAGTCTTCCTTATTTCCTCTGCCAAAAGTATCTCGTGCTTGGAGGACGGACGAAAAAAAATTCTTACAGAGGAAGAAAATACATCATAATAATATCTATATTTTCGGAAACTGTGACAAAAAAAATTAAAAATAAACTAACTAATAAAATGTTAAGATAAAATTTGTTTTTCATAAAAAATTTTATAGAAGTTTTTCTACTCTTTCTTACTTTATCTGAATACTGCCTCAAAAAACTTTAGTCAGAGAAAAAAGAAAACATGATATTTTCTTACTCTGCACATTGGAAATTATTAGAAACGTAGAAAAATCGTTGTTAAAATAAGTATTATTTTTAAGTCCTCTGTAAAAGTTACTTACTTATCAAAATTTACTTGATGTGCAATTTGTTTTTATATTTGAAATAAAAGAAAAAAAAACATTCCATGCTAATATATTATTATTCAATAAGAGTGGATACCATTTCATGGGTTTCTAATATTTATACAAGAGTTGAGTATTAAAATGATGAGTATACTAAAACTTAAGCCTAAAAACTTTAGAATTTTTATATTCTTCTGATTAAAGAAAATAATCCTTCATGTAATATGTTAAAAATCTTAAAAATTTTCTGCATAACATATCTCTGATGCGCATGAATGTATATGCTCATTCTCCAATCGATTCTAACAAGAAAAGATTTGTAAAAATTGAAATTTTTTTCCTGCTATGTTACATTAAACATATTTCAAACGGAAACTAGCAATAACTTCTAAGATTTTTGGATTTGCTTTAAGAAAGTATATACGTAACGTCAATTCAAAATATCTCTGAGAAACGTACATGTAAGAATGTCAGGAGAATTTTTTTTTATATTACTATTTTTTATGTAACCCTTAGAGATGTTCTATCACTTCATGGGAAATAATAAAAAAAAAATGTTCCTGTAAGACGTGAGAAATCATTTTCATAGTTGTTGCTGAAATAATTTCCTCTTCTCAGTAAATATTTTCCCTCTAAATGTAAGAACACTTTTTTTTACCAAAATCTTCCTTATTTCCTCTGCCAAAAGTTCCTCATGCTCGGAGGAGGGACGAAAAAAAAATTTTCTTATAGAGGAAGAAAATACATTATAATGATATCTAAATTTTCGGAAACTGTGACAAAAAAATAAAAATTTGTTTTTTTATATAGATTTTGATAGAAGTTTTTTTTACTCTTTCTTACTTCTCTGAATACTACACCAATAAACTTTAGTCAAAGAAAAAGATAACAAGGTATTTTATTACTCTGCGCATCGGAAATTATTAGAAACGTGAAAAAAAAAATCGTTGTCAAAATAAAGATTATTTTTAAGTCCTGTGTAACTGTTACTTACTTATCAAAATTTACATGATGTGCATTTTTTTTTTTTTTTTTTTTTTGAATTAAAAGGAAAAAAAATCATTCCATACTCATATATTATTATTCAATAAGAATAGACACCATTTCATGTGTTTCTAATATATTTTGATGAGTTGAGTAATAAAATGATAAGTGTTTACCTCATCGACCCAAGATTTTTTGATTCTATAAGTATGAATGTACGAGGGCTGTATGATAAGTACTTAGCCATGATAAGAAAAACACATTTTTATGTAAAAAAATTATTTTATTTTTCAACATAATCTTTTTTTAATTCTATTCTCTCAATGTAACGTTTTTCTATTTTTTATTCCCTCTAAAAAAATACGATTTCTCCAACCCTTCAAAATAGGCGTTTGTTTCAGCAATAGCTTCATTTTTTTTCTACCGCGCTATGATTTAAAATTTGGAAACATAAAATAATCGCCAAAGTCTAAATCTTGCTAATATAGTGAATGCAAAAACAGTTCATATTATTCATAAAATTTTACCATGGTAATAACACAGGTGTGCACGCGTACATTGTCTTATTCTAATTCATAGAATTTTCCCATGTGATAACACAGGTGTGCACACGTGCATTGCCTTGATAAAACATATTTTTTTTCTTCGCCAAATACGTACGTTTTGTTTTCATAAAACCGTTAAAACGATCCATTAAGTTGACATAATATCCTCCATTGATAGTTTTGCCTTTTTGAAGGTAATCGTCGAGGATTATCCTGAATGCATCTCAAAACACTGTTCCAATGACTTTTTTTTTAGATAAAGCAGTCTTGAATAGGTAATATGACTGTAAGCCCGAACCTAATGTGTACCTTAGGTATAGGTACTTCCGAAAAACAGGACCAAGTGGAAGATCGCGCGACCTCGATCAAGTGTAGAGGGTCATCAGGCAGCCCCATACGCGATGTCCATGTATGCCTGCAGCCTAAGCGAGAAACTGTGTTTTGTCGACTATAAATGTATTTTCTGTAGTATGATCTGATCTTTTAAGGCGCGGGTAAATTAAAAATGCTCTGGAGAATTTTGCAGTTACGGTCTCATTCCGTCTTCATTTTGGATGGCCGAACAACCGGTTCTCTTTTATCGAACCGAAGCGAGATCCTGAATTTGCGGTAAAAACCTTTCTAGAATTTTCAGTTGTTACTGTCGTGACGATCAGACGTCACAAAGATTTGAGTCTTATGATACTTGGCATGGGATGGGCTGTGCATGCGCCTTGGATTCCCAATTTCACGCTAAAATTCAAATTTATCTTACATTAAAGCAAAATCACTTTTAATAAATAATGTTCTCTTAAAACAAGCAAAGATAAATTTTTTCTTCAGACAAAAATACACTTTTTTATCAATTATCTTACTATTCATTATCAAAAATCTAACATACCATGCAATATCATTCCACATGAAATGCCTTAAAAATGCAATGTATTTTTTTATGATTTAGAAAAAAAAGTTATTCTTTAAAAAATAATAGAGGAATAGTAATATTTGAGTTTAAATAATGGATTGGATAAATTCTAGAAAGTAATTAATCTGTAAATTTTTCCACATTTTTTCTTATTAATAAATTATAAGTCACTTTTAAGCATTTGAGAGTTACAAATACTTTTTTCCATTTCTCAAAAGTTACAAGATTTCCATCATAATATCTAAAATTCTCTTTATCTTTTTACCTTTGTTTATCAATTTTTCAAATTTTTTCTACAACAACCAATCTATTAGTAAATAATAAAAAATATAAATATATCATTGGAGTCGGAAATATAAACTATCGCTTTTTACTTATAAATTATTTATCCATATCTATTTTCTCGTTTAATTAAAAATTTATTTTAATCTAGAATCTGCAGTTTTTATAATAAGTTGTCTTTTCTTCTAATACCAAATCCTAAAATCTTTTGAATCATGTAGTTTTTTCGTAATTCGTTGTTCGTTCAAAAAAATAAATAAACAAATAAAAAAGAAAAGAAAAAGAAAGAAAGAAATCATACGCTCTGCCATTATTGAAAAGAATTTCTGTGAAATTATATAGATATATCTTTACAATATGCTTGAATGTTTACGTATATTTAGACCACTAATAAAATCTTCTAAATAGTGACCACTTTTACTCTAAATTTACATTAAAACGAACATGTTTAAAAAAGAAGTTCTTTTTCCGTTTTAAAGGGGGTAAAAACTTATTTTTTATATTTGAAATACGCTAGGAACGTTTGTAATAACTTTTACCAACATATGACGTATATATATTTTTTTCTTTTTAAAAAGAATACTCTCAGCAACATCATTCTAAAATATCTCTTATAAAAGAATTTGTAAACATTCCAGCAAAATTTATTTCTTTTTTATACCATTTTTTCTTCATGTCCATTGGAGATGTTACTTCCTTTATAATACATAAATAAAACTATCCCTGAAAAAGTTCATAAGTTATTTTCCCAGTCCTTGTTGAAATGCATTTTCTCGTCGAAAAATGTTTCTTTTTTAGGTAGATTTCATAAGAAATGATACCCATTGTAGCCGTTACCATGGTGCGACTTTTGAAAAATTCCTTCATAACTCTTCTTTATTTAACCCCAGAAACTCAAAGTTACCCACGCTTAAAAAGTTTAGATAAAACTTAATATTAAAAGAATCTACTTAGTTTATCAAATCTTTTAGCAGAAAATTAAAGGTAATATTATAAAAATTAAAATAATTATTCATACTTGGAAAAAAATCAAAATAATAGAATACTCATTTAGCTGGTACGAAGTGTTAGAATAATACATTGTAAATAATAAGTGTTTTAAGAAAGGAAAAATAATTATTCTTCAATAATTTCTTAAATATTTTTTATAGCAGCAGAAACGCGCTTTATCAAGCTAGCTGCAAGTTGTTCGCAATGTTTTATGTCCATATATGACTTTGTTGACTTAATGCTGGAACAAATATCAACGCAATATCTTGCAAATTTTTTTTCAATATTAACCAGAAATTCTCTTTTGGATTTAAATCCAAGGAAATTATCCGGCCTAGTAAATCGTTAATCTGGTGTTTACTAATCCAGTTCTTTGTGGACACTGACCTGTCACCCTGTAAATCATGTTAAAAAATGAAATCGTCACCACACAGATCTTCTGACGATGATATCATGGTATTATGACCAAGGATTTAATGATATATCTCAGAATTAATCATCTCGGTAACGATACATAGTCCTCCAGGTCCAGGACCACCTGTAGTCATGCAAGTCAAGCCATTAAACTGACTGCAAATATCATTGAGTTTTCATTCAGCCATTGTCATATGCTTCACACTTCATTCGCCATAACCAGCACCTCGATCACTGCATGTGACGTAAAACACATTTTCATCATTAAGCAATATCTTTTTCCAATCACCCAGACTCCATACATATTTTTTTTTGCACCATTTCATTCTCTCCTTTCTCTGCTTAATAGACATGAGAGGCTTACGAGATTGAAATCTACGGAGATATTTTAGTGTTGTAGATTTACTCCCACCAACGAAGAGTTCTTTCCACTTTCGATTCAAATATCTTAAACTTCTAAATGTTTTTGTTTATGAATACTCTTTAGGTTTCTATCATCCCCCTGATTGGGGTGTTTGTGTTAGGTTTTCGGCCACTATTCAGATGCTTGTTTTCAAAATGTCCATCATTAAAATTCTGTTTTATTGCTCTAACACTTGGTTGAGAACAGGCTGAAAGTTAAGCAACTGGCAATACATTATGATCTTCTTTATGCAAATCAGTGATAGAATGTTTTATAAACTTTGTTATGTCGGACAAGCAACCCGTGTTTCATAAAAATAAAAACAATGATTATGAAAGTATTTTTATAACTTAAGAAGAAATCCCGCAGATGCTAATTTTATGTTTAACTTATGCAACCTTCTGAATCAATCAGAAAAATTTATATATATTCTAATTTTTTAACCTCCTGTTTTAGTAGTATTATAATATTTTGAATAATTAAAATAATTTTACAAAACTACGATAGTCACTCAAAATTTAATCTTTTATAGTTTCAACTTTCTTTAATGACATACAAATTTATTAATGCATTAACCGTAGTTCTTTTTCAATTCTGATACACTGAAATAAGACTAAATGCAATTTCAAATACATGTGAATGAAATGTTTAGTAACTCGTTCAGGCACGCTGAACAAGACTTTAAAGAAATTCTGTCTTTAAAGAAAACCAACTTCAATTTTTAGATTTAGATCTTGAACCGTTACAAATTAACGCTCATTAGCATATGCATCTCCTGATGATCTTTCCCAGAAGTTCTCTATTGGGTACAGGTCGAAAATTGTGCTGACCAATCCCTAACAATTATTTGATTTTGTCTAAACAACTGCACAATAGAGTTAGAGAAGTAGATGGAGAAATTGTCTTGCTGATATATCAATTTTCCATCGCCATGGAACTTTCGAAATGGAAGTAATTATACTTAAAGTGTTTTCTGGCGATTTTCTGAAAATTGACAACTTTTTAAAAAACCATTATGATTTGTTCCATTGTAAGAAACGCTTCCTTCTTGAACTCCCTACTTATTATGTGCTAAAAGAAGTTCTTCGTTTTTGCGATTATCGTGTCTATAATACGCTTCAGCATCGAGGTAATCTAAATTATATATTTTTTTTTCACTATTGAATACATGAAGTGACATTAAACGATTCACCTGCTAAATTTATGTGATTTCGGCCCATTGAATAGGAGCGTCTATATGCCGTTCAATACATTTTGCGATCATCAAATAATGCCCTTACCAGTAGCCGTCAGTGAACCATGAATTTTTATACTGAAACGTTTTCTTCTTTAAAAACTGGAAAATACAGACAGATTTTCGGTTTAGTGATCTCAAAATCTCTTTGTCTTACCTTTTATACGTTTTCTTTTGTCGTTCAGAGCGGATTTCTGTTTCAAAATTGTCACCTACTGATAGAATTTGGCAAATACTAAACTTTCTGCATCTATCTACTTTCTATCCATGAGTCTTTAAATGATAAATTTGTAATTTTTTTTAATGCACATTGCAAGTTATCTTTGCAATAAATTGTAAACGGAAACACATATTTTCTTTTATCTCAAAAACTATTGTATCACACGTACGTGACCTTAGAATATTCAAAATTTGGATATATATTTAAATTAACTTTTAACACCAGTTGGCTAAATATTTTTGGCTGCATTTTTGTTATTGTTGTTGTTGTTGTTGTTGTTGTTGTTGTTGTTGCTGTTGCTGTTGCTGTTGCTGTTGCTGTTGTTGTTGTTGTTGTTGTTGTTGTTGTTTTGTAATTACTGTTGAGAGTTTTTTGAGTATTTTATTAATTTTATTTCATCATTATATACTTGCATAACTTATTACCCATCTATTACTCGTTTAGCGCAAAAAACGGTTGTCGATTAATTTTTGAGACGCAATGTTAAATAGTGATGCTTATTCTGAAGCAGCGGCAGCACAGTTTTAATTATTCGTAGAAACATATCATTGTAACCTTTCAAATGAGGGCACGCGAAATATTTTCAGTCACATAAACAGATGTAAAATACAAATTTTTCAATATTTCCTTCAATTTTTGAGCAAAATTGTTGAAAGATGAGATTTCAGAGCACATTTTAGCTGGAAGTGTGGGAAAAAAAGTTTTGATGTTTGGTTTAATACCAACTCGCAATCCCGGCAGGACCGAAGAACGAGACATAAGTTCTCCGTTCACTGAGTAATTTTGTGAGCCTCCAATGAGAGTTGTAATGAGCATTGTTTTTATAATTGCTAATTTTTTTCCCTTTTGTTTAAACGATATCATTCTTAGCTCGTTCCCAGAAATTTCCTAGCTCTTTAAATAACATGATTGATGACGAATTGCCGACTCTAGTCGTTTGTTATAGTAATACAACAAATGTTAAAAATTGCATGACAGTTGATTTTACATCATATTACACTGATAAACAAATTTTAACGAATTTTCGATTTCTCTATATACGTTGGGTGTTTCTTATAGATTTCAAGCGGCTGAAAAAGAATATGTTTGTAAAACTTTTCTATCACCCTCCAATTTTGAGAAATTTTATTAATACGTTTTGGAGTATGTAGGCATTGTATAAGCATTATAATTATATTATATTATTCTCTTTCATGTATTTTATTCACACAAACATTCCTTTTTCTTATTACAACGATAAAAGATACAGCAAGAGAGTAGAAACAGATGTTCCCCTAATAAATTTTATGTTAGCGACCTTGAAGAGACAGCTCTAGCCACCCCCACAGTGTTTGACTTTAACGCAAATCCCTGATAGTGGAAACTTATCTTTCGGGGCAAATATACTACTGTTTCTTTGTTCTGTAAGACTTTTTAATTCAATTTTTATTATAATTATCATATCTTCCTCTACAATATGTAAAACATGTCTAGAGGATACGTTAATGAACCCGATTCTTTTTGCTGTATGTGCAAGGAGCTAACTTTGAAAAGCATCGACGCGCCTATCATATGTACTTTGGATATAAAGTAGTTGAACGAGATAAGAAATAAGCACCTCGTTCTTGTTATACACAGCGTGCTACAAACTTCCGGACGTGGATGAAAGGTACAAAAAAGTGTATGCCCTTTGCTATACCCATGATATGACACATGCCGAAGGATCAAATAACTGACTGCTACTAATGTATTACAAAAATTAAAGTATTCTTTGCAAGAAGTAAACATAAAATTAAGTACACAAACTTAGATTCAGCAATGTGACCAGCATTACATAATGATGATTTAAAAATACCGAAACTTCGAGAGAATTTTACATATGATGATGCAGCAGTAGAAACGGAAATCGATTAAACTGAAACTTCCTCTCCATCTGATATGAACTATTCTCCTGGCATAAATGAAGAACCACACCTAATAACTCAAAAATAATTAAATGATTTTTGTGAGAGACTTAAATTTATCAAAGAAAAACTCAGAATTACTTGATCAAGATTGCAAGTTTGGAATCTCCTGAAAAACAATACAAAGATATCTATTTATCGAGATTGATATAAGAAATATTCAACATTTTTTTTAAAAGAAAAGATGATTTATGCTACTGTAATGGTATAAGTGGCTTAATGTCTGCTTTAAATTGTCAATATAACTCGGAACAATGACCTATAAGAGAGCACCGACAGCTAAGACATTTACAGCTACATTAAGTATGAAATTTCTTATTAATATCATTTCTTTTTACAAAAAAAAATCTATATTTTTCTGAAACTTTATAAACAATGCATACTTTCAGTGTTTTAAATATTAATTTTAAGCTTTATAAATGTTTATTTAAAATTTTGTCATTACTAAAATACTAAATGATAAATTTCATAAGGTGTATGTGTTGAATAAATACTACAAAGTTGAGATTTTCAGGATTTTGAATTTTTTAAAAATCTGTGGGTAATGGAAACTTTTTAATGGCATATTCTTTCACAGCACCACCTAAAATATAAAAGTCACCACATACTTAGTTAGAAACAGAAACCTTGTTTATCAGTGTTATTAATACGTAATGGAACCCGTCGAAATTCGACGAAAGAAAATCTTTGAAAAAGAACTGTTTTATTTATTTATAATAAATCTTCAAAATTAGTTACAGTCAAAAATACATCTTATACTAGTCAGTCTAATTCTCAAGCAAATATTATTTTAAACTGAAATTAACAAAATACAATAAAACTCTATTATTCAAATTATTGAAAGAAATAAAACCGAAATTCACCGGATTATACCACAGACGCATTTTAATTTCTATTTTATTTTCAATTTTGAGAGAAAATAGAGTGATTATGTTGCCACAATTACAAACTTGGTACTAAAAACTGTAAAAAAAATTAATATCTCAATAATAAACTGAGATACAGCTTTAAAACGAATTGCATTTAAAAGTGCATTTTTTTCTCTATACGACAGTGAAAAATTTAAAATATGCAATGTTTAAAAGTGTAAAATTTGCAGTAGTGAAAATTGCAAAACCGAAATTGCAGGCGAAAGTTTTGCCATTCGCAAAATGACGTATGCTTTACGCACAGATACGTTTGTCCATTATAATATAGATATGTAATTAATTAATGCAGATATATCTTTTAAAAACGGCATATTCCGATTTATCATAACTATTCCGATTGTACAAAAAGCAAATGGGTACTTTTTAAATTGATCACCCTACATTATATACCTATGAATAAACAGTTGATTGATAACTCTAGATTTATCTCTTCAAAATTTATTTTAGTGTTTGTGTACAGTAGTAGCTTACCTTAAAAATATTTTTTTTTATGATTGTAAAGTATATCGATTAAATCAGGTTAAAAGTATAAGTATTAGAAATTACATTAACAAAAAATATAATTCGAAATACTATTTAAAAAATAGCTTAATTCATATTTTTAAGAGAGCACTAGAAATTTCTTTAAATTTCCATTAATAAAAAAAGCCTCTTCACTCTAAAATTTCAATGTTTTATAGAATTTTAAGTCGAAACTTGAGAATGAATCAGCACTTTTTACAATGTTTTAAACAAAGTAAAGATATTTTAATTATTTGTAAAAGAATTCGAACAGCCGAAACAGATCTGATTATTTCCTGTTTTAAAGTATCCGTTCTTTTATTATGTCTCCGGCTTCAACTTACATTCAAAGAAATGTAAATGCTGTAAAGTACGTACGATAAGAAAAAAAAATTAAGTTTAATTCAGCTGAGGTAACAAAATAGAGTTGATTGAATCCCATTCTATTCAAGTATCTTTGAAATTTACAGACTTTCATGCACTATCAGAAAAATGAAGACTTGGGCTAAATATAGTAACGCACAGAATATGATTTTTTCATGTTTTATATCAATGTAATGACTTCTTCAAATGATATTTCATCTGTCAAGAGGGGGAAAAAGTATTTTTTCTCTTTTGTATTATATTTATCTTTTGCAGTTTAATAAAAGTTATAAATAATAGATAAAATAAAAAAAAATAATAAAAAAAGATTTGTTTCCTCACTAATTTTGGAATACTTCTTATCTTGTATAAGTAAATAAGTCACAATGTTAAAAAAAAAAAACCACACAAAAAACACAATATGAAATTTTAAAAGTTCACTGTTTTATTTAAAAAGCGACAAGAAAAATACTCATATACATGTTACGAGTTTAAAATATGCAATTTGTTTTGATTTCAAAGTACTTTCGGTCTGCAATCTCGCGGCCATCGTCAGGTAATATTTTTATTAATTATGCACTGAAAAAAATGGGTTCTCAAAATTGAGTAAAAACTACTCAATTTTAAGTACTTAACATACTCAAAATAGCTCCGATCTAAATGTACTCGGAACTAAAAAACACATGTACACTTTTTTGATTCCATGGTTGTGTTCAAATATAAATAGCTAAGAATTGTCAAAACATACAAATTAAAGTAAAAAATATATGACATTTATTTCTTGCTCAAAATTACTAACAATAAACGTTTAATTGATTATTTACTAAGAAAAATAACAAAATTTGGTACTTACGTATTAATGCTACCTCAGCAGAAGTTGAGCTAATGCACCAATAAAGAGCAATCCTGCTCACACGCGCACGCAGTTATCTTTTGGTTTCCTTGTTGCCTTGTTATTTTCCGATTTTTAACGCCATTTTTTAGTGCTTTTTAGTGCTATTTTAATTTTTTAGTGCTCATTTTGACGCCATTTTTTGTGCGCGTGAGAACAACAGGATTGCTCTTTATTGACGCATTAGCGCAACTTCTGCTGCGGTGGCATTAATACGAAAGTACCCAAAATTTTTAGCAAAATACCCAAATCGAATATTTTTATGAGAGGAGCATTATTTGCAAGTACTTTTAAATTATTTCATAGTGTTGAAATAAACTAATCACTATTTCAGCTGAATAAAATCAAGTTAGATCTATTCACAAAGATTTCATTTTTTTAGCATATCATAAAAAAAAGCAAAATAAATTATTTTTTCCCTATTTCAGAACAATTCAACAACGAAATAAACTGATTCTTTCAAGGACGCTCATTCCTTTTCTACTGCAGTGAAGTCACGTGACAACGACCAAAAACAAAATAAAAAAAAGAACATTCGAACTCTTTTTTTGACATTCTAATTTTTCAGTGTTTGTTTAGTTCTGTGTGTGGATGTAAGTCATGTAACACGTCTATTTTCTCGCTGCTAAAAGCAGCTATGTAATTTATGTGAATATAATATCATTATTCAATTCAAAACTTTCCTCGACCCCATTGTTTATTAAAAACAAACTATTAATCAAATGTTTACCATTTCAGCGAAGTTTAGCTAATTAATAAGTTATAAAAGTCTGACGTTAAATCGAAGATTCCAAAAGAATGGAGGCCATGAAGAATGGAATATTTTGAAGAACCAGAAGAATGAAAGGTAAGATTATCTTGCCTTCTTATTATTATTGAAAGATATAATATAATATGATGAATTAAATTTGATAAAACGATATTAAACCAAAAATCCTTATGTGGCGTAAAGGAGTAATGCGCTATAAGGCATAGTTTTTTAATACATTTCCAACAAATCGATCAAGAGACTGAAATCAACACATAAGGTTATAATATAATATGATATAAATAAATTAAAATGGCCTTATAAAATTAAATCGTATTATTACTAATGCATATAGTTATTGTGAAAAAATATATTTGTTCTTCTTTTCTCAACGTTATTGAAAATATATGATATATATGAGTTGAAATTGAATGAGTAAACATAACAAGTGATATGTTCGTTATATTTGAATGAATAAAAATAAACAGAGAAAATCTCTTATATACTATAAAGAAAAATAAAAACAATTTCTCATCGAATTACGATATTAAATATTTATAAGTTGATAAGTAAGATCCGTTATGGCCACATCGAAAGAATTTCAGTTAATAGAAAAATTAAATCAAAACAATTACTCAACATGGAAATTCAAAATAGAAATGTTATTAATAAGAGAAGAAATTTTCGAGGTAATAACAGACACAATACCAAATCCGATTACCACAGATTGGCAAAAGAAGGATAATAAAGCAAGAGCAATTATAAACCTTGCAATTGAAGATTCGCAGATAGTGCATGTAAAAGGGCTAAATACTGCCCGACAGACCTGGGACGCGCTCAAAGCCATACATGAAAGGGGGAATTTGTCTAGTAAATTGCATTTATTAAGGAAATTGTATGGGGCAAGGCTGCCAGAAAATGGTAACTTAATTAAACACATAACGTACATTTTAGAATTAAAAGATAAACTATTAGCGATTGGGGAAACTATTAACGATTCGCACCTTTCAGCATTATTGCTGTGCTCATTACCCCCAAGCTATAATACATTGATTGTAGCACTTGAGGCTCGCGATGAAACCGATTTAACACCAGAATTTATTATAAATAAACTAACTGATGAATATAACAGAAGGGTTGAAAACGCGGATCAGGGTGACAGTTTTACCAAAGCGTTTAAAACACAAAAAAGGTTCCCAAATGATAATAGCAAACGGGAAAAATATTGTACGTACTGTAAATTGAAAAGTCATACTTACAGGGAATGTTGGCATCTGAAAAATAGACAAACGCACCTAAATACACAAAAACAACAAACATATAAAAACAAAAATAATACAACAACTCTCTGTTATCAACAATCGTATAACCAAAATGAATTTAATGATCATAAACAAGAATATAAGCCAAATTACAAAACACAACTAAAAGCAGATCGAAGCAGCGACGCAGCCTTTCTAATTGAGAAAACTGGAAAACAAACATGGATTATTGATTCTGGTTCTTCCACACATATTTTAAACGATAAAGACTTGTTTACTAAATTAAACGACACCGAAAAAACTACCGTTATTATTGCAAACGGAAAATCGTTAAATTCGCATGGTGTGGGAGAAACCACATTTATGACAAAGCATCCGACGGAGGTGCAAACAAAATTACATTAAAGGAAGTATTATACATACCTGATTTAGAATCTAATTTAATTTCAGTAAGTAAGGCAACAAAGAACGGTTATAAACTAATTTTTGATAAAGATAAATGCACGCTATCCCGAAATGGGAAAATATACTTGGAAGCAAAAATGAAAAACAATCTATATGAGGTGAATTGTTAGAGAATATAGAATCTAACACAGTAAACATTGCGCATGAATGCAAAAATAAAAATTGCATAGAATTGTGGCACAAACGCCTAGGTCACAGAAACTACAATTCCATAAAGGAAATGATTAAAGAAAATTTAACCTATGGAATAGAACTAAATAATTGTAGTCATGAAACAATATGCGAAACATGCATACAAACAAAAATAAGCGATGTACCTTATCCAAAAACAACATATAAAAACAAAACAGGCAAAGTACTCGATCTAGTGCACACAGACGTATGCACATCCATAGGATCCCCCACAATTGGCGGAAAAACAATGTTTGTAACCTTCATAGACGATTACTCTAGGTTTACAGTAATATACTTATTAAGTCATAAAGACGAAGTGCACGATAAATTAATCGGCTATATAGCTATGGTACGAAACCAATTCGGTTCATATCCGAAAGCAATAAGATCCGATAATGGCGGAGAATACATGAGTAGAGAAACAAATGACTACCTAAGAAAAAGAGGTATAAAACACCAACTATCTGTGCCATATTGTCCGAGCCAGAACGGCGTGGCTGAGAGGAAAAATAGATCACTATTAGACATGACTAGAAGCCTATTACGCGAAGCCAATTTACCGCAAAAATTTTGGGGAGAAGCAATTAATACCGCAAATCATTTACAAAATCGCTTACCTACAAGATCCACGAATAAAACCCCATACGAGCTTTGGTTTAAACGCAAACCAAATTTGCACTATTTACGTACATTCGGCTGCAAAGCATACGTATATGTAAACAAACAACATCGAGGAAAATTAGACGATAGAGCTCAGGAAGGGACATTCGTAGGGTATGATAACAATTCAAAAGGATACCGCGTATACACTAAAGATAACAAAATAGTAATAGCAAGAACCGTAAAATTCCTAGAGAATAGCAAAATTAACTTAAAAGAAAGTAAAGATGCAGAAAATTCATATGATGATAAAAATTACATCGAAGCAGAAATAAACAACACAATCGAGGAACCAACCTCGTCCAAACAACCCACCACTGAACTTAGAAGATCGCAAAGATCAAACAGGGGGGTACCACCAGACAGATACGTCTGTTATGTAAACAATAACCAAATGAATGAACCCACTAGTTGGAACGACATACAGGAAATTGATAATCCCTGTGAAAAAGAAAATTGGCTCAAAGCCACACAAGCGGAAATCAATTCGCTAAAAAAAACATAACACATGGGAATTAGTAGATCCTCCACCAAACAAAAAAATTATAGGATCAAAATGGACATTTAAAAAGAAACTAGATAGTTACGGAAATGTTCAAAAATATAAAGCACGCCTAGTAGCGAAGGGCTATAGTCAAAAATACGGTGAAAATTATGATGAGACAATTTGCCCCTGTCGTCTCACAAACAACAGTTCGCGCATTTTTAGCAGCAGCCGCATACCACAAACAAAACGTTAGACACATAGATATTGACACCGCCTTTCTGTATGGTGAGCTCGAGGAAGAAGTGTATATGAAACAGCCGGAAGGCTACATAGAAAAGAATTCTGAAAACAAAGTCTGCAGACTGAAAAAATCAATATATGGCCTAAAACAGGCAGCCAGAACTTGGCACAAAAGAATGGAACAGTCCTTAAAAAAACTGAATTTTAATCAAAGTATAGCTGATCCCTGCTTGTTCACCAGAAAAGAAAATGAAAATTACACTTACATAATTATATATGTTGACGACATATTACTATCCGGTGACGAAAAAACTGTTGACATTATAGTGAAACTACTTAAAGAAGAATACGAGCTTAAAGATCTCGGTCATATAGCATATTTCCTCGGTACGGAAATAAAGAAAACAGAAAATGGATATACTCTAAGCCAAAAATCAAAAATTGAAGAACTGGCAAATAAACTAGGATTAAAAGAAGCTAAACCCGTAGGAACACCGATGGACCCCGGCTTTTATAAAATAGAAGACGAACAAAATTTGCTGCCTAACAATACAAATTTTAGAAAAGTCATTGGATCTTTGTTATACATAACCACTAACACACGTCCAGATATATCAGCCGCAGTTAATATCCTCAGCAGAAGATGCGAGACGCCCCGTGAGATGGACTGGAAAGCAGCAAAACGAGTGGTCAACTATCTCAACTGCACAAGAGAATTAAAACTAACAATCAGCACAGACGACCAACCAGTATTGGTAGCTTATGCAGACTTCGATTGGGGAGGCGACACCAGAACAAGGAAGTCAACAACAGGAAATGTTTTCTTTCTAGGAAAAACACCTATTAATTGGTACACAAAGAAACAGAACTGTATTGCATATTCTTCGGCAGAAGCTGAATTTATCTCAGCAGCCGCAGCAGCCCAAGAGATTATTTGGCTAGAGAAGTTATTGAACGACTTAGACTTGAAACAAGACGAACCTATAACGATTTTCGAAGATAATCAGAGTGCGATAAAAATGATAGAGAATGCAAAGTTTTCGAAATATACGAAGCATATTGATATAAAATTCCACGCCATTAAACAACTCAAAGAAGACAAAATAATAAATTTAGAATATTGCCCATCTGAAGATATGATAGCCGACGCGCTTACAAAACCCCTGCCAAAGCCTCAACTAATGAAACATCGAGAATCTATGAACCTACAGTGTTATTCATCTGAAGTGATTAAGGAAGGGTGTTGAAATAAACTAATCACTATTTCAGCTGAATAAAATCAAGTTAGATCTATTCACAAAGATTTCATTTTTTTAGCATATCATAAAAAAAAGCAAAATAAATTATTTTTTCCCTATTTCAGAACAATTCAACAACGAAATAAACTGATTCTTTCAAGGACGCTCATTCCTTTTCTACTGCAGTGAAGTCACGTGACAACGACCAAAAACAAAATAAAAAAAAGAACATTCGAACTCTTTTTTTGACATTCTAATTTTTCAGTGTTTGTTTAGTTCTGTGTGTGGATGTAAGTCATGTAACACGTCTATTTTCTCGCTGCTAAAAGCAGCTATGTAATTTATGTGAATATAATATCATTATTCAATTCAAAACTTTCCTCGACCCCATTGTTTATTAAAAACAAACTATTAATCAAATGTTTACCATTTCAGCGAAGTTTAGCTAATTAATAAGTTATAAAAGTCTGACGTTAAATCGAAGATTCCAAAAGAATGGAGGCCATGAAGAATGGAATATTTTGAAGAACCAGAAGAATGAAAGGTAAGATTATCTTGCCTTCTTATTATTATTGAAAGATAGAATATAATATGATGAATTAAATTTGATAAAACGATATTAAACAAAAATCCTTATGTGGCGTAAAGGAGTAATGCGCTATAAGGCATAGTTTTTTAATACATTTCCAACACATAGTACTGCGCATAATTTAATATTTACATTAATAAGCATCTTTTATGCTACCATGAATGAAATAAACCAATACAGAATATAACATTATCGTTTGTTTGGATTTGATGGTATATGATGTTTCAAATTGAGAAAGCAATGCATTTATTTTTGATCCAAATATACACGTATGAGAACAACGATGTTCTCATTTTTGTGTACTTCATTATTTTCAATGTGTTATGGAAAGTTTATTTTGTGATAAAATCGAGGTAGAATATTCTATATCATATTATGATTTTATTTAGAAAAAAATAATTATAATAATTACAATTATGGCTAATAACATGAATAGATATTACCTTTTTTATCGCGATTAAGATATTGATATGTGGATAGGTGAAACGAATTATTACTCGATTCCATTTGTGCCTGAAGTCCTAAATTTGAGATGCTTGCTTAAAATAATTCCCATTACAAATTAAATTGTGATATCCTCTCAAAACTTTCTAAAATATATCCTTAGTATTTGTTTTCAATATTTACTCATAAATGGCAGTACGCTTTTAGGAATGTAAATGTGAAATAAAAATTTGTTGTAGGACAAAGTTGCATTTAAAAAAAAATGGCGCGTAAGAAAACGTAAAATATATCTTTTACTTTTGGCTCAATTTTTTTATGAGTGGTATTATTTATAAGACGAAACATCATTTTATAATACGCATTTTTGCATTTTTTCAGATTTCTACTTTTTGTACAAATTTGAGCATTTATATACCGTCTTAATTTCGAGGCGCTAGACACGAATGGGTAAGAGTTTTCTCGTTATTTTGTATGCATTAAATCTATGTTTTATACCATTTATTTTGTTATAAAATGGTTACATATCATTCAGATTATTATTTGGCTATAAAAACTTTTTAACTTTTTGGAAAATAGTTGAGCGTTCGCTTTTCCCCAATTCACCAGAACGTGTCGCGGAATTGTTAAACTTCGTAATATACTGACCTTTGGGGGTTTAAAAGGATACCCTCAATCAAAGTTCACTTTATTTTCTTTAAGTGATGGCTACTCTTGTTACAGTGTAGTAAAATTTTTAAAAAATAATAACCGGTCAAGTGTGAGTGTTACTCGTGTCCAGAGAGTTCCGTACAATAATATCAGGAATTAGTAAGCTTGAATTGCATTACACAAATACCGGGTGATCCAAAAGTTTCGGGAGTTTTGAAATGTTAATAATTTGAAAACTATGCACAATACAAAGGTTCGGTTTTCAGATATATGCTCAGAAACACATGGGATTTTGTTTAGCATGATTTATTTTTACATGTATATAGTTACAATTTTTAGCAACAGGTGGCGCTGCTGTACAACACTGGATGTAACTATAAAATATGCTTTATAGACACATGAGTATGAGTTCATTGCGAAATATCTTTTGTAGGCTATTAATAAGATTCCGTTTTAAGGGTGGTTTATGTTCAATCACTTTTTTTAAAGTGGTTGAAATTGCATTGAAAGGGAATTTTGATACAAAATTTGATGAGTAACTGCTATGTTTAGACATGCTTTCTTTGCATGTCGAGCTGCGTTCTTATCGTACAATACGGAAGTTAAAAGAGAAAAAGATTCGATGGCCATTAGAAATGTGAAATGCCATGGTAAGAAAGGTTTGAGAAAAAGTCTAATTGAAAGATCGTAATAGAAGCAGGAGATCCCAAATGTCTGTTGCAATCGTAAATGAGGTAAAATTCGATGCCAATACTCGGTGGAAATCATCAGCTCATAATGAATCAGTACACTTGTAATATCACGATAAATTCAAAATTTCATCTGGAATTTCTTTCTCCTTTGAGGATACTGTGCACGTTGTTTTGCATCGGCTCACCGCGGTACTTATAAGTTATGGGTGTCATAATAAAAATTTGTAACTCTTGGACACTAATTCTTTCTTTTTAGCGAGCTATATCATACCATAAAAATAATACTGTCAATTTTAGCGCCACCTGTTGGCAAAAAGTGTAACTAACATAATTTGTTTGTTTCATCAAAAATACAAATCCCATAAGTTACTAAGCATTTCTGTGAAAACCGCATACTTCTATTGTTTATAGTTTGTTAATTATTAGCATTTGAAAACTCCCGGAACTTCTGGATCACCCGGTATATCATTAAATGTTGTAATCTAGACTTTGAAAAACGATGGCGCATTCTTCTGCATTGTACTATTTCCGTGTCTCTATGTGTGTCCAAATCCTTCTTGTCTTTAAAAATTAATATCTCGGCTAATTACCTAATTTTTTTTTCAAAAATCATTATCAGTAATCCTTTTATACTTATGCGACTATAGGTTCCTCCAGCGTTACTCACTCCTTTTGCTGAGCAAACGCAAATCGAAAATTGTGTGTACGGAAGAAATGCGATTTTTTGGAAAACTGCGTGACGTAATGTAATCGGTACATTTATCTTGAAAGTTTTAAATTGACATGTACTATCCTTAAATTTTTCCAACTTTTAATTTTAGCATACTCGCAAATAGAGGGGTGGAGGGGACATATTTTTGCAATACATTTTGACGATATCTCTAAAAATATATTAATTAAAATAAAAAGAAATGTATTTTTGAGTTTGGCGTTACACTATTAAAAATCTTGTCATAGTTCAAGGTTGTCTGGTTCAATTGAACCATATTTTAGTGCTCAATAGCTGTTACCATAAGATGGAGAAATCTCGTTCCAACATATGTATTTCATAACTATTTAAATACATTTAAATATATTTAAAATAATTAGCTAAAGTATGAAAGATTTTGTATTTAAAATTATACATAATAAACACTACATTCAACCAACCTAATTTAGTTCATAGTTCAGGCAATGCAAAGCAATTTCTATAACTGATATTATTCTAATAACAAGCTGGTATTATTCAGATTAACAAGCATGAATAGAAATAAAGTAAACCGAAAGTTTCTCGTAAAGTTTTGCATAAGTGCAAATTCATAAATTTATTTACAATTCTTCATTATCTTGATTAAAAATCTTCATTAAGAGCTGTCAAAAAGAGAAACTTAAGAATATATTTTCAACATTTAATGAATTTCTGAACTATTCGGTATTTTACAGTGGCATCTAATTAACACATCAAAATTTTAAACAAGTTGAATTAATTATTACGAACTTTCAAATTAATTGTATTGTTCCAACAAAATTGGTTGTTTTAAAATAGCTGTATATCTTTTTAGAATCTTATATGATCCCTGACATCACTGAAATGTGTTAATTATTATATCCATCGTAGATTATTGTAGTGATGTTTGTTTAAGTATTTCTGTTGATGATACAAATAAAGGAAATGTTAAGATAATTTTAAATTACTTTTTTAAAAATTACATTCGCTCTACTGGTTTTTAGTTTTGACAATTATGTTGTAATAGATAATTGGCTACCTTTAATTTGTTTTGTTTGAGAAAAGTCAGAAAACAGCAAATATGCTATCTGAAGGTACCTCAGGCTTAGAATTTTGGTTTATTCTAAGTTTAGGTAAAATGAAAGAATTAAAATAATAATAATAATAATAATAACACAACTGGAACATTAGATAAGACCATTTTGTTGTAGGCATCTCATTTTCCTAGAGAATATAAACATTTAAAAATAAAATATGCTTTTTTAAAAAAAAAATAATAACCAACTTAAAAAAAAAAAAAAAAAAAAAAAAAAAAAAAAAAAATTAAGCTTGGCGACATTTTGGCGCTAACGCATATAAATACATATTTTTAATATGCTTATGATTTGAAAACGGTTGCAACAATGAAAGATAATTTGATATAAATCATTATTTCTTCATCAAATCATAAGCATATTAAAACTATTCATTTATATGCGTTAGCGCCAAACTGCTAGAACAAACTAGGGTCAATCTGTTTTCGCTAATTTCGCAAATTTTTCCTAGATCCGGACCTTTGTTCAGTCCAGATTTCGCACTTTGAAGAAAAAAGGTCTCGTATTTGTGTAAGAGTAATTTCCTAAAAAATGAACGATTTTAATTGTACGTTTTCTTCAAAAAGAATTTGAAATTTAAAGTTTTTATTTTTAAAAAGTTCTAATCATCAACATTTAATGAAATTAAAATGGAACCACATGGGTATCTTATACTTTCAAACAAAAAGAGAATTATCAAAATCGGTTCATATTTAAATAAGTTATGAATTAACAAGAAATACATACAGGTCGAATTCATAACCTCCTCCTTTGAAGTCAATTAATAATAGTGTCTCACCTTTGCCCGCACTACTGTCTCATCATAACTTCATTCAATCAGGCTAATTTGCCATTCCGTGACACGTGGTGTACAACTTTTCTATTGCCATCGTTTTAACAAAGTTATTATATTCTCAAAATTATGCTAATACGAAAATCTGAAAGTTTTGTTATTTTTAATGTATTTATTTAAAAAACTTATATGTAATACAGTGTAAGTGTCGCGGATAATAGATGTAGTAAATGTCAGGAGATTTTGTGTGTTTTTTCTTTTTTCATGCGATGAAACTGAAAAGTGCAGATTCCATAGGTTTAGGTTTTAAAATATAGTTATTTTTAAACCAATTAAAAACTGGCAGATTTATGAGGTCTAGAGTTTAAAATGTAGACGTTTTTAACCCTCCATTGCAAGATTTTTTCTATTTTTATGAAAAAATTTTAAATCTATGTATCGGTCTAATAATGAAAATAAAATAGTAAAATAAAAATAATTTCAAATTTTAAGCTAAAATTTTAGGGCGTGTACCCTATATACATGATTAGGGGTTTTAAATATTATATTGCTCTGTTTTACAATTAAATGGGCTTAACTTAATTAATTTTATCTGCTTAGAACTCTGCAAATTTCTTTATTGTAATATTTTGTAAAAAATATAAAAGGAAATTTTGCCTTAATTGCTTGATCGAAAATGTTTTTGTATCCGAAGAACAAATTCTAATTTTTGTCAAATGTACCCATCTGACATGTGCAAAATAAGTGTTATTCCATTCTTTTTTCTGTTCTTGATCAAATACAGCAATCAAATTGAACAAATCAGAACGCATAACGAGAATTATAGTGGTTTTATGTATGTGCCAGACGCGGCACACCGTGCAATGAAGGGTTAAACCTATTAAAAAGACATTCCATATCACGTGTACTGCTATTTTAACAATACTATTATGTTCTCAAATTAAAAAAAATATGCTAACTTAAAAATCCAGGTTATTATTTTGTTATCTGTAATGTATAGATTATTGTCTCAGAACTTGCTAGTTAACAGATATAGGTATTTATGCAAGCGTCATGGGCAAAATATTTTGTCCGGTTTTCGTAGAATGGTCTTATAAAGAGAAAAGACAAGATTTTATTTGTGTATTTTTTTTTAACTTTACTTTTGTGACGTTCAAGATTTGATTTATACATAAACAGATAAAGTAACCAAAAATACCAATTATAGCACTTTTTTATTTTGAATTAGAATCCACGACTGAAAGAAAACTCCCTGAAAGAAATTGTCCCTGATAAATTCGCCGATTGATCCTAAGTGTACAATAATTCCTTATTTTTCAAACAAGTTATTCAAAATAAATTGATAAAAATATCTATAGTAAATCTAATGCAATATCACTTTTTTACATACAATAATGTATACATTAAATTGAGTAAAAAAGAGATATTGGTTAGATTTATAAACAGTATTACCATTTTATTTTCACTGTTGATACAATATGTTTTTTATTGTTCGCAGTGAATGATAAATATATCTGTAGATACATCATTCCATTTGCAAAAATTGTATGAAATCTGAGAAAAAAAAGACAAAACGTTTGTAATTTTTCTTTTGTGCATGTATTATTTATAGTGGCTGATGGATATTAACATCAATGGTTTGACACAACAAAAGTTTGACTGATAGAATGTGATTGTTTAAACAGTTGCATAAAATAGAAGTTTTATTCTAGTATGGTAAAAAGAACTTTTTATAAACAAATCTTATAGAAAAAAATTTTTGATGAAGTTTGAAATTAATGGAACTTTTTTATTTTTTTTCAAAATCATCTTCTTTATTCTTCTGAAAAAAATTATATTTCTCTTATTTTTTTAAGAAAAAATTTCGCTGCGTAATAATTATTGAATTTTTTTTAGTAATAATTATATAAAAATAAAAATAAAATTCTCACACTATCTAGTTCCGTTTAAAAAAGCATTTACTTAAAATAAGAAATACCGTATAAACTAATCAAATTTGGCTAAAATATATTGTTGAAAAAGAATAAAGTTTCATAAGAAAGCATTTTTATTATAATGCTCTATGTAAAAAAGTCTTCAACATATTTTACTCCATTAAGATTTGATATATAGGTTTAGAAAAAATATAATTTCATTTCCTTTCAATATATTTCGTTACATTTGACCATGTCTACTGCATATTGCTACAAAATTTCGGAAATAACATCCCAATAGATTGTTAAAAAAATTAAAAATAATAATTGTTAGCTAGTTTGTTAGCAAGATTTTAAATTCTCCGATGTTAAACATGCTAGTAATAAATGCATTTCTCATTAGAAAATTAATTATCTGAACTTATTTCTCCTGTTTATTCATGTTAAACAATATGTCTTGCTTTCTTTTTCTACAAAATGTTTCTAAAATGCAATGCTTAATTTTATTTCAAACCTTAAAATCTTACAGACAACTCATCACATTCGCAAAAAAAATTACCATATAAAATTTTATATTCAGAATAAATATTAGAAATATCATTTCTTTCAAATAAGCCAATATGAGACTTTCTTAAAATAGAGTACATAAAAAATAACTAGTCGGATGAGACATAGTGTACTAACTCTGCCTATCATTTTATCTATATCCTACAATCTTTAGTGATCTAAATGCTGTACAGCATAAAAATATATAATCCGTTTGAAAACCATATTTAAGCCATTTACGCTCATACTCAGTAACAATTGCGAACCCCTTGCAAATTATTTTGTATAGCCCTATGTGTGAACTGTAGTATTTATACTCACCATATAGTATGCATAAATAAAGTGAAACTTAAAAACACATATCACAATTAAAAATGCACATATAAAAATCATCGCTAATAAACAGTTGTCCGGATACAATATAGTATCTGAAATTTTTTTTAATCCTTTTAAGAGCTAATGCATTTCCGTATTATACATAAAATAACTTATAGTAAACAATCAAAAACTAATATAAATTTCATTATATATGAAACAGTTTAATATAATTAAAATAAGCCGCACGCTATATTCCCCTATTCTCTTAGCTATATAACGGAATTCTTTTGTGTCACCCTGTAAAAGAATTATAACTATTCTTTGCACCGCATATTCGACATAATGCTTATTTTAGTTCACTTCACACATGCATATCATTTTTTTATGCTCGAAAGACTGTAACACCATTAAAAATCATTTGATACAATTTTTCCCATAAGCTGTAGTATAATGGAATACTTTTGACTGTCTATCTAAATCAACTAATCGTGCTACAAACTTCATTTTAAACAGGGATCGCTCCAAGATAAATGCCAATAACATCCAAAAAATTCAGGCCGATCCGGGTATATGAGAGTCAGAGAACGGACAGGCGTTCAGACGACAAACAGAGAGAAGAACAGACAAACCGAAGTCACAAACACTTTTCAACTTTGTTGGAAAGCGCTAAAAACGGAATTTTCCCCCTATTAGTCCCCGAACAGCACGAACTTGAAAAAAAACATATTTTGCAATATGTGTGTCGTTGATTACCTTATCACTAACTGAAAACAGCCCATCGCTTCCTAACTAAACACTAGTAGATACATATTCCGTACAGTTATTGAGTCTGAATAATTATATCTTTGAGTAGAGGGTGTAATGTGCTTCGACAGCTCCTTTCATAGCATTATCATTTTTTAAATAAAACAAGATAAGTATTCTCAAAGTGTTACTATTGATACCTTCACTTATCTCATTCCAACATTTTCTTACCAGAAATCCAGAATCAGTAATGATATAATAATCTGTGCATTTGACGGAATAAATATACTGCGATTCTATATTATATTGTAAACATTATTTCTGATGTTCCCCTACTTGCGCTTAAAATCCGTGTAAGAACTTTTCAGAGGCTTATTTTTTATGAGTGTACGGAAAACTCTTATTGAAAAGCCATTAACAGTATTTGAAATGCAATTTTTTCTGCAGTTTTGAAAACATGAACCACAGAAAATAGGATAAAGTAAAACTCTCTTTTAAGTAACATCTATAAATAAATAAAATGTAAAGAAATATACTAAACTATATTCAATTCCAGATACTATTTTACAAAGAATAAGTCACTTAGATTTTACTATATTCTGCTATGTAAAGGGTTTCTACAAATGTCTGAAGAATCTATACTTTTCCTTAAAATTCTCTCTCTATATATAAGATTAGCATCTTTGGGATAAGGTAAAACCTTTTTTAAAAAATACCTTTTAAAAGAATATATGTTTTATTTTTCCAAGCTCTAGAAATCCTTTATAAAATGTTGATTTGGAGTAAAAGCCATGTTTTGAGTAGGAGTTTCTTAAAAAGCTATTTTAAAGTAAAATAAATCATGCTTGTTATAAAGTTGTTTAAAAGTAAAAGAATTTATGCTTGTTTGTTAAATGGATAGATTTATTTTTAAAGAATTACAATAGAAAATGTATATTCAATGTATAATTACTTATATAATTTTAATTAATTCTTCAATTAAATAATATATATATGTGTGTTCAGAGATGCTGAGTTTATTTGTGTCTTACGTTACACCGGAGGTTTGCATGCTTGTGTAAGAGATATTAACATATTTAATACTTAAAAAGACATTAATCATTCTAGTAAATCTTATCATACAATGATATCACTAAATGAATTCAGTGGTATTCCATGATAGGTTATGATTCCATGTTGTCATGGTGATTACGACCTGTTTAATATGAAGTGATAGTATTTCCGTATCACTGAATTTAGTATATAGAGTCGTAATAAAGTTTGTATCCATGCCTTTTGCATAAGCATATCAGCTGATGCATATCAGCCATTGAACCAAGATCCAAATATTTATAAAATAATTTTAATGCGAACGAAACTCATTCCAAGATTTTACAATGCCAGAAATACACGAAAAAACTAGTCTTTTGTAGATTGTAGTGTTTTTTCATCAACAGAATTGATTGATTGAAAAAACTCGGTTTTTTTTTTTTTTTTTTTTTTTTTTTTTGGATAAGGCGAGTTTTGAAATAGACGTCTTTATAAATATATATATAGAAAGATGTAAGTATATGTAGTATTTGAATTTAAACATTGAATATTTTCCTTGTGGCGTGTGTGACCACCAAATTAACTGACGCTCTGGTATTTTTAAATATCCATGATTTGAAAGCATGCTATATAGAAATTTGCGAGCTCGAGCACAAGAACTGTAGATTTTTAAAAATAGAAAATATAGGCACTAAATTACCTTTTATCTTTCATGATGCGTCGGCATACGAAATGTCAATACATCACAGTTAAGCTAAATTGGATTTTCCTAACGGAAGTTTATTGTTTCTTTTAGGTATGAAATGTAATGTATTTCAAGAAATGAATAATCAAAATTATCTGTATAAAGTTATATTAAAGTTTCGTACGATGCTGTTTCAATGTCTACACATTCAATCAATTCAATAAATTAACTTTTTACATATTATCCAGGTATATGTATAGATATATATTAACTAAACAATTTTATTTATTATTATTTCTTTGTCGAAGTAAATATTTTATCTTGGATTTTTAATTTACTTCATTTGCATTAATTATTTTCTATCCCTTTTGTGTGCAAAAGAAAGTGGTTTTACGTAAAAATGTTTTTTGTACTTAACAAACTTCAAATGCAGGAGATTAGACTTTTTTTCTTTTCTTTTTCTGTGTGAACGTGCATACTTTTTGAACGTATGGTGCAATTTTAATATTCTCCTTTGTTGTTGAAAAAATCTCTTTGAAGACATTTTTCAAGATCTATTAGGATCTAAATACGGTATATTTGTTTATCTATCTGTTTTCATGCCTTTTTTTTATTCTTACGCTTTAAACCTTGTAACTGACCAATTAAATTAACAATTTCATATTATTTTAAAGTACACAATAATTGTCCTTTTGTAGTTAACTTTTTTCTTAACTTTAACTGTTCTTCATTTAACTTTTATAGGTTACAATAAGTAACTTTTTTTAAATCACCTAAACTTAAAAATATCATCAAAAATAACCTTTTTTTCAAACTACCGTCATTTTGTCAATTGTGTAAATTTAAAACAAAATGTTAGAGCAAATTTCGTTGAACATTATAATCTTTCAGCATGAGAATTTATTTTCAAATGGTTGAATTGAGAAAAATTTACGTCAGATTGAAACACTATAGCACATATCGTAAAGTTTTATTGAACTAAGTTTCAAATATTTCTGATTGAAAAATTGTATGCAGTTTGTCTAAATATGAATGAGAAAACCTCTGAATTAATGTTTTTTCCTTGTTCAGTAAAAAAATTCCATGCTATTTTAGCCAAAGATAGTAAGATTAAATTTGAATGTTAAAAATGATTAATTCAAAATGTGAACTAAGTGATTTTTTAAAAAAGTAAAAATAATCTGAGTTGTTAAAATTTACTTCTAATTATGTAATTCTGAGTCATGAGTTTAAAATAAATTATTAAGCTTTTTTAATTTAGAATCTACGAAATAATTTTCTCGCCTAATTATGTTTTTAGCGTGTAAATCAGCAATCCTGAAAACGCTAGCTCAGCAGTTTTTTTTTTTTTTTTTTTTTTTCATCTCAAACCTATAAAATTCAGTTGGTTTTTTATGAAATAGTTCGAAGAAGTTTCATATATTGAATAGCGTTTTTTGATTATTTTCTGTTACAAAGTATCTTCTTTTATTCTTTTCAGCTTAAATTTTATTGGCTCATCAAAATTTATTTTCTATTATAATTCATTAATTTTACTTTTTATTTTTTACATACATATCCTTTCAGAAGCATATTGTCTACTGAACGTCGATCCACGTACTCTCTTCAATAATTTACTCAATACTCAAACATTATTTTGAAAAATATGATCCAGTTTTAAACTATTTTTGAGACTGAACCTCTAAGAATTCTTAAAATGTATGCTATCACTAAAAGTTTAAGTTTTTTTTTTAATTTTTTGTTGCATTTATTCATTTGTATCTTAAACCTTTAAGACTTGACCTGCACAATTATATAGGTGTTCCTATAGAAGAAGGAAAAACATTTTTCTCTGTTTGTGCGATTTAAAAACTAGCCAGCGCCCACAGAAAATGGTTGGATCCTCCCTTGGTATAGCGTAATATCGGGCGCATTTTTTTAAATCAAATATGATTCTACTAATTAGGGAAAACCACCAAAACATTTCATTTCTTTCTAAAACCTTTCGGACTTTAAGGATTATTTATTTACGATTACTTTTGTTTAAACTAGAATTTTCCATTTTTAACCTTAGAAATCAACATAAAATTGCTACGTCATCTGAATCAATCTTGTTTCTACACTACATAAATTTTTATAGAATTTAAAATATTTTTATCCCTTTTACCTAAAACAAACTACCCAGAGTGTCTAAAATGAAGATTTTTTCATCCTTATGAAACTTTATGTAATTATAATCGAAATGTAATAATAATTTAGATAACTGATGCATGAAATATTTACATAGACTTCCAAATTCATCTGTTTGTTCAAAACTGATCAATTTCCAAGCACTTATAACGAAGTTAAAAGAATATTCGCAATGTGCGAACTTAGGTGTTTTGATTTTTTTTTTTTATTATTAAAAATTCAAATTAACCGGGCTTGTATTATGTGAGTTCTATTGTATATAACCAAAAAAAGTGCATATACTAAATTTGCACCTGGAAAAATTGCAAGAACTGTTCGTACAAACCAATATTAAGGAGGCACTTACCCTTTAAATAAATCAAAAATTGGATTTCGAAGACAAACATTTAAAGTATCCCCATGCATTATTTTTTCTCAAGAACCACCTCAGTTTTTTTAAATATAATTACGATATTTCTCCATGCAATATCATTTATAATTTGCATTAAACATTGCATAATTAGTTATTAATAATTAATTCCTAATGTAGATTTTTTAAATTAATGATCGAGTATATAGCTTGCTCGCATGATTTAAAAATATCTATACACTCTTGAATGTTGAAACTTTACTATAATCTTAAAAATATTGCAAAAATAAAATGAAGTAAAATCTAATGAATAAACAAAAATTCCTAAAGTTATTTTGATTCTCAAAAAAGACATATGAATAACTTTTGTCATTAAAATATCCATACATTTACTAATTTTTGTTAAATTTCTTAGATTTTAGTTCAGTTAAAAAAAAATAGTCTAGTAAAGATATTTATAAAATTTCAAATCATTACCTATAATAACTTTATAATTATCATGCACACAGGTAAAAAAAAAAATATTTTGAGATACATCAGTTTAAACATAAATGATTCACTTGAAACAGACCAAGGCTACAATGGGCGTAATTTTACGAATATATTTAAGCTGTCTGTTGCAAATTGTTCAGATAAACATTTGCGATCAAATAAATATATATATATAAACTATTTTTAGAATATTTTAAAGAATGTGTCCCCCCCCCTTAATAATGGAGCCTTTTGTTTTCTTAAAAAATTTTAATAAAATTCTAATTTAATATGTAATTTTTCTGTCTTTTTTTACGATTGTCAAACAATTGATAAAGAGTTTCAAAGTAATAGAAACGGATAAAGCACAGAACTTGGTAAAATGGCTTAATTTCAAATATTCGTTTAGTTTCACAAACATTTGATGTATTTTAATTCTTTCAAGGATTATTATCTATTAATAACAGATGTATTTCAATGGAGTATTATTTTGTTTTAAGAAATACTCTTGCTACTATTCACATTTATTAATGCTAGTACATGTGTCTATGCATTTACTACGTTTTTTCATTTGTGTTTAGGTACTTACTAGTAATAATAATTATTATTATTTGCTTAATTCTCTGCGATTCTGTTAGTTTAAACATATATTTCACTCTTTTATTATTATAATAAATATCACTCAATTATTTTTCTGAAAGAATCACGCGTAATAAAACGCAAAAGTATCAGAAAGTTGTAATATCAGTTAAATCTTATTGTACTACAATATTTTCTAAACACCTCCAAAAATTCTTCCTTATCCTATTATCATATGAATATTACATGAATAGAATGCAAAACAACTAATTTCATTATGTTCAAGACAATAAAATGCTCGTTAAACACTAATTAATATATTTGGATAACTAGTGTTAATGTTATTAAGGTAAAGGTATTTTTTACTAAAAATTGAAAAAAATTCTGATTATGCTTTAAAAAATTTTTCGTTCCCGAAAAGCACTGACATTTGATATGACCTTATTGTGATGTCGGTTTAGACTACAAATTCTTAAATATAGACGTTGTAAATTAACAGGTAATTCACAATTTGAAATTAAAATGACCATATGAAATCATGCTAAGTCTTGTACTTGCATACTATTTTCCGAATGTCAATAAAATAAAAATGTGATGTTTTATAAATATTGATTCCTTCCGTAAAAGAGAAACTCACAAAAGGAATTTCTTTTTCTTGACATTTATTCAATAAAGACCAACTTGCTTCAAATTTATGGCGATATTAAATTTTTATGTACGTATGCTTCATTCAGATATATTTTTTATTAATAATTTCATGCGTTTATCATCTAGTATGAAAAGTAACATTTTGCAATTAAGAATTTCGAAAATATAAAAAAAGTATAAATTAAGAAAAGAAAAAAATTAAATAACTGGAATGTTTCATCGAAATTTTATTAAATCCTAGAAGTACGTAATAATAACTGAAGTATGAAATTGTAAAATAATAAAAGATTTATAGTACTAAATGTCATTTTGATTTTGAAAGTGACAATTTGCTGGTATAATAAAATAAATAAAATAATCTTAATTAAATCATTTAATTAAATTTAAGAAATATCAGAACATATTTATCTAACATTATATCTGGAAGACATATTAACAACGCCATTTTCCAAGTATACAAACATTATATTATTCTACAAATTAGGTAAATAACTACACTTAGGAGAGTAAAAATAATAAGAATAATAATGTGACAAATTTAATAATAAAAATCAGCATTTCCTTTCTCTTTTACTATCAGCAACAATAAGTCAGATTAATGTGGAAACGTTTAGCAGTTTATCAATTAATCAAGTGTGTAAATAATTGAGAGACTACCATATTTGTAGTTTTATAATCATAAGTCACTTTTATCGGAATAAAAGCACTTTCTTGAGCAAATTTTGAGGCAGTCATCTATTGCCAAATTACACACAATTCAGTTAATCAGTTATAATAGCGTTTGGGAGATAATTGCACTCCTTAATTTATATAGCTTTCTCTAATGAAATCAAAATTACCTAGCAATATCACCGACAAGCCTCAGTTCTTCGGTTCACCATTTGTAGTTAACAATAATAAAAAAGCGAACGAATTTAAATGGGTTTTTCTGGGATCTAGGCTCTGCAGTCTGCCTAAATTATTTTTAATGACGCCTACTCAATTGGAGGAAACAAAATGAAAATAATACAAATGTTTATTAATTGAAACATCTTGTTTTACTTTTGCATGAAGATAATTAGAACTTTGAAAGAAGTTTTTGCCTGCACTTAATAACTATCTGTTAAATTAATCGCATGTGATGCCATGACGAGAAATATTGATTCATGAAATAAATAAGACAAAGATTATAAAGAATTCTCCAACATATTCAGAAAAATGTAACCAAACTGCACCGTTTAAAAAATTAAAATATTATGTCTCATTTCACCATATGGAAAAATATAACGCATTACCAAACCAAATTTCCGCTGTTGGAATCTACAATAAGTGAAATTTTTGAATTGTACTATGCATTTAACTGAATATGCTCTATGTAGTATGCATATATAGGGGAAGGTTGGATAAAACCTGGTAGGTGGATAAAACCGGGAATCAGACTTTATAACTTTATTTGTTGAGGTATCTAGTGGAAACTTCTAGAATTTCTTCTATACGAGCAGCATGCCAGTTTCCAGTAAGCAGAAGTCGTGTAAACAAATTTATTTCGTAGTGGTGATTTTTTTAAAATTTCACGCGAAAAAGTTAAAAATTCGGCATCTTCAATATTACGTAACCAATCCTAAATAACCAAGAAACTAATTTAGGTAAGTATAACGTATGATAGTCTGTTAATTACTTATTATTATAACCTTTTTTATTGGTGTCTATGAGATATCTGAACAACGCTAGAATAACATTTCGTGTAAATGGCGTGGTCAGACAAAACCGGGATGCAGATGGTCGGACACAACCGGGAAGATTCCTTTTGTTCTACGTCTTCTCAAGGTCTGGGCAGAGATATGAAGCGTCCTTTTTCAGTCTCACCACACGATATAAAGCCTATTCCAGTACAAACGGATCCTAGAGCCATCAGGAAATCTGACAAGTGGCGAAGAAAAACAGCTATCCTTATTTCAACCCCCTACAAATTTGAACTCGAAGAAGAAGAAAAAGAAAGGATGGAAAAACAAGACAAGAAGAACTCAACCCTGAAGTGAAAATTTTCCATGATGACAGAAAAGAAAAGTAGAAAAACTGATGTGAAAAAAGAAGAGTCGAAGAAAAAAAAACACCATTGACATCAAACGAGGAGGAAGATGCAAGTGAAGCATGCATCTTTTGCAACGGCTTATATGACGAATCTAAACCTAAGGAGTGTTGAATACATTGCCTTCACTGCAGAGGGAAGGAACATGAAGCATTCAGCAATGCAAATGAACAAGATCGCACTTTCATTCGTGATTTTTGGGCCTAACAATTTTAACTCTTAAAACACAACTTATTGTTATTTTCAGTAGATTTGATATAGATTCACATTCTATTTGTATAATATGTCAATTTTCTTTTAATAAATAGTATTATTGCGAAGTTATAAAGTGCTTTTAATTATTTTTTCCAGTTCCCGGTTTTATCCGACCAGGTCGGACAAAACCGAAACATTGCACACTTCTAAAAAAAGGATTGTTATGATCTCAATTGCTATTGTTCGCGACTGTATAAATAATTTTTTTCTTTGCAAGGAATCAATTTATCATTTTAATACAAATTTTGACTGTTTTGTTGATATAGTGCTCAATAATAAAAAGAAAAGCATTAGGGTCCCGTTTTTATCCGACTTTCCCATACCTGTAGATCGTACACAAGGCTCCACAAAATAATCGTATGTTTTAATAACTAATCATGATAACAGCAGAAATCGTGTTTTCAAATGCATTATACGTTTTCAAATTGTTCTTTCAAACATTATGTCTCAGCTTATTTCAGATTTATTGGACATTCTTAGTTAAACCGTTTAGCTTAGTTAGACATATTTTGAAGAATTGGTATAGTATTCTGAAAGTGTTGAAAAGATTTTCAAAATCTATGCTGTATGCATGATTTTTCGTTCTCGTTTATCAATATTTTTCGAGTGGTTAGAGAGCTTATAGGACATGTTCTCATAAAATAACTAGATTTTAGAAAAACTGTGTTTAAGTACCTGTTCCACCGAACACTTCATATAACTATGCTGTTTTTGCGACAATTTTATATTAATAGTATATATGTATATAGAAAGGATATATTATTGATTTTTTACAAAATACTTTTCTTTTTATCATGTTTGTGAAAAAAAATGTTTTATGATATTCAGCTTTCCCTTTTTCTGAAAATAGCACTTAAATATTTCATTTCAAATATTGCTCAGTGCAACCTTTCGAATGAAAAGAATTCCTTTGTCGTATCTACCAAGTCTTAAATCTTCTTGAAGTTTGATACCGCAGATTTAATCTTTTTCTTTGAGTTTATTTCACCAAAACTATTGTTCATGTGCAACAATAAATGTCGCTTGAATCTTATCTCGGCAAAATCAGAATTTCTTGTATTAATACAGTCAACATTAAAATTTCTTTTTTTTATTATATTGCGTTGAACATTCGTTCTATGACTGAATTTACAGTTTTTTCATTCCAAAACTTTAGATTTTAAATATTAAAAAGGGGGATATTTGCAAACTATAAGGATATCTTGTCTTTATTTTACAACGTTTTAATGCAGAAGAATGAACAAAAATCGGGCATTTTTTTTATTTGTTACATCGAAAAACTAAATAACTTACTTTTTCAATAAAAAGCGACCCTTTAACATTGAAAGTAGAGATTGACAGAAAATTCATTTCCGTTTTCATTTCGGCCCAAAATCTGAGTTTTACCGAAAATTCATTTTCGCCGAAAATGCAGTTGACGATTTGGCCGGACCGAACTCAACCGAAGTATTCCACAAATTTCTTACTAACGTTTATTATTCTAGGTAATATGCATACATAGATCATATACAAGGCTGAACAAAAAAATAAGGTACCCTGGGGTAATAACGCCAGGCGGGGTAATAACGCCAAGTGCTTATATTTTGCATAATTATGAAATAATCAGGTAAATGACACCCATGTGCTCTGCGCAGAAGGGTTTTGAGTCATATAAATCGCAAAAAACAGCTTCAAGTTAATTTGTTTCATTTTTAGGTCTTATTGTTTTTACAAGAAACTAAAATTAACGCTTGATCTAAAATTTGCGAGATAAGGTTTTTGATCTGAAGAGTATATTTTTTATCCGGAAATACTTTGTTTATTACATAAATTTGTAGTGTATTTCATGTACTTTCAAATCGTTGTAGAAGATTTTGGATATCTTCTCGAGATAATTTATAGTTTAGGATTTACTGCGCAATAAGTATCCCGGGGTAATAACGCCAGGGATTGGCGTTATTACCCCGGTTGATTCCCAACAGTGGCCAAACTATATCCGAAGGGGGTTTATATATTAATATGGGACAGCAATATCATCATTGTTGAAATGGTAAGATTAAGGGGGGGTGCCTAATACTTAAAAATAGTCTCTCTATTTTATTTTTATTATATTATTATTATTATTTTTTACTAATGTAAAAAATAATTTTTAACTCTTGTAAATAAAACTATATCAAAATGTTTTCGAGATTCAAATTCGAACATCTTCAAAATCAGGTTTCTAATCAATTTCCAATGGATTGTTCAATTGAGTTCGAAATTTTAACTGTCCGCTTTCTCAGCGTTCGTTTTTCAAAACTTTATAAATTTAACCTTTAACTGATGTGACAGAAATTGTAACGTATGAATGTGATGCGGTTTGTGAGACCACAAAATTGAAAGATGAATAAAAGGCGGGAATAACTCATAGGATTGTGTTTTTGTACTAAACTTTTTATACAAGAGTATTATACTTAATATTCACCTATTTAGTATCTGGTGATAGTGCTAAAATTCCAAATGAAACAAAATTTCGGTAGTGTTTGCAGTTAAACTGAAAATTACAAGTTAAACTAAAAAATTAAAAGAAAAATAGTGGTCTACGAGACCGGTAACATTAGTTAAAGGTTAAAATGCAATCCATGATTAAAAATCATAGAATACTGTTCCTGCGCTAAACTTTTTGTACAGGATTAATTCTAATTAAATTTAATCTATTCAAATATTTCTAACAATATTACGAGAACTCGAAACGAAAGAGAATTTCAGTTGTAACTATAGTTAAACTGGAAAATACAAGTTAAACGCTATTTTTTTTTTTTGGGGGGGGGGGGGTACAGTGTTCAGTCAGATTGCTCACAGCAGTTGAAGGTTAATTTTGTTGCTAATGTAGAGATGATATATAACCATACGAATTATGTATAAAATTGAATAAGAGATCTCTTTGGGATAATATTTTTTAATAAAAAAATTATTCAATTTATTAAAAATTTATTAAAGCATGCTCTTTAAAATGTTGACAATTTAACTGTAGGTTTGGAGAATCCGCATTAGTGTGGAGTTATGGGTTAAAAACTATTTACTAGATTACTATAATAGTATTAAGCCTTAACTGCTGTGACAAAAATTGTCGCATAACTTACTGTTAGCGGCCTGTCAAACCGCTTAATCTAACGATGAATAAAATGTTAAATTAACTTTTAGAATATTGTTTTTGTATTGAACCTTATATACAGGACTATTATAAATAAAATTCAGCTATTCAAAAGTTTCTAGAGATAGTAATAGGACTCCAAATGAAACAAAATTTTCCCGGTATCTATAGTTAAACTAAAAATTGCAAGTTAAACTCTGAAACTTGAAAAACTCAGCGGTATGTGAGACGCTAACAGCAGTTAAGGTTTAACAAAAATATTTATTACATATAACTGTAGTTATTATGAAACTTCACATGATTAAAATATTACATTATGAATGGTTAAAACCATGCAATGTTTCTGATAATCATATTTAAGCGGGTCTTTTTAAGCAAAGAGAGGCACGGGGTGTTATATTCTGTTGAAGTTCCCCCTCACCCCTTTTTCTTTCACTTTCACAAAAAAATCAATATTTTCTATCGCATAGAATGCATACATGGGAATATAAATACTGATTCAAATAATCCGTGCAATGTTTCTAATAATTCTATTTAAATGGTCATTTTTAAGCAAAACGTAGCTTAGAATCTGGTATTCTTTTGTCTACTCCACCGACACCACCACTTTCTTTTTCTTTCAGAATTACAAAAAAATTGTACATTTTCAATAGCTTAGAATGCAATTTGTCAATTTCTAGAGCTGTAGAGTTTGTATTTTTAGAATTGGGCAATCTACATGCCATTATTCCATCTTATTTCATAGTTTTGTTTGCATGGCGTTATTACCCATATAGGTGGGTATTAACGCCAAATAGCATTGGTCAAGAAAAAATGCCATTACATTTTATGAATACATATCGGTTAAATTATTTTATTTTATATAGATAGTCAATGAGTTGCTGTATCAGATCCTATATTTGTTTGAAAAATACAATCCAAAACTAAGCCGTGAAAATGTGTAGAACCTTAACGTGGCGTTATTACCCCAGGGTACCTTAGTATATTTTAATGATTATTCATAATAACCGTAGATATCAGATTTTCAGGTGCATTATACGTTTTCAAATTGTTGATGTAGACATCATCTTTCAGCTCAGTTCAGCTTCATTACATATTCTTAGTTAAATCGTTCAGCGTAGTTAGAGATATCGGGAAGTTTTGTTATAGTATTCTAAACATGTTAGAAAGTGTTTCAAAATCTACGTTGTTTCCATAATTTTTCGTTGTTGTTTAGCAATTCTTTTCGGGTGGTTATAAACATTTATAGGGCATGTTCTCATAAAAATCAAGATTTTTCTGAAAATGGGCTTAAATACCTATTCTCCTGAAAGCTTCGTATAATTATACTATTTTTGCGGCTATCACACGTATGTATTATATATATATATAATAATATATATAATACGTGTGTCAAGGATATATCATTGACTTTATACAAAAAAACCTCTCTTTTTATCATATTCGTGAAAAAAAATGTTTTATGTTATTCAGACTTCTTTTCTTTTCTGAAAATAATACTTAAATGTTTCATTTCAAATATTGTTCAGTGAAACCTCTCGAACGAAAATAATTCTTCTGTCGTATCTACCCAAAAAATCTTAAATCTTCTTAAAGTTTGATACCAGAGACATAATCTTTTTCTTTGAGTTTATTTCACCGAAACTATTGTTCACATGCAACAATAAATATCACTTGAATCTTATCTCGGCAAAATCAAAATTTCTTTTATTAAAACAGACAGCATTAAAAATTCTTTCTTTATTATATCGCCGCTATATGACTGAATTTATATCTTTACCCATCCCAAAACAGAAGTTAAATATTAAAAAAAGAAGAAAAAAAAGTTTCCAAAGTCTAAAAAACTCTTGTTCTTATTTTACAACGTTTTAATACAAAAGATCGGGCTATTTATATTTGTTTTATAAAAAGATTAAATAATTTTTTTTCCCAAAAAAGAAACAATTTAGCATTAAAACCATAAATAACAACAATTGTATTTTAGTAATTTTGATTTATTATGATGTATGTATTCTCCAATAATTATGATAAGAATTCCATTTAAAAATATGTTTCTTTAAAGAGGGAGATAACATTCAGCAACTCGGTATTGCTCGTTTTTAGCACAATATTAAAAATTGATGGCGTTGTAACTTTTTCTTCATATTAAAAAAAGTTTTTTAGAATGCATTATCTATATCTATTTTTACATATTTCAGTAAATACATGCAATGAAAAATAATTGAAATGTATTTTTATTAAGACATACTAATTACGGATTATAAAATACTAGCGGCCTTCGCCCGCTACGCTGGTCGGTTTATCTAAAGAAATCTTGAAGAAGTAGTTAGATAAGGTTCAGACATACATTAAAAAAAAAAAAAAGCAAGTCGATCATTCAAAAAACGTTGGGAAATATCAAATATTTACTGTAATTTTTTAAGAAAAACAAAGTTTCGAAAAAAAAATTAAATCGAAAAAAAAATTACACTGACATATTAATGCAAGGAAATTTTCCCAGAGAGAAAATTCGCCTTGAATACAATATTTCAAATTCTTTTAATTGCTTATAGGCGTTAATGCCAACATAGTGAAAAAAAATTCCATGCTGGGAATCGAACCCGGGCCATCAGTATGGCGCACTGACGTTCTACCGACTAAACCACATGGAACGACAGCCAGCTTGAAACTTTCTCATACTTAAGTAGACTGGCGAAAACATAACGATAGCGCGTTTTAAAATCGCACAGTGACATCTATTGGATTTTATATGTACTAAAAAACGTTATGTACTAAAAAACGTGAGCAGCGCACCTAATAGTTTCTTTTGTTTCTTTTTGTTACTTTTTTGTCTGTTGTCCGATTTTGATGAAACAAAGCCTATACACTGCCCGGGAGTGTGCATTCTTCATTAGTGAAAACCGCATAAAAATCCATTCAGTAGTTACGAAGATAACCTCGAACAAACAGACAGACAGACAGACAGACAGACAGACAGACAGACAAAAAATTCAAAAAAAATTTTTTTGTGTTTCATTGGTTTTCTTTTATCGCCCTGACTCCATTTTTGTCAATTATCTTCAATGTACAGACACACCGGGTCCTACTGTTTTATTATATGTATATAGATATATTCGTTATAACCATTAAATATCAAATATATATGTATTAAAATTTAAAATTTCTCGTCGAAGTTAACATTATTCTATATTAATTTCCTTTCGATAATATTCCATGCAATATTCCGGCTTATTAAATAAATATCTGTTTTTAAACTAATCTATATATCTTTATATGAAAGGAGTAAAATCTTAATTCACCTAAAAGTATTTCATTAATACGTCTTAAAAATAGCATTAATTAAGTATATTATTTAAATAAAACCTTTTATTATTTAAATCCCTTGCAAAAATCATTATGATTTTGCGTAGTTATCAAACCTATTTAGAATCCATCACTTAATTGCTACAAACATTTATTCATAAATTATTTCGTTCTAAGAAAGCCTATTTATTTAAAATGAATATTTTTATTAAAATTCCTAGTACAATATTTAGTGCTTTAAAATTTATTCAATATCATTAAATTTATTTTTCTTTCAGTAAAATTGTCGTCTGTTTAATAAATTATATTTTTAGCGGCAATATCGATCTCAGAGATTAGTTTATACCGGGTGTCCCAAAAATGACTAATGGATTTTTAAATTTAATAACTTGCAAACGGTGACAGCTATTAAAAAAAAAATGCAGGAGTGTTATGTATAATGTCAGGAGTTTTTTTTTACCGTATTTTTTTATTTTAGTTCGCATCTCAAACAATAGGTGGCGCTGACGGCGATTGAAAGCCAGGTCGGCGCTTCACTCAGTACTGATCACCTGGCCTTCAATCGCCGTCATCGCCACCTATTGTTTGAGATGCGAACTAAAATAAAAAATTACGATAAAAAAAACTCCTGACATTATACATAACCCTCCTGTTAAAAATTTTTAAATAGCTGTCACCGTTTGCAAGTTATTGAATTTTAAAATTCATCAGTCATTTTTGGGACACCCGGTATTTACACGTCGTGTACCTAGGCCGAGGATTTATAAAATTATATAAAAAGATAAAGTTTTCGTGCCACAGATATTGACGCACTTCAAAATTAATAATCGGAAATAGTAGTAGAGTTTCTATTTAAACGATGTTGATTAGGTAATATAAATCAGCTGACCTTAATTGTGATCTTACGCTAAAGGAAATTAAAAATAAAGACAGTCAGTCAGATTCATTATCTGAGATGAGGCGCAGAGTTCGGTTCGAAGTGTGCTGCTATTGGGTTTATTGTGACAGGCGACTAAACCCTGGCCGTCCACAGAACGCAAGTCTCTTCTGATTGGACCGTAAGATAGTCCATTTCTATCAAAAAAATCTAATAATTGTAGCTCAATGAGCATGCGCTGAAAAGAATTTTATCGCGGCGCTTCGTACTCAGTGAGCATGCGCTGAAAAGGTTCTTTCTAGAGTATAGAGTTGCAAACAACTATCACGTGTATTAGTTTGTTGTTATATTTTCTATAAATTTGTCCATTTGTACTTCGATGTCAAACATGGAATATTAATTTCAGTAAACAAATACGTTCCAATGATCCAATGTTGCAAGAGAGCAAAGTTGTTTTGCTACAGCGCATGCTCATTCAGATAGAATTGCTTAGATTTTTTTTATAGAAAAGGTCAGTTTTACGGGCCAATCAGAGAAGACTTGCGTTCTGTGGACGGCCAGGGTCTAGTCGCCTGTTTTATTGCGTGATGTTCGATTGCGTGAAGTTCGGCTTGATATCGTCTGTCGTTCGTGCAGTTCCAGTTCAAGTCATGCAGAGTTAGTTGTGTTAACCCTTTATCTACCGAATTATTTAACAAGGAATGGCTTCACATGAATAATTGTCTTCTTTAATATCTGAAGATATACTGGAATTTTTAAAAATTAATAATGTGAAATTTAGAAAAGTTTTTAGATTAAAACTGATTAAATATATTGGTATTTATAATTTTTTTGTAAAATATTTACAAAAATAATCAGATTACTTAACCAAAAGCACTCTTATTACACTCTTATTACAATTCTTATAAAAGTAATGTATTTAAATGTACTATGATCCTCTCTGTAAATGGAAAGGCTTTTACCGTCGAAAATGTTTCATATAACTTTTTTTGAAGAAAAAAAAAGATATACTTGTAAAAAAATTAAGAAAATTAACTCTTTTTTTTAAATATTTAACTTCGACTGTTTTTCTATTCCATCTAAACTAGATCGAGTAAAGTATATTGTGTGATAAGAAAAAAGAACTTTTATTAATAGAGTGATTAAATACGTTTTTATTAAATATTCCACAATGGTACTTATAAGTATCGTCGGTAGATAAAGGGTTAAGAAATGTGGTGATCGACAATTCGAGTCAGTGGAGCAAAGATTAAATTAATAATTTCAATTGAAGTACCATCTTAGTAATGAAAAATGGGAGCATTTCTTTCCCGCCACATTTGTTGATAATATAATAAAGAATTGGATATTTTCATTGGCTGTTTCTTAATTATATATTTTTTTTATTTTTTTGAGCGAAAGAACAAAAAAATAATGGACTTTTTATAGCTATCCTGAGCTTCAATATCACTATACCACTTATATATTCTTGTTAATATTGTATTTTAACTTCGGCATAAAATAATAATGACGTTAACAGATGAAATTTTTTTCCAGAAAATTAAACCTTAAAATTAAAAATGTTGTAACATATTTTCAACAAGAATTAAAATAAAAATAACAGTTACTAAAAAAGAAGTAAGGTTTATTAAAATATACAGTATAAAACATAGTACAAAATATTGACTTTTAATGTTACTTATTTCTGCAAATAGATACGCGAATTTGAAAAATGTCCGTTTTGAGAAAAATGACTCTAAAATTCAATTTTTCTTTGATTTGGATAGGTATTGCTCCGTATACTTCAACATACAAACTGTTCAAAGTAAAGTGTATCATAATTTTTGTTTTTAAGTTTGGTAACACGATATTCTTGAATAGAAAAAAATATTTCTTTGACATTTTAAAAAGTTTTAAGGTGATCACCCCACTAACTTAAGAAAGCATTCATAGTATTTAATTTATTCCCCTAGACATCTCTTTGTTTCCATTTAATTATAAACATATACGATGAAAATTTACTTTTTGAAGGGCTTTTCTTATTTATTTCATTCTGTTGCATCTACACGGTGCGTCCAAAAGGTAAATTGAATAACGCCAGAAAAAAAAATATTGCAGATAATTGTACAATCAACTAAAATTCGTCAAAGTAGCTTCCTTTTGCGTCAAAACCACGGTGCCAGCGTTTTCCTAAGAGTGCTATTGTACGTAAAAATTACAAGTGACAAACATCGCCTACGTTTTTTCATTTTCTAAGCATTTCATTGGCTGTTGAAGAAAAAGCTTTACCATAATCCGGATTTCCAAGCATTAGATTGACTGTTACTGGCGACTGGCTTCGTTTCAGGCGTCAAAAATGCTCCCACACAAGCGAACCGCACGCTTACCAAGCGACTCCCCTGAACCCATAGGATAATATGGAGACGTCTGGAATTTGAAGCGACTTTGATTCCTCTTGTAATAGAACATTTAGGTGCTGAACGTTATCTGGAATGAGTGGACGAGAACCTCTTTCAAAAACCTCGTCATCGCTTCTTTGACGGCTTTCAAAGTCCCGAAATGGGGCACTCGAGTTCGGTCTTGATTCGCAGGAACAAGAAGAAATCTGGTGGTGCCAAGTCGGGAGTGTCTGAGGCAGCTTTGTCTACCGCGTTTCGCTAAGTATGCCGTAACAATGAAGGCTGTATCCGATGGCGTGTTGCCATAATGAATACGCCAAGGATTGCTGATCTCCTTCCTGACGCGTTTCACTCTGCTTTGGAGCTTTTTCAGAACTTTCAAATAAAAATGACTGTTTCCTAAGAGTCAGGCATTGATCAGAGTTTGACATGTCTTTCGATTTCTTCAGATTTCAGTCAGAATGTGACGTTGACGGGCATCCTGAACGGTCTTCGTCCTCTGCCCTCACGGAACATCTTGTGCCAACAGTACATGATATCGCTCACACGCAAAAAAAGTGACACAATCTTGACAAAAATAAATTTTACAGGAGAGGCAAGAGAAAATTTGCAAGGTTTTACTGTGATTTGAAATTTTGGCACTTAACTCTGCATGCAGGGGTAAAACATGCATAAAATCTGAAAACCCTTAAGAATGAAGACATATGATAAGGTTTTGAGCGTTGGAGAATTTTACCTCCCTACACAATCCACCTCTCTTTATTAGTCGCAAATGGACAAATAGCATAAAAAAGTGATCTTCCATGTAACTACACTTATGAAAGTTTTTGTGTTTAAAGATACGGTTATGACAGACCTATTAGTGGAATAAAACGCAATGTCGGTTTGATGCGAGATGCGTCATTTTTCTTGCGGGTGAAGATATTTTGGGATATTTCGCTATCGCCATAGCAATTGTCTCGGCGCCCGCTTTCATGAACACAAAATGTTATTGCATAAGGCTGGTCCATGAAACGCGAAACCTTGAAAGTCCGTCGAGTCATTAAAATAAGGGTTCGAATCACCAGTGATACTGATACGCAGTGTGGAACAGCCTGTAAGCAATTGCGTGTATATCGTTGGCTTGCCTAACCCCCCCCCCCCCCCACTACCTTTCTTGTCACTGCGCGTGCATTGCTAGCGTTTTTTTTTTTACTATTATTATTATAGTTATTATTATTTTTATTTTTTTATTATCTTTTTTAGGGGGGGGGTAGTGCTGAGTCATTTAGCGTATTTATATGACAGGTCATGTATTTTTGTTATTTTTTTAAAAAAGAAAAATATTGAAGAAACAAATACAAGCATTTTTAGTACTCTTAACGAACACGGTAAAAAAGGGAGTCTTAAGAGAGTCCAGAACACAAAAATCTTAACATTTTCTAAAAAACTTTTATTGCATTAAATTTTATTTATTTTTTATTATTATTAAAATGACGTTTAAATCATGTTTCTATCTTAGATGCAACAGGAAATATTAATTTTTTCGTTTCTGTTTGTTTTCGAAATCTAGCTTGCAAGCAGTGGGTGTCATGGAAAAGATTTCTTGTGAAAATGTGTTTTTCTTCATGATGGGGTTTTTCACCATTTTCCCTATTTAAGTTGTTATAAATAAAAAACCGTTAAAGATATATGGTTTAAACTTGGAATATGTCTTTTTTTGAATTGTTTTACTTTAATTTTGTGTCAGCAAATTAGAAAAAAATATTAACTTTTAAAAATATGATTTTTTAAAAAATTACAGCAATTTTTTTGGAAATTTTTACTTTAAATATTTTTAACTTTTATTTAAATTAATATTTTTAAAAAATTCTGAATCAAAAGTAAAGCTTATATATTTTTGTTTATTTAAATGAAAAAAAAATGAAATTTGACAATTACTATTTTGAGTTATAATGATTTAAAATTGCACCACTTTTTCATAAATTTTAAATTTAAAATAGTTTTTAAACACTATCAGAAGTTTAACCACTTGATTTTGTTTACAGATAATATGGGTAACCTCACAAAAATTTTAAAAATTTTAACTCAATAAATAGAAGTTTTTTTTTTTTTTTTTTTTTTTTTTTTTTTTTTTTTTTTAATGCATTCTGAATCCCCTTAAGTCAAGTAAAAATAATATAAGTGTGAACAAATATATGTCATTGCACTCTCCGAATTACCCCTAGTTCCGAAAAACTAGAAATGATTAGAGTTTCGAGAAACAAAGCAGCATTCATAAAAACAAAGTTTCTTTTGCCTCAATGATTTTTGAAAATGTTTCCAAATAGTTTTTATCTTATATTATTTAGTTTTCTTAAGGCCCCAGAATAGTCACTGAAAAAGTCCCGGATGATAATGTAAAGTATATGGGCGCGTTCTTTTCAAATATCTTGCTCAAATTTTAATATTTTACATGATTTTTTTTTTTTTACATAAGATAGCTGAGCACGATCTATAACCGGCCTAGTTTTTAATTTTTCGATTTTGATTATATATTTTTTATATTATGATAGTTTCAATTTCAGAACCGGTTTAAACGGGTTTTTAAAGTTTAAAGTAACATTTTAAAATAAATCTGAAACCAAAATTAAAAGGTAAAAACAAGGCCGGTTGTGGATCGTCTTCAGCTATCCTATGCAAAAAAAAAAAAAAAAAAAAAATTAAAATTTGAGAGAAATATTTGAAAAGAACGCTGCCATAGGCTTTACATTATCATCCGGGTCTTTTTCTGTGACTAGTGCTGCGTCTTAACTCCAAATACCGCAGCCTATCTAGAATACTTTTTTCTGGGATGGCCTCTGTCCCCCAGCCCGATAGGTTATTTCTGAGTCGGTTTGTGTGTACGTGCTTTTGTATGTTGGGAAATCTGAAAACTTTTTATTAAAGAAAACTTTTTAAAGAAAACTTAAAAACTTTTCATTAAAGAAAACTTTTTAAAGAAAACTTAAAAACTTTTTATTAAAGAAAACTTTTTTCTTTACTCAAAAGTTATGTGTTGCTGGCGACAGGATTTTTCGCTAATCGTTGCCACAGATTAATCTCAATGCATGAAACATATGAAGTTATTAAAAAAATTAATAGCTCGAAAAGTATTTGTCGGAAAAATTGCGAGACAAATTGCGTTAGAAAGGTGAAAAAAATTGTATTTTTCTTATACATAACTTTTAAATCTAATGATTATGCCGCTTTTCAAATATTGAATTTTAAAAATTGCCAAATTCCAAGATGGGTTGTCTTAGCAAAATATTCAACGTTAAAAGATAATAGTAAAGGCAAATTATCCTAACGTTTATACTGGCTATAGCACGGGTTAGAAATTTTATTGCCCTATTATTCTGTTAAAATATTAAAGTGAAATGTTGTAAAGTGTAAAGAATTTTTATTTCATTCTCGAGAAATACTAGATGTTCCATTCCTTTTTAGTTTTGAGTAAAAGTAATGATTTTTAATCAAAAAGGGCTAAAGGCGTATATTTGAAATAAATACAGTATAAATTAATGCAATATGAATGATGTGAATGAGAACAACATTTGGCGATGTATCACATCACCAAGTTAACAAAAAAAAGTTCTCTATTTTTTGAGTATTAATATAATAAACATAGTCTTTGTTAGTTTGTTTGTTCCAGGTTTGTATTTTAAATTATTTTGGAAAAAATTATTTAATGGAATCATTAATCCATTTTTCCTGTCTTTTTCCTTTTTTTTCAAACTTAATTCTCAACATCGCATAATTTTTAATTTTACTCGATTGAATAGTAAGGGTGTTCTTCAAAATGTAAAATGTTTAAAAACTGTGTTTCAATTTACCGACTTTCTATGATTTTTAAAGTAAATAGCTGGATTACGGAATAATAATATTTGAACATTTTTCCCAATTACTCAAAATTTTAAAAGAAAACTTCGATTTCTATCCACAATCTTGGGACCGGCGTTTGCCCTTTTGTTTTTTGTTTGTTAAGTGTGTAATTTCTGTAACTACTCAACAGATTTAAAAATACTGGAGGCAAAATTATTCATAAATGTAGGAAATTTTTCCTTAGAGAGAAAAAAAATTGTACGTCTTTTAAGATGATGAGGGGGTGGGGAGGGGGGTCAAGTTGTGTTTTAGGCTCTTGTGTATCTATTGTTACTATCTTTATTGTGTTTTCAAACAAAATATTTTCTTTTTAGAGACTGAAGAATAAATGAGCACGGAAATAAAATAATGAAAATTGGGTTGATTACAAAAGCAAATTATTGGCTGGGCTCAAGCCCCACGGATCCATATAAGTTGGATCCATCCTAAACGACATTTACTTCACTTTATATTAAATTTAACAAGTTGGAAATTGCACGTGAAGCGTAGCAAATGAGGTGCGTTCGTACGATAACGAAGTTTTAAAAATATTCAGATCTTGCTGATATAGTAGAGCGTACTTCGGATACAGTATAGTAGTCGAAATCTTTGTGTTTCTGTATATATGCAAGAAGTAATTTTGATTACACCTCAGCAACGTATATCTTATTAGGATGAGCGAAGCGAATCCTCTACTAGTCCACTCAAATGACACTTTGTCGTACACTTTACAAAAAAACTATACAGTATTTTCACTTGAAATTAAACACAAATATAAATTATGATCTGTAGATTTGCAGAATATTATTTTTTTTACAGAAATACTTTTCAAAAAATTATTATTTTAATTAATTTATTTTACATGCATTTCCAATGCGGACGCATTTTAGCAAATAAATAAAAAATGAAACGCGTATATTTTCAGAAAAAAAATATAAATCATGGAGTAAATAATTATAGATAGAATCATGATTAATTTAATAAATGAAATATGTTTTCATCACTCCGCAAAATCGTTTGCACAGATGACACTTAAACATTTTAAAAGAATTGTATTATGGATTTTTTTTTTTAGTAAAGTGGCAACAAAAGAATTGTAAGCAAATAAAATTAATTTTTAAATTTGCGATATAAATGAAAAATTAAAAGAACTGCTTAAAGTTGTTGCCTCGATTCAAGCTCTTTATAAATGCACTAAAGCAAAGTTGGCCGATTCAGAAACTACAAATGGACTTTAATCATTTCTTACTTTATCATTTGGATTTAAAGTAATGTTACGTTCTTATTTGTGGACCGAAAAAGGTTTAGTGAACGGTACTTTAGACTTTGTTGCGCGTATTAAAGAAAATCACAAGCCATCAGACCAGATACCCCGAATAATCATGGATAAATTTGAATACTGCAGTAATTTAACTTATAAGAATTCGTGCGTACCAATTCCCCCAATAATTAAATTCTGGAAAAACGGAAGCATAAATTGCTCAATAAAACAATTTCCTTTGCAATCAGTTTTTGCAGTTATAATTCATAAATCTCAAGGTTTGACATCAGATAAAGCAGTAGTAGATATTGGGGATAAAGAGACACCAGTTTGCTTAACGCACGTAGCGTTGTCGAGAGTGAAATTCCTTCAAGGTTTATCATTTAATAGAAAATTTCCTTACAAGAGATTCTACAATATAAAAAAATTTCATATGCTGGTATGCAGAAAAAAAGAAGAAATTAGAATAAAAAAAAATTACATTTAATAGTTCTTAGTATCAACGAGAGTAGATTTTAATGTTTTTCCAAATATTTTGTTTGAATGTATTATTCTAAGATTGCTATCAAAGATTATTTGGTGTGAATTACAAAGATTGAAAACATACCTATTTCAAATCATTTCAGATAACTCCAGAGGCTATTGGGAAATGTAAAAACATCTTTAAAACTTTTGATTAAAAATTAAAAAAATATTTTGTAAAATTTTGCTTCGAAAATATTTTTATTTATACCAGTCTTATATCACAGATAAAAAATTCCGAGGAAATTCTTAATTATTTGGCTGAATTTACATTTCTAAAATTTAAATACGCCAAAACATAAGATAAAGTTTTTGCTTAATAAAGATGCAAAAATAATATAAAATAATAATGTTATTTTCAAATATTTATCTTATGAAATAATGCTTCGCGAATCCAAACAAAGCACGGCTTTTGCTAGTTATTATTATTATTATTGTTATTGTTATTGTTATTGTTAATGTTATTATTATGAATTCAGAATTTTTTTTTAATATTTTAACTTTCGGAACTGGTTTGAATCGGTTCTGAAATTGAAACTATCCTAATATATATATATATATACATATAATCAAATTTGAAAAAGTAAAAACTAGCCCGGTTAAAAATGGTCCTTAGATATCCCATGGAAAAAAATCAAAATTTAAGCAAGATATTTGAAAATAACGCCCCTATAGATTAGCATTATCATTCGGGTCTTTTTTAGTGACTAGTGAGCGTCTTAAGTGTCACGTTATTCACCAGTGAGTCACAGTGAGCTTTCGATTTCTGGCCATGTCAGTCAGCGGTGACTGACACTGTGTAGATTGTGTAACAGGAATCTTATTTCAAACGGAAAAAAAGTAAATAAACTTGCCGTTCATTTTTTTTACAATTGAAAAAGAAGAGCAACAATTTCAAAACAATTTATACTATATATAATATCAAGACAATAATCCTCATAATCCTTATATATAAAATAAACGGTCAAATGCGAGTATCACTCGCGCTCAGAAGGTTCCATACAATAAACTTATGTATTATTAACCTATTAAACCGTTATTATTAACCTTTATTATTAGCATTAACCTATTAAATAAGGCAAATAACACTTTTAAAAAATCCTGGTACTACAATGGATATTTTTTTTCCTTATGCGTACGTACCCTAATTTATCTGATTAATCCTAATTAAAATAATAAGCTTGCAACAGTATGAAATTTATTGCTACTACACTGCTACTAGATATTGCATTGCACAAATATAATATTAAAGTTGTTATCTACGCTTTGAAAGCTGAGAACATATCCCTCTTCATTATCTATATCCAATCCGTCCCTGTCTTTAAGGATTAATACCATGGCTAATTACTGACGAATTTTTTTAAAAATCATTATCAACAATGCTTTTATACTTTTGCTAAGATAGGTACCTCCAACGCTCCTCAATACTTTTGCTCAATACCCAAAATCGAAATTTGTATGCAACAGAAAAATGTGCTTTTCTCAAAAATTATACAATCTAGAGTAATTGCTGCAATTTCCCTGCAAGGTTTAAAGTAGCACCTACAACCTCTAATTTTTCATAACTTCAGTTTTAGTAGATTCGGAGTTAGATAAGTGTGGAACATATTTTTGCACTATATTTTCGACTATATCTCTAAAATATAATACCTAAAATTAAAAGAATTATATTTTTAAATTCAGCGTAACGACGACTATTAAAAGATAACCCACACGATATACAAAGACAAGATTTTCTTTCTTCAAGTAATTTAATTAGCCCTCCTACTCCCAACAAAATATGTTTGTAAATGTTTACAAATCTGTAAATATATGGGCCAATAGTCTTTATTACTCTCCCCCCCCCCAATTTGAGCTTTCCACGCTTCATAGTTTATTAGTGAAATGGCTGTGACAAACGGACAGACAGACACAGGAGTGATCCTTCTAATGGTTCCGCTTTCACTGTATAAGTACGGAACCGCCGGTGGCGGTGTCCGGTTCTGTAGCCAATTTGTCAATATCTCTAATATTTCGCAAAGTTCTCATAGACACCCAGTGAAAACTAATAGGTTTGCTTGTTTGCAGAAAATCAACAAATTGAGGCATTTAATGCAACAAAAAACAATGTTAGCATATGAATAAAGAATAATAAGATATTATCATCTTCATTATTTTTTAGTTCAAATTCTATTTACAAAACCCATAAGAATATCTTTATGTGAACTTCTCAGACAAATAAATCCATGTGCTAAAAATTATAGAATGTTGCATGAATTAATTGGAAAAGATGGAAAAGATTGTGTTTTAAATTTTATAAAATGTATTTCATAACATACAGATTCCACATCTTGAATTAATTTTGTGGTTATCGAGCATTGACATATAATACGTGTAAAAAAATGATAAGAAGATTACATCTTTACTTTAGACATCGTTTAACACTGCGCAAAATTCTTTTAATTCTTTTTCTCATATTTTCGTAAAAAAATAAATAAAAATAAAAATAAAAATAAAAAGTAATAGGTTATATATAATAGTACAAGGCAGAAACCAATTTTAAATATCAAATGTAATCTATAACCTTTTACTATATATTAATGATCAAGTACTATATTCACAGCTAAAAATAACTTTTATACGCATTATATTCGTTAAGACTCTGCAAATAAACAGCACATAATAAACATTTTTTCGCTGTTTTCACGTGTTTAAAAATTCCTTTATATGACTGAAGCAGCGAAAAAGCATTTCTCTGAAAAATATATTCAATATTCACAAACGTTTCTGTTTATTTAAATTGCACTGTAATAATATGCGACTTGAAAAAGTTGAGCGTTTTTATGCTTATGCTTATGTAAAGTTAAACAGCACATATTTTAGAAGGAAACTGTTTTTTCGCTTGAAGAAAAGAAGCTTTTTCTTTCTTAATATCAAGTATGTTAAGAATGCATGCAATAACTTTTAATAGATATTTTTAGAAAAAAAGATTATGTGAAATATTTAAAATATATATATATTACTGATAAAAAAATGTGTAGGAATACCAGTAAAAAATATTTTTTTTTTCAGTAAAATTTTTCAAAGCTCCTCCAGAGTTTTCATTATTAATTTTTTACTACAAGAAATTACTGTTTGAAATGTATATGTATTGATATATGAAAAATATATTTTAATAAATTCCTAGGGTTCCGTGCTTAAAAAGTTAAAACATAATTATTATTAATCAGCACTCCTGTGATTGTCTGCCCATCTCTCATAGCTATTTTACTAATAAACAATGGAACATGGAACGTTGTAAAAGCTGTTGAACCACATACCGAATATTTCCACATATCGTATAAGCCAAATATACGACTTTTCAGTGAAAAAGCGTCTAAAATCGAAAACACATGTATAAGCCGGTATTAAAGAAGGTAGGGAAATTTTAGCAAACGAAAAATATTTTACTCATAGATAATTTTTGAAAATGCGCTCTCCAAAAATTTTCACCTCTCCTATTTTGTCCTGTGTGCGGTATTAAATATGTTTAATTGGGACCCACTCATTCTGTCATGACTGCCTATGTTTGGCTTGAATTATCTCAAGAAATGATCATTTGATTTTTCAAAAAAAAAGTTGTATCAATGATGCGATGGATAGAACTGAAGATTGTGTCATTTTTTTAAGGCGACGGGAATTGTGAGGATCATGAAGTAGGCAGTGTCGATATTTTTGCTGATGTACACATGAAAGAAAGCGATTTTAAAGAATTGCTTGAAAATTATGGTAATCATTTGGATAATGAATGAGGACTGGTAACTTTTTTCATTGTAAAAAAATGTAGCTTTGAAGTGTTTAGAGATATTAGTAAATATTTTAACGTTTTTTTTTTTTTTTTTTTTTTTTTTTTTTTTTTTTTTTTTTTTTTTTTTTTTTTTACATTTATTATTAATTCTTTTATTAGAATACCAATTTTCTTATACTCGTGTATAAGCCGACACCTACTGTGAAGCGTGCTGTGGGGCCAAATAAATGTTAAAAAATTCTTCGCTTACTTACGGAAATATACGGTATTTATTGATTATTAATTATTCACAAATATTTTTAAGGAAAATGTAGAGCGACTATTTAAATTACTTGAAAAAAATCTTTTCTCTGAATATCATGTAAAAGCCTTTGTAACACTACTCAACTAGTCGGATGTACCATTCCCAAAACTTTCTTTTATCGCATACATGTTAATACCTCAAAATTCTATATCCGAGCCTTTGTTCTTGAGAAAAGACTATCGCTGAACTCGTGTACATGCAACAAAATACAACATAGCTATTTGGTGATTTATACCAAAACCTAATAAGCAACAACTTGTGTCAACGTCTAACTGAATCTGAATTTTTTTGGGGGAGGGGATATCCATTCATTCGTGTTTGAGATAAAGCTGTTGTGAAAATCATGAAAAATCCATCATAGCAACGCCATCTATTGGGCGATTAACACTAATAACCAGAAACAACTTGTGTCAACATCTAACTGAATCTGAAATAGATAAAAATTCATGCAATTTTTCTTGAGATAAAGCTATTGCGGAAATCGCGAAAAGTGCCGCATAATAGCGCCATCTATAGAGAAATTTCAACCAAAACATAATCAGCAGCAATAGTATTCAAGGTGTACTTGAATCTGAAATTTCATAAAAATTCGTGTATTAGTTCTGTAGATACAGGCATAGAGTAAATCGCGAAAAAGGCAGCAGAGCAGCGTTACCTATTACGCGATTTACACAAACACCTAATCAGCATCAAAATATATAATGAACTAATTGAATTTAAAGTTTGAAGAAAATCTGAGCACTAGTTCTAGACATATAGCTAATGCAGAAATCGGGAAAATCCTGCAAAATGCAGATATTTTACACTTTAACCTTAACAGAACCAATTCATATCAAGTACTAACTAAATCACAAGTGTAGTGAAAATCTCATATCCATTAATTATGGAGATAGAGCTATTCCGAAAATCCTGAAAATTGTAGCCCATCAGTGCCACCTGTAGGGCGATTTACATCAAAAGCTAATCAGCAGCAATTTATATCAGGGACTAACGGAATATAAATTGTAATTAAATTCTAAGCTTTAGTTCTTGAGATATGGTGCCCACAATATTTGTATAGACAGACAGAGTTACGGAATCAGAAAGAGACATTTTGTAAAAACATGTTTTTCGGATCTCTGTCTCTTCAAATATCTAAATCCGTTGATTACCGGAAGGTTAAAATATTCACGAATCCAATATTTTTTTTTTTTTTTTGTAAAAATAGTAGAAAATAAAAATACATTTCTTTTAATCTTAGGTAATATATTTTGAGAGATATCGTCGAAAATGTAATCCAAAAATACATCCGTTCTTCTCAATGTTTCCAAATCTACTGAAATTAAAATTATTTAAAAATTAGGAGTAGTAGAAGTTAATTTGAACTTTGCAGAAAATTTATAGAGATTATATCCTAGATCACATGTTTTTTGGGAAAATAGCATTTCTCCGTTACACACAAATTTTGATTTGTGTGTGTCTAGCAAATACATTCAGGATCGCTTGAGGTGCCTATCATCAAAAAAGCATAAAAAGATTGTTTTTAATGATTTTCGAAATTAATTCTTGGTAATTAGACGAAATATTAGCCCTTAAAGAAAGGAACCGTTAGGGCATACATAAAGACGCGGACGGCGTAAATTCGCACCATCAGCTTTTAAATTTTACATAACAAATTTTAATTATATGTTTGAAAATACAATATCTAGTTACAAATGGATATATTTATTATACGAAACCCTTATTTACGTGAGTAATATTCGCACTTGATAAGTTATTTGAAAGCATGAGATATGATATTCACATTCGTTGCTGAAATCATTCCCTCTATCTAAATAATTTTTCCCTCTAGATCAGTATTACGTGCTCATTTTTTTTTAAAGATACATTCTGGTTGTGAAATTGTTAGCGGTAATAAAAATTCGTATAGGTGGAAAGCTTCAGTTTGGATTGAAACATTTCATTTGTGCAATTTTAGGCATTCATACTCCCATGAATCACATAAATTCGACCCAAATCTTTTGATGCCACACATCATATCACAACTTGGTCTTATATTTCTTTTTGACGTGACAACGTCTTGTAAATTGGTTTGCCGGGAGACACTTCAAGAAACTGCGTTACGTTACGTTACGCTCCGCTCACGATACGCGCTCACTTTTCTCTTAACTTTTTCCGGTCACTTGTGGGACCATTTTCTGAACGTGAATGTGAATTCGCTGCAAGGAAGGGGCGGTGCTTAATAGGAATTTTAGATAGTATCAAACTAAGACGAAATACGTTATGTATTAGTTATTAGTATAAAGTACAAAGAAAATAAGTGTAGTTTATTTCGTAATTCGGTGGTATATTATGGAAAACTAATGATATGTGATTAGTGAAAGCCATTTTACTTTAGTTATATTCTGCTCATTGAAAAATTCTTTAATATGCTGTTTACAAAATTCAACATTTGACATCAATAAACATGAAGTAAAATGTGTTTAACAAACACAGTGTATTGCAAGTTATTGTATGTATATTTGTATATAAATACGTATGTATGTGTAAAGGTAAAAATAAAATTTTGTTAATATGAAATTCAGTGCGAGATTCTTTGTATAAATTAATGTTTTAAATATAATTCTTTGTATAAATAAATGTTTTAAATTGTTACTATTATTTCATCCTTCTTCCTACTATACGAATGAATATTCACATTAAAATTATTTTACAACTCAAAGTCGTTGTCACGTAAAACTTTCGCCCGTATACCGACTTTACAGGCAACCAATTTTTTTCATACATCGTCTTTGTGATTTTTTTTTTTCTATTTTTCAATTTTCTTTTTTCAACACCTTTTTTGTAGACGAGATCACCCTAGTCTTTTTTAATAACATAATTAGATTAAAGAAGATAGTTTTGGATATTGGTTTTACAAAAAATCTACATCTTATAAGTGAGAGGAATATCTGGTTCCTATATTCAAGGTTCTTAAGTTCCTATATTCAAGCTTAATAATAACTTATATTATGATACTTTGAAAGAAGTTTTATTAAGTATTTTTTATGTTAAATATAAACCCTAAATGTTGTTAGAAACTGGTTTTATTTTTGTGATACAATGATCTGATGAAGTGTTACAAAAACGAAATAATTTGCATACGATATGCAACTGCAGAAAAGCATTTCTGTGAATTACATCCATGACATGCGTGAACGTTTATGTTGATTCAGACCGCTTCGTAATAAAATATGCATTAAAAATATGAGGGTTTTTCTTATATTGCATTAAAGAGAAAATATTATAAAAGAAAACTGATTTTTTCAATTGAAGAGAAAAAAATTCATTTTCAATAATATGAAATATGCTAAAAATGACAACAACTCCTATTATCATGCGAGTTATTTTTATAAGAAAAAAAAAGATCCGCAATATTCCAGAATAATTTTGACAACGGAATGTATATTCATTCTAATAAAAAAAATTTCCCTTCCGTTTCATTTTTTTACAGTTCTTATCAACATAGAAATCCACTTTATAATAAAAACTTAAATAAACATGTTTGAGGAAAATGTGGAAAATGTGTTTCAAAGTCGCTGCTGAAATTTTTTTTTCCTTTAATAATTCTTTTCGTTCTAGATGCAGTAAATATGTTTTTCAATTTAAAAGTGTCATTATTATTATCCCTAGATATGCCAATGCTCTACGGCAGCACTCAGTTAATAAAAGAACTGTTTTAAAATGCGAATTGATAGATTTATTTTTCAAAGGATTTAGAAAGAAAATTTATTTAAAAGAATTATGAATATTAATATCTTGATATGTAAATTTCATCGAAATAAGTAACACGATCACTGCCCCTCATAATTTTAAAGTGACGTTAAAAAAATTGTCAGTAAAAACCGATGAATACACTTTTCTATATTTATACACGTTAGATGTCCGAAAATCAATTTTAATGAACGAGTATGAAAAATAATTTTTTTCTAATTTACATGTTAACCTACTAAATTAAAAGGTTTCGATTTAGTTCAATTTACTTTTTTATCTCACATTCACTGAAAACACCAGATCTTTAAGTGAGTAATTGAAAATCTTATAGAGAAAATTTACTAAAGATAAAATACAATTAATTATATTTTATTCTGAAAATTTGAAAAAAAGTTTATATTTTAGCTTAATTATGAATTAATTATGACTTTATAGTATGATACTTTCAAATACGTTTTATTCAATAACTTTTCAGTTAAATCTAAATTTAAACGTTGTTAGAATTTGGCACCCTTTACGAGATATAATGATGACATGTTACAAAAAAAATAATACTTTACACAATTACAAAAGAGCATTTCTGTAAAATATATACACAACCTGCATAAACGTTTATGTTGATTCAAACTGCTTCGTAATAAAATACAACTTAAAAATGTGGGCATTTTTTTTAATCTTTTAGTTTTATGTTGCATTAAAGAGAAAACTTTGCAGAAGGAAACTGTTTTTCCCTCTAACAAGAAAAAAGATAATTTTAATATGTGAAACATGCTAAAAACGGCAACAATTCCTTTTAATATGCGAAATATTTTATAAAAAAAAAAGAAAAAGCTTGAAACCATTTCATTGACTTTAACAAAAGAATGTATGTGAATCCAAATTAAAATTCTTTCTCTTTAGTTACAATTTTCCACAGTTCTTTTCCAAATATCAATTAACTTTATGGCAAACAGTAAATAAAAATGTTCCGGGAAAATCTGGAAAATGAGTTTCATAGTCGTTGCTGAAATTATTTTCTTCCTAAAATAAATCTCTCTTTGCTAACCTCATATCTTTTTTTTATTTGAAAGTGCCCGTACTGTCATTCAGAAACATGATTTTGTTATACGACGATACTCCGATTATGTAAATGAAATTTATTTCGAATGCTTCTTGAAAGGTTTATTTTTCAAAGGATTTAGAAAGAAAATTTATTTAAAAGAATTACAAATAACAATACCTGATTTAGTAAATTGATTTTATGTAAATTTCAGCATCATAAAGAACCCGATCACTTCCCCCTATAATTTTTTAGTAATATTAAATAAAAATAATTTTACCAGTAAAACCCCAAAAATACACTTTTCAGAATCTATATTTGTTTGATGTTTAAAAATCAATTTTATCAGCGAGCGTGACAAATAATTTTCCTGTAATTTATATGTTGTCCTCCTGAATTCAAAGATTTAGATTTCATTCGATTTACTTTTTTTTCCTCACATTTAGTCAAAACAGTAGATTTTTAAATGGATAATAAAAAAAGAATTTAGAGAAACTAAATTAAATAAAAATTGTAAATAGTTACATTTTATTCGGAAAATTTAGAAAAAGTTCTACATTTACGCTTAATTATGACTTTATAGAATGATATTTTCAAATAAGTTTTATTCAATAACTTTTCAGTTAAATCTAAATTTTAAACGCTGTTAAAAATTGGTACCCTTTTCAAGATTCAGTGATGAAAAATTACAAAACATAAAAAAGTGTATATTTTATGCAACTACAAAGAAGCTTTTCAGCGAAATATATCCGCGACATGCATGAACGTTTATGTTGATTCAGACTGCCTCGTAATAAAATACGACTTAAAAATATGGAGATTTCATTTTTTTTTCTTTCACTCTTACGTTGCTTTAAAGAAAAAACTTTACATAAGGAAACTTTTTTTCACTTGAACAGAAAGAAAGACATTTCTAATATGTGAAACATGCTAAAAACGGCAACAACTCCTTTTGTCGTGCGAGATATTTTTATAAGAAAAAAGGAAAAGCTGAACAATATTTCAGAACAACTTTGACAAAACGATGTATAAGAATTCCAGTAAAAATTCTTTCGTTTTCGTTACATTTTTTACAGTTCTTCTCCAAATATCAATTCATTTTATGATAAACATTAAATAAAAATGTTTCTAAAAAATGTGGAAAATGAGTTTCGTAAATTATTGCAAAAATAATTTTCTTCCTCAAATAAATCTCTTCCCTCTAGATGAATTTTATTATTATTATTATTTAAAAGTGTCATTAGTGTCTTCCCGAGACATGGCCAAGTTATTCGATGGCACTCAGATTATGTAAATGAATTGTTTTAAAATGCGTCTTGATAGATTTATTTTTCAAAGGATTTAGAAAGAAAATTTATTTAAAAGAACTAAGAAAAGTAATACCTGAATTTATGTAAATTTCAGTTAAATAAAAAATCCGATTACTTCCCTTTTAATTTTTAAGTGATGTTAAATAAATATAGTTTTATCAGTAAAAACCAATAAGTACACTTTTCCCATATCCTAACATGCTACATGTTTAAAAATCAGTTTTAATCTACGATCATGACACATACTTTTCCTATAGTTTACATGTTATTCTCCTAAATTAAAATATTTCGATTTAGTTCGACATATTTTTTTTTCACTTTTATTCAGAGCAACAGAACTTTAAACAAGTAATAAAAATAATATATAGAAAATTAATTAAACAAAAAATAAAATTAATTGCATTTTACAAATAGACGTGAAAATGAAAGTAAGTTTACTAAACTGTGTACATCTTATTTTTCACGCGTATTTGTAACGTTTCATGGTATTAATGTCTAGCTCTTTTACTAATTACATTTTATTTTCAAATTTAATATATATATATATATACAGTAGACTCCCTCAAATCCGCACTCCTAAAATCCACAACTTTTTAAAATCCACACATATTTTACAGATGTAAACAATGAAACATTCAGTTCAGATGTAGGTGCAAAATTTGACTTTTTTAGTTTTATATCAATTCCATATATATTTTTTAATTTGTAATTTTTGTTAAGGTAATTGAATTCATGTTTTTTCATGAAGAAATAATAATTTATTTCTGAAAAAATAAAGATATTGCTGACATCATTGGTAATCACAATCTTACCAAATATATTTATGTATTAATGAAGCTTTTTTTGTTATTAAGTTTGGCTAAACCTGAAATAAAGCTTCATTATTTTATGATCTTGATGTAAATTAATAATGTACTTTTATGAGACAAGGATCATTGAATAATTTAGGAAAAACACATTTCATCTTTATAATGAATATTTAATTGTACATTATTGATTATTAATTTGACCTTTGCTTTTAGTATTTTTATCATTTAAAAAAATATCTAAATTTTTATTATTTTAGTTTATGACTTATTTTAATGTTATAGCATATTGTAAGCATTCATTATACTTTTTATTTCATTATTAATTACAATCAAATTACTTTTTAAGAAATGTAAACAAAGCAATGATCAGAAATCCGCAAAATTCTAAAATCCGCAAAACCTCTGGTCCCAAGCTGTGCGGATTTGAGGGAGTCTACTGTATATATATATATATTTATGTGTAATTATGATTTTAAACATGATACTTTCAAATAAGCTTTATTCAATAACTTTTCATTAAATCTAAACTTTAAACTTCGTTAGAAATTGGCACACTTTTCGTAGTACAGCGATGAAGAGTTATAAAACAAAATAATGCATACTTTATGCAACTACAGAAAAACTTTTCTATGAAATGTATCCGCGAACTGAATGAACGTTTATGTTGATTCAGAAAGTTTCATAATAAAATATGACTTAAAAATGTGGGGATTTTTTTCTTTTTTACTCTTATGTTTCATTAAAGAGAAAACGTTACACAAAGAAACTGTTTTTTTGTTTTTAACAGGAAAACAGACATTTTTAATATGTGAAACATCCCTAATAGCATGCATGGTCACAGTGACATCACTGTGAGTCACTTTGGTCACATCACATCTGTGACCAAAATGCCACCACTCAGTGACGTCACATTGTGACTGAGATGTGACTTTCTTAAAAATCTTTAAAAATTTATAAATATCCTTCAAAACATGTTATTTACTTTAAAAAACATGTTTCTGGCAATTTATGTATCGTCGCTTTTGTCACAGTTTCGTCACAGTGTTAATGTCAAATTAGTCACAAATGACACATTTTTCACAAATTTGTCACATTGTGACCACTTTGTGAAACGTCACAAAAGAGCTCTAAAACGGCCATAACGACTTCACATTTTAGTCACTGTGACTTCACATTGAAGTCACGTGACGTCACATCGACAACCGATGGCCACAAAATCACAATATGACTTCATACCGACGTTGCAGTGACGTCACCATGCTTTACGGGATGCTAAAAACAGCAACAACTCATATTATCATGGGAGTTATTTTTATAAGAAAAAGGAAAAGCAAAACAACATTTCGAAATAACTTTGACAAAAGAATGAATAAGAATTCCAGTAAAAGAATTTTTCTTTTTCATTATTCTTTTTACGATTCTTCTCGAAATATCAGTTCACTTTATGGTAAACAGTAAATAAAAATAATCCTGGAAAATGAAAAAAATGAGTTTCATAGTCGTTACAGGAATAATTTTCTTCCTCAAATAAATCGTTTCCATCTCGACGCAGATACACTTTTTAAATTTTAATTTAAAAGTGTCATTAGTGTCATCCCGAGAGATGCTCAAGTTATACGACGGCACTCAGATTATATAAATGAATTGTTTTAAAATGCGACTTGATAGATTTTTTTCAAAAGATTTAGAAAGAAAATTCATTTAAAAGAATATTACGAATATTAATGGCTGAATTTATGTAAATTTCAGCAAAATAAGAAACCCGATCACTTTCCCTTATATTTTTTAAGTGATGTTAAATAAAATTAATTTTATTAGTAAAAAGAAATAAATAACTTTTCCATAGCTTTGCATGTTAGATTTCTAAAAATCAATTTTAATCAACGAGCATGACAAATACTTTTCGCATAATTTGCGTGTTAATCTTATAAATTAAAAGGTCTCGATGTAGTTCGATTTACTTTTTTTTTTCTCACATTTACTCAAAGCATCAGGTCCTCAAGCAAGTAATAAAAAGAGTATATAGAAAATTAATTAAATAAATAATGTAACTACTGTATTTACTCGTGTATAGGGCGCACGCGTGTATAAGGTGCACCCCTACTTTACAAGTAAAAATGGCGATTTCTTAAAATCTCGTATATAACGCGCACCATAAATTTGATACGTTAATGAGGAATGACCAAATGAATTTCAGTAAAAAAAAAAAGTTGAAACAAACATTACACCAGACCAGAAAACAGGACGAAAATGCATTTTTAGACTTCGGGTTGTAAGAGAATGACGCGAAAGAGAATTGTTAATTAGCGTTTAGAAAATGTCATTATCTCTGTTGTATAAAAAACTGCAAGGAATGAAATAAATATGCAGTAATACTTCAATTAAGTAACATTTTCCAAGTTTTAATATTTTATTTGAATAATTTCTTGTTTCATATGTATATCGTTCGACTGCATCCAACAGTAAAAAATTATTCCGTGTATAAGGCGCACCTGGGAGTTTTGCCTTAATTTTTTGGAAAAAAAAGTGCGCCTTATACACGAGTAAATACGGTAATTACATTTTACAAATAGACGTGAAAATAAAATTATCAAGTTTACTAAATGGCGTGCGTCATATTTTTCACGAATATTTGTAACATTTCATGGTATAAATGTCCAGTTCTTTCACTAATTACATTTTATATATTCTGAAATTTTTCAAATAACTCTATATTTACGCTTAATTATTACTTCATAGCATGATATTTTAAGTAAGGTTTATTCAATAAATTTTCAGTTAAATCTAAACTTTAAACGTTGTTAGAAATTGGTACCCTTTTCGTGATACAGTGATCGGGGCCTGACTAATGCAGTTGCATGCTGTGTTGTAACACATTAATCTATTTTATATATTTCTATTAATATTTAAAATCTTATCCCCCCCTTTTTTTAAATTTATTTTAAAAGAAAAACATTTTAAAAGGTATTTTTATTGAGTGTTCGTCTCCAAATTGCTTATAAAAAAACCCAAATAATAAATTAGTTTTAAAATATCAGTTCATTTCTAGCTTCTTCTTTCTTACTTTTCAGTCTGATTAAATATCAAGCGAATTAAATATTTTTTTCTGTTTTAAATAACTGCTATATTTAATTCCTATCATCTCATTTGTCTTGTATAAAGAACTTAATTTTTACCGATTGTGCATTGCAACTTTGTTTTAGGGTTACTGTACGTTGCGTGCTTTTCGCCAAAGGCGATAACTGTTTTATTCTTGACAACACTCATTTTTAAAAATTTCCATTGCTTTCTATATAACGGTCCTTTTTACCTGTGCGGTTTTGAGCACAGCTTGAGAATCTATTATATGCCAAGACATTTTCTCTTGGCGTTCGTATAATGTAAACATTTATACAGATTACGATTGTCAGGGTCATGTTAACCAGCACATTCGCAGTTGTAGAAAATGAGAATTATTTATTTATTATGTTTGAAAACTTTTATTTTAGTATGCTGTTTCATGCTGTTTATAAGTTCTCATAATCAAGGACTATGCAAAATAAAAGCAATTAGTCAAGAATATGTTTAAGAACTGGTTTTCTTTGTCGAAATGCCTTCGTCATTCTGGTCCAAAAGAAAATTTAAAAATAGATCTGGTTAATTATTCATAAAACAACAAGCACGGCCAATCACAAGAGGGTGGCGCTTGCCACCATAGAACTTGAATACATAAAATAAAATATATGTTACATCACACATGCAGGGCAGTTGTCCCTCCCCCCTCCCCCAAGGGCAAATGTAAGTTTTCTTAAAAGGAAACCAAATAATAAAAAATGGTAAAAAAGGAACAGATATTAATTTAAAGTGTTTTTCATTTTGTGGTATTTAATTTCTTCCTTACTAATTTCATAAAGATTTTTTTAAATACATAAATTTCATTAAAATATAACTGTAATCTAACACTTTTCTTATATGTTGCTTTCTGTTTAAAAGAATTTGCCACAATATTAAGTTTTATATCAAAATACTTTAGCACATTATGAGGAATGCAGTAACAACATAAGAAGCATTGAAATTTTTTGTTTTATTATGAAATGCATACCACTACATGCTTTTTCATATGATAAATTCGCCCAAATGTATGCAATAATGATTGAAATAACTGCATCTACGCTGTAACAGCTTACATTTACATTCCTATAACCGCAAGAAAATGTATTCCATAGTTTCTTAAAGTTATCTTTCTTGCAGTATTCTTCAAATAGATGTGAATAATACTTGTTATGTAATTTAGTTATCCATACAGTAAATATAAAGTTTTAGCCATTTACGCATAATTTACGGAAATTTTCAAAAGGTAGAAGCCCCCCCCCCCTCCACACCAAATAATGTTGCCCCAGGGACCCCCACTGTCGATGTCGCGCCCTAACAGTGATGAAGAGTTACAAAAGAAAATAACATATGTACTTTATTCAACTACAGGAAAACATTTTTGTGAAATATATCCGCGACATGCATGAACGTTTATGTTGATTCAGACCGCTTCGTAATAAAGTACGACTTAAAAATCTGGGGATTTTTTTTCTTTCTGTCTTATGTTATCTTAAAGAGAAAAAATTACAGAAGAAAACTGTTTTTTTTCTGTTAAATGGGAAGAAAGACATTTTTAATAATGTAAAACATACTAAAAATGGAAACAACTTCTATCATCATCGTTAATTTAATAAGAAACAAGTTGGAAATTGCACGTGAACGTAGCAAATGAGGTGCGTTCGTACGATAACGAAGTTTTAAAAATATTCAGATCTTGCTGATATAGTAGAGCGTACTCCGGATACAGTATAGTAGTCGAAATCTTTACGTTTCTGTAAATATGCAGGAAGTAATTTTTATTACACATCAGCAACGTATATCTTATTCATAAAATGTGAAATAGTTGAATATAATTAAAACACGTACCAAACCATGTTTCCCCGTATAGCATTATATAGTGGAATACTTTTGTGTGGCCCTGTAATTTAATAATAAAAATCCTTTGCATCACAGATTGTACAGAATGCATATTTTAGTATATATTTCATAGATTCATGCCGATTCTATTATGTTCGAATGAGTGTAACATCATTAAAATGCATTTGAAAGTTTTTCCCTACTGACCGTAATGTAACGGAATCCTTTTGATTGTCCCTGTAATTGATCTATGCATCCGATTTTCATAACATTTGAAATGACTCGACAAAATTACGCAATAATTATATGTTTTAAATTTCAAACGATTAAAATGGATTTAAAACTTTTTTCCCTATTGACCGTAATGTAACGGAATCCTTTTGAATGTCCCTGTAATTGATCTATCCATCCGATTTTCATAAAATTTGAAATGACTCGACAAAATTATGTTATAATTATGTATTTTAAATTTCAAACGATTCGGTTGGGTAGTTTTTGCGTTGTTATATGCGGACAGACGGACAGACAGACGGACAGACAGACGGACTGAACGACAACAATAGGTGCTACGTATTTACATAATTACGAACGCACCTAAAAAGGAAAAGCTCAACATCATTTCAAAATGCTTATGACAAAAGAATGTATAAGAACTCTAATAAAAAAATTTTCTTTTCGTTACAATTTTTTACAGTTCTTCTCCATAGATAACAATTCACTTTATGATAAACATTAAGTAAAAAAAATCTGAAAATTGTGGAAAATGAATTTCGTAGTCGTCACAAAATCATTTCTTCTCTCTGATAAATTTCTTCCCTCTAATTTCATGTACATATTTTTACCTTAAATGTGTGTACGTTGCCATTTCCTGATATTCGTATGTTATATTAAGCCATTCAGTTTACGAAACGGATTGTTTTAAAATGCAATTTGCTAAATTTATTTTACCAAAGTTTTAAAAATCAAATTTATTTTAAAAATATATGAATAGTGATATCTATATCTGAGAATATTTAAGTAAAGTAAAAAACCGGGTCAATTTCCTTTATAATTTTTAAATGAAGATAAATAACAATAATTTTAATAGTAAAGACTAGCAAAAGCGCCCTCTAAATATTTATGCATGTTATATGTCTTTATACATTCATTAAAATTTGTAGCAGCTAAAACTGCTTTTAAATGTGTTGGTATAAGTATTATAAATTGTTCACAAAATAAAATTAATCACAAAATTTAATATTCACTTTCGCTTATTCGAAACAAACTTGGATTTTTTTTAAACAGCAATCAAGTTTCATGGCTGACCTCCTATACTGGAGATGTGTTAGGACTGTTGCCATTGAGGGGTGTATAAATCTTCACTAAAACAGTTTTAGTAAAAATGGAAAGTAATCTATTTGTCAAATTAACAACCACTTTCCTCTAATATCGAATTTCTAAAATTTAAGCAAAATAAGAAAGCTTTTCCTTATAATTTTTAAATGAAGTTAAATACAAGTAATTTTATTAATAAAGACTGGCAAATACACTTTTGTATATGTCTAAGTGTTAGAGGTTTATACATTTTTATATATTTTTATAGATTCAATGTTTCTATTAACTTTCTAGATTCTCATATTTTCTCAAAACAGCAAATCTAATCTAATAGCAAATATCAGAAACAAATCAAGAAAATAAGACATAAATATCAAATTTAAGTACTGACCTCTCAACTGGTAGACAGCAGGTGCTGGGTTCGAACCCAATCGCGGCCGTCGGCCTAATCGTTCGACGTTTTCCCTGGTTTTCTTCGAACCTTGGATTTCCTTGCGTGAATACGGATTAGGTTCCACTAGAAAGACCCCCACGGAGGGCATCCCACCCCATTAAGGTCCTATATCCCTTGTGCAGATAATCGGACGTCATAAAATAAACCAAACCAAACCAATCAAATTTAAGTAACTCATTTGTGCCTGAAATTTTTTTCTCAAACTTTTTGATAAATCACTTTAAAATATTGTAAAATGAAATGAACTAGAAAAATGCTAAGAAAATGTGTTTTTTTTTTTTTTTCATGAAATATAAACGTATTAGAAATGAGAATATGGATAATATTTGTCATAGCATAATATGCATAATTGTATATTTTGTCTAAATTTATGTAAAATGTAGTTTTAAATTACATATTATGCACCATATTTAATATTTTTATGAGCTACTAAAAATATTAATTTCTTTATAATGACTCATAATATTATAAATATTATTAAGAACGCAAACGATGCGAGTGGTTAAGCGGAATTGCATATCTTAGTGCACACAGCGCTGCGGCGCATGTTAGAGGCAAGTTCTCTCCTCCCCGTTCGTCCTATGTCATAATGTGATGCATCTTTTTTTTATGTAAGTTTTGTCTACTTTCTTAATTTCTAGATACTTTTTCACTAAATAAATTTAAAAATTGGATTTTTAAATAATATATATGGAGCTTATTTTTCAAAAATTTGGGGTGGGTGGGTTGCCAAGAGAAAATTTGGCGAAAAGTTACAAATTCGGATTCAACGACCCAAAAAACACAAAGTAAGTATATTTCTAGATGTACCATTAATTTTGCTAAGTAAAATCTCCTACTGTTTGGACTATCCGGCAATTCGACTATTCATAAACTAAAAATAATACTTTTTGAGGCCTAAAAACATTTTACTTCATAATCATTATGAAAAGGATCTTACATAAATAACTGTTCCCTAAATGGCTAATAAAAATATATATCCATTCGTGCTTAGAGCCCTAGAATTTGTACGTTACAAAATATCCACTAAAATAGACTTGTAACTATAATTATAGATTTAAAAAAAACTTATTTCAAAATAGTCTACAAACTAAGATTATAATTTATTTATTCAGATCTTTGATTTAAAAAAAAAATCCCAAATAAGCTTACTTTTGCATTTCGCCATCTTCAACAATGAAAAATCTATCCTTCATTGAAGTAAATAAATATCCATCTTATGCTGTCATCTCTCGGTAACAGATAAAGACATTTATATATAATTATTTCATACAATTTTCATGTTATAAAAAAGAAGAAAAGCATACAAATTTATTAAAACCCAAAGCATCCCCAAAATGCGCAATCATGCATAAGTGGGTTAATCAAATTTTACACAAATATTATTAATCAATTTGTATTTTCTCACTTCATTATATTTTTATCTTATGTTAATCCAAAACAAACTTTATTTGATTAGATTATACTAAAACTTGAGCCTAAAAACTTTAGAATTTTATACTCTTTTTTGAGCTAATAAAAAAAAAATCCTTCATATAATATGTTACAAATCTTAAAATATTTCTGCATAACATACCTCTGATACGCATGGATGTATATGCTTATTCTCCTATCGATTCGTAACAAGAAAAGATTTGTAAAAGTTGAAATTTTTTCCTGCTATGCTACATTAAACATATTTCAGAAGAAAACTAGCAATAACTCCTAAGATTGTCTGAAATACTTTAAGAAAGTATATACATAACATCAATCCAAAATATCTCTGACAAACGTTTATGTAAGTATGCCAGAAGATTTTTTTTATATTACCACTTTTTATTTAACCCTTAGAGATGTTCTATCACTTCATGTGAAAATAATAAAAAATGTTCCTGTAAGACATGGGAAATCATTTTCATAGTCGTTGCTGAAATAATTTCCTCTTCCCAATAAATATGTTCCCTCTAAATGTAAGAACATTTTTTTAACCAAAGTCTTCCTTATTTCCTCTGCCAAAAGTATCTCGTGCTTGGAGGAGGGACGAAAAAAAAATCTTACAGAGGAAGAAAATACATTATAATAATATCTATATTTTCGGAAACTGTGATAAAAAAAATAAAAAATAAAAAACAAACTAACTGATAAAATGTTAAGATACAATTTGTTTTTCATAAAAATTTTGATAGAAGTTTTTTTACTCTTTCTTGCTTTATCTGAATACTGCCTCAAAAAACTTTAGTCAAAGAAAAAAGAAAACGTGGTATTTTATTACTCTGCACATTGGAAATTATTAGAAACGTAAAAATTAATCGTTGTTAAAATAACTATTATTTTTATGTCCGGTGTAAAAGTTACTTACTTATCAAAATTTACTTGATGTGCAATTTGTTTTTATATTTGAAATAAAAGAAAAAGAAACATTCCATACTAATATATTATTATTCAATAATAATGGATACCATTTCAAGGTTTCTAATATTTTTTTATGAGTTGAGTATTAAAATGATGAGTATACTAAAACTTAAGCCTAAAAACTTTAGAATTTTTATGCTCTTTTTTGAGTTGATTAAAGAAAATAATCCTTCATGTAATATGTTACAAATCTTAAAGCATTTCTGCATAACATATCTCTAATACGCATGAATGTATATGCTTATTCTCCAATAGATTCATAACAAGAAAAGATTTGTAAAAGTTGAATTTTTTTTTCCTGCAATGCTACATTATACATATTTCAGAAGGAAATTAGCAATAACTTCTAAGATTTTCGGAATTGCTTTAAGAAAGTATATGAATTCAAAATATCTCTGACAACCGTATATGTAAGAATGTCAGGAGAATTTTTTTAATTACCATTTTTTATGTAACCCTTAGAGATAGATGTTCTATAACTTCATGGGAAATAATTAAAAAAATGTTCATGTAAGACGTGAGAAATCATTTTCATAGTCGTTGCCGAAATAATTTCCTCTTCCCAGTAAATATTTTCCCTCTAAATGTAAGAACACTTTTTTTTCACCAAAATCTTCCTTATTTCCCCTGCCAAAAGTTCCTCATGCTCGGAGGAGGGACGAATAAAAATTTTCTTACAGAGGAAGAAAATGCATTATAATGATATCTAAATTTTCGGAAACTGTGACAAAAAAATAAAAAAGTAAAAAAAAAACCTTATAAAATGTAATTTGTTTTTATGTTTGAAATAAAAGAAAAAAAACATTCCATACTCATATATTATTTTTCAGTAAGATTGGACACCATTTCTTGTCCTTCTAATGTTTTTCGATGAGTTCAGTAATAAAATGACAAGTGTTTTTCTCATCGACCCAAGATTTTTTGCTGCTTCTATAAGTATGAATGTACGAGGACTGTATGATAAGTACTTGGCCATGACAATAAAAGCTCATTTTTATGTAAAAAAAATTATTTTATTGTTCAACACAGTCTCTTTCTAATTCTATTCGCTCAGCGTAACGTTTTTCTAATTTTTTATTCCCTCTAAAAAATACGATTTCTCCAACCATTCAAAATAGGCGTTTGTTTCAGCAATAGCCTCATGGTTACAGTCAATTTTTTTCTACCGCCTTATGATTTAAAATTTGGAAACATAAAATAATCGCCAAAAGCTAAATCTTGCTAATATAGCGAATGCAGAAACAGTTCATATTATTCATAAAATTTTGCCATAGTAATAACACAGGTGTGTACGCGTACATTGTCTTATTCTAATTCATAGAATTTTTCCATGTGATAACACAGGTGTGCACACGTGCATTGCCTTGATAAAAGAGACTTTTTTCTTCGCCAAATATGTACGTTTTGTTTTCACAAAACCGTTAAAACGATCCATTAAGTTGACATAATGTCCTCCACTGATACTTTTGCCTTTTTCAAAGTAGTCGTCGAGGATTATCCTGAATGCATCTCAAAACAATGTACCAACGACTTTTTTTAAGATAAAGCCGTCTTGAATGGGTAATATGACTGTAAGTCAGAACCTAATGTGTCCCTTAAGTATAGGTACTTCCGAAAAAGAGGACCAAGTGGAAGATCGCGCGACCTCGATCAGGTGTGGAGGGTCATCATGCAGACCCATACGCGATGTCCATGTATGCCTGAAGCCTAAGCGAGAAACTGTGTTTTGTCTCAGGCTGAAATGTCAAAGAATTCTTGAGAATCTCCATTAGCGCCTACTTCATAACCCATCCGTTGCCGACCATAAATGTCTTTTCTGTAATAGGATCTGATCTTGGAAGGCGCGGGTAAATTAAAAATGCTCTGGAGAACTTTGCAGTTACGGTCTCATTCCGTCTTCATTTTGGATGGCCGAACAACCGGTTCTCTTTTATTGAACCGAAGCGAGACCCTGAATTTGCGCTAAAAACCTTTCTAGAATGATCAGTTGTTACAGTCGTGACGGTCAGACGTCACGAGGATTTGAGTCTTAGGATACTTGGTATGGGATGGGCTGTGCATGCGCCTTGGACGACAATGACGGCTTCACACGGAAAAGTCCCGGCAAATTACGCCGACCATCCCGCCTGCAATTCTGTGCAATTGTAGGCTTCACATAGTCTATCTCATCGGACGAAGGCTCGTCGCACTGCGTGAAATGTTAGTATTATTTATCTTTCAGTTTAAGAGATTCGCAGTGTAGATCAATAAAATATTTCAATTTCGTTTAATAACAAGTAAAAAAAGCACATGTCAGAAACATTTCTAAGATTTTACTTACAATCACGATTTTTATCTTCATTCACTATTAAGTTTTGAAAGAGTTAATCTTTACCAGCCCTATATATACAGCTAATATTATCCCCCCACTTTCAGGTGAATTTAAATTGGAATTATGGCAGATGCCATCATCATATAAAACAAAATTGAAGAACAAAATCAGTATCTATATGTAGATGTTTATACTCCACTAATCCATCCAAAATAAAAAATGATGCTTGAAATATCCATATTTTATCCTCTATAATACAGATGACGAGTTCATTATAGCTCGTAAAAGAGAATATTTCAAGCACGTTTCTTGAAATATAGTGAAAAAATCACTCAGTTGTGAATTCAATGGGTGGCCCGGAGGGAGAGGGGGGTGTTTCTTCCGAAGCATCCATACCCTTCTAAGATTTCAGATTATATATTTGGTAATTTCTAAACAGTTTTATATCTCCCGGATCACCATATTGCCCCCAACCGGAGCTGCCAAAATAACGTTCCAGAAAAAAATTCTAAAAACACTTGAAAAAGCAATTCCTCGAACACGGAATAAATAGATGAAAAGCCGAATAGAAACACGCTCATTAATTTTACAAAAAAGCAGTGAAGATTTAAGGCCGATACTCATGATCTCATTTAAGATCCTAATACTCATTTCAAGCTTAAAAAGGCAGAATAAGAATGCTGTTAGCAACATAGAGGTATTCACAGCTAAGATAAAGGTGAATACAGAGATTAAATAATAAATAATCACATAGAGTGCTGTTATAAACACAAACATGTCGGCACAATAGATCGCTATCTTTATGAATACATGAGCAGTACTGCTTCGTACAAGATACAGGACGTTGTCCACGTGAAGAAAGAATGTATCAAAAAGATCAATGCCCCTATATAAAAATAGCAGTTTGTATGATATTAACTGTTTAATGATATCATGTATAATTATATAATTAAGAACAAGTTAATTGTTTTAAAGAGGTAATTATAATTACAAGAAAGTTAAAATTTAATCTTCTTTTTACGAATGCAAAGAGGTACGTCGTTACGTCCTTAGATGGAAGGTCGGACAGAATTAACCGATGTTAAGGAAAATGAAAGCTGGTGTGTTGCGTTATGCGTGTTTCTTTTTTTAGACAGCTTGAGCCCCTTGATGCTTGAATGCACCAATGCAAGTGCACGAATGTAATATCACGTGACTCTGGTAGACCAATGCGAAATGGTTAGCTTGGCAGCTTGTCTTTTGCTTTAGTCTCGATTGAGCATGTGAGACAGTACTGATTTAAGTCAGCCTCTACGCAGTTACAGGCAAATTAAGAATGATCTGATATGCTGACAGAATACATAAATCTTCTATCTGCTTTTGAAGCACAATATAAAAAGTTTTAGGGGGATACATTTTTTAAATTCATAATTTTGTCCATAAAGTGTTAAATCAATCTGTAACTTTTTATTCATGATTTAAAAATCAATTCCCAATTTCATGCTAAAATACAAATTTATCTTACATTAAAGCAAAATCTTTTTCAATAAATAATGTTCTCTTAAAACCAGCAATGATAAATTTTTTCTTCAGACAAAAATACACTTTTTCATCAATTATCGTAATATCCATTATCAAAAATCTAACATACCATGCAATAGCATTACACATAAAGTGCTTTAAAAATGCAATGCATTTTTTTATGATTTAGAAAAAGAGTTGTTCTTTAAAAAATAATACATGAATAACAATATTTGAGCTTAAATAAGGGATTGGATAAATTCTAGAAAGCAATTAATCTGTACTTTTTCCACATTTTTTCTTATTAATAAATTATAAGTCACTTTTAAGCATTTGAGAGTTACAAATACTTTTCTCCATTTCTCAAAAGTTACAAGATTTTGAAAACTCTCTTTATCTTTTTACCTTTGTTTATTAATTTTTCAATTTTTTTCTACAACAACCAAACTATTAGTAAATAATAAAAAATATAAATATATCATTGGAGTCGGAAATATAAACTATCGCTTTTTACTTATAAATTATTTATCCATATCTATTTTCTCGTTTAATTAAAACTTTATTTTAATCTAGAATCTGTAGTTTCTAGAATAAGTTGTCTTGTCTTCTAATACTAAATCCTAAAATCTTTTGAATTATGTAGTTTTTTCGTAATTCGTTGTTCGTTCAAAAAAAAGTCTTACGTTATGCAATTATTGAAAAGAATTTCTGTGAAATTATATAGATATATCTTTACAATATGCTTGAATGTTTACGCATATTTAGACCACTAATAAAATCTTATAAATAGTGACCACTTTTACTCTAAGTTTACATTAAAACGAACAGGTTTAAAAAAGAAGTTCTTTATCCGTTTTAAAGGGGGTAAAAACTTATTTTTTATATTTGATATACGCTAGGAACGTTTGTAATAACTTTTACCAACATATAACGTATATATATATATATATATTTTCTTTTTAAAAAGAATACTCTCAGCAACATTATTCTAAAATATCTCTTATAAAAGAATTCGTAAACATTCCAGCAACATTTATTTCTTTTTTTTATACCATTTTTTTCTTCATCTCTATTGGAGATGTTACTTCCTTTATAATACAGAAATAAAACTGTCCCTGAAAAAGTTCATAAGTTATTTTCATAGTCCTTGTTGAAATGCATTTTCTCGTCGAAAAATGTTTCTTTTTTATGTAGATTTCATAAGAAATGATACCCATTGTAGTCGTTACCATGGTGCGACTTTTGAAAAATTCCTTCATAATTCTTCTTTATTTAACCCCGGAAACTCAAAATTACCCACGCTTAAAAAATTTAGGAAAAACTTAGTATTATAAGAATCTACTTAGTTTGTGGAATCTTTTAGCAGAAAAATTAAAGGTAATATTATAAAAATTAAAATAATTATTCATACTTGGAAAAAAATCAAAATATTAGAATAATCATTTACCTGGTACAAAGTGTTAGAATAATACATTCTAAATAATCAGTGTTTTAAGAAAGGAAAAATAATTATTCTTTAATAATTTCTTGAATATTACTTTATAGCAGCAGAAACGCGCTTTATCAAGCTAGCTGCAAGTGGTTCGCAATGTTTTCTGTATATATATGACTTTGTTGACTTAATGCTGGAACGTATATCAACGCAATATCTTGCAATTTTTTTTCAATATTCCCCAGAAATTCTCTTTTGGATTTAAATCCAAGGAAATTATCCGACCTAGTAAATCGTTAATATGGTGTTTACTAAGCCGGTTCTTGGTGGACACTGACCTGTTTGAATGTGCTAAATCATGTTAGAAAATAAAATCGTCACCACACATATCTTCTGACGATGATATCATGGTATCATGACCAAGAATTTCTTGATATATCTCAGAATTAATCATTTCGGTAACGATACATAGTCCTCCAGGTCTAGGACCACCTGTAGTCATGCAAGTCAAGCCATTAAACTGACTGCAAATATCACTGAGTTTTCATGCAGCCATTGTCATATGCTTCACACTTCATTCGCCATAACCAGCACCTCGATCACTGCATGTTACATGAAACACACTTTCATTTTTCGGCCATTGCTCTAACACTTGGTTGAGAACAGGCTGAAAGTTAAGCAACTGGCAATACATTATCATCTTCTTTACACAAATCAGTGATAGAATGTTTTATAACCTTTGTTATGTTGGACAAACAACCCGTGTTTCATAAAAATGAAAACAATGATTATGAAAGTATTTTTATAACTTAATAAGAAATCCGGCAGATGCTTCTTTTATGTTTAACTTATGCAACCTTCTGAATTAATCAGAAAAATTTATATATATTCTAATTTTTTAACCTCCTGTTTTAGTAGTATCACAAAACTACGATAGTCACTCAAAATTTAATCTTTTATAGTTTCAACTTTCTTTAATGACATGTAAATTTATTAATGCATTAATCTTTGTTCTTTTTCAATTCTGATACACTGAAATAAGACTAAATGCAATTTCAAGTACATGTGAATGAAATGTTTAGTAACTTGTTCAGGCACGCTGAACAAGATTTTAAAGAAATTCTGGCTTTAAAGAAAACCAACTTCAATTTTTAGATTTAGATCTCGAACTGTTACAAATTGACGCTCATTAGCATATGCATCTCCCAGAATCTTTCCCAGAAGTTCTCTATTGGGTACAGGTCAAAAATTGTGCTGACCAGTCCATAACAATTATTTGATTTTGTCTAAACAACTGCACAATAGCGTTAGAGATGTAGATGGAGAAATTTTCTTGCTGATATATCAATTTTCCACCACCATGGAACTTTTGAAATGGAAGTAATTGTACTTAAAGTATTTTCTGGCGATTTTCTGAAAATTTACAACTTTTTAAAAAATGCAATATGATTTGTTCCATTGTAAGAAATGCTTCCTTCTTGAACGCCCTACTTACTACGTGCTAAAAGAAGTTCGTGGTTTTTGCGATTATCGTGTCTATAATACGCTTCAGCATCGAGGCCATCTAAATTATATTTTTTTTTCACTATTGAATACATGAAGTGACATTAATCGATTCACCTGCTAAATTTATGTGGTTTCGGCCCGCTTAATACGAGCGTCTATATGCCGTTCAATACATTTTGCGATCATCAAATAATGCCCTTACCAGTAGCCGTCAGTGAACCGTGAATTTTGATACTGAAACGTTTTCTTCTTAAAAAACTGGAAAATATAGACAGGTTTTCGGTTTAGTGATCTCAAAATCTCTCTGTCTTACCATTTATACGTTTTCTTTGGTCGTTCAGAACGGATTTCTGTTTCAAAATTGTCACCTACTGATAGAATTTGGCAAATACTAAATTTGCTGCATCTATCCACTTTCCATTTATGAACCTTTAAATGATAGATTTGTTATTTTTTTAAAATTAACATTGCAAGTTATCTTTGCAATAAATCGTAAACGGAAAGACGCATTTGCTCAAAAACTATTATATCACACGTACGTGACCTTAGAATATTCAAAATTTGGATATATATTTAAATTAACTTTTAACACCAGTTGTCTAAATATTTTTGGCTGCATTTTTTGTTGTTGTTGTTGTTGTTCTTTTTTGTACATTAAATTTATGACTGCTGAAACTTCTTTGAGTATTTTATTAATTTTATTTAATCATTATATACTTGCATAACTTATTACCCATCTATTACTCGTTTAGTGCAAAAAATGGTTGTCGATTAATTTTTGGGACGCAATGTTAAATAGTGATGCATATTCTGAAGCAGCGATCATTGTAACATATCATTGTAACCTTTCAAATGAAGGTACGCGAAACATTTTCAGTCACATAAATAGATGTGAAATACAAATTTTTCAATATTTCTTTCAATTTTTGATCAAAATTGTTGAAAGATGGGATTTCATAGCACATTTTAGCTGGAAGTGTGAGAAAAACACTATAAACAAATTCAGGACTTAAAGTTTTGATGTATAGTTTAATACCAACTCATAATCCAGGCAGAACCGAAGAACGAGACATAAGCTCTCCGTTCACTGAGTATTTTATTGAACCTCCAATGAAATTGTAATGAGCGTTGTTTTTATAATTACTAAATTTTTTCCCTTTTGTTTAAACAATATCGTTCTTAGCTCGTTCTTAGAAATTTCCTAGCTCTTTAAATAACATGATTGATGACGAATTGCCGACTCTCGTCGTTTGTTATAGTAATACAACAAATGTTAAAAATTGCATGAAAATTGATTTTACATGATATTATTAATACGTGGTGGAACCCGTCGAAATTCGACGAAAGAAAATCTTTGAAAAAGCACTGTTTTATTTATTTATAATAAATCTACAAAATTACTTACAGTTAAAAATACATCTTATACTGGTCAGTGTAATTCTCAAGCAAATATTATTTTAAACTAAAATTAACAAAATGCTATAAAACTCTATTATTCTAATTATTAAAAGAAATAAAATCGAAATTCACCGGATTTTACCACAGACGCATTTTAATTTCTATTTTATTTTTAATTTTGAAAGAAAATGGAGTGATTCTGTAGCCACAATTACAAAATTGGTACTAAAAACTGTAAAAAAAATTAATATCTCAAAAATAAACTGAGATACAGCTTTAAAACAAATTGCATTTAAAAGTGCATTTTTTTCTCTATACGACAGTGTAAAAATTTTAAATATGCAATGTTTAAAGGTGTAAAATTTGCAATAGTGAAAATTGCAAAACCGAAATTGCAGGCGAAAGTGTTGCCATTCGCAAAATGACGTATGCTTTACGCACAGATACGTTTGTCCATTATAATATAGATACTAAAAAAATTCTATAGAAAATCTGTAGGGAATTGGCCCAAAGTTCTGTGGGAAATCTGTAGGTAATTGGCCCATTCTGCAGATATTTTAAAGAATATCTTAAAATATTCTGCAGATATTTTTAAGGTAAAGCTAAATCTCCGAAATTTCTTCAGATTTCTGTAAAATTTCTGAAGAAAGTGGCGATTTCTGCAGATAATCTTAAGATTATTTTTAGTGGGGTGTAATTAATAAATGCAGATATATCTTTTAAAAACGGCATATTTCGATTAATCATAACTTCTCAATTTCGTCACTAGGAAGCACTGCAATCACTTTCAAATTACGTATATGTAGATGTGGATTGTACAAAAAGCAAATGGGTACTTTTTAAATTGATCACCCTACATTATGTACCTATGAATAAACAGTTGATTGATAATTCTAGATTTATCTCTTCAAAATTTATTTTAGTGTTTGTGTACAGTAACAGCTTGCCTTATATATATATATATATATATATATATATATATATATTATAATTATAAACTATTTCGATTAAATCAGGTAAAAAGTATAAGTATTAGAAATCACATTAACAAAAAATATAATTCGAAATACTATTTAAAAAATAGCTTAATTCATATTTTTAAGAGAGCACTAGAAATTTCTTTAAATTTCCATTAATAAAAAAAGCCTCTTCACTCTAAAATTTCAATGTTTTTTAGAATTTTAAGTCGAAACTTGAGAATGAATCAGCACTTTTTACAATGTTTTAAACAAAGTGAAGGTATTTTAATTATTTATAAAAGAATTCGAACAGCCGATACAAATGTGATTATTTCCTGTTTTAAAGTATCCGTTCTTTTATTATAACTCCGGCTTCAACTTACATTCAAAGAAATGTAAATGCTGTAAAGTACGTACGATAAGAAAAAAAATTAAGTTTAATTCAGCTGAGGTAACAAAATAGAGTTGATTGAATCCCATTCTATTCAAGTATCTTTGAAATTTACAGACTTTCATGCACAATCAGAAAAATGAAGACTTGGGCTAAATATAGTAATGCACAGAATATGATTTTTTCATGTTTTATATCAATGTAATGACTTCTTCAAATGATATATCATCTGTTAAGAGGGTTAAAAGTATTTTTTCTCTTTTGAATTATATTGATCTTTTGCAGTTTAATAGAAGTTATAAATAATTGATAAAATAAAATAAAAAGATTTTTTTTCCTCACTAATTTTGAATACTTCTTATCTTGTATAAGTAAATAAGTCACAATGTTAAAAAAAACACAAAAAACACAATATGAAATTTTAAAAGTTCACTGTTTTATTTAAAAAGCGATAAGAAAAATAGTCATATACATATAAATTTAAAGTAAAATATAAAGTTTAAAATATGGATTATATTTAGATTTCATGGTACTTTCGGTCTGCAATCCCGCGGCCATCGTCAGGTAATATTTTTATTAATTATGCACTGAAAAAATGGGTTCTCAAAATTAAGTAAAAAGTACTCAACTTTAAGTACTTCACATACTCAAAATAGCTCCAATCTAAATATACTCAGAACTAAAAACCACATGTACTCGTTTTTGATTCCATGGTTGTGCTCTGTTGGGATTTATTGTGAATTAACGTAGCTAATTGATTTTTATTTGAATAGAATAGAAAATAAACTACCTTTCTTTATCCTCTGGTTTTGTTCGACGTTTTCAGAACTTAAGATATATCCTTCTTGGTATAATACTGCTTGTTGTGGAATAACTTGAAAAACATTGTCTTGAAAAACATTCGTTGACTTGTTTGTTGATTTTAGACTTTCGAATATGAATTATTACAAAAATAAAAATATGATTTAATGGGATTTTTAAAGCGATTTAATAGACTTCACCAAACGTAAACATGCTTTTTGAATCAGAACATTCTAAAACAGTCCCGCATTCAACTGCAGAATAAAGAATACAATCTAAAAAGATGGATTACAAATGGATAAATGCAAAATATATATATAAAAAACATATTGGGAATTAACAAACATAAATGAATGAGAATTAATGAAATATAATATTAATTAAAGTCAAAATAGCCTCGTTTTATCAAGATCAAAAGTTTTGATGCTGCCATCTACAGTCATATTTCCGAAATAATTAGTGTCTTTTTACTGAAGATTTCCTTTTAGGATTCAACATCCTCCGCCCCCGGCAGTAGAGGGGATACCTTTGTAATAGGACGCTTGATGTCACCGTCCGCTGTTTTAATCAAGACGACACGAACTCGATTGTCCTCTCCTGGGAAAGTTTGTAGAATGCGGCCCATTTTCCATCTCATGGGCAGGGATCGTTCATGAATTATTACCAAGTCTCCTTCTCGGAGATTAACACTTGGAGTAGCCCATTTGGAACGCTGTTGGAGATGTTGGAGATATTCTCTTGAACATCTATACCAAAATTGGTTCTTGGCCCTTTCAATAAAGTGCCAACGAGCATTTTATGATAGAACTCGCGAATTAGAAGCTTCTGGAATATCAAGGAGCGGTGCTCCGATAAGAAAATGACCTGGCGTTAATGCGAGCGGATCTGATGGATCTGATGACATCGGCGTTAGAGGTCTTGAGTTTATGCAACTTTCTATTTGACACAGTAACGTGGATAATTCTTCAAAGTTTAAAATACTGGATTTACATGCCTTTAACAGATGATTTTTTGTAAGCTTTACAGCTGCCTCCCATAGCCCGCCAAAGTGCGGCGCATATGGAGGAATGAAATGCCAATTGATTTTTTGGCTCGAAAGAAAATCTTGAATTTCTCTGTCCCTCAAATATTGGAATAACTGCTTTAGTTGATTTGCTAGACCTACGAAATTTTTACCATTGTCTGAATAAATATCAGACGGCAGGCCTCTACGTGCAATAAATCTCTTTAGTGCTGCTAGCAAGGCTTGCACAGACAAGTCTGATACCACTTCCAGATGCACTGCCTTAGTGCACATGCAGACGAATACACATATGTAAGTTTTTATTTTTATCTTACTTCTAGGCAAATTTGGCTTAGTTATGCAGGGGCCGGCAAAATCTATGCCAACCTTTGAAAATGGACGAATTGGGGTGATTCTGTCAACGGGAAGATCTCCCATCATTTGTTGACAAGCTTGTGTTTTTAGGCGTTTGCAAAGTACACATTTGTTGAGTTCTTGTCGCACAGTAGAACGACCATTAATAAACCAAAACTGTTGACGTATAATAGAAAGTACTAGCTGTGTACCTGCGTGCATATGTTTCTCATGTACATACTTTATTAATAGTTTAGTGACAAAGTTATTTTTTGGGAGTAGCATCGGATATTTTCTGTCAAAGGTTAAAGACTGATGTTGTAACAAACGACCACCTACTCGAATTATATCACTTGAATCTAAAAATACATTGAGTGATAACAGTTTACTATTGCTTGGTAAAGGTTTTCTTTCTTTTAACAACTTAAGCTCTGTGTTGAATTCAGAACTTTGAATTAATTTTACAATTCGTTGAATAGAATTAGAGATTTCTTCTGAACTTAGATTTCCAAATTTTTTCGATGTACTATGTCTAGCATTATGAATAAATCTAAGACAATAGGCTGTGACTCTTGACAGCTTAGAGAATTTCGAAAACTTAAGAAGAAAGTCAGGAGGTGCACTTACTTGTGTTACATTACTGAAAGAGTCAATTACTTGAGTTAACTCTGAAATCGGAGCAGTGAACTTTGGTATTGGGATTTGCTCATTTGACAGCAGCCATGGAGGCCCATGCCACCACAGAGAATGATTAAGAAGCTTTCGTGGAGGAATTTCTAACGATTTCAATAAATGCATTTCAGATGAAAATTCATTCCAAACCTGTTCTATTGCATGTGGGATTTTCTCATCCCAAGAAATCTTATTCTTCCAATGATCTTGCATCATAATTTTTAACTTAATTGTTGTAGGGGCTAGGAAACCCAGAGGGTCAAAGATTGTAGCCACTACAGATAACAAATCTCGTTTTGTTTTAACATCCTTTAAATCAGCGAACCTAATTTGTAAAATATCTTTGGAAGAGTCCCAAAGTAAACCAAGCACTTTAACAGTATCATCTTCCTGAATGACCTTTTTTGAGGAAGCCTTCATTTCATCAGGTAAATGAGCTATTACATCAGGATCGTTACAGCTCCACTTTCGTAGATTAAAACCTCCACTTTTCATAATACTTATTAGTTGTGTAACTAAATTCTGAGCATTTTCTCGTGAATCGGCTCCAGAAAGAAGGTCATCGACATAAATTTCATCTTGAATAATTTGGCAGGCCTTTTGATTAGATTGTTCATTATCAATGGCCAACTGGCGTAATGTCCTAATGGCCAAAAAAGGTGCACAGGAAAAACCGTATGTTACGGTCAACAGCCTGTATGATTTGATAGTGTCTTCTAAATTAAATTTCCAAAGAATGCGTTGATAATCAATATGATTCTGATTAACGAGGATTTGTCTAAACATTTTTTCGATATCAGCACTAAAGGCAATTGGATACATTCTGAACTTTAATAATAAAAGAAATATTTCAGGCTGCAATTTTGGACCTATCTCTAGATAATCGTTTAAAGAGCGGCCTGATAAACCAACTGCAGATGCGTCAAATACTACTCTAAGTCGTGTAGTTGAACTATCTTCTTTTAGTACCCCATGATGCGGAAGATAAAAATGATCCGGATTTGAGATTTCTGAATTTGGTACAAGTTCCATGTGCCCCAAATCGATATATTCTTGCATGAATTCTAAATATTGCTCTTTAAGCAAGGGGTTTTGGTGGAGTCTCTTCTCCAATAAACAAAACCGCTTTAGAGCTTGAGATTTTGAATCACCGAGGATTGGTTTAGATTTAAACGGCAAGTTTACAACATATCGTCCTGATTCTGTGCGTGAAACGGTTTTAGAATAATTATCTTCAACAAGAGAAATTGGATCAGAACTGGGAACCGACTCAAGTTCCCAGAACTTTTGCAGCTGAGAAGTAATCTGCGTAGTAACATTACAACTAACAGATGAATTTTGGTTTGATTCATTCGAATAAATAATTCCCGATAGCATCCAACCCAGTTTAGAATAAATAGCACTCGGTGATCCTTTAGGTCCTAAAATAGACTCTCCGATTATGATATTAGCAAACAAATCTGCACTTATAGGAAGATCAATAGGACTGGACACATGGAAATTTGGATCCACAAGATTCAAGCCTTCAATATGTGGCCAAAACGTAGTCGTAATCAGAAAATTTGGTAAATTTGTTGTTATCTGACTAACAACTAACGCGTCTAACTGAAAGACTTCATCATTATAATGGGGAGAGAATGTCAAAGAAACTTCCTGAAGAGCTGTTTCTGGAACTAAATTATTTATACCTGCGATTTTATGATTTGTAGGCCTTGATGGAAGACCCAATTTTTCACAAGTTTTAGAAAGTAGGCTCTTTTGAGAACCACTATCGATCATCGCCCTGCAAGGAATGAATTTGCCTGATTTGGACTTTACACGTATTATGGCAGTAGCCAACAATGTTTGAGAATTTCTACTAAACGATTGATTAGTAAAACAAATTGATTCATTTAAATTACCTACAGCATTTGGGGTTGTTACATGATCTTGTTGTCCAATAATTTGTTGTTGTGCAGGGGCAGATTGATCACGATGAAGGAGTGTATGATGTTTCGAATTACAATGTTTACGTGTGGTATTTATCAAACAATTAGCAACAAAATGGTTAGAACGCAAACAGTTCGTACATAACTTTTTAGATTTTACTAAATGCCAGCGTTGCTCAACAGATAAATTCTGCATTGATGGGCATCTATGAAGTTGGTGGGGTTCATTACATTTTGGACAAATCCTTTTTTGTGATTTATTCACATTATCCGTTACGACAGTATTCGATACCGATCTTTTCGGAAAATGTTGAGACTTAGGATCAAATTTATTATTAAACTTAGATTCAGTTTTAATAAATTTAACATTACAATTCTGCAGACTACGTGCTTGTTTTTCAAGAAAACTAATTATCATTTCATAAGTTGGAAAACAATCATTATTTAATGATAACTCCCACTGTTTTCGTAAATTATCATCAAATTTTGTTTGAATTAAATAAACTAAAATCAAATCAACAAATTCATTAAATTCAAATTTTAAAGATTTCAAATTTCTAGTAACTTCATTGCAAGTGTCCAATAGCTCTAGAATTGATTTTTGCGTAGGTGATTTTAATGATTTAGCATTAATGAATTTTGACAGTAATGAGTATGCCAAATTCTTACGATTATCATAGCGATTAACAAGAGTTTCCCACGCTTCCTTATAATTATCACCGGAAATTGAAAATCCCGAAATTAATTTAGCAGGATAATTTTTTACACTCGCTATTAAATAAGAAAATTTTAACTGATCTGATAAATTTTCATTATTATGAATTGCAGTCAGAAATGTTTCCTTAAAAGTAATCCAATTATTGATATCTCCATAAAATATCGGCAATTCAAATTTTGGCAAATTTAAAGTGTTATCTTTAATAGACATTGAATTATTACTGGTTTCATTCCTAATTTCTTGTATTTTTACAACCAAAAATTCTTCGATTTTTACTAAATCGTCAACAACTATGTCCTTCGCTTTAGTAAATGAATCGTATAAAGCATTAATACTTTCTTCGGAGATTCCAAAATAAGATTTCTTTAAATCAGCTTCTAAGCTAATTAATTCTGCATTAAGCTTCTCAGTTAATTTAACATTTTTATTTTCTATTGCTTCAGCTACTTGAATGTTATATCTGTTAATTTCTTTAATTGTGAAATTAAACTTCGATTCACTTTGTAGTTCCGCCTTCGTCTTCATAATTAATTAATTTTTATATTTAAACTATAAAAATACGCTAGACGCTGCGGCTGAGGACGGACCAGACAATTTATTTATGTTGGGATTTATTGTGAATTAACGTAGCTAATTGATTTTTATTTGAATAGAATAGAAAATAAAGTACCTTTCTTTATCCTCTGGCTTTGTTCGACGTTTTCAGAACTTAAGATATATCCTTCTTGGTATAATACTGCTTGTTGTGGAATAACCTGAAAAACATTGTCTTGAAAAACATTCGTTGACTTGTTTGTTGATTTTAGACTTTCGAATATGAATTATTACAGAAATAAAAATATGATTTAATGGGATTTTTAAAGCGATTTAATAGACTTCACCAAACGTAAACATGCTTTTTGAATCAGAACATTCTAAAACAGTCCCGCAGTCAACTGCAGAATAGAGAATACAATCTAAAAAGATGGATTACAAATAGATAAATGCAAAATATATATAAAAAACATATTGGGAATTAACAAACACAAATGAATGAGAATTAATGAAATATAATACTAGCAAAAGCCATGCTTTGTTTGGATTCGCGAAGCATTATTTTATAAAACAGATATTTGAAAGTAACAATATATTTTTTTTATTATTATTATTTTTGCACCTTTATTAAACAAAAACGTTATTTTATGTTTTGGCGCATTTTAATTTTTTACTTATGATGTAAAACTGGCATAAGATATTTTCGAAGCAAACTTTTACAAATTTTTTTTTAATTTTCAACTAAAAGCTCTTTTAAAGATGTTTTTACAATTTCAAGTAGCCACTGGTGTTTTTTAATTGTTTGAAATATGCATGTTTCCAATCTTTGTAATCAACATCCGATAATCTTTGATAGCTATTTTAGAATAATATATTTGAAGAAAGCTTGAAAAAAGTTACTTCTTCAAAATCCTATTTTCTGGAAAAAACATTTGAAATCTGCTTTCGTTGATACTATGAATTTTCAACTGTAAAACATTTTATTTTAATTTCTTCATTTTTATACATGTTAGCGTATGAGAATTGCTGTAATTCTCTCCGCGTGGGAGAACTGTTTACTTTCTGCGAATGGCAACTCAATTAATGGAATTACCTTTTAACGAAGCGCTCTCTCATTCTCGCAGTGACGTTTTCACGAATAATTATTGTTGTGTTTGCGAACTTATTAAAGTCTTATTTTTCTATAAAATCCTTCTGATTAATGAGTCGATATTATTTAGCCACAATACGACCTTCGCAAAAATATTTATAAAGAGCTTGAACCAACAACTTCACGCAGATCTTTTAATTTTTCATTTATATAACAAATTTAAGAATTAATTTTATTTGTTTACAATTATTTTGTTGCCAGTTTACAAAAAAAAAAAAAAAAAAAATTATAATACAATTCTTTTAAAATGTTTAAGTGTCATCTGTGCAAACGATTTTGCGGGATAATGAAAACATGTTTTATTTAATAAATTAATCGTGATTCTATCTATAATTATTTACTCCATGATTTAAACTTTTTTTTCTGAAAATATACGCGTTTCATTTTTTATTTATTTGCTAAAATGCTTCCGTATTGGAAATGCATGTAAAATAAATTAATTAAAATAATAATTTTTTTAACGTTTTACTGTAAAAAAAAATATATTCTGCAAATCTACAGATCATAATTTATTTTTGTGTTTAATTTGAAGTTAAAATATTCAATAGTTTTTTTGTAAAGCGTACGACAAATTGTAATTTGAGTGGACTAGTAGAGGATTCGCTTCGCTCATCCTAATTAATTAAAGTCAAAATAGCCTCGTTTTATCAAGATCAAAAGTTTTGGTGCTGCCATCTACAGTCATATTTCCAAAATAATTAGTGTCTTTTTACTGAAGATTTCCTTTTAGGATTCAACATGCTCAAATATAAATCGCTAAAAACTGCGAAAACTTACAAATTAAAGTAAAAATATATGACATTTATTTCTTGCTCAAAATTACTATCAATAAACGTTTACTTGATTATTCATTAAGAAAAATAACAAAATTTTTAGCAAAATACCCAAATCGAATATTTTTATGACAAGAGCATTATTTGCAAGTACTTTTAAATTATTCATAGTATTGCACATAATTTAATATTTACATTAATAAGCACTTTTATGCTATCATGAATGAAATAAACCAATACAGAGTACAACATTATTGTTTGTTTGGATTTGATGACATATTATGTTTCAAAATTGAGGAAGCAATGTATTCTTTTTTGATCCAAATATACACGTATGAAAATAACAACGTTCTCATTTTTGTGTATTTCATTATTTTCAATGTGTTATGGAAAGTTTATTTTGTGATAAAATCGAGGTAAAATATTCTATTTCATATTATGATTTTATTTAGAAAAAAAATAATTATAATAATTACAATTATGGCTAATAACATGAATAGATATTACCTTTTTTATCGCAATTAAGATATTGATATGTGGATAGGTGAAACGAATTATTACTCGATTCCATTTGTGCCTGAAGTCCTAAATTTGAGATGCTTGCTTAAAACAATTCCTATTACAAATTAAATTATGATATCCTCTATAGAGATATATCCTTACAAGGAAAGTCTCCATACTGGGCATACTCATATTTTTCTGAAAAAAATACTAATTAAGCTACTCATGAATGTGATAAAGGATCAGTGAAAATTAACGGCGGATATCCAGAAGAAAACATGTAAAAAAATAAAATACTTTCGAATATTTGGCGTGAAAGACAAAAATGTCACACTATTTGGCGAGCAGCACTTTTCCCCGCCAAAAGCAAACGATTTTAATGCAACTGAGTTGGAAACTTTTGGAATTTTAGAATCCGCGTAAATGGTGTTTGATGAATTTAAACATAAACAATGAGAAAGTTTAATATATATATATATTAGATTGCATATGTATATATTATTTGTTGCTGTAGTTATTTAATTTACCTCTAGAAAAAATATTTTCATATATAAAAAATTCTTATTCAGTAAAATTATTTTCATACATTTAAGAGTATTCAAAAATAAAAGCTAGTTGTTTCCATAGCAACAGAATCGAATTGACAATGCTCAATAGGACTTTGAACTTGAAACAATTTTAATTAATTTAAATTTGAATTTCGTTTCAATTCTCAAATTTTGATGGTTAAATTTGAATTATGTATATATAAATATCAATATAACGAAATTATACTTAAAACAAACTAAAACTGACAAAAAATAAGATATTTCATTTATCTAAACACGTTGAGCATGAAACTTTTTCCTTTAAAATGCATTTGACATAACAAAACAAGCATTTTTTAATTGCTTTTCATCGCCAATTGAAGACAAATAGCCGAAACGAAATTTTTATTATTTTTTTACGGATAGGGAATGGAAGTTCCGCAGAAATTTTTTTTATAAACGTATACATCCTCATGAGAAGAACATTCTGTAATTTTTTTATTGAGTATCCCCGTATGGAGACATTCCTACTTAGTATTTGTTTTCAATATTTACTCATAAATGGCAGTACGTTTTTAGGAATGTAAATGTGAAATAAAAATTTGTTGTAGGACAAAGTTGCTTTAAAAAAAAAAATGGCGCATAAGAAAACCTAAAACATATCTTTTACTTTTGGCTCAATTTTTTTATGAGTGGTATTATTTATAAGACGAAACATTATTTTACAATACGCATTTTTGCATTTTTTCACATTTCTACTTTTTGTACGAGTTTGAGCATTTATATAATGTCTTAATTTCGAGGCGATAGACACGAATGGGTAAGAGTTTTCTCGTTGTTGCATATGCATTAAATCTACGTTTTATACCATTTATTTTGTTATAAAATGGTTACAGATCATTTAGATTATTATTTGGCTATAAAAACTTTTTAACTATTTGGAAAATAGTTGACCGTTCACCTTTCCCCAATTAACCAGAAAGTGTCGCGGAATTGTTAGACTAATACAACTAATATTATATATACTGACATATATATAATATAATATACTGACCTTTGGGGGTTTAAAAAGATACCCTCAATCAAAGTTCACTTTATTTTCTTAAAGTGATTGCTACTCTTGTTACAGTGTAGTAAAATTTTAAAAAAAATAATAACCGGTCAAATGTGAGTGTTACTCGTGTCCAGAGAGTTCCGTTACAATAATAACAGGAATTAGTAAGCTTGAATTGCATTATACAAATATATCATTAAATGTTGTAATCTAGACTTTGAAACACGATGGCGCATACTTCTGCGTTGTACTCTTTCCGTGTCTTTATGTATGTTCAAATCGTTCTTGTCTTTAAAAGTTAATATCTCGGCTAATTACCTACATTTTTTTTTCAAAAATCATTATCAACAATCCTTTTATACTTCTGCGACTATAAGTTCCTCCAGCGTTACTCACTCCTTTTGCTGAGCAAACGCAAATCGAAAATTGTGTGTAAGGAAGAAATACGATTTTTTGGAAAACTGCGTGACCTAATGTAATCGGTACATTTTTCTTGAAAGTTTTAAATTGACTTCTACTATCCTTAAATTTTTCCAACTTTTAATTTTAGCATACTCGGAAATGGAGGGGTGGAGGGGACATATTTTTGTAATACATTTCTGAAGATATTTCAAAAAATATATTAAATAAAATAAAAAGAAATGTATTTTTGAGTTTGGCGTTACACTATTAAAAATGTTGTCATAGTTCAAGGTTGTCATGGTTCAGTTGAACGATATTTTAGTGCTCAATAGCTGTTACCATAAGATGGAGAAATCTCGTACCAACATATGTATTTCATAACTATTTAAATGCCGTTAAATATATTTAAAATAATTATTTAAAGTATGAAAGATTTTGTATTTAAAATTATACATAATAAACACTACATTCAACCAACCTAATTTAGTTTATAGTTCAGGCAATGCAAAGCAATTTCTATAACTGATATTATTCTAATAACAAGCTGGTATTATTCAGATTAACAAGCATGAATAGAAATAAAATAAACCAAAAGTTTCTCTTAAAGTTTTGCATAAGTGCAAATTCATAAATTTAATCACTATTCTTCATTATCTTAATTAAAAATCTTCATTAAGAGCTGTCAAAAAGAGAAACTTAAGAATGTATTTTCAACATTTAATGAATTTCTGAACTATTCGGTATTTTACAGTGGCATGTAATTAACACATCAAAATTTTAAACAAGTTGAATTAATTATTACGAAGTTTCAAATTAATTGTATTGTTCCAACAAAATTGATTGTTTTAAAATAGCTGCATATCTTTTTAGAATCTTATATGATTCCTGACATCACTGAAATGTGTTAATTATTATGTCCATCTTAGATTATTGTAGTGATGTTTGTTTAAGTATTTCTGTTGATGATAAAAATAAAGGAAATGTTAAGATAATTTTAAATTACTTTTTTAAAAATTACATTCGCTTTACTGGTTTTTAGTTTTGAAAATTATGTTGTAAAAGATAATTAGCTATCTTTAATTTGTTTTGTTTCAGAAAAGTCAGAAAACAGTAAATATGGTATCTGGAGGTACATGAGGCTTAGAATTTTGGTTTATTCTAAGTTTAAATAAAATGAAAGAATTAAAATAATAATAATAACAGCAACACAACTGAAACATTAGATAAGACCATTTTGTTGTAGGCATCTCATTTTCCTAGAGAATATAAACATTTAAAAATAAAATATGCTTTTTTTAAAAACAAATACTAACCGACTTAAAAAAAAAAAAAAAAAAAAAAAAAAAAAAAATCAAGCTTGGCGACATTTTGGCGATAACGCATATGAATGCATAGTTTTAATATGCTTTTGATTTGAAAACGGTTCAATTGATTGCAACAATGAAAGATAATGTGGTATAAATCATTATTTTTTCATCAAATCATAAGCATATTAAAACTGTTCATTTATATGCGTTAGCGCCAAACTGGCAGAACAAACTAGGGTCAATCTTTTTTCGCTAATTTCACAAATTTTACCTAGATCCGGACCTTTGTTCAGTCCAGATTTCGCACTTTGAAGAAAAAAAAAAATCTCGTATCTATGTAAGAGTAATTACTTGAAAAATAAACGCTTTTAATTGGACGATTGCTTCAAAAAGAATTTGAATTTTTAAAGTTTTTATTTATAAAAAATTATAACCATGAAATTAAAATGGGATCACATGGGTATCTTATACTTTCAAACAAAATAAGAACTAACAAAATGGGTTCATATTTAAAGAAGCTATGAATTAACAAGAAATACCTACAGGTCGAATTCATAACCTCCTCTTGAAGTCGGTTAATAATAGTGTTTCAACTTTAGCCGCACTACTGTCACACCATAGCTTCATTCAGTCGGGCTAATGGGCCATTCCGTGACACGTAGTGTACAACTTTTCTGTTACCATTCTTTAAACTTAATCCTCAAAACTATGCTATGACGAAAATCTGGAGGTTTTGTTATTTTTAATGTATTTATTTAAAAACTTATAGATTAATAGGTATAGTATAAGTGTCACTGATAATAGATATAATAAATGTCACGGGCAGGAGATTTTGACAATTTTACCTTTTTTCATGTGATGCAACTGAAAATTCTGTTGTGCTGATCCAGAGTATCAGACCAGATAAAGTAATCGTTGAGGTTAATTGGGTGAAATAGTCCTCCAGTGTTCGTGTCCGGGATAGCTCAATTGGTAGAGCATTGACGGCTTCAGCCAATACCCTGGTTCGAATTCTGGCCCGGACTTTTTTCACCCAATATTGAAAAATGGAATAAATTACTCTGTTAATACAATTATATTCTCAAATTAAAAAATTATGCTAACTTAAAAATCCAGGTTATTATTTTGTTATCTGTAATGTATAGATTATTATCTAAGAACTTGCTAGTTAACAGATATAGGTATTTATGCGAGCGTCATGGGCAAAATATTTTGTCCAGTTTTCGTGGAATGGCTTTATAAAGATAAAAGACAAGATTTTATTTGTATATTTTTTAAAACTTTAATTTTGTGACATTCAATATTTGATTTATATATAAATAAAGTAACCAAAAATGCCAATTATAAGCACTTTTTTATTTTGAATTAGAATCCACGACTGAAAGAAAACTCAAAGTGTTACTATTGATACCTTCACTTATCTCATTCCAACATTTTCTTACCAGAAATCTAGAATCAGTAATAATATAATAATCTGTGCATTTGACGGAATAAATATACTGCGATTCTATATTATATTGTAAACATTATTTCTGATGTTCCCCTACCTGCGCTTAAAATCAGTGTAAGAACTTTTCAGAGGCTTATTTTTTATGAGTGTACAGAAAATTCTTATTGAAAAGCCATTAACAGTATTTGAAATGCAATTTTTTCTGTAGTTTTGAAAACATGAACCACAGAAAATAGGATAAGGTAAAACTCTCTTTTAAATAACATCTATAAATAAATGAAATGTAAAGAAATATACTTAACTATATTCAATTCCAGATGCTATTTTACAAAGAATAAATCACTTAGATTTTACTATATGCTGTTATGTAAAGGGTTTCTATACAAATGTCTGAAGAATCTATACTTTTCCTAAAATTCCTTTTATATATATATAAGATTAGTATCTTTGGGATAAGGTAAAACCTATTTTGAAAAATACCTTTTAAAAGAATATATGTTTTATTTTTCCAAGCTCTAGAAATCCTTTATAAAATGTTGATTTGGAGAAAAAGCCATGTTTTGAGTAGGAGTTTCTTAAAAAGCTATTTTAAAGTAAAATAAATGATGCTTGTTATAAAGTTGTTTAAAAGTAAAAGAATTTATGCTTGTTTGTTAAATGAATACATTTATTTTTAAAAAATTACAATAGAAAATGTATATGCAATATATAATTACTTATATAATTTTAATTAATTTTTCAATTAATTAAAATATACATATGTGTTCAGCGATGCTGAGTTTATTTGTGTCTTACGTTACGCCGGAGGTTTGCATGCTTGTGTAAGAGATATTAACATATTTAATACTTAAAAAGACATTAATCATTCTAGTAAATCTTATCATACAATGATATCACTAAATGAATTCAGTGGTATTCCATGTTAGGTTATGATTCCATGTTGTCATGGTGATTACGACCTATTTAATATGGAGTGATAGTATTTCCGTATCACTGAATTTAGTATATAGAGTCGTAATAAAGTTTGTATCCATGCCTTTTGCATAAGAATGCATCAGCCATTGAACCAAGATCCAAATATTTATAAAATAATTTTAATGCGAACGAAACTCATTCCAAGATTTTACAATGCCAGAAATATACGAAAAAACTAGTCTTTTGTAGATTGTAGTGTTTTTTCATCAACAGAATTGATTGATTGAAAAAACTCGGTTTTTTTTTTTCTTTTTTTTTTTGATAAGGCGAGTTTTGAAATAGACGTCTTTATAAATATATATAGATAGATGTAGGTTTATGTAGTATTTGAATTTAAACATTGAATATTTTCCTTGTGGCCTGTGTGACCACCAAATTAACTGACACTCTGGTATTTTTAAATATCCATGATTTGAAAACATGCTATATAGAAATTTGCGAGCTCGAGCACAAGAACTGTAGATTTAAAAAAAATAGAAAATAGGCATTAAATTAATTTTTATATTTCATGATGCGTCGGCATACGAAATGTCAATACACCACAGTTAAGCTAAATTGGACTTTCCTAACGGAATTTTATTGTTTCTTTTAGGTATAAAATGTAATGTATTTCAAGAAATGAATAATCAAAATTATCTGTATGAAGCTATATTAAAGTTTCATGCAGTGCTGTTTCAATGTCTACTCATTTAATCAATTCAATAAATTAACTTTTTACATATTATCTAGGTATATGCATAGATATATATTAACTAAACAATTTTATTTATTATTATTTCTTTGTCAAAGTAAATATTTTATCTTGGATTTTAAATCTACTTCATTTACATTAATTATTTTTTATCCCTTTTGTGTGCAAAAGAAAGTGGTTTTACGTGGAAGTGTTTTTGGTACTTAACAAACTTCAAATACAGGAGATTAGACTTTTTTCTTTTCTTTTTCTGTATGACCGTGCATACTTTTTGAACGGATAGTGCAATTTTAATATTCGCCTTTGTTGTTGAAAAAATCTCTTTGAAGACTTTTTCAAGATCTATTAGGACCTAAATATGGTATATTTGTTTATCTACCTGTTTTCATGCTTTTTTTTATTCTTACGCTTTAAACCTTGTAACTGACCAATTAAAACAACAATTTAATATTATTTTAAAATTCACAATAATTGTCCTTTTGTAGTTAACTTTTTTCTTAACTTTAACTGTTCTTCATTTAACTTTTATAGGTTAAAATAAGTAACTTTATTTTAAATCACCTAAACTTAAAAATAATCATCAAAAATAACCTTTTTTTCAAATTATCGTCATTTTGTCAATTGGGTAAATTTAAAACCTAATGTTAGAGCAAATTTCGTTGAACATTATAATTTTTCAGCATGAAAATTTATTTTCAAATGGTTGAATTGAGAAAAAGTTACGCCAGATTGAAACACTATAGCACATATCGTAAAGTTTTATTGAACTAAGTTTCAAATATTTCTGATTGAAAAATTGTATGCAGTTTGTCTAAACATGAATGAGAAAACCTCTGAATTAATGTTTTTTTTCCTTGTTCAGGAAAAAAATTCCATGCTATTTTAGCCAAAGACAGTAAGATTAAATTTGAATGTTAAAAATGAATAATTCAAAATATGAAGTAAATGTTTTTTTATTTAAGTAAAAATGATCTGAGTTGTTAAAATTTACTTCTAATTATGTAATTCTGAGTCATGAGTTTAAAATAAATTATTAAACTTTTTAAATTTAGAATCTACGAAATAATTTTCTCGCTCAATTATGTTTTTAGCGTGTACATTAGCAAGCCTGAAAACGCTAGCTCAGCAGTTTTTTTTTTTTTTTTTTCATCTCAAACCTATAAAATTCAGTTGGTTTTTTATGAAATAGTTTGAAGAAGTTTCATATATTGAATAACGTTTTTGATTATTTCCTGTTACAAATTGTCTTCTTTTATTCTTTTCAGTTTAAATTTTATTGGCTCATCAAAATTTATTTTTGTTTTTGTTTTTTACATACACATCCTTTCAAAAGCATATTGCCTACTGAACATTGATCTACGTGCTGTTCGCTTCAATAATTTAGGCAGTACTCAAACGTTATTCTGAAAAATAGGATTCAGTTTTAAACTATTTTTGAGGCTGAATTCTTAAAATCTATGCTATCTCTTAAAAGTTTGAGGTTTTTTTTAAATTTTTTGTTGCATTTATTTATTTGTATCTTAAAACTTTAAGACCTGACCTACACAATTATATAGGTGGTCCTATAGCAAAAGGAAAAACATTTTCCACTGTTTGTGCGATTTAAAAACTAGCCTGCGCCCACAGAAAATGGTTGGATCCTCCCTTGGTATAGCATAATATCGGGCGCATTTTTTAAAATCAAATATGATCCTACTAATTAGGGGAAACCACCAAAACATTTAATTTTTTTCTAAAACCTTTCGGTCTTTAAGGATTATTTATTTACGAAGACTTTTGTTTAAACTATATTTTTTCATTTTTAACTTTATAAATCAACATAAAATTGCTACATCATTTGAATCAATCTTGTTTCTACACTACATAAATATTTATAGAATTTAGAGTATTTTTATCCTTTTTATCTAAAACAAACTACCCACACTATCTACAATGAATATTTTTCATCTTTATGAGACTTTATATAATTATAATCTGAGAGTAATAATAATTTAGATAACTGATGCATGAAACATTTACATAGACTTCAAATTTCATCTGTCTGCTCAAAACTAATCAATTTACAAACACAAAAAAAGCTTATAACGAAGTTGGAAAATATTCGCAATGAGCGAAATTAGATGTTTTGATTTTAAGAAAATTTCAAAAATTTCAATTTAACCGGGCTTGTATTATGTGAGTTTTATTGTATATAACCAAAAAAAGTGCATACACTAAATTTGCACCTGGAAAAATGCAAAAACTTTTCGTACAACAAAATAAAATCTTTAAGGAGGCACAAACACTTTAAATAAATGAAAAGTTGGTTTCCGAAGACAAGCATTTAAAGTGGCCCCATGCATTATTTTTTCGCAAGAACCATCTCAGATTTTTTAATAATATTACAACATTTTCTCCATGCAATATCATTTATAATTTTCATTAAACATTGCATAATTAGTTATTAATAATTAATTCCTAATAAATGATTTTTTTAGTCAATGATCATCTATATAACTTCCTCGTATGATTTAAAAATACCTATACGCTCTTGAATGTTGAAACTTTAATATAATCTTAAGAATATTGCAAAAATAAAATGAAAAAAAATCTAATAAATAAATGTAATTTTTTTTTTATTCTTTAAATAAAAACATGAATAACTTTTGTCACTCAAATATCTATACATTTAGTATTTTTTGTTAAATTTCTTAGATTTTAGTTAAGTTTGAAAAAAAAGTGTTCTAGTAAAGAAATTAAAAAAATTCCAAATCATTACCTTCAATAACTTTGGAGTTATCATGCCCACAAGTAAAAAAAGAAAATATTTTCAGAAACATCAGTTTAAACATAAATGTTTCATTTGAAACATACCAAGGCTGATTTGCTTTTTTTACTACAATGTACGTAATTTTACGAATATATTTATTCCATCTCTTGTAAATTGTTCAGATAAACATTTGCGATCAAATGAGTTATAAAACAAAAAATCATTTTTTTGAATATTTTAAAGAATGTGTCCCACTTAATAATCGTATTCTTTGTTTTCTTAAAAAGTTTTAATAAACTTCCAATTTAATATGTATTTTTTTTCTTTTTTACGATTTTTAAACACTTGATAACGAATTTCAAAGTAATAGAGATGAATAAAGCACAGAGGTAGGTAAAATGGCTTAATTTCAAATATTCGTTTAGTTTCACAAACGTTTGATGTATTTTAACCCTTTTGGGTCTGATTTACTACTAATAGTAGATGTCTTTCAATGGACTATTATTTTGTTTTAAAAAATACTTTTGCTGCTATTTATGTGTAGTAATGTTAGTATATGTATATGCATTTACTATGTGACTTCATTTATATTTAGGTATTTAGTAATAATAATACTTATTATTATTTGCTTAATTCTCTTTGCGCCGTTTGCGATTCTGGTATATTAAACATATATTTCACTCTTTTAATTGAAAATATAAGTTATTTTCCTGAAAGAATCGCGCGTAATAAAGCAAAAGTATCAGAAACTTATAATATCAGTTAAATCTTATTGTAATACAATATTTTCTAAACACCCCCAAAAATTCTTCCTTATTCTTTTATCATATAAATATTACATGAATAAAATGCAAAACAACTAATTTCATTATGTTCAAGCAATGAAATGCTCATTATACACTAATTAACTTAAATAACTAGTGTTAATGCTATTAAAGTAAAGACAATTTTTACTAAAAATTGAAAAAAATTCAGTTCCGAAGGGGTTAAAATTAGTTGTAGATCTTAACTTATCCTAATGCATGCACTAAATATCCTAAATGTAATGCACTTATATTTTTCTAAAATGTACTTTAGTCTATATCAAATGTATTCGCTTAGTAATCCGTATATCGACCAGCTCCAATGAAACAGATTTAGATGCTGATTGTGTTTAAAAGAATTTTTTCGTTCCCGAAAAGCACTGACAGTTGATATGACCTTATTGTGATGTCGGTTTAAACTACAAGTTCTTAAATATAGAAGTTGTAAATTAACAGGTAATTCACAATTTGAAATTAAAATGACCATATGAAATCATGTTAAGTCTTGTACTTACATATTATTTTCCGAATGTCAATAAAATAAAAATATGATATTTTATAAATATTGATTCCTTCCGTAAAAGAGAAACCCACAAAAGGAATTTCTTTTTCTCGACATTTATTCAATAAAGACAAACTTGCTTCAAATTTATGGTGATATTAAATTTTTATGTACGTATGCTTCATTCAGATATATTTTTTATTAATAATTTCATGCGATTATCATCTAGTAAGAAAAGTAACATTTTGCTCTTAAGTATTTTGGAAATATAAAAAAAGTATAAATTAAGAAAAGAAAAAAAAATTAAGTAACTGGAATGTTTCATCGAAATTTTATTAAATCCTAGAAGTACGTAATGATAACTGAAGTATGAAATTGTAAAATAATAAAAGCTTTATAGTTCTAAATGTCATTTTGATTTTGAAAATGACAATTTGCTGATATAATAAAATAAATAAAATAATCTTAATTAAATCATTTAATTATATTTAAGAAATATCAGAACATATTTATCTAACATTATATCTGGAAGACATATTAACAACGCCATTTTCCAAATATACTAACATTGTATTATTCTACAAATTAGGTAAATAACTACACTTAGGAGAGTAAAAATAATAAGAATAATAATGTGAAAAATTTAATAATAAAAATCAGCATTTTCTTTCTCTTTCACTATCAGTAACAATAAGTCAGATTTATGTGTAAATGTTTAGAAGTTTATCAATTAATCAAGTGTGTAAATAATTGAGAGTCTACCATATTTGTAGTTTTATAATCATAAGTCACTTTTATCGGGATAAAAGTTTCTTGGGCAAATTTTGAGGCAGTCATGTATTGCCAAATTACTCACAATTCAGTTAATCAGTTATAATAGCGTTTGGGAGATAATTACACTCCTTAATTCATATAGCTTTCTCACGCGAAATCAAAATTACCTCAGCAATATCAACGACAAGCCTCACTTCTTCGGTTCACCATTTGTAGTTAACAATAATAATAAAAAAGAATATTGCCCAGTTAAACTGATGGCATAGAGCTCACAGCCTATACATGAACGAAATCTGATAATTCTGCATAAAAATCCATTTACATAAATTAAGGGGAGGGGTAATAGCCCCCGTTCCCCTTCTTAATACTTATCTAATGAACACCCAATATTAATCATGGAGCTGCCTCTTCAGAATGATCCTATACCTAAGATTTGAGCAAAAACTGATAATTCTGCAAGAAAATCTCATTTATATAAATTATGGGGAGGGGCAATAGCTCCCGTTCCTCTTCTTATACTTAATATACTATTACTTATCGAATGAACCCTCAAAACTAATCAGGGAAGTGCCTTATCATAAAAAGCCTATATTCAAAATTTCAAGTAAATCTGATATTTTTATCACGCGTTATCGCGTTACGTACGCACTACATACATACAGAACGTGCGGGCACATAAGCTCTCAGGCTTTGATAGCGTGTGAGCTAAAAAAGCGAACGAATTTAAATAGGTTTTTCTGGGTTCTAGTCTATGCAGTCTGCCTAAATTATTTTTAATGACGCCTACTCAATTGAAGGAAATAAAATTAAAATAATACAAATATTTATTAATTGAAACATCTTGTTTTATTTTTGCGTGAAGACAATTAGAACTTCGAAAGAAGTTAACTATTTGCATGCGCATAATAACTATCTGTGAAATTAATCACATGTGATACCATGACGAGAAATATTGATTCATCAAAGAAATAAGACAAAGATTATAAAAGCATTTTCCAACACGTTCCGAAAAATGTAACCAAACTGCACCGTTTAAAAAATTAAAATATTATGTCAAATTTCACCATATGGAAAAATATAACGCATTACCAAATCAAATTTCCGCTGTTGGAACCTACAATCAGTGAAATTTTTGAATTGTACTATGCATTTAACTGAACTCGATGTAGTATGCATAGATAGGGGAAGGTTGGATAAAATCAGGTAGGTGGATAAAACCGGGAATCAGACTTTATGGCTTTATTTGTTGAGGTATCTAACGGAAACTTCTAGAATTTCTTCTTTACGAGCAGTATTGTAAACAAACTTATTTCGTAGTGATTTTTTTTTTTTTAATTTCACGTGAAAAAGTTAAAAGTTCGACATTTTCAATATTACGTTACCAATCCTAAATAATTAAAGAATTAATTTAGGTAAGTATAACGTATGATAGTCTGTTATTTACTTATTATTACAACCTTTTTTATAGGTGTCTATGAGATATCTGAACAACGCTAGAATAACATTTCATGTAAATGGCGTGGTCGGACAAAGCAGGGATGCAGATGGTCGGACACAACTGGTAAGATTCCTTTTGTTCTACGTCTTCTCGAGGTCTGGGCAGAGATATCAAGCGTCCTTTTTCAGTCTCACCACATGATATAAAACCTATTCTAGTACAAAAGCATCCTAGAGCGGTCAGGAAATCTGACAAGTGGCGAAGAAAAACAGCTATCCTTATTTCAACCCCTACAAATTAGAACTCCAACAAGAAGAAAAAGAAAGGATGGAAAAAGAAGACAAGAAGAATTCAACCCAGAAGTGAAAATTTTCCATGATGACATAAAAGAAAAGTAGAAAAACTGATGTGAAAAAGAAGAGTCGAAGAAAAGAAACACCATTGACATCAAACGAGGAGGAAGATGTTAGTGAACATGCATCTTTTGCAACGGCTTATATGACGAATCTAAACCTAAGGAGAGCTGAACACATTGCTTTCACAGCAGAGGGAGGGAACATGAAGCATGCAGCAATGCAAATGAACAAGATAGCATTTTCATTCGTGATTTTTGCGCCTAAAAATTTTAACTCTTAAAACATAACTTAACTTATTGTTATTTTCTGTAGATTTGATATATATTCACATTCTATATGCATAATATGTCAATTTTCTTTTAATAAATAGTATTATTGCGAAGTTATAATGTGCTTTTAATTATTTTTTCCAGTTCCCGGTTTTATCCGACCAGGTCGGACAAAACCGGGACATTTCACTCTTCTAAAAAAAGGACTCTTATGTTCTCAATTGCTATTGTTCGCGACTGTATAAATAATTTTTTTCTTCGCAATGAATCAATTTATCATTTTAATACAAATTTTGACTGTTTTGTTGACATAATGCACAATAATAAAAAGAAAAGCATTAGGGTCCCGGTTTTATCTCACTTTCCCCTACCTGTAGATCGTACACAATGCTCCAGAAAATATTCGTAGGTTTTAATGACTAATCATGATAACAGCAGAAATCGTGTTTTCAAATGCATTATACGTTTTCAAATTGTTCTTTTAAACATTATATCTCAGCTTATTTCAGATTTATTGGACATTCTTGGTTAAACCGTTTAGCTTAGTTAGACATATTTTGAAGAATTGATATAGTATTCTGAAAATATTGAAAATATTTTCAAAATCTATGCTGTATGCATGATTTTCCGTTCTTGTTTATCAATATTTTTCGAGTGGTTAGAGACCTTTTAGGACATGTTCTCATAAAATAACTAGATTTTAGAAAAAGTGGGTTTAAGTACCTGTTCCACCGAAAACTTCATATAACTATGCTGTTTTTGCGACTATTTTATTTTAATAGTATATACGTATATAGAAAGGATATATTATTGATTTTTTACAAAATGCCTTTCTTTTATCATGTTTGTGAAAAAAAATGTTTTATGATATGCAGCTTTCCCTTTTTCTGAAAATAGCACTAAATGTTTCATTTCAAATATTGTTCTGTGCAACCCTTCGAATGAAAAGAATTCTTTTGTCGTATCTACCAAAAAAGTCTTAAATCTTCTTAAAGTTTGATACCGCAGACTTAATATTTTTCTTTGAGTTTATTTCACCAAAACTATTGTTCATATGCAACAACAAATGTCGCTTGAATCTTATCTCGGCAAAATCAGAATTTCTTTTATTAATGCAGTCAGCATTAAAATTTCTTTTTTTATTATATTGCGTTGAACATTCGTTCTATGACTGAATTTACAGTTTTTTTCATCCCAAAACTTAAGAATTTAAATATTAAAAAAGGGATATTTGCAAACTATAAGGATATCTTGTCTTTATTTTACAACGTTTTAATGCAGAAGAATGGACAAAAATTGAGCATTTTTTTTATTTGTTACATCGAAAAACTAAATAACTTCTTCAATAAAAAGCGACCCATAGCATTGAACGTAGAGATTGACAGAAAATTCATTTCCGTTTTCATTTCGGCCCAAAATCTGAATTTTACCGAAAATTCATTTTCGGCAAAAATGCAATTGACGATTTGGCCTGACCGAACTCATCCGAAGCTATCTGTATTCCACAAATTTCGTACTAACGTTTATTACTCTAGGTAATATGCATACATAGATCATATACAAGGCTGAACAAAAAAAATGTATATTTTAATGATTATTCATAATAACAGTAGAAATCGAATTTTCAGATCCATTATACGTTTTCAAATTGTTGATGTAGACACCATCTTTCAGCTTAGTTCAGTTTTGTTACATGTTCTTAGTTAAATTGTTCAGCGTAGTTAGAGATAGCGGGAAGTTTTGTTATAGTATTCTAAACATGTTAGAAAGTGTTTGAAAATTTACGTTGTTCCTATAATTTTTCGTTGTTGTTTAGCAATTCTTTTCGAGTGGTTATAAACATTTATGGGGCATGTTCTCATAAAAATCTAGATTTTTCTGAAAATGGGCTTAACCCTTTCCGGGGCAAGGTGCTTGTATTAATAACATGTTGAAATAATTGGTTCACACCAGTATCTACAAGAAAAGTTACATGTAAAAATGTAATTGTGTATGGTCGCGAATTTTATATGGTTGAAATTTTCTTTAAGAAATTCGGGTGCCAATGTGTCAATAATGAATTGAAATTAGGTGATGCCGTGGCGGCATCACCGCCCTTCAAGGGGTTAAGTACCTCTTCTCCTGAACGCTTCGTATTCGCTTCGAACGCTTTTATTATTTTTGCGGCTATCACACGTATGTATTATATTATATATATATATATCCAGGGTGTTTCTAAATTCATGGTACAAACTTTAAGGGGTGGTAGTACACATCAAGACAAAGAATATTAAATAGGAAATTAAGGGTCCCAAACGTCTTCCAAAGGAGATAAGCGACATTAAAGTTTAGAGTCCAAAAATTCAAATGATTATAGAAAACAGAAAAATTGGTCGATTCGTTTGCGGTTTTCACTAAAAAATTTCTTTATGTCAGTATTGTCTTGAAAATAAATTATAAAGATAAATTTCAAAAATTGCCGATAGAGGGCGCTTTAAACTTTGGAGTGATGAACAACTACTTTTTACCGTTATTTTTTGCATCTCATTAATTTTTTAGAAGCTTAGACAAAAAACTTAAATTTTGAGATGAAAATCTTAATCGTTGGGAGTGGTTAAGTAGCGGAAACTGAACGGTGGAGGGAGGTTCAAATTTCAAATGATTATAAAAAACGGAAAAACTGGTGAATTGATTTGCGATTTTCACTAAAATTATTCTTTACGTCAGTATTATCTTGAAAATAAATTATAACGATGAAATTTTTAAAAAATGCCGATAGAGGACGCTTTAGACTTTGGAGTAACGTACAATTATTTTGTACAGTTATTTTTTGCATCTCATAAATTTTTTTTAGAAGCTTAGACATAAACTTAAATTTTGAGATGAAAATCTTAATCGTTGGGAGTGGTTAAGTAGCGCAAACTGAACTGTGTTCAAAGGGGGTGGGAAGGTTCAAATTTCAAATGATTATAAAAAACGAAAAAATTTGTCGATTCATTTGCGGTTTTTGCTAAAACTATTCTTTATATCAATATTTACTTGAAAATAAATTTTTAAGATATCTTTCAAAAACATCCGTCAGAGGGGCCTTAAATTTTAGAGTAACCAACAATTATTTGTAACCTTTATTTTTTGTATCAAATTAAATGCTTGTAAAAGTTCAAACTTATATTTTGAGCTCAAAATCTGCATCTTTGTGAGTAATTAAGTAGCGGAAAATTGAATTGTGTTCGAGGGGTCGGGAGAGTAACATTTCAACTACTGAACACAGTTAGTTTGCGATTCTTAACCCTCCCATCGATTTAGAATTTGAGCTCAACATTTAAATCTAAGCTTTTACAAGTATTTAATTAGATGCAAAAAATAACGGTTAAAAATAATTGTTGGTTACACTAAAGTTTAAGGCGCCCTCTAAAGGAATTTTTTGAAATTTATCTTTAAAATTTATTTTAAAAGAAATAGTGATATAAAGAATAGTTTTAGCGAAAAAGGCATACGAATCGACCAATTTTTTCGTTTTTTATAATCATTTGAAATTTGAACCTCCCCACCCCCATTGAACCCAGCTCAGTTTGCGCTACTTAACTACTCCCAACGATTTAGATTTTCAGCTCAAAATTTAAGTTTATGTCTAAGCTTCTAAAAAAATTTTGTGAGATGCAAAAAATAACGCTAAAACATAATTGTACATTACTCCAAAGTCGAAAGCGCCCTCTCTCGGCCTTTTTTTGAATTTCATCTTTATAATTTATTTTCAAGATAATACCGACATAAAGAATAATTTTAGTGAAAATCGCAAATCAATTGACCAATTTTTCCGTTTTTTATAATCATTTGAAATTTGAACCTCCCCCACATTTCAATTTGCGCTACTTAACCACTCCCAACGGTTTAGATTTTGAACTCAAAATTTAAGTTTATGTCTAAGCTTCTAAAAAAAATTAATGAGATACAAAAAATAATGGCAAAAAATAGTTGTTCGTTACTCCAAAGTCTAAATCGCCCTCTATCGGCATTTTTTGAAATTTATCTTTATAATTTATTTTCAAGACAATACTGATATAAAGAATAGTTTTAGTGAAAACCGCAAACGAATCGACCAATTTTTCTGTTTTTTATAATCATTTGAATTTTTGGACCCTAAACTTTAATGGCGCCTATCTCCTTCGGAAAACGTTTGGGACCCTTAATGTCCCATTTAATATTGTTTGTCTTGATGTGAACTATCACCCCTTAAAGTTTGTACCATGAATTTAGAAACACCCTGTATATGTACATACATATATAATACATACGTGTGTCAAGGATATGTCATTGACTTTATACAAAAAAACCTCTTTTTTATCATATTCGTGTAAAAAATGTTTTATGTTATTCAGACTTCTTTTCTTTTCTGAAAATAACACTTAAATGTTTCATTTCAAATATTGTTCAGTGAAAGCGCTCGAACGAAAATAATTCTTCTGTCGTAGCTACCCAAAAAATCTTAAATCTTCTTAAAGTTTGATACCAGATACATAATCTTTTTCTTTGAGTTTATTTCACCGAAACTATTGTTCACATGCAAAAATAAATATCACTTGAATCTTATCTCGGCAAAATCAAAATTTCTTTTATTAAAACAGGCAGCATTAAAAATTCTTTCTTTATTATATTGCAGTTATATGACTGCATTTATAGCTTTACCTATCCCAAAACTTTAGAAGTTAAATATTAAAAAAAGAAGAAAAAAAAAGTTTCCAAAGTCTAAAAAACTCTTGTTCTTATTTTATAATGTTTTAATGCAGAAGAATGAATTAAGATCGGGCTATTTATATTTGTTTTATAGAAACATTAAATAACTTATTTTTTCTCCAAAAAGAGACAATTTATCATTAAAACCATAAATAGCAACAATTATATTTTAGTAACTTTCATTTATTATGATGTATGTATTCTCCAATAACTATGATTGGAATTCCATTTAAAAATATGTTTCTTTAAAGAGGGAAATCCTCTTCAGCAACTCGGTAATGCTTGTTTTTAACACAATATTAAAAATTGATGGTGTTGTAACTTTTTCTTCATATTAAAATTTTTTTTTCAGAATGCATTATATATATCTATTTTTACATATTTCAGAAAATACATGCAATGAAAAACAATTGAAAAGTATTTTTATTAAGACATACTAATTACGGATTATAAAAAATATATTCGTTATATCCATTTAATATCAAATATATATATTATAAAATTTAAAATTTCTCGTCGAAGTTAACATTAGTCTATATTAATTTCCTTTTGATAATATTCCATGCATTATTCCTGCTTATTAAATAAATATCTGTTTTTAAACTAATCTATATATATCTAATATATCTATATATATCTATATATGAAAGGAGTAAAATCTTAATTAACCTAAAAGTATATCATTAAGTTTGCTTATGTCTTAAAAATGGCATTAATTAAGTATATTCTTTAAATAAAACTTTTTATTATTTAAAACCTTTATAAAAATTATTATGATTTTACGTATTTATCAAACCCTTTTAGAATCCATCACTTAATTGCTACAAATATTTATTCATAAATTATTCCGTTCTAAAGAAAGCCTATTTATTTAAAATGAATATTTTTATTAAAATTCCTAGTATAATATTTAGCGCTTTAAATTTTATTCAATATCATTAAATTTATTTTTCTTTCAGTAAAATTATCGTTTGCTGAATAAATTCTATTTTTAGCGGCAATATCGATCTCAGAGATTAGTTTATATTTACACGTCGTGTACCTAGGCCGAGGATATTTATAAAATTACCGTATTTACTCGTATATAGAGAGCACGCGTGTATAAGGCGCACCCCTAAATTACACGTAAAAATGGCGATTTCTTAAAATCTCGTATATAAGGCACACCATAAATTTGATACGCTAATGAAGAATGACCAAAATAATTTCAGTAAAAAAATGTCGTAACAAACATTACACAAGACCAGAAAACAAGACGAAATGCATTTTTTGACTTCGGGTTGTAAGAGGATGACGGGAAATAGGAATGAGTGACGGTAAAGAGAAATGCTAATTAGCGTTTAGATAATGTCATTAACTCTATTGTATAAAAAACTGCAAGGAATGAAATAAATACGCAGTAATACTTCAATTAAGTAACATATTCCGAGTTTTAATATCTTCTTTGAATAATTTCTTGTTTCATATGTATATCATTCGGCTGCTTTCAACAGTAAAAAATTATTCCGTGTGTAAGGAGCACCTAGGAGTTTTGCCCTAATTTTTTGGAAAAAAAGTGCGCCTTATACACGAGTAAATACGGTATATAAAAAGATAAAGTTTTCGCGCCACAGAAATTGACGCACTATAATCGGAAATAGTAGTAGAATTTCTCTTTAAACGATGCTGATTAGGGAATATAATTCAGCTGACCTTAATTGTGATCTTACGCTAAAGAAAATTAAAAATAAAGACAGTCCGTCAGATTCATTATCTGAGATGAGGAGCAGAGTTCGGTTCGAAGTGTGCTATTATTGTCTTTATTGTGTGATGTTCGATGCGAAGTTCGGCTTGATATCCTCAGTCGTTCGTGCGGTTCCAGTTCAAGTGATGCAGAGTTAGTTGTGTTAACCCTTTATCTACCGAATTATTTAACAAGGAACGGCTTCACATGAATAATTGTCTTCTTTAATATCTGAAGATATACTGGAATTTTTAAAAATTAATAATGGGAAATTTAGAAGTGTTTTTTCATTAAAACTGATTAAATATATTAGTATTTATAATTTTTTTGTAAAATATTTACAAAAACAATCAGGTTAATTAACCAAAAGCACTCTTATTACAGTCTTATTACAATTCTTATAAAAGTAATGTATTTAAATGTACTATGATCCTCTTTGTAATTGGAAAGGCTTTTACCGTCGAAAATGTTTCAAACTTTTTTTCGAAGAAAAAAAAGATACACCTATAAAAAAATTAAGAAAATTAACTCTTTTTTTTAAATATTTAACTTCGACTGTTTTTCTATACCATCTAAATTAGATCGAGTAAAGTATATTGTGTGGTAAGAAAAAACAACTTTTATTAATAGACTACTTAAATACGTTTTTTATTAAATATTCCACAATGGTACTTTTAAGTATCGTCGGTAGATAAAGGGTTAAGAGATGTGGTGATCGACAGTTCGAGTCAGTCGAGCGAAGATTAAATTAATAATTTCAATTGAAGTACCATTTTAGTAATGAAAAACGGGAGCATTTCTTCCCAGCCACATTTGTTGAAAATATAATAAAGAATTGGATATTTTCATTGGCTGTTTATTAATTATTTTTTTTTTTTTTGATGGACTTTTTACAGCTATCCTGAGCTTCAATATCACTATACCACTTATATATTCTTGTAATATTGTGTTTTAACTTCGGCCTAAAATAATAATGAAGTTTACAGATGAAATTTTTTCCAGAAAATTAAACCTTAAAATTAAAAATGTTGTAACATTTTTTCAACGAGAAATAAAATAACAATTAATCTATAACAGTTACTAAAAAAGAAGTAAGGTTTATTAAAATATACAATATACAACATAATACAAATTATTGAGTTTTAATGTCACTCATTTCTGCAAATAGAAACGCGAATGTGAAAAATGTCTGTTTTGAGAAAAATGACTCTAAAGTTCAATTTTTCTTTGATTTGGATAGGTATTGCTCCGTATACTTCAACATACAAACTTTTCAAAGTAAAGTATATCATAATTTTTGTTTTTAAATTTGGTAACACGATAATCTTGAATAATAGACAGAAATATTTCTTTGACATTTTAAAAAGTTTTAAGGTGATCTCCCCACTAACTTAAGAAAGCATTCATCAAATTTAATTTATTCCACTAGACATATATTTGCTTCCAACTAATTATAAACATATACGATAAAAATTTACTTTTTGAAGGGCTTTTCTTATTTATTTCATTCTGTTGCATCTACACGGTGCGTCCAAAGGGTAAGTTGAATAACGCCAGAAAAAAAGATTTATTGCAGATAAATGTACAATCAACTAAAAATCGTCAAAGTAGCTTCCTTCTGCGTTAAAACCATGGCGCCAGCGTTTTTCTAAGAGTGCTATTGTACGTAAAAACTACAAGCGACAAAAATCGCCTGCGTTTTTTTCATTTTCTAAGCATTTCATTGGCTTTACCATAATCCGGATTTCCAAGCATTTGATTGACTGTTACTGGCGACTGGCGTCGTTTCAGGCGTCAAAGATGCTCCCACACAAGCAAACTGAGCGCTTACCAAGCGACTCCCCTGAACCCATAAGATAATATGGAGACGTCTGGAATTTGAAGCGACTTTGATTCCTCTTGTAACAGAATATTAAGGTGCTGAACGTTGTCTGGAATGAGTGGACGAGGACCTCTTTCAAGAACCTCGTCATCGCTTCTTTGACGGCTTTCAAAGTCCCGAAACGGGGCACTCGAGTTCGGTCTTGATCCCCAGGATCAAGAAGAAATCCGGTGGTACCAAGTCGGGAGTGTCTGAGGCAGTGTTGTCTACCGCGTTTCGCCAAGTATGCCATAACAATGAATGGTGTGTTGTCATAATGAATACGCCAAGGATTGCTGATCTCCTTCCTGACGCGTTTCACTCTGCTTTGGAGCCTTTTCAGAACTTTCAAATAAAAATGGCTGTTCTCTAATAGTCAGGCATTGATCAGAGTTTGACATGTCCTTCGATTTCTTCAGATTTCAATCAGAATGTGACGTTGACGGGCATCCTGAACGGTCTTCGTCCTCTGCCCTCACGGAACATCTTGTGCCAACAGTACACCATATCGCTCACACGCAAAAAAAGGGACACAATCTCGACAAAAATAAATTTTACAGGAGAGGCAAGAGGAAATTTGCAAGGTTTTACTGTGATTCGAAATTTTGGCACTTAACTCTGCATGCAGGGGTGAAACATGCATAAAATCTAAAAACCCTTAAGAATGAAGACATATGATGAGGTTTTGAGCATTGGAGAACTTCACCTCCCTACACAATCCACCTCTCTTTATTAGTCACAAATGGACAAATAGCATAAAAAAGTGATCTTCCATGTAACTACACTTATGAAAGTTTGTGTGTTTCAAGATACGGTTATGACAGACCTATTAGTGGAATAAAACGCAATGTCAGTTTTTTGCGAGATGCGTCATTTTTCTTGCGGGTGAAGATATTTTGGGATATTTCGCTATCGCCATAGCAACTGTCTCCGCGTCCGTTTTCATGAACACAAAATGTTATTATTGCATAAAGCTGGTTTTTGAAACGCGAAACCTTGAAAGTCCGTCGAGTCACTAAACTAAGGGTTCGAATCACCAGTGATACGCAGTGTGGAACAGCCTGTAAGCAATTGCCGTGGATACCGTTGGTTTGCCTAAACCCCCCACTACCTTTCTTATCACTGCGCGTGCATTGCTAGCGTTTTTTTTTACTATTATTATTATAGTTATTTAATTTTTTTTATTTTTTTTATTATCCTTTTTTTTGGGGGGGGGGGGTGCGGGGTCATTTAGCGTGTTTATAAGACATGTCATGTATTTTTGTTATTTTTTTAAACAAGAAAAATATTGAAGAAACAAATACAAGCATTTTCGGTACTCTTAACGAGCACGGTAAAAAAGGGAGTCTTAAGAGAGTCCAGAACACAAAAATCTTAACATTTTCTAAAAAACTTTTATTGCATTAAAATTTTATTTATTTATTTATTTTTTAATGACGTTTAAATCATGTTTCTATCTTAAATGCAACAGGAAATATTAATTTTTTCGTTTTGATTTGTTTTCGAAATCTAGCTTGCAAGCAGTGGGTGTCATGGAAAAGATTTCTTGTGAAAATGTGTTTTTCTTCATGATGGGGTTTTTCACCAGTTTCCCTATTACTTACCCATCATACGTAGTATAGGGTAAGTCTTGCAATCGTTTTGTAAATCGAAAAAAAAAAATTATGACGGATTTACACGTTTCAGGTACTGGAGATTCCGAAAAATATATTTTTAGAAAAAAATTTGTCGTCCGTCCGTCTGTGTATCTGTCTGTCTGTCTGTCTGTAACCACTCTATCTCCCGAACAAATTTAGATAGAGACTTGAAACTTTGTATGTATTTAGTGTGTAAGAATGGGACGAAACCTATTTAATATCAATAATCTCGATTATCCGGAACGGTTTTCTCAAAAACTTCGTTCTGATGAAAGGTATATAAATTTTTTGAAATGTTTTATTTTAAGGAGTGGACGTACAAGGCAATAAAATAACACATATTTTGCATAAAGAACAAAGTTGATCGGACTATTAGTTGCCGAGATATGTGTAATCCTGTTTTCCACATTCTTCGATTTTTCATGACCCTGTATTTCACTGAAATTTCAATTCAAAGATATATTTTAATTGAAAATTGGAAGCTTAATCCGACGCAGTAAATTGTCAGTTAATATGATTATTATTTTTGGAGTTATAAGGATGTTTCTTTTACGCAATCCGGTACTACTTGAGTATTTTGGCGTGTTATATAATTTGTCGAAATTCGCTCATCAGCAATTCATTAATAGATCATTACTATGTATATTAAAACTATTTAAATATGCATTTAAATTTTATTTTGGAATTTCGGTGCATTTTATAAATAGCTTACATGCATTTTATTTTCATTTTTTATATTATGCATACCTTTACCTATGATGTGTAAGTATTACGGTGGTCCCCCATTGACTAGTTTAAGTTGTTATAAATAAAAAACCGTTAAAGATAAATGGTTTAAACTTGGAATATGTCTTTTTTTAATTGTTTTACTTTAATTTTGATTCAGCAAATTAGAAAAAAAATATTTACTTTTAAAAATATGATTTTTTGAAAAGTTACATCAATTGTTTTGGAAATTTTCACTTTAAATATTTTTAATTCTTATTAAAATTAATATTTTTAAAAATGCTGAATCAAAAGCAAAGCTTATATATTTTTGTTTATTTAAATGAAAAAAAATGAAATTCGACAATTACTATTTTGAGTTATAATGATTTAAAATTGCACCACTTTTTCATAAATTTTAAATTTAAAATAGTTTTTAAACACTGTCAGAAGTTTAACCACTTGATTTTGTTTGCAGATAATATGGATAACCATCACAAAAAGTTTCAAAATTTTAATTCAATAAATAAAAGTTTTTTTTTTTAAAATGTATTTTGAATCCCCTTAAGTCAAGAAAAAATAATATAAGTTTGAACAAATATATCTCATAGCTTTCTCCGAATTACCCCTGGTTCCGAAAACCTAGAAATCAATAGAATTTCGAGAAACAAAAGCAGCATTCATAAAAACAAAGTTTCTTTTGCCTCAATAGTTTTCGGAAATGTTTCCAAATAGTTTTTATCGTATATTATTTAGTTTTATTAAGGCCCCAGAATAGTCACGGTAAAAGACCCGGATGATAATGTAAAGTCTGTGGGCGCGTTCTTTTCAAATATCTTGCTCAAATTTTAATATTTTTACATGATTTTTTTTGCATAAGATAGTTGAGCACGATCTATAACCGGCCTAGTTTTTAATTTTTCGATTTTGCTTATATATTTTTTATATTATGATAGTTTCAATTTCAGAACCGGTTTAAACAAGTTTTTAAATTTAAAGTAACTTTTTAAAACAAATCTGAAATCAAAATTAAAAGGTAAAAAAACAAGGCCGGTTGTGGATCGTCCTCAGCTATCCTATGCAAAAAAACATGCAAAAATATTAAAATTTGAGAGAAATATTTGAAAAGAACGCTGCCATGGGCTTTACATTATCATCCGGGTTTTTTTCTGTGACTAGTGTTGCGTCTTAACTCCCAATACCGCAGCCTATCTATAATACTTTTGTCCGGGATGGCCTCTGTCCCCCAGCCCGATAGGTTATTTCTGAGGCGGTTTGTGAGTACGTGCTTTTTGTATGTTGGGACAAATTGCGTGACAAATTGCGTTAGAAAGGTGAAAAATTTGTATTTTTCTTATACATAACTTTTAAATCTAATGATTATGCCGTTTTTCAAATATTGAATTTTAAAAATTGCCAAATTTCATGATGGGTTGTCATAGTGAAATATTCACCGTTAAAAGATAATAGTAAAGGCAAATTATTCTAACGTTTATACTGGCTATAGTACGGGTTAGAAATTATTATAGCCTTATTATTCTGTTAAAATATTAAAGTGAAAATGTTGTCAAGCGTGAAGAATTTTTATTTCATCCTCGAGAAGTATTAGATGCACCAGTCCTTTTTAGTTTTGAAAAAAAGTTATGATTTTCAATCGAAAAGGGCTAAAGGCTTATATTTGAAATAAATACAGTATGAATTAATGCAATATGAATGATGTGAATGAAAACAATATTTGGCAATGTATCACATCACCAACTTAACAAAAAAAGTTCTCTATTTATTTAATATTAATATAATAAACATAGTCTTTGTTAGTTTGTTTGTTCCAAGTTTGTATTTTAAATTATTTTGGAAAAAATTATTTAATGGAATCATTAATCCACTTTCCTGTCTTTTTCATTTTTTTTTTCAAACTTAATTCTCAACATCGCATAATTTTTAATTTTACTCGATTGAATAGGAAGAGTGTTCTTCAAAATGTAAAATGTTTAAAAACTGTGTTTCAATTTACCGACTTTCTATGATTTTTAAAGTAAATAGCTCAATTACAGAATAATAATATTTGAACATTTTCCCCAATTACTTAAAATTTTAAAAGAAAGCTTCGATTTCTATCCACAATCTTAGGACCGGCGTAACGTTTATTTGCCCTTTTGTTTGTTTGTTTGCTTGTTTGTTTCTTAAATGTGTAATATCTGTAACTACCCAACAGATTTAAAAGTATTGGAGGTAAAATTATTCATAAATATAGGAAATTTTTCCTTAGAGAAAAAATTAATTGTACGTCTTTTAAGATGATGAGAGGTTGGGAAGGGGGGGGGGGGGTCAAGTTGTGTTTTAGGCTCTTGTGTATCTATTGTTACTATCTTTACTGTGTTTTCAAACAAAATATTTTGTTTTCAGAGACTAAAGAATAAATGAGCACGGAAATAGAATAATGAAAATTGGGTTGATTAAAAAAGCAAATTATTGGGTGGGATCAAGACCCATGGATCCATATAAGTTGGATCCATCCTAAACGACATTTACTTCAATTTATATTAAATTTAAACTAGTTGTTGGAGGCCACCGTAATACTTACCCATCATACATATGTATAATATAAAATATGAAAATAAAACATGTGTAACTTATTTGTAAAATGCATTGCAATTCCAAAATAAAATTTTAACGCATATTTAAATAGTTTTAATATACATAGTAATGATTTATTAATGAATTGCTGATGAGCCAATTTCGACAAATTATATAAAACGCCAAAATACTCAAGTAATACTGGATTGCGTAAAAGAAAAATCTTTATAACTCCAAAAATAATAATCATATTAACTAGTAATTTACTGCGTCGGATGAAGCGTCTCATTTCCAATTAAAATATATCTTTGAATTAGAATTTGAATGAAATACAGGGTCATGAAAAATCAAAGAATGTGAAAAACAGAATTACACGTATCTCAGCAACTAATAATCCGATCGACTTTGTTATTTATGCAAAATTTGTGTTATTTTATTGTCTTTTATATCCACTCCTTAAAATAAAAAAAATCGAAAATTTTTATATACGTTTCATCAGAATGAATTTTTCGAGAGTTTGAAAAAAATAGTTCCGGATAATCGAGGTTACTGATATTAAATAGGCTTTGTCCTATTCTTACATACTAAGTACATACAAAATTTCAAGTCTCTATCTCAATTTGTTCGGAAGATAGAGCGGTTACAGGCAGACGGACTCACACACACAGACGGACGGTCGGCAATTTTTTTTTTCTAAAAATATGTTTTTCGGAATCTCCAGTATCTGAAACGTGTAAATCCGTCAAAATTTTTTTTCGATTTTCAAAACGATTGCAAGATTTACCCTATACTACGTATGATGGGTAAGTAAAAGGGATCGGGGACTTTTGAGATAACCTGTATGTAAAAGTAAGTATGACATGATGCTGACAGGATTTTTTCAGTGAAAAATAAAAACTCCTGAGAACTTTTAGATGAGTTTTTTAAAACAAGTAAGGACAATTAACACTCTCTGTTTTATTGGGATATTTTAATATAATATCTTCTTATTATTTTTTTCTATATTTTTTCTTCAATTTCTACAATTTTAAAGTGAATACTGCTTTAAATGCAGTCATATTAAATTTCAAATAAAATATAAGAAAAGAAATGCTTTTTTTTAGCACCAGCTATCTTAATGAAAGAAATTCTCATTTCGCTCTGATAAGGATCGTATGTGATATTTATTGTTAAACATGAACAATAGTTTCTCAGAAGTAAAAATGAAGAAAAAGATTTTGATAGATGATCCGATTTCCAATTTTAAGAAGATTTAAGACCTTTTTGAGAAGCTACTTGAAAAAGATTCTTTTCATTTGAACGATTTCGATATACAGGATTTGAAATGAAAGGCACTCTTCAAATACTCTTTTCTAAAAAAAGGGGGGAAATGAAATAAAATATATCTTTTTTTCAATGTTTCTTTTGAAATAAAAATTATTTTCTTAACTATCAGTACAGATGAATATCATATCATGAAATGAATATCAGAGCATACCATGCCATGAATGCTATAGAATATTACGAGTTACATTATTGTCAATACAAGTGTCAAAAAATCATTTATATTCAATAGCTTGTAATAAAAATCGAATATTTAGGATTATTAAAAAAAGCAATACAAAAATTTAATTTAGAAGGGAAGTTTCGACAAAATAAATTTGAATTATTATTATATGATGAAGACGTAATAAAATTCACCAATGGTTTTGTTTTTCGACTTTAAATAAATGATTTTACATATTCTTAGCACTGAAACAGAAGATTGTCTTTATTTTTAACCATAATGCCAGGATATTTCGCAAATTGTAAATTTTGAAGTTAAAAAAATTGATGTTAAAAATGCAGGAGATGTTTGTGTTTTTTAACTTTTGATAACTGATTTAACTGTATTTTTAAACGTTGAATCCGAAAACAATTTCCTTTTTAACCCATCATCTAAGGATGTTTTTCAAATCATAAATTTAAAAGTTAAAAAATAGGAAAAATATGATACTACATATAATAGAGTAGACGATTGTGTTTTTTAATTTTTCATAATTGATTTTGATTTACTTTTTAGCAATGAATGTTTACCTTGTTTTTTAACCACCACGCTAGAATATTTCTCAATTCTTAAATATCAAAGTTAAAAAAATAAAGAAAATCTGTAACTTCAAAGTGGGTATCAAACTTATTTATTCTATTTAATTGTATTTAACTAAATAATTTATTCAATATTTTGGCTTAAACTGGAGGATCGTACAGCTAAATAGCGAAAGTGTCAAATGAAATGAGAGAAGGGAATCCATTTTACTTTTTTAACTTTGAAATTTTCTATTAGTGAAAACTCCTCACGTGATTAAAAATGAAAATGATTTTCAGATTCAGTGGTAAGAAATACATAAAAATCAATTATCAAAACTTAAATAATAACAATCACATCGATTTTTTGTGGCATCAAATATCCGCTTTATTATATAACTTTGAAATTTGCGGTTTGCAAAAACTCTTTAAGTGGGGTTTAAAAATAATATCGTTTTCGGATTTAGTGGCAAAAAGATAAGGGGTTGTATCCATTTATATATTGATTAATTTCAATATAGACTACATAATACTGAACGTTCTACTACATTTGGATACAACCCTTCATTTTTTTTATTGCTTCCTTTTGGGAACTGCGGATTTTAAGCTAATTTTATTAACCACTACTTTCAGAATTTTCAAGCTATGTTTTTGAGACTTTTACAAGAGTTGCGCTATACATTTAGCTAACACAATATGCAAATGAAATTTTGATAGCATTGAAGCATGCGCAGTGAAAAAATATTTAGTAAACCTGTTCTTTTATCATACAGTTTTTATTATTTTTTAATTCTGATTACAAGAAATTGTATACAAAGTTGTTTGGCATATTTTCAGAAAAGAACTTTATTTTTTGTTTAGAAATTTGCAAATTATAAGCGAAAAACTTGGAAAAATGTGGGACTGTTTTTATAAAAACCTTAATTTCTTTAAGAGTATACGTGTTACCCGCATAAAAATGAATACAGTTTATTACAATAAGGTACTTAATTATAATCTACAATTTGAACGATTTTGCTACATTAGTTTTGACAGGGTTATCCAAAAGATTTTTGTGTTTTGCAATTTGGTGACAATCCCCTATGGAATTTTGGAAAAACTCTTCACGAAAATGTATGACCTGTACTATTATGTTTACACACTAAGAATTTCAGGATAATTTCTCATGTGTCTTTTAACAAAATGTATAAAATCACAAGTGCCCGGTCACCTTTCGCCATATAGTGTATTACATCTGTGTTCAATAATGGAAAAAATTACTAACTATGATAATTCAATTTTGAGAAATTCTGCGCTCAAAGCATGTGAGATGAATTCATTTATTACTAAAAAAGCATTAAATTTCAAATTGAATAGTAAAAACTTTATATGAATCTAGACTCTTTAGCATAACATTAATAATAAGTAGCATATATCCCTTTAAAAGTGTATTTCAGCTTCCATATCCAAAAGTTAATCAGATGCGGAATTAAACCAGTAGAACACAAAAACGTTGGAAATCCAGATATTATAGAAAAGATGGGGGGGATATTGATCTTAGTGCCAACATATTTAGAAAGAATATACCACGTTGCATAGCAGAAATAAATGTATATGGAAAATGCATACGGCTGTTTCAAAGCCTCTGAGGCTTCATCATCAGTGCAAAAGTTTAAAAATAAAGGTTTTGTTTTTAAATGTAGAATAAAAGGTGGTAAAAGAACCAGAGAGGTACGATATAATCCTTTATATCTTTTATTTCTTTTAATCTACATTTTTTAAAATCTTTATTTTGAAACTTTTGCATTGATGTTGAAACCGCAGAATCATTGAAACAGATATATGTGGTTTCTGTATACATTTATTTGTAGTATGTAACGTTTTTCATCTTTTCTCAATTTTGTTTGAATTTCGTTTGTAAAGCATTTTATTTACGATGTGTGCCACTAGGACACTTCAAAATTATTTATCAACTGAACACCCTGAAAATACCAGTACATTTCGCAGAGTGTGACTTACAAAATCACTTGTACACTTGTGATTTCATCTGAAGTTATAGAAAAAAAAATGAATGTGTTTTGGAGATATACCTCATCTCAAATAATGCTTCTCAAAAATATTGCATTAATGATGTAAATTGATGTTTTTTCTGTACGATTTTGTATTAGACCGGGAGGTAGTAGCGCAGACAATCAATTCAGTGAGTTCATGGCTGAAACTCCGGAATTAGTTAAAACTCGATTCGCATATTAAAACGCAGTCGGTCTGTCAAGTCATATCTTGGTGGAAAACACATGAAAACCCGATTTTAACGATTGACTCGAAAGTTTACCATTGTGTTTTTCTGCACTCAAAGGTATGGGAACATAGAGGACTAGGAGCAGAAAAACACAATAGTAAACCTACGAGTTAACCGCTAAAAATGGGTCTAAAGGTTCTTTCCACTAATATATGACTTGGCAGACTGGTTGCGTTTTAATTTGCCAATCAAGTTTTAATTAATTCTAGAATTTTAGTAGTGAACTCGAAGAGCAAGTTGTCTGTCCAGTCGCCTGATAGTCTGTATATTTTTTGCTCAAAATTCAAAGATTTTTTCGATGTATGAAGCAAATTATAAACAGTGGATTAATTACAGTGAAATAGTTGTAAACAATATAGCTTTTTCTCATTTAAAAAAGTAGTTGTAAGATAGCTTGCGAAAATTTCTTCCACAACCGGATTTTTTTGTTTCTGTGTCGTATTAGCAAAAGAATTATTGTGACGAAATTAAAATTGTTTGAACTCTTTGTTAAACAACCATTTATTGTTTTTTTTATTATTATTATTTCGCTGACATCATCGTGACTAATATAAAAATTTTAATTTTCTTTGTTTGTTTTCTTCCAAAGGTCTCTTGTTACACCATGAGACTACATGGAAATTTTCGTCAAAAATAATTTCACAAATGTGCACTATATATTAAGGAAATAACAAGTTACATAGTAAGTTACTAACCCAATAAATTCTACATACTTAATTTGTATATTGATATAAGATAGAAAAATGATATCATTGAAAAATCTACAACTACACATTTTGCTTTCTGAATAAAGAAATAAAAGAAAAAAACTAAATTTATCTTTGATAGACACACTGCCAAAACACGACATAAAACATCAAATGTATTGAACGAACAAGTCACCTAATAAAAATGCGCAATGTCTTTACGAAAGAAAAAAAAAAAAGAAGAATCCCTGCAGTCTATAGTTTTAAATGTCACATGTCAAAACTTTAATATTTCTGACTAACACAGAACTATAAATATTTTTTAAATGCATATATTATTCATTTCGAGAAATTGTTCAGCCCAACACTTTTTATTTATTTTCCTTTCATTTTTTTATTTTATTTACTTATTTGTATTTATTTATTTATTTATTTATTTGAGTAACAGATGTATGGACATAAAGCTAATATCTGTTGAAACACCGGGAAAAAATATATTAAACCTTATTCAATCTGTGTTATACTATTACAACGCAGCTGCATTTCTTGGCAAATCAATTAAACGAATCATTTACCTTTTTTTTAAGATAGCTCAAATATTAACTTTGACTATCCTATTGCTTTTATTTTACCTTTTTAAAAAGTAAAATGTTGCAATTTCAAAAATTTAATTTAATGGATTGCAGCTGTTCTTTGTGATTTTAAATCCGCTATTATATTTTCAAATATTTTTAACGTATTTTTTACAATATTTCTTCCACTTAAATTCTCAGACCTAAATAGCTCACAAGCATTGTACTGAGTATCCTAGAAGTCTTCCAGATATTTTAAAATTCCATATAAAATCAGGAAATTGTTGAACAAGATTGCGGTTTAAACTAAAATGCTTCTTACGATGAAAAATTTTATTCAAGGTATTAAACTAATTAACTAAAACTTTCGATGATAGATGGAGACACTTGTTCATATTTTTGGTTTCAATAATGTGTTTTTTATGAGTTTTAGGCAAGTTTCGATTTGATTTGAAATACGAACCTCGGCAATTAGGTTTCATATTGGGAATCTTCATTCCTGTATCAAAGATTAAAAACAAATTTGAAAATCAGATAAAACTTATGTTTGGAACCTAATATCTGAACAAGTGGCGCTATCTATGATCGAAGTTCTGAACTAATTATTTTCATTCTTTTGAAGAAAACTTCATCGTGAGAAGCATCTTATTCCAAACCGCACTCCTTTACAACAAGTACTTCATTTTATATTGAATTTTAAAATGTGTCAGGGTGTTTTGAGATACTCTGTATAATATAAAGATAAACACTATTTTATCAAGGATCGAAGTTATGCTTTAAAGAGGCAAAAATATTTCAAAATATTACATTTATTCTGACAATAAGAAAATATGAAAAAGACAGTTAATGTGTTTCATCTCAAGTTGTTTATACCTATTTAGATTAAAAACTAGTTTATACAAGAATATTTTTAATTAAGGTTTTAGGAAGATGAAATACAAAATGTTTCTTGACTACGTCAAAAATTACTTGTTTTTAATTCTTTCCTTTTCAATTCTCATAAAAGTTACAAATTATCCTCAAGTAATATGAATTTATATGGATTTTCAAATACTATATGTTACAAATCATTTTTTTTTTCTTTTGTGTGTGTGTACTAAATTATTTTGACAATTCTCTATCTGAATATTTGCATATTTATGTAAATTCAACTTGTAATTAAGAATATTTACATTAAAAACACTTCATTACTTGAAACTAAATAAATTATTAAATATAGTAAAAACATTTATTTTCACGCTAATATTGCAACAAGATTGTTCTTTAACCTAAACTGTCATAATATTAATGAAAGTCAGTGAACGATAAAATCTTGAGCCATGAGAGAATTTTAGAATTTTTTAGTTTTTAGCTAACTATGAAGAAAAATTAATTTATAGTAGAAATATATTTTCTGTTGTAGTTTGCATCATTCGAGTATAATCCAATTTAAAATGAAATACAAAATCCATCTGAAATTCAGCTGCTCTTACTTATGTATTGTTACCGGTCTTACAAAATGATGTATAATTTGGCTCCTTAGCTTGCGTAAAGACATCGAATGAGAAAATCAAGATCCTTACTCAAAGGTTCGATACCAGCGTGCTCTAAATATAATATGTATAAGGTCAAGAGGGATAATTATGACAACTTTCTACATTTTGAAAATTGTTATTATTATTTTTTTTTTACATTTTTTTCTATTCAGAAAAGTGATATTTTTTTGTATATAAGAAGCAACTTTAACCCCTTAAGAACACCTCTTTAAAGTTTAAATTATCACAGCTTTTTTTTTAAGTTAAAAGGATAGTTATATTTAACCCACCAAAATCTCACAATCAAAAAAGTTTGGGGTAACTAAGACGGCTAATGAGAAAATTATAACCGCTATGTTTCCAATTTATGCTATTCTTTATACTACTTTTTATACTTTCCTATACAAATTTGTTTGGAGTAGTTGTGACCATTAGAAATCAAAAGTGACAAATCCATTAATGAAAGATTATGGTAGACTTTTTTTTTTCAAATTGCTATTCAGGTATCAAAAATGCTTCGGACAAGCGATAAAGAATATCTAAAATGAAAATGCATTATGAGGTCACTATCTAAGCATAAAACAAATTTTTACCGTGCCCAGTTTTTTCCAATATGGAAGTGATCACAATTACCCCCTGGTCGTAACTCCCCCCACCTGACCCTACCAGTATTTCTGATGAGAAAAAATAAAAATCGTAACAAAAACTTATTCAAAAGCCGTCAAGTAAAATCATGTTCTGTTCCACCATTAAAGTAGTTGACACGTAGTTTTTACACAATATATTTTTAAACCTTTCGGGTCTGGTGTACTATCAATAGTAACGTGTCTTTTAATAGTGTGTTTTTGTTTGAAGAAATATTTTTGCTAATATTAACATGTATTGATGTTAGAATATGGCTATTTATTTAATTAATGACTTCATTTATATTTAGGCATTAAGCAATAATAATAATTATTATTATTTGCCTAATTCTCTCTATGCCGTTTGCTATTCTTTTATTTTCAACATATATTTCACTTTTTAAATTTAAAATACAAGTTACTTTCCTGAAAAAATCATGTCTAATAAAGCGAAAAAAGTATTAGAATGTTGTAATATCAGTTAACCTTATTGTAATACGATATTTTCGATACATCTCCAAAAGGTATTCCTTAGCCTATTGTCATATAAATATTAATTGAATAGTACGGAAAACAACAATATTCTTCACATTTCAGAAAATGAAATATTTTTTAAACTCTAATTAATCTATTTGGATACTTAGTGCTAATGTTTTTAACATAAAAGTAATTTTTTCTAAAAATAAAAAAAAAAAAAATCGTACCCGAAAGAGTTAATAGGAACGAAACCGAACTTTAATGCTGAAATTTTTTTTTTTTTTTTTTTTTTGTGTGAATGAAATCTTTGATGCGAACAAATATATCTTACCTAAACAATTGTCGAGATAAAACTTTTAGCAGAAGTTTCGTAAAATATAAAAGTAAACTGTAATTTATTGAATAAATATAAAACATCAAAACTTTCTAAAATTACCTCACACCACCTTATCACTCCAGGCATCAGGTTATAAGCTAAATAAATCCCCACATCAAAAGAGGAAAAATTTGGGATATAAAGATAAAAAGTCTTGCTTTTAGCTAAAAGCCCTTTCCTTTTGGATCGCCTCTGCTGTAGAATAATGATTTTATGTAAGAAAAACTATCAATAAAAATGTGGCTGAGCTCTTTGTTATCCAATTTAAGGAACAAATGTGCTTCGGGAAAGTTTCTTGTTAAAAAAAAAATAATCATAAAAGTATATCCGGGGGAAAATTAAAGATTTGAAATATTAAATATTGGATTTAAAATCTAATTACTTTTTTACATATATTTTAGACGTGCAGAAAAAAAATTATATTTTACCAAAAAGACTGTTCTTACAAGCTAATGTAACAAAAAAAATATGAATATTAAACTCTAACAAAAAAAACTTTGATATACAGGACTATGACGATGCAATAAACTACTGTCAATTGTATATACATATTTTACAATTATTATGAAATAATTGAATAGTCAGCGGTCTATTACTGATATTGTAAAGAAAAAACTTTTTTTTATCTCTAAACACTTGAACGATTGAACTGACTTTTTTTTAAGTTCAGTTTTTTAAAGGTCTTTAAATTCTGGTTGTCATGTCTGCTGGAACATCGGGATTACTTTTGGCCGTACAAAAAATCATGTTCTGTCCCATCGTAAAGTAGTCGATGTTTTATACTACATATTTTTAATATGAACGAAACCAAAATTTAATGCTGAAAATATTTTTTTGTGGATGAAATCTTTCATACGAACAAATATATCTTTCCTTAAACAATTGCCGAGATAAAAATTTTCAGCAGAAGTTTCGTAAAATTTTAAAGTAAACAGTGACTTATTGAATAAATATAAAACTGACAAAACTTTCTAAAATTACCTCACACCACCTTATCACTTTAGGCATCAGGTTATAAGCTCAACAGAGGAGAAAACTTGGATGTAAAGATAAAAAATCTTGCTTTCGGTAAAATCCGTTTCCTTTTGCATCACCTCTGCTATAGAATAATGTTTTTATGTAAGGAAAACTATCAATAAAAATCTAGCTGAGCTCTTTGATATCAATTTAAGGGGAAAATGTACTTTAGGAAAGTTTCTTGTTTAAAAAAATAATCATAAACGCATATCTGGAAGAAACTAAAATATTTGAAAGATTAAACATTGGATTTAAAATCTAATTTTTACGCATATTATACCACGTGTAGAAAAAATTATATTTGTACACTCACAAAAAAAATATATTCTTGCAGACTAATATAACAAAAAGTATAAATGTTAAATTCTTACGCAAGCAATTTGATATTCAGTATTATGACAATGCAATGAACTGCTATTAATAGTATACGTATATTTTGCAATGATTAAGTAGTATTTGAATAGTCACAGTCTACTACTATTATTATAAAAAAATAAGCGTTTCTTTTCAGGTCTAATCTATTAAATTATTATTATTATTATTATTATTATTATTATTATTTTTTAGGGAAAATGTTTGGTTGCCATTTCTGGTTTTTGCCCGTACAAAAAATCCGGGGGTTTGGTGGAAACATTTGCAAGAGCAAAAACTTTTCTAAAATTGTCATTTCTATGAAAATTTTAGGGACGCTATGCGATTGGCTCTCAAATCGCTCAAATCTCGTTCAAATGTTTTATAGCATGTATATAGTTGTTATTCATTTTAGAACAGTTAAAAGAGTTCTCTCGCGTAGTGAAACACGCGCAGCCGTATAAATAATGTATCATTTATAGTATTTTTCTTTATGTAATACACATTACTTATACAAATTAATCATGGAAAGTAAACAATTACTTCCTTTATCGGCCTCGAAGGGATAAAAGGCTCATTGCACAGTGCCCAGTCGAGAGCCGAACTCGCGACCTGCGGCATCGCAGTCACATACTCTGACCACTATGCCATTGGGCTTCTCAAAAGCTTTCTAGCAAAATAAGAATCCTGTTTTTTGTCACACCGTAAAATAGTTGATATTTTATATTATAGATTTTTAATATGAACGAAACCAAACTTTAATGCTGAAAATGTTCTTTTCTTGACCGAAATCTTTCATATGAACAAATATATTTTTCCTTAAAAAATTGTTGAGATAAAATTTTCAGCAGAAGTTTCGTAAAATTTTAAAGTAAACATTAACTTATTAAATGAATATAAAACAACAAAACTTTCTAAAATTACCTCACATCACCTTAACACTTCAGGCATCAGGTTGTAAGCTCAATAAATGCCCACATCAAAAGAATAGAAAACTGGGGTGCAAAGATAAAAAGTCTTGCTTTCAGCTAAAAGCCATTTCCTTTTGGATCGCCTCTGCTATAGAATAAAGTCTCTTTATGGTATCTCTATATGGTATTTTTATAATGTTTTGTGGTAAGGAAAACTATCAATACAACTGTAGCTGAGCTCCTTAATGTCCAATTTAAGGGACAAATGTGCTTCAAGAAAGTTTCTTACTCAAAAAAATAATAATAATCATAAAAATATCTGGATGAAAATTAAAGATTTGAAAGATTAAATATTTGGTTTAAAATCTAATACCATTTTTACGCATGTTTTACCACGTGTAAAAAGCAATTATATATTTACTCACAAAATAAAATGTTCTTATAGACTAATAAAACAAAAAAATATAAATATTAAATTCTTATTAGCACTTTCATTTACAGGAGTATGGCGAATGCAATAAAGTACTATCGATTGTATACATATATTTTACAATGATTATGTAATATTTGAAGTATAGTCAGCAGTCTATTACTAATATTAATATACAATAACTCTTGAACGAATGAACGGAATTTTTTTTCTTTTTATGGTGAAAAATTGTTGTCATGTCCGCTAAAACATGGGATTTATTTTTGCCCGTACAAAATATCATGTCCTCTCCACAGTAAAATAGTTGGTTTTTTATACAAAAAATTTTTAACTTGAAAGAATCCAAACTTTAAAAAAATATCCAAAATTATCAAAATAATCCAAACTTTGCTAAAAATATTCTTTTGCGACTGAAATCTTTGAAGGAGACAAATATATCTTTCCTAAACAATTGTCGAGATAAAATTTTTAGCAGAAGTTTCATAAAATTTTAAAGGTAAACAGTAACTTATTGAATAAATATAAAACGACAAAACTTTCTAAAATTACCTCACACCATTTTATCACTTCAGGCATCAGGTTATAAGCTCAATAAATGCCCACATTAAAAGAAGAGAAAATTGGGGTGCAAAGATAAAAAGTCTCGCTATCAGCTAAAAGCCATTTCCTTTTGGATCGCCTTTGCCTTATAATAATGTTTTTAGGTAAGGAAAACTTTCAATAGAAATGCAGCTGAGGTCTTTAATATCCAATTTAAGAAGCAGATGTGTTTCAGGAAAGTTTCTTATTTTAAAAAAATAATAAAAAATTACATCTAGGGATTTTTAAGATTAAATATTGGGTTTAAAATCTAATTACATTTTAATGTATGTTTTACCACGTGTAGAAAAAAAATTATATATTTACGCACAAAAAGAAATGTTTTTATAGATTAATATAAGCAAAAATATAAATATTAAATACTTACAAAAGAAATTTGATGTACAGGACTATGATGATGCAATAAACTATTATCAATTGTTTACATATATTTTTTTAATGATTATGTAATATAAGGTTTAGAGTGGTCAGAAAAAATATATTTTCACAAAAAATCTGCTCTTACTGACTTATTTAAAAAATATATAAATATTAAATATTTACACAATTACTTTGATATACAGGACTATGACGATGCAATAAACTATTATCAATTGTATACATACATTTTGCAATGATTATGCAATATTTGAATAGTCAGTATTCTATTACTAATATTGTAAAGAAATAACGTTATTTTTAGGTCTAATCTCTTGAACAATTGACCGGATTTTTTTTTTTTTTTTTTTTTTTTTTTTTTTTTTTTTTTTTTTAAGGTGAAAAATTCTGGTTGTCATGTCTGCTGGAACATGGGGTTTATTTTTGCCCGTACAAAAAATCATATCCTGTTCCACCGTAAAATAGTTGATTTGTTTATACGATATATTTTTTTATATGAACGAAATGAAAATTTAATGCTGAAAATGTTTTTTAGAAACTGAAATCTTTAAAAGGAACAAATATATATTTCTAAAAAATTCTCGAGATAAAATTTTCAGCAGAAGTTTCATAAAATTTAAAATTGAACAATGATTTATTGAATAAATATAAAACGAGACAAAACTTTATAAAATTACCTCACACCATCTTATCACTTCAGGCATCAGGAAATGAATGCCTTCATCAAAAGAGGAGAAAACTAGGATATAAATATAAATATTTTCAGCTAAAAGCCATTTCCTTTTGGATCGCCTCTGCTATAGAATAATGTTTTATGGTAATAAAAACTATCAATGAAAATGTAGCTGAGCTATTTGATATCCAATTTAAGGGACAAATGTACTTCAGGAAAGATTCTTTTTTAAAAATAATAATAATAATAATAAAAGTATATCTGGGGGAAAACTAAAGATTTGAAAGGTTAAATATTGGATTTAAAATCTAATTACATTTTAACGTATGTTTTACCACATTTAGAAACAAATACATTTTTACACACAAAAGAAATTGTTCTTACAGAGTAATATAACAAAACTTCGGATAAGAATATAAAATTTGAAATATTTTGTGTGTCCCTGTAAGTGCTATGCACTTCATATTATGCGTTAAATATTAAGTCTCAGCGGCGTATATCAATTTTATTATACTTTAAATCGTTTAATATAATTAAAATATGTCGCAAACAATTCTGCCCTTTATTATTGTGTAATGGAATTATTTTGAGTTGCCCTGTTAATGAATAATAACTATTATTTTCACTGCATACTTTACAAAATGCATATTTTTGTACGCTTTGCTAATCCATGTAAATTTGAATATGTTTGACTTGGTTTAACACCTTTAAAATTCATTTGAAACGATTTTTTCCCATAGGCCGTAATGTATCGGAAAACTTTTGACTATCCATGTAAATAAACTAATCATAGCAAAAACTTCATTTTTAATAGGGTTTGTGCTATTGTAAACATCAATAACATATAAAAATTTCATAGCAATCCGAGTATATTTACGAGAGTTAGAGTGCGGACAGACAAACCGAATGCATAAATACTTTTCAACTTTTTGAGGAAGTATTAAAAAACAACTCTTGCCGATGAAGGCCGCAACTACCCCAAGTATCAATCACCAAAAAAATCTGCCCCCCCCCCCCAAAAAAAAAACAGGCTACGGGATTCTCTCCCATTAGATAATAATATCATTCAGTTTGTGGGTTTTCTTCCAAAATCTGTTTTGTTCAGTTATCTTTGTGACAACTGAATTTTTATTCCACGATAAATCAGTTTGTGAAAGCTTAGAATTAAATATTTGTTTTTCCATTTCAAAAAATATATTTAATAATTCACCAACCTTCAACGAATATCGTTATCGAGAATCAGGCATTTTTCATTATTTTATTTATTTTCATTTTTTGTTATGCAGCATACTATTTTTTTAGTTGGATAGTATTTGTATAAACTTTAATTTTAGGAAAAATCTCTTGCAATAGAATAACAGAAAATATGAATTTTATTATTTCCTCTTTATTATACATATATTTAACTTCATTAATGTTGACATAAGTTGCTTTGACACAGTAGAATGTCTTGCTCCTGCTTTCAAAGTAGTAGTGCGTGGCCTTTGCATCATAAAGAAAAACCAAATTCCGTCCAAAAGCCTCACTCATTTATATATATGTATATATATATATATGGTGTTTTTAAGAAATTCTTTTGATCTTATAGTTAAAGGAACATGAAACGTAAAATGGTTAAAATTTTTGAGTTTTGAATAATTAGCCAAAAAAATATAGATAACAGATTATGGTAATAATGATTATTTACCTGAAAGATTAAGGTGCTAAATAATTATGGACCTGAAAGATTATGGTGCTTAATGATTATGAACTTGAAAGATTATGATACTAAATGATTATGGACCTGAAAGATTATGGTGCTTAATGATTATGAACCTGAAAGATTATGATACTAAATGATTATGGACCTGAAAGATTATGGTGCTTAATGATTATGAACCTGAAAGATTATGATGATAAATGATTATGGACCTGAAAGATTATGGTGCTTAATGATTATGAACCTGAAAGATTATTATGCTAAGTGATTACGGACCTGAAAGATTATGGTGCTGGAATGTTTTAAAATAATATATTTTAATCACAGTCCTTATGTATATATACATATATGTATTTTTTATTGCTTTTTTTTCGATCTTTTTATGCTTCGGTACATTTTTCTAGCGTTCTGTTTTAGGTAAACCGTTGAAACTTTCCAAAATTGTGTAAATAACTTTTTTTTTTTTTTTAAATATCTAACATAAGAGGTTTGTATCAAAAATTCTTCAAAACAATGAAAAATATGTTGTTAAATTTTTGCGATTTTCAAAGTTTTTAAGTAAAATATTTTTATTTATTTTAATTCAAAATAAAAAACTCTTATTATCCTCAAATAGTATGTTTTTTGATACCACAACAAAGTTTACCATGATATCTTCAACAGTTCTTTAGAAAAGACTACCGAAGAGTCATATATTGTAAAAAAAATGCAAACAGCTTATTAACAGCTATTCAAAATTATATTTGCTTGAAATTAATTTATTTTGATATATATATTGGCTATAATGAGTGTATTTACTGTAAAAAAAAATCTTTTCAAACTCTATTTTTAAGTAAAATACATTATCTTATACTATAATGCGAGCAAAAATTGTGTGTGTGTGTGTGTGTGTGTGTGTGCGTGTGTCTGTGTGGGTAAATTTTATCTCAAAAACGGCTCTAACGATTTTCGCAAAAATTTGGATTTTACCATTTTCGGGCACAAGAAGACCATTGCGCTAGGTCACATGTTCGAGAAAATTCGATTATTGGGTCATAAGGGGTCAGGATTAAGCTATTTATATCTAGAGAACGGCTGGATCGATTTTAAGGAAATTTTCTATCCAATCGTTTTTTGGCACAACAAAACTATTGGGCTGAGTCACATGTTCAAAAAATTTTGATTAGTGGGTCATTTTTGGGACATTATGGGTCAAGCCATTTTTATCTAAAAAATGGCTCTAACGATTTTGACCAAATTTTATATTGTATCGTTTTGGATAACAAGAAGACCATTGGGTTAGGTAACATGTTCGAGAAAATTCGGTTAGTGGGTCAATTTTGGGGTCATTGTGGGTCACGCTATTTTTATTTAGAGATTTTCTCACGCAATTTTGACTAAAAATTTCATTCCATGGTTTTCGGGCACGAGAAAAACATTGGGCTAGGTTACATATTCGAGAAAAAAGTTTAATGGGTCATATTGGGTCATTAAGTGTCTGGGTCAAGCTATTTATATTTAAAGAACGGCAGAATCAATTTCATCGAAATTTTGCCTGTACCAGTTTTTTGACACGAGAAAGCTAATGGGCTAAGTCACACGATCGAGAGATTTCAATTATAAGAGTCATTTGTGGGTCATGATGGGTCATGGTCAAGCTATATCTAAAGAACAGGTGGATCGATTTTAATGAAATTTTGTATACAACATTTTTTGGCACGAAAAAACTATTGGGCTAGGTCTCATGTTCGAGAAATTTCGATTAATGGGTCATTTGGGGTCATAAAAGCTCGTCGGTCTAGCTATTATATTTAAAGGTTGGTTGGATCGATTTTAATGAAATTTTGAATGTAACAAATTTTTGGCACGAGAAAACTAATGGGCTATCTCACATGTTTGAGAGATTTCGATTATAAGAGTCATTTATGGGTCATGATGGGTCATAATGGGTCATATCAAGCTCTATATAAAGAACATGTGGATCAATTTTAACGAAATTTTGCATACAACATTTTTTTGGCACGAGAAAATCATTGGGCTAGGTCACGTGTTCGAGAAATTTCGATTAATGGGTCATTTTGGGTCACAAGGGGTCTGTGTCAAGCTATTTATATTTAAAGAACGGCAGGAACGAGTTTAAATATTAACGAAATTTTGTATGTAACAACATTTATACACGAGAAAACTAATGGGCTAAGTCACATGTTAGAGAGATTTCGTTTATAAGGGTCATTTGTGGGTCATGATGGGTCATGGTCAAGCTACATCTAAAGAACGGGCGAATCGATTTCAACGAAATTTTGTATACAGCATATTTTTGGCACGAGAAAATCATTGGGCTAGGTCACATGTTCGAGAAATTTTGATCAGTGTGTCAATTTTGGGTTATTCTAATTTTATCAAGACAATAATCTCGCGCAATCTTGACTAAATTTTATATTCTATCGTTTTCGGCCGCAAGAAAATCATTGGGTTAGGTAAGATGTTTGATAAAATTCGATTAACGAGTCACTTTGGGTCATAATGGGTCAAGGTCAAACTATTTATACCTAAAAATTGGCACAATCGATTTTATCTAAATTTTGTATCTAACGTTTTTCGGCACGCAAAAATTAATGAGCTAGGTCACATTTTCGAGAGATTTGTGGGTCATGCTAATTTTAGCTAGAAAATTGTTCTCGCCATTTTGAGTATACTTTCTATTATATCGTTTTCGGGCAAGAGATAACCATTGAGCTAGGACACATGCTCGTAACAATTCAATTAGTGGGTCGTTTTAAGTCTTAATGGGTTCGGGTCATTATAATTATATATAACAACGACTCAATCAATTTTACCTAAATTTTGCAACAAAACGTCTTTTGTCACGAGAAGACTATTGGGCTGAGTTGCATATTAAACAAAATTATATTAGTGGGTCATATCGCTTCATTGCTGAATGCTGTCAAGCTAATTTTACTTAAGAAATGGCTTAAACGATTTTGATTCATTTTATACTCTACTGTTTTTGATTACCTGAAGACCATTGAGCTAAGTCACATGTTTGATCACATTTGATTAGTGGATCATTTGGGTAATAAGGGTCAGTATCACGAGACTATGGCAAAATCCAATAAATTGGCGATATTTGACAAAATAGTGGCTATATTTGGCCGAAAAATCCACTATTAAGATTACGAAACCAAAACACGTATTTGGCACCAAATGAAAGAATGTGTCCAAATTTGCATATATCTGGTAAAAAATAGTCTTTCAGAATGTGAAGAAATTTCTTATACATTCTTAATAGTATTCGAGATGCATAGTTTAGTCAAGCTAAAAAAGTGATTTGGATTGATGTCCTTTCGTTGTAAATTTTAAAATAAAGTAAAATTTATGAAAATGTGCAAACATACTTTTCTTATTAATTGTTTTTATAAATAATACTATTATTAATAACATGTTTTACAGTAATAGAGTGAAGGATTCAGGGAAAATACGATATCGAGTTGAACACAAAGTTAATTTTGACCGAGTTGAGCTCGGTCTCCCCTGCTAGTGTTAAATAATTCGCAAAATTCGCTTCATTTTTACTTGTCGAGATTGTCCCTGTGCCCTTAATTTCATCTAAATTTAAAAAAAGTGTTCTTTAAAAACCTACTTTTCGAATTAACTGAGTCAGTGTACCTAACGACTTATTGATCACCGCATAATATGCTTAGAAAGCAAAATTTTCTTTTAAAATTAGGATAATGATTTCCAACATGTTTTTAGAACAGCTACATTTTCCCTTTCCTGGCGTTTTCGAAATTTAAATATTGGAATATTTAGCGATAAAAACAAAACGCTTTTCGTATTTTGCTTTTAGATATTCCTCTTTAAAAAAGATAAAATATAAATAGTATATCTACCATAAATTCCTGTGATATGAGAAATTATTCATGAAATCGTACAGGGAATGATGTAAAATAAAAGAAAATCAATTGATAAAGCTTTTTTTTATAGCATTATTTTCGTTTGTAAATCAAAGAAAAAATACTTTTATGAAATAGAAAACAAAAATAGTTGCAGATTTCGTGGAATTTTTCTTCGAGAAATGCTAGAAAACTAAGTTTTAAAAATTTTGGTTATTTTTCGATATGATGATATTTTCTACACCTGAGGCATATTTTTACAAACTACGCTATAAACGCATTAAACATATTTTTAACACTAACTGAACATTAAAATTTTGACATTTCTGACTAAAATCGTTTTCGATTCTGCTGTTTCGATTTTAGCATGGTTGTGTGTTCATTTTTAAAATTGTGCAATTTTAAAGGCGCTATCTTGAAAATATTTTGAAAATGTTTTACATGTGTTGTTTTATAGTGCTCTAAATTGTAAAAATTTAAAATGTGTTGTGAATTTGGGGACAAAGGTTTTTGCAGCACAACACTATTTTAAGAAACTATTTTCATCAACACTATTTACAACACTATTTCAACACAAATAACAAAAATATTATTTAGAACACATTTCTGGATAGCAGTACTTTTGCAACACATTAAGAAGACGTTTCTAGAGAGCAACACATTTACAACATATTAATGACACAATCATAACACGAAACAGATTTCGCAACACAATAATGTGTTATGAATTTAATGACGAAAGTGTTCCGAAATGCGTTTATTTTTGTGTTTTGAATTTTTGCAGTGTAAGCTTGTGTGTATACTAGAGAGGACCAAAAAATGTAAATATTGACTTTCAATTCACAATACCGCGAAAAAGTTGCGAGACTAAAAATTGGGGAGTATGTAAGGTATGCGCTGTAAAATTAGCCAAAATGTTTAATTGAAATATTATTTAAATCGATCAACGTTTTCCGGTCTCGCATTTGCTCTAAATTTTGTCAAAAATGACATTTTAACGTTCATCTTTTATGTTACGTAGCTTGTCAATATTTAAGTGTAATATAGCTCATTATAACTTAAGAGCGCATGCACGACCGGAATATGTTGATGGATTTAAATGATATTACAACCAGTGTTGGGCACGTTCACAAAATAAACGAACTAACTCAAACTCACGTTCAATTTCTGAAAAGTGATTTAAGTTCACGTTCAAACTCAAAAATTTTTAAACGAACGCGTTCAAATCACGCTCATTTGTAAAAGTGAACGAAGTTCACTAAAAAGTTCACTTTTTTTTTTTTTTTTTTTATGTTTGGATATTATTGTCCAAATTTACAAAATTTTGTGAACTAATCATTTGATTATTCGATATGTAAGATAGAGGTATGCACGGACGGAAATTTCCAGCCCCGATCCATAGAAAAAGAAATGTCCGGCCCGATATTAAAATAAAAATTTCAGCCCGAGCCCAGCCCGGCTCGTAGAGAAAATTTAGCGGCCCGATATAATAGCTAAAAACAAGGTCCGACCCCGCCCGACATAATAGCTAAAAACAAGGCCCGAGCTTGGCCCGGACCGGAAAAAAAAGTTGAAATTTCGCACCGAACCCGCCCATACATCTTACACAAGACTACATAAAAGAAATTCAGACATTTTTTTCCCAGTAATTACAAATTGTGTTCTATTCCCTTTTTTTTCCCATATGATATTGAAACTCAATATAATGTAAATCACTGCTTTAAAAAAAGAAAAGAAAAAATTCATAAAAAAACAGAAAATGCATTGGCAGAGAATTTGCCGTCTATTCTCTGAAAATGCAAATTCGCCGCCATTCAAAAAGGAAATTTCTGTTTTTACAAATGTGAGCAATGGATGATAGAGCAACATTTAAAAGTATATATATAATAATTATACATACTGATGCAAATTCATACAGAATAAATATTTGCATTGCATATCATCGTTATCATTACATTGCTTTTTTTTTTTACTACTTTACGTTTTTCGGAAGTCAAATCTCCGCATTGGAGATTAAATTAGGCAGGATAAATACTCTATTTCCTACAACACACTCGCATATCCAAAGACATGGTTAGAGTATATCCATTACGAAATACTGGATATCTTCCCTTTCTTCTAAATTGAAATGCAGCATGGAGCATTTTCGTTAGTTTATCTTGGAAGAAAAGTTATTGTTTTTAACATTCTCTTGAATAAGCTTATAAGAAAAAAAAATCCTTTAATTTAAAACAAGTAAGAAAAATCATGCGTTAAGCATAGATTATGAAGCACTTTCCAACACTTAATGAAATCTTTAACAAAACTTTGTTATTTAGGGAAATAACAGTGCATAGCCAAATATACCCAAATATGTATTCCAGTACTTTTGAACAGCTCTGTATTTCATATGTCAGTTGATATAATGGGAAAATTTTGTTTAGCAAGAAAATACCCAGTAGCTTGAAATTTCTTTTTCAGCATTTCATACTATTAGATGGAAACATACTTGAATACTTTTGTTCAGCCCTGTAGTTTACATTGTACCTTTATTACAAGTTAGCATTAGGCTAAAATTTATTGTAAACTAAAACACTTTTATAACAACTGAAATCACATTCTGATAAATTATCATTCGTAGGCGTCCATGTAAACAATTCTTTGCGTGACCCTGTATATCCTTTTATCTATATTCTGCAAACATTTCTCAGTAAATTGAATGAAGCTCAGCGTAAAAATCCATAGCTTATTTAAGAACCACGTTTAAATAAGTTACGCTCGTATTCAGTAACGTTGGTGAGCTCTTTTGGGTAGCCCTGTATATCAACTATAACATTTATACACACCATATAATGTGCATATATTTAGCGAAATATAAACGCCCATATCATAATTAAAATGCATTTCATCCCTTCATCAGCCATCATCGGACACATATACGGTACTTCGGAAAGAATATACTATTTGAAATCTTTTGTATGGCCCTGTAAATGCTATGTACTTCATATTATGCAAGACAGTAGCGTATAATTTATATTAAGCTTCAGTGACATATATCAATTTTATTATACATGAAACAGCTTAACATATTTAAAATATGTCACACACAATTCCCCCTTTTACCATTATCTAATGGAATTCTTTTGTGTGGCCATGTAAATTAATAATAGCTACATTTTCACCTTATATTTTATAGAATGCATATTTTAATATGTTTGACAGGGTATAACATCCTTAAAATTCCTTTGAAACGATTTTTCCATATAGGCCGTAATGTAATGGGAAACTTTTGATTCGCCCTGTAGATAAACTAATCATGCTAGAAACTTCATTTTCAGTAGGGTTCGTGCTAGGATAAACGTCAATAACATCCTAAAATTTCATGGCAATTCGAGTATATTAACGAATTTTCCCCATAGGCCGTAATGTAATGGGAAACTTGGATTCGCCCTGTAGATAAACTAATCATGGTAGAAACTTCATTTTCGATAGGACTTGCGCTAGGGTAAACGTCAATAACGTCCTAAAATTTCATGGCAATCCGAGTATATAAACGATTTTCCCCCATGGGCCGTAATGTAATGGAAAACTTTTGATTCGCCCTGTAGATAAACTAATCATGATAGAAACTTCATTTTCAATAGCGTTCGTGCTAGGGTAAACGTCAATAACGTCCTAAAATTTCATGGCAATCCGAGTATATTAACGATTTTTCCCCATAGGCCGTAATGTAATGGGAAACTTTTGATTCGCCCTGTAGATAAACTAATCATGGTAGAAACTTCTTTTTCAATAGCGTCCGTGCTAGGGTAAACGTCAATAATGTCCTAAAATTTCATGGCAATCCGAGTATATAAACGATTTTTCCCCATGGGCCGTAAAGTAATGGAAAACTTTTGATTCGCCCTGTAGATAAACTAATCATGGTAGAAACTTCATTTTCAATAGCGTCCGTGCTAGGATAAACGTCAATAACGTCCTAAAATTTCATGGCAATCCGAGTATATTAACGATTTTCCCCCATATGTCGTAATGTAATGGGAAACTTTTGATTCGCCCTGTAGATAAACTAATCATGGTAGAAACTTCATTTTCAATAGCGTCCGTGCTAGGGTAAACGTCAATAACGTCCTAAAATTTCATGGCAATCCGAGTATATTAACGATTTTTCCCCATAGGCCGTAATGTAATGGGAAACTTTTGATACTCTCTGTAGATAAACTAATCATGGTGGGTACTTCATTTTCAATAGGGTTCGTGGTAGGGTAAACCTCAATAACGTATAAAAATTTCATAGCAATCCGAGTATATTTACGGGAGTTAGAGCGCGGACAGACGGCCAGACAAACCGAATGCATAAGCACTTTTCAACTTTGTTGGAAAGTGCTAAAAAAATGTAAGATCTCTACCCAAAACAAAAAGTCTGCATTTCAGAAATTTTACATAAAATCAGTAGTATATAATAAACTTTTTTTTTTGTGTGTGTGTGTGTGTGTGTGTGTGTGTGTTCATAAAATTATTATGCATATCTAATATTTTTCTTAATATCGTAAATAGGGTAAGTCGATTGAAAATTTCGTTAAATTGTCTAAATTACTGTCAAGTATTATAAATATCAGGGTTCGATTCAAGTAGGTACCTTAGATTTTTGTTTACTTGGATTGCGATCGTGGTTTTGTATACCACATTTCTCTACTATTTCTTATAATTTGTTCCGACTTTTTTCAAACAACTTACATAAAAAAAATTTCCTCCGGGAGAAAAATGTGAATGCGCATTTCAGCATTTCATAGCATACACTAGAGGTCTGCACGGGCCCGACTTGGCCCGTGGCCCGTACCCGGCCCGAGGGCCGGGCCGGCAGATTTAGGATAGTTTTTTCAACGGGCCGGGCCGGCAAAATAATTGAACGGGCCAGACGGGCCGATTAAAAAAATTTTCGGGCCAGTAGGCCCGAAAATTTTTTTGATTCTGAAGAAATTCTTTTTTCTGAAGAAAATTTGTTTGTTCTGAAGATTTGAGCTGGAACGATAAAATACGAGCTATTTTCAATGGTTTTAACGAGAATAAGTATAAATGTGCGTCACGAGCCATACTAGTTTGACAGCATCAATATAAAAATGTACAGTGTAGAGATCAGCATCGGAGAATAACATTGTGTGCAACTCGTTTTAATATTTTTTTAGCTGACTCATGCCGGTCCGAGATCAAGCTTGCATTATTTTTCTACATACAGACTGGCCGGACCGGAACTAGACTTAATTCTTCTCAAGATCTGTAGGGCAGAAAACATGATTTACATTTACAATTATATTGATTTACAATTGATTTACAATTATTAACAGCGATAAAGAACTTATGTTAGCTTTATTTTCGGATAAATACTTCTTGATGGTTTTTAAATTAATTTCTGATTAATTTTAAATTGTAAAAGTATAAAAGTGATATTGGAGGGATTTGGAATCGAATAGCGTTTTTTATTTTTGGTAAATAAAATACTTGTATGACCTTTTTGAGATGTAATAGTTTCTCAAATGATTGCAGGCTTTTCTCCCTTCCCATGCTATCGCTTCCGGAAATTCTATTCAAATCGCTAATTATGACAGTATTTTATTTGCTTGTAGTATTCTTAAATTGCTTGTATCAAAAAATGGATAACGCCACTCGATTATATAGTTTTTGAATAAAGATACCTGCTAATCTTATGCATTTCTGAGAAAAAAGTGAATTTAGAAATGCATCAGAAAGGAGCTTCTTTGAATTTGAGAATGAATTTGGATTTAAAACCTTTAATAAAATGATATAGAAATATTTTTATAAATCTTCTTTTATCAAACATCTTCAAAAGTAAGGATGTTTTTAGCTTTCTTTCTTTTTTCTTTTATTCTAAGCCATATTAAATTTTTAACGAATCTTTATTCTAATGTTGAAAGCCTAAGAGTCTAAGTAATCATTAATGTTGTTAATGTGTATTTGCTGTAAAATATACTGTAAAATCATTCCATAGATATGTATGCAGTATTCTTTAAAAAATTCTTAATTATATGATAAAAATCTGATTTTTTTTAGAAATCGTAGAAATTGTAACGGGCCAAAACGGGCCAAGCCTGTTTTCACTGATTTCTGTACGGGCCGGGCCTAAAATATAAAAATTTAAACGGGCCGGACCGGGCCCGGGCCTGGAAATTCCGGCCCGTGCAGACCTCTAGCATACACATATTACCATTTTTTGGTGGTCTTTTCCCGCCGGAATTTTTTATCTTCCTGTAACTCGCTTCCCCTTAGTTACGATAACGAAATTCCACGTAACTGACCTTGAGTGTCCGCACTTTTGTATACTAAAACTTCAAGTCATTCCTTCATTTTCTACGCATTTTACAGCATTTTGGAGTTTAAATTGGTCTAATGCACCGCGATGCGACCACTTGCGTTAGATTTCCCTCCCCCCCCCTCCTGGTTCTTCATACCATATCCCCGAATTCTGTGGGGGGGGGGTAAGATTCCGGGAAGTGTGGGGTGGATTCGCCGTTTCACTAAGTTTTTTTTTTTTCTTCTTTGTTTTGTTTTTCTTTCTTTCTTTCTGCTGCTATACTCTTTCAAGTATTTTTTTTTATGTTTAGAAAACGTCGTAAGTTTTTTAGCTGTTCTGGAAGGTTTAATAATTTTGAAAACTTACAAAATTATTATATTAGCGATGGATTTCCACTAAAAACTCACAGTGGCCTCTTACATTTTTTTATGATAAACATTGTGGAAATAAATTATCAATTTATTTAAAAAAAATAGTGGAAAAAAAATTAAACTCTTCGTTATATTTTGAAAGAACATGCTTTAGATTTATGAATATGACATACATATGTAAAATAAATGACAATAACACTGACAAACTCTTAATGAAGAAAAATAAGAGTAATTGTGGGGAACTAGAAACTAGTTGTTAGAAGTTCTTTAGTTTCCAAAATGTGAAAGCTATCGTTTTCTAGAACAATGAAAAACGTTTTTATTAAATGTTTTTTTTTTCTTTCTTCTTTACATATTTTTCTTTAACTTTGGGAGGCGGTTAGTGATATAACATGAACTAAAATAATTGTTACGGATTTTTTTTTCTACAAAATAAATTATCTATAACAAAACGTAAAATATTCTTGCGAGAAATTATTTTGTTAAGAGATTGATGAACGTTTATAATTTTAGAGAATCTTGCTATTTTCCCATATTCCTATTTTTATGATTTGTTTTTTCTATTTTTTTACGTAATTTTACGTAATAGTTTTAAAAGAATAATCGAAAAGAAAAAGTTAAGGAAAAAATCTTAAATTATCAAATCTCTAAAGTTGCACATGCAAAAACGAATCAACGAAAAGAAAAGAAAAAAAAAAAAGAAAGAAAGAAAGAATTGAAAAGTAGCTACTGTTTTTATGTTACTGATTTCGAAGAAAGGTTTATTTTATCTCCTTTTTTATTACTATATAAATAAGGTAATAAAAATTATTTAAGATTTATTTTTTTAACTTTAATTGCCTCCTAGTGCCGGACAACCATCATAACCTACTTAAGAGCGTTGCTGTCCTTTCAAAAGATATGTATTACGATTTCAAATTTATAATTGAAGGTATCTTTTAATTTGTTACTGAATGTATCTTTATAATTTCAGTCAGATTATATAATAATTTTTATCTTTTTTACGAACTTTGTAAAAAAAAGAAGGAGATGAAAAGTTATTAAAAAAATTATTATGTTTTTTCATTTCAGAAAAAGTACTGAATTATCAAATCTCTAAAGCTGTACATGCAAAAATGAGTCAACGAAAAAGAAAAATATATGTATATATGAAAAGTAGCTACTGCTTTCATGTTAATAATTTCGAAAGAAAGGGTTATTTTATCTCCCTTTTTTTATCTATGTAGAGATAGTAAGAAAAAAAAATGAGATGCATTTTTCTAACTTCTATGTTTCCAAGTACCAGACCACCTCAAAACTAAATTAAGTTGCTGTCATTTTAAAAAATATGCATCACGATTTCGAATTTGTAACGGATAATATCTTTTAATTCATTATCAATTGTATCTCTACAAAGTGAATCAGAATTATATAGTAATTTTTATCATTTTTACAAATTTTCCTGATTAGATATGGGGTTATTTTGCTAATTAAAAAGAAGGCGATGATTATTACACCCCCCCCCGAAAGACCCCCACGGAGGGCATATTCCCACAGTGTAGATAATTGGCCGACATACATACATACATGATTCCGACCCCCCTCCCCCCACTTAAATAGATAAATTTAATGGCTAAGTATAAAGGGAAGGAACGAGGGATAACCCCCTTAAATTAAATAAATGGCTTTTACTCAGAATTATCCGATTTGCTTAAAATTCTGGACGTAGGCTCATTCTGACAAAGCGTATCTCTGATTAGTTATGGGATTATTTTGCTAATTAAAAAGGGGGCGATTATCCCCCCCCCTTAAATAAGATAAATTGTTTTTTATGCACACTTATCCGATGTATTTCAAATTTTGGCTGTATGTTCTTTCTAATAAAGAGAATCCCTGGATAGTTTAAACGGTTTAATGGGTAAGTATAGAAGGGGGAACAGAAGATAACCCCCCTAAAATAAATTAAATGGCTTTTTATGCAGAATTATCCGATTTGCTTCAAAATTTGGGTGTAGGTCCATTATGATAAGGCGAACCCCTGATTAATTGTGGGTTATCCCCCGTTCCCCCCTCTATACTTAGTCATTAAACCCTTAAAACTATTCATGGATTCACTTTATCAGAAAGAATCTACATCCAAAATTTGAAATACGTCGGACAGCTGCGAAAAAAAAAATATCTTATTTAAGGAGGAGGGATAATCGCCGCTCCCCCTTTTTAATTAGCAAAAGAACCCCATACTAATCAGGGATACACCTTACTATAATAAATCTACACCCAAAATTTGAAGCAAATTGGATAATTCTGCATAAAAAGGTCATTTATTTAATTTAAGGGAGTGGTTATCCCCCGTCCCCCCCTCTATACTTAACCATTAAACCCTTAAAACTATTCCGGGATCCACTTTATGAGAAAGAACTTATATACAAAATATGAAATACATCGGATAAGAGTGCATAAAAAAAAATATCTAATTTAAGGGGGGGGGGGGTAATAATCACCACCTCCTTTTTAATTAGCAAAATAACCCCCATAACTAATCAGGGATACGCCTTATCATAATGAACCTATTATCCAAAATTTGAAGCAAATCTGATAATTCTGCGTAAAAAGCAATTAATTTAATTTAAGGAGGTTATATTCTATTACCTTTCTATACTTAGCCATTAAACCCTTAAAACTATTCAGGGATTCACCTTATCAGAAAGAACCTACATTTAAAATTTGGCTTACATCAGATAATTCTGCATAACAAAAAATTTATCTAATTTAGTGTGAGATTATTGCCCATCCCCCCTTTATTAATAAGCAAAAGAACCCATAATTAATCAGAGATACGTCTTATCATAATGAACTTATATCCAAAATTCCAAGCAAATCGGATAATTCTGCGTAAAAGCTATTAATTTAAGAGAGGTTATTCCCCCATTTCCCCTCTACGCTTAACCATTAAACTCCCAAATCTCTTCAGGCATTATATGTTATATATAAGCCTTATCAGAAAGAATCTCTATCCAAAATTTGGATAGAGATATACATATTGGATACACATTTGAATACATATTGGATAATTCTGCATAAAAACCCATTTATGTAATTTAGGGCGGAGGGGGGTAATCGTCCCTTCCCAAAACTAATCAGGCAAGCGTTTTTTCAGTATGAACGTATATCCAAAAATTGAACCAAAACAGTTAATTCAACATGAAAAACTCATTTACCTAAATTATGAGCCTCCCCCCGATCCCCCTTTTATATTTAACCAAAATCTATAATAAATCCCTAAAATCAATTCCTCATCACCTTTTTTCCGATAACTTTTTTCCGCTTTTGTAGTTTATGTCACTTTTTTCCGATAACTTTTTTTCCGGTCACTTTTTTTCCGTTTACCCAGATTTTTATAACCGGTTTTCAAGCACTGTATATTCCTCCTCCGAACGCACACACACACCATAGAAATATAACATGTATTATTCTTTAAAGAAAATTTTAACTGTAGAATAATGGTAATTTAAAAATATATGTATTTTCGTCAAAAATTGTAGACCCAAGGAGGTTGTTCCCTAAACAAATCTTTATACAAATCAGACAGGGACGGGTAAATGATTTTCATGCAAGCAAGGTAGTGAGACAATGTGAAAAAAATTCGATTTGTGCACACTTCGCTTAAGAATAAAGTACAGTTCCAGAAATAAGCTCGGTCCAGTCTGGACCGAGCTTTCAGATAAAGGAAGACCTGGGCACGACCAAAAAAACTAATGATCAGACTCGACCCGCCCCGAGTCCATGTAGACCTCTCAACGGCATTTGAATAGAAACTAGTTGGATGTGCCATTCCCAAAACTTTCTTCTATCTCATACATACATTTTAATATTTTTAAAAAATAGTTACTCATTTAATGCTTTAATAATTTTACAATAACAATTCAATATCATACCAACTTTGATTTTTATCTTAAATTTCTACTTCAGTCAATTAATCGGAGTAAAAACGAATTTCCGTCTCTGCACGAGCCGATGGACAATAGAATGATAGCCAGATTTATTTATTTATTTATTTATTTATTTTCAAATTATGGGAGGACCTACTTGCCTCACCAAAAAATAATCCTATACAAAAACTTAGTTCATGTTCTAGAACTAACTACTAGAACATAACGTTCTAGAACGTAAACTTTTAGGTGGTGCAATATTGAAAACGGCATAAAATTCGCTATTGCAATGCCCCCCTCCAGCGGATTTTTTTAAAATTCAGGGAGGACCAATCAGTCATAGTCATACACTTACGCAAAAAATTTGGTTCAATTCGATGTATAACTTCATATATTTTTGGTTGGTACAATATTGAAAATGGTACAAAATCGCGATTGCAACGCCCCCTTCCGACGGATTCTTTTAAAATTCAGGGAGGACCAATTAGCCATAGTCATACACTTACACAAAAAAATTTGGTTCAATTCGATGCATAACTTCATATACTTTTGGTCGGTACAATATTGAAAATGGCACAATCACACGATTGCACTCTCTGGATTTCTGTGTGCATACTCTTCGAGACAATGCTGGTCTGAGTATTGTGCTTTAGTAATTGCTCCTTTTTGCTAGTTTGGAACTTAGTATTAATTTTACAGAAGAGGAGGGGCTAACTTACCTTATAGTAATTGCGATAGACAAAAACAGACACAAGAGGGAGATCTTATAATGTTCCGTTTAATTTTTTAAATACAGAACTCTAAAAAGTACTTATTACAGTTTCCCTTTCATGCTTATGTTTTTCATTTAAAAAAGGGGGTCATGGGCTGCGTAAATAGGCACATTTATTCCAAAGTATTGGTGTTTCCATATTTATTTCTGTATATCACATTGTAAACTAAATTGATTTTAAAATGAGTCCTTAACTGTATCTAAATATTTGAAATATTAATAAGATTAACACATTTCTACGGATTGGAGGCTTAAAAATATAAAATTTTCTACTGGTGAATCTTAAAAAAAAAAAAAAAAAAAAAAAAAAACACTTAGAAAAATTCATTGTAGACAGATTCTTTATTAAGAAATTCGCCGTCTTTTACAAATGTGTTATGACTTTTTTTACACGGATTATTCTATCCATTTTGCACCGATCTAGAAATTGTTTCCTTTAAGACAGGATTTCGTCATATACAGATTTTTGTAGCACCTTTTATAATTATGTTTCTCCCATCCCCTAGCATTGTATATGAACTATTCTTTAAAGAAAAGTTTAATTGTTGAATCATGGTAATTTAAAATTAGAATAAACTATGGCTATAGCGGAATCGATCGGTATCTTGAAAATTTTCCGTAGAAGACAATATTCCGTCTTAGACAAATTCTACTCTGTCTGCGGATTCGCAGGAACTTAGATTAGGATACTACCTAGAAGTCTGCACGGGCCCGGGCCGGGCCGGCCGATTTAGAATAGTTTTTTCAACGGGCCGGCAAAAAAATTGAACAGGCCAGACCGTTAAAAAAAATTTTCGGGCCTACCGGCCCGTTCTGGATTTAACCGGAAACGATAAAATATGAGCTATTTTCAACGAAAATGGTTTTAACGAGAATAAAGTATAAATGTGGTCATACTAGTTTGGCAGCATCAATCTAAAACTGCACAGTGTATCGGCATCGGAGAATTACATTATGTGTAACCCGTTTTAATATTTTTTTAGCTGACTCATGCCGGTCCGAGATCAAGCTTGCATTATTTTTCTACATATAGACTGGCCGGACCGGTACTAGACTTAATTATTGGCAGAAAACATGATTTGTAAAATTATTAACAGCAATAAAGAACTTATGTTAGCTTAGTCTTCGGATATATACTTCTTGATGATTTTTAAATTAATTTCTCAATAATGCGAAAGTTTGACAGATTTTCTGATTAATTTTAAATTGTAAAAGTTTAAAAGTTATCACTTTTATACTTTTACAAAATTAACGATAGCCTAACTATTGAAGGGATTTGGAATCGAATAGCGTTTTTCATTTTTGGTAAATAAAATACTTGTATAGCCTTGTTGAGATATAATAGTTTCTGAAATGATTGTAGGTTTTTATCCCTTCCCTTGCTATTACTTCCGGAAATTCCATTAAAAACGCTAATTATGACAGTATTTTATTTGTTTGCAGTATTCTTAAATTGCTTGTATAAAAAAAGTGGATAACGCCATTCGATTATATAGTTTCTGAATAAAGATATCTGCTAATCTTATGCATTTCTGAGAAAAAAGTGAATTTAGAAATGTATCAGAAAGGAGCTTCTTTGAATTTGAGAATGAATTTGGATTTGAAATCTATAATAAAATGATATAGAAATATATTTATAAATCCTCTTTTATTAAACAGCTTCAAAATTAACGATGTTTTTAGCTTTCTTTCTTTTTTCTTTTATTCTAAGCCATATTAATTTTTCAATGAATCTTTATTCGAATGTTGAAAGCCTAAGAATCTAAGTAACCATTAATGTTGTTAATGTGTATTTACTGTAAAATATACTGTAAAATCATTCCATAGATATGTATGTAGTATTTTTTAAAGGAATCTTAGTTATATGATAAAAATCTGAATTTTTTAGAAATCGCAGAAATTGTAACGGGCCAAAACGGGCCGGGCCTGTTTTCGCTGATTTTTGTACGGGCCGGGCCGGGCCTAAAATAAAAAAAATTAAACGGGCCGAACTTTTGAGTTTTACAACGGGCCGGACCGAAATAACATTCCTACGGGCCGGGCCGGGCCCGGGACTGGAAATTCCGGCCCGTGCAGACCTCTAATACTACCCAGAGAAGTGATATCCAGACTTAACCCGTCCTGAGGCTCGTGCAGGCCTCTAAATGGCATTTGAAAGAGGGAAAATGTGTACTAAGGTCTGGAAAAATTTTAAATAAATTATGAAAAAACTGAACGTAAATTTGAACGTAAATTTCGTTCAAACTCGTCGATTTTTTGAGTTTCCGTTCAGTTCAAACTCGTTTATAAAATAGTGAGCGAAGTTCAGTTCAAAGTTCACAAATAGTGAGCGAAACTCGTGAGTTTTCGTTCAGTGAGCGCGTTCATACCCAACATTGATTACAACATTATGTTTTGTTATTCTAATACACAAGAATTTCAGCTAATAATTAGTGAAAAGACTAATTAAAAAATCCATTAATGTGAATATTTCAACATTTTGGCAAACTTTACAGCGCATGCGGGACCAGAAGCTATAAACCAATTTTATTTTTTTTTCCCAATTGTTAGTCTCTCGAATTTGCTACTTTTCCGCTATATTACGAATTGAAAATCGATTTTTGCATTTTTTCAGCCCACCTCAATGCACATGCATAGAAAATGAAGAAAAAGCCGATGCAAAAAATGCGAGACCGGATATCTGACTTCAAATTTGAAAAGCGTTTAAAATGCATTAAATAATATTTCTCATAAACAATATTCTCGTGAGTATAATTTATCTCTATCGTGTAATTTGCTAAATATTGAGTCGAAAACATTTTTTTATCTGTAAGAGATACGTGGTTGGTGGAGTTTACAACAAGTGAAAAACTGTCGCTCAAACGTAGTAAAAGAGGGGTGTTTGTTCATATTATAACTAGTTTTTAAAATATTCAGATCCTAATGCAATAACTGTTGCAGTCTTATGCAAAAATGCATGAATACAAAATTTATTACAATTTAATGTCATAAATTCAATATTAAGGAAATAATTCGACTCCATCTGAAATTGGATGTAATCACCATAACAAAATTGAATCATTACTTATCATGCGATATCAATGAATTATTTACGTATTAAAAGATTAAACAGAATAATTACCATGGTAGCCTAGAATCATTACCCGTCGTGGTATAACACTGAAATAATTACGTAAGATAGGATTTAATAGAATGAAGAAAACATGTATTAATGTCTTTTTATAGCTTTCATTCAATTATCATACAATTTTAAAATGATTCGACAAAATTCTTTAACGATTCTATATATTAAATTTTAAACCGGGTACTTTTTGAGCTTTTATATGCAGACAGACGGACGAACCATATGAAGACTATAGATTTTATGTATTTGCATAATTACGAACGTAGCTAAAAAGGTAATTATTTAATTGAATTTTTTTAATTACAAATTTATCTGCTTCAAATTTTGAATAAAAACTTAACAGTAAAAAATCAACTAGTGATATTATTTATGTATGACTTGAAACATTTTGTTAAATGAATGTCTTGGTGGAAAACAACAATAACAAAAAGGAATTATTTCGTTTTTTATTTACAGCGTTAAATAATGATCATTTATTGAAAGCAATAATTCTTATTTATATGTTGTATTCTCGTACGTATAATGTATATGTAAAAAATACTGAATTTTGTGCCAAAAGTATAATTGATAGGATAGAGACAACATAACCTCTCCAAAATTGAAAAAGAAAAAATATGTTCAAGAAAAGCAAATGATGCAAAAGGTGCTTTGTGTCACAGCTGGCATAGGTTTCCACTAAGAATGGAAATAGGACAATCAGAATAGGATATTTATTTCTATCTCTGGAGGCATACATATTTATTCATTTTCGACGTAATTTTTGGGAAAAATAAATTTTAAATGCGCTTCAGATGTAATATATATATATATATATATATATATATATATATATATATATATATATATATATATATATATATATATATATATATATATATATATCTGTGGTTTGCGGTAATAACCAGGTAAGGCATATTTTTAATATTTTGAGTAATTAGCGTTTAAAGTTTTCAAAAAGGTCTTTTTATCATTACTTTTATAGAACAGATTAGAACTTAATAATTTTCACTACATTCAATTAGGATATAAGAACCTCTTTTTTTTGTCAAAATAGTTATATAAAAATGGTTTTTATCAATTGAGAACCAATTAAAAAATGTAACTTTATCTGGTTATTACCGTTTTACATTTATTTTTAATTAGTGTAAAACGGTAATAACCAGATAAAGTTACATTTATTTTTAATAAATGTAAATAAAATTAAATATTTATTTACATTTTAAACAATAGTTTCATAACAATTAAATACATTGTCAATTTTTTATTAAATCAAATTAATTATTTCATTTTTTTATTAAATTAAAATTAATATATCTGTGGCGTTGTCTTAAAAGAATTAATTAATATTTTATTTAAATTAATAATTTCTGTTCTAATTATGATAAAAAAAATCATTTATATCAACTTTTATTATTATAATTGTTTATTTATATTATATTAAAAGAATGCATAGCATTAACCAGATCATTTACTTTGTGTGATTATTTTGCAAATTTATCCACTAGCTGGTTGTAGTTTCCCACCACAGATAGGTAATTTTTATATTTTATTGACGTTAATTTAATTATTTAGAGATATTTTTAAGTTCTATAAGCCATTTTTATGTTATTTTTATAATTATAGACGATTTGAAAAAAATAAATAGAAATCTTATCTGGTTATTACCGTTACTTTAAGCACTTACCCGATTATTACTGTTTTTTCAAGTTTTAAATGAAAATGTATAGTCGCCCTATGACGGGAAGTATTTGATTTTCATTTTTCAGTATTATAGCAGATGAAAGTATATTCTTTTAAAGCTACATTTTCCCAAATTATCTCTTTTTTTTTGTCAAAAATGTGCCTTACCTGGTTATAACCGGAAGCCACAGATATATCTCCCCTATATATATACAGTCATAATGAAGCACAAATTTATGAAGCGAATTTGCGAAAAGATTTTATAAAATGACTGATTAAACGACTGATTGTATAATACAAGCTTTTTCTGCTAAAATTTTGAACGCTTGACAGTGAAATTAATACCAATTGCCCATACAAATAGGTGGATTTCAAAAATGATTGTAGAATTTTAAAATTTTAATTATTTTCGAGAAATTATTTTTTTTTCTATAACAACATTCTCTAATGATGGCAACAAAATGATTTTATTTTTGTTTCAAAAAGAGGGGAAACTATAGGGATTATTTAATTTCTTTTCCCTCTATTTTTAAATAAAAATAAAAATTACCTTTTATTTCAAATATGAAAAATCCTCATGAAATAAACGATATAAAATAAAAGATTATTCCCTCATTTTTTTTAAAATAATGAGGACAATAATTTGATTAGATTAGGTTTTTCAAAAAGAAATAAAATATTATTGAGACAAACGGGATCTTCATAAATAATTTTATTATAGAAAAGCAAAAATCGTCTGTCATTTTAATCGATGTCATAAATTCCATTGACTTAAAAATAATCATTCCACTGCAGTTTTTTTTTTAAGTATTTTCTTTTCTCTTTTAAATTTACAAATACATATATAGCCAAACTGATATATAGAGAAAAATACAATTTTTTTAAGTATTTATTTTAATTCATGTATTAAAAGTATTTTAAGTAAATCCTTCCATCATCTATATAAATGCGAAAAGCGAAAAAAAATTAATAGGGACTTATTGATATCATTTTGTCAATTTTTGAACATCTTAATAAAGCGAATTTATGTAGTTATTTAGATATATGAAACGAACTTATGAAATAATAAATGTTTAATTAAATGTAAGGAGGATAAATCCCCCTTTTTTTCAATTTAAAAAAGAAAATAACATCAATAACTCAAAGATGACAATGTCACGATCCAGATAGTTTTTTTCACTATTAGCAGGATGAGATTAAGCAATCAGAAAAATGATTTTTTGCGTTTGAAGTAAATAGAGGAAAAACTGCAAAAATACAGGCTTCTGATTAGTCAGTTTGATTTCGTTAACAGCGAAGATTCTTTCTGGATCCCGACCATTATTAGCAACAAAAAATTTAATTGGAGATATTACAGAAATTCAATTGGAATATAAAGCAAATTATTATTGAAGAATTGTTATGAAGAATTCTACATTTTTAATATTTTATATTTAGAAATTTTAAGAGTTTTTAAATTTACTTTGGAATTAGTCAGGTATCCGAAACGAGCATATGAAATAATAATCGACCAATTGAATGCAAATAAAAAAAATCACCCCATTCTTTTCGATTTTAATGCGAAAATAAAATCAACAAAGCAAAAATGAGGTCATTTACTCTTTTTTGTATTGCATTTGTAGCAAGAAAAGGTGTTGTCGTTATGAGGGAGATGTAACTAAAATTTAAAACATGAAAAAGGCAACATGTAGCAGCGACACTCGTTGTTCGATTTAAACCCAAAAGCTATCAGCACCTAATTTATATAAGGGACTATGAAATTTCACAATGAAATTGGAATGGGAATATGAAATTTCACAAAATTCCGTGCATTAGTTCTTGAGATAAAGCGCCCACAAAATCTGTGTCACATACAAACAAACAAGCATTTTCTAAGACAGTCAAATCGTATTCAAGATTTTAGAAAACGAAATCCCCCGATAGCCACAAGTCGAAATTTTAAACGAATGCAATACTTTCTTCTTGTATAACTAAAATAATGTAAAAATGCTTTTTTTATGAGCTATTCTGAAACTTGGAGATCCTCGATTGAATTCAGAATTTATGTGGATGTTTTTGAATTATGGCTATCGTTCTTCTTGGTTTTTAATCCTCATCTAATCACCTTCAGTACCAGATAATACTGACACTGAAAATTCAGCCACAAGATAGTAGCTGTCTTAGCAAGATGGCCTTTTGATCCTTATGTAGGCTGAAATTTTTTTTCGCATTTCTTGTGATACGAAGTTTTTTTGTGTTATAACAATTTAAAACGAATTAAGAATTGCACGTCAATCGAAGCAAATGAGGTGCGTTCGTACTATATGGAAGTTTTAAAAATAGTCAGATTTTAGTGAATTAATATATAGTACTTCGGTTATAGTGAACTATCCGAAATCTTTTGTGTATCCCTGTAAATTCTATCTGCTTTCTATTATACAGAGAGCAACTTGTAGTTAATCTCAGCAACGTATATAAATTTCATAAAATGGGAAATAGTTTAATATTATTAAAAAGCGCCTCAAACAATGTTTTCTCCTATGCCATTATGTAATGAAATATTTTTGTGTAGTAAATGAATAACAAATATTCTTTTCACTACAGATTGTACAGAATGTATATTTTAGTGTATACTTCAAGGAGGCATATCAATTTTATAAAGAGTGTAACACAATTAAAATGCACTTGAAACTATTTTTTCCCATTGACCGTAATGTAACGGAAAGCTTTTGATTGTCCCTGTAATTAAACTATGCATAAAATTTTCATAAAAGTTGAAATTACTCGACAAATCTATGCAACAGTTATATATTTTACATTTCAAATGATTCGTTTGGGTCGTTTTTGCACTGTTATATACGAATAGACGGGCGGACGGACGGATTGAATGACGACTACATGTGCTACATATTTACATAATTACGAACGCATCTAACAAGGGTATGATATGTCTGTGCTAGAAAACAAAAGCTTAAGTATGGCTGCTATAAGCAATTTATTTCCAATTAACGAAACAACTTTCAGGGAATATATTTTTACTGGTTTTTTTTTTTCAAAATATTACTATCATTTATGAAAAAAATAATATTCCTGTATAATTCATAAAACTTTCATGACTATGTTTTGTCAGCATAGAATGTTTTGTAAAATACTATACAGAAAACGAGATCTAAGAACATGTCAAAGGAAAAAATATATGCAGAAAAAGCAAATGATGCAAATAATACTTTGTGTCACAGCTGACATGAGAATTCGCTAATAATATAAATAAGAAAATGCCAGTGGGATATTTGTTTTTATACTTGGCCACATATATGGTAGTTGTTTTCCGTGCAGTTTTCTTGATACTAAATTAGGCATATACTAGGAAAGTATAAAATGTTATCTTTTAACAACTCGTAAGACATGGTGACGTCACGGTGACGTCGTTGTGAAGTCACACTGTGACTTTGTGACCGTCGATGTAACGTCACGTGACGTCGCACAGTGGGGCAAAAAGCCTTCAAAACTGGCAAAAAATCGAAAAAATGAAATTTTATTTTGAACTACCGACATACGTCACTTTAATAGAGCAGATGTCAGTACACATCTGCCTGGTATTAAAATTTGTGCAAAGTTATTTTGATCGTCACTAGAAAAAGAAGTTAAACTGCATATTGTGCGTTGATAATAAGTGAAAAAAAAAATCAATAATTTTGTTTCAACATTCGTTTGTTAATTTCGCTATAATAATTAAAAAATAATTTTTTTTGACTATGGAACCTTTAACTACAAGTATGTAACAATAATTCATTAACTTTCAATTTGTTTTAATACGATTTTTATAGATATACAGACGCTTAGAATATATAGTGGTGAAATTTATAAAAAAAATTAACACTGTCTACAAACATTGTAGGTTTTAGTTATGAATTAAGGCGAATTAAGTGTTAATTATAATTTTTTCAACTAAATATGAGTTTTAAAGGGACAAATATGCCAGAAAATCTTGCTCTTTTTTGCCACTTTTTTAATTGTATGGTCATTTTTATAGCTAATCATCCTTAAATTTTTGTTAGTGTACGGGTGTGCCAAACATGATTATAAATATTTTCTTTGTTAAATACGAATTTTAATGCATTGTTTATCACAAAACAATGTATTTAAATGAAACTGACTATCATGGAATGTTTTAACAAAAAACTTTTGAAAAGTAATGTGATTTTATGGTATAAGCTCCATAATCGGAGAAACTACGAACAAGTAGTTTAAATGAAAAGAAGATTAAATGTTTTAAAGTTTAATATAAATTACGATGAGCAAAAGCCTGGCGAAACAAGGGAAATGCTTTAGAATAAACAAAGAGTGGCTTGGCAAATCGCTTTCATTTCCTCGATTTGAAAAACAAACAGAAGCGTAATGAAAAGCAAACGTGAAAATCAAGAGTAAAACGGTTATACAATTCTAGTTCTACATATTCGTTAGTGTACGTGACATGTATGTGTTTAAGATCTGAAAAACAGGAAAACAAAAAGTGAGTGTTAGCACTAAAACAACAGAAACAGTTTTTCTTCTGCTGTCTTTATAGTAATACGTACATTTTGCCTGAGAAAGGTTTATCCAATCCTTCAAAACGAGTCGCTAATATTCATTATAAGGTTTGTTTGAGAATAATTAAAATTACTAATTATGTTTACATTTTTTAATGCGATATTATGGATGATTTATAAATATCTAATTAGTATAAAACTATCTTAAATTCTTGTTCTTAACTCATTTTTCTACAAAAAATATTGAAAAAGGTTTGTAAATTAATTAATAAATCACTATTTAGCTTATGTAAAAGTTTAAAATTTTACTACTTTTCTTCTACAAAAGAATCCGTGATGTGCTTTTTTTGTTCAAAGTAAATTTTATTTTTTGCCAACTTTGGAGGCTTCCTGCTTAATTACTGTGCGTCGATGTGAAGTCACAGTGACTAAAATGTGAAGTCGTTATGGCCGTTTTAGAGCTTGTTTGTGACGTCACATTGTGACCACTTTGCGACGTCACAATGTGACCAATTTGTGAAAAGTGTGTCATTTGTGACGATTTTGTCATTAACATTGTGACGAAATTGTGACTAAAGTGACAATGCTTTCAAGTCACATTGTGACCAAATTGTGAAATATAGGGTGAGTCCAAAATCATGGAACAAACGTTGAGGGGGCGGTAGGACTCACTATAACAAATAATGATGGCACAGAAATATATGACCGGAAGTGACCCGTCAAGACGCTACACTAGTCACCAAAAAAAGACCCGGATGATAATGTTAAGTCTATGGGGGGGGGGGGCGTTGTTTTCAAATATCTTGCTCAAATTTCAATATTTTACATGATATTTTTTCCATAGGATAGCTGAGGAAGATCCGCAACCGGGCTAATTTTTACTTTTTCGATTTTGGTTATATTTTTTTTATATTTCAATAGTTTCAGTTTTAGAACCGGTTTAAACTGGTTCTGAAAGTTAAAGTATTTTTCTTTTAATCTGTAACCAAAATCAAAAAAGTAAAAACCAGCCCAGTTGCAGGTCGCCCTCAGCTATCCTATGAAAAAAAAATATGCGAAAATATTAAAATTTTAGCGAGATATTTGAAAATAGCGCTCCCATGCACTTAACATTATAATCCGTGTCTTTTGCAGTGACTAGTGTGGCGTTTTAACGCGGCACTTCCAGTCATACATTTCTATGCCATAATTATTTATTATAGTGAGCTCTACCACCTCCCTTAAAGTTTGTCCCATTATTTTAGACTCACGCTGCAGATCATTTGTGACAAAACTTTCGTTAACACTGTGATGATTCTGTGACGATTTAACTTTTCTTAACGATTTTCTAACAATTTAAAAGAAACAGGATCTGATGAAACTATAACTCCATGCCATGTTCCTGTTAAAATAGGGTTTGAGTCCTAAAATCATATATTGACAATTTATGAACAAATACTGTATAATATATAAAAATAGTTACCTGCAGTAAGGAGACTTTCTTCTAAATTAAAGTTAAAAATTCGATTTACCTCACATGCCTTACAACTCTGGTGTTGTTTTCAAAATTTGAAAAATATTACCTCTCAAAAATATTTATATATTTTTCCCCACGTGCTGAAAATTGCATACCTTCAATTTTATTTACAACTGACACACATTTTGTAGTATGTTGTTCAAACTGTTTAATCTTTTTGAAATTTTTTTTTAAACTTTTACTCGCTTTAATATCCACAAATCCCAGCACATATCTAAAACTGTACAGCTTGCCAATATTTCTGACCAATAATCCTGATGTCTATAAATATATAGGGTGGATGCTCCAGTTTTGGCCACATTAAGAGAAATTTTATAGTTTTAGACTGAATAAAGCATATTAAATCGCAATAACAGTATTCTTTAGTAAATTTAGTTGTCTTTCTGTTAATTATAATAACTTTCTATCAAATATTTTAGATTGTGAGTAATAACTCGTTAAGTAATTTCTTTCAATTTGCACCAGTTTTGGCCACCCTAATATCTTGTAATTTTGCAAACATTTTAACTGATAATAAGTAAAAATAAAGCATTTTTGTGCAAAATCTGTTTTACCACACACATATTTGTTTGCTGTATAAAAAGATTTGCATTTTCTTAAATGAAATCATAAAAACATCAAATAAAATATACTTAAGCTGATTTTAACTGAACACTTAAATTTAAAAACAAAAAATATATTTAATTCATAAAAAAGACTTATAGGACATAAAAAGCTTATTTTAACATTTTGCATATTTTCATTTATATATATCATATGTTATACTATACCAATATTTACAGTTTGACTAGAATCTTGACTAGAATCTTGAAATTATTCCATTTTTTCATGAAATAGTATTTTGACATTCTCTAAAATCCATTTTTTTTCAACTGATTTTTAACTTTAATTCCTCGTACTTAGCTGCCTGTCAGCCTAATCATTTGGAGTTAGTTTTCTTCAAACCTTAGATTTCCTTGTGTAAATATCGGCTAGGATCTTAGAAAGACCTTCACAGAGGGCATCCCCCTTCTCTTCGGCCCATATCTCTCATATAGATAATTGGCCATCATAAATAGCACAACCCTATTACTTGAGATTCAAAAATAGTAAAAACTGGTCTCCATTCTGTAAACTTGTGTTGCAAGGTAGAACGAGATACTACAAAACTTGAAACTTGATACTATCTTGAAAAGCTGGCAATGAATTTTGAAAAGCCATAATTTTACATCCTATCTTATAACAGTGTTTAATGTAGACCATTTTTAAGACTACAGAATTGTCTTTTTTAAACTTGTTAAAATGAATCCTATTTATAGTGTAAAGATTTTCACATTATTTGTTATTTCTAAATTCATGTGCTTGAAATTTTGCAAAAGTTATGCAACTTCCTCATTTTGTTTTGAAAAATATACAAGAAACCACTAAATCATGCTGTAATTTTATTGAACTTTTAAATTTATAAGTCATAAAACTTTTCTAAATATATTGCTGAAATTTTCACTATAATTAGTCTTGTAGCCAAAAGTGGAGCATAATGTTGTGCCCTTTTTGGCCACACCATGGCCATAACTGGTACACATAGCAAATTTAAAGTACCAGTTTTGGCCACCCCTACTTTAAGCTGTAAAAATAATTAATTTAGATATGAAATTACAACAGAGAGAAAGCCTACTTCATAAAGCTTCATAGCAATTTGTTTCAGAACATATAAAGTTCGATAAATGCCTAATATTGAAAGATTATGAAAACTTGTTACCTAAGCAAAAACCTTAATATATGTGAGTGCACACTATAGTTTTACACATTTATTTTTTTTGCAAGTCATTTTTTATCAAAAAATAAACAAATGGGATTGGAAATGATAAAAGAATGTAAGATTAAGGAGTAAGAATGCATATAATTTGTTAAAATCAATTTACAGCCTAAATAGAGGGTAAATCATTCCAGTGTGGCCAAAACTTGTGCAGTTGCCAAAACTGGAGCAGCCACCCTATATCTTTTAATTATCTTTTGTTGTAATTTACCAACTGATTGAAAAAGTGTCCAGGTCAGGATTCGAACTAAACAGTCTTTCGCGCAAATTGTCAATACTTTGTCGACTGAACTATCCTGGAAGAATCTGACGCACACAATTCACACAATGAATACGAACGCATACTTATCATTATTATACATAACCCTATGTAATAATACTTTAATTTTTTTTCAAACTACCCGTATGATAAACGCATACTATTCGTATGAGTATATAATGATATTTCTCCTGGTGAACTGTGCGTGCTAAGTTGCTCTGTTGGAAGAGCATTGGCAGCATACATCGAGGGTCTCTAGTTCGAATCCTAACCTAAACAATTTTTAATCATTTTGGAAAATTAATATTCGTTTGATTAATTTACCAATTAAAATCATTCTGTTAAATATAGAATTATCTTTTGATAAAACTACGTAAAGTTTATGCGCAATATTCGTAATATACAGATTTTATTTGAAAATCGAGTACAAATGAAGATGAGGCAATTAGTTCTAGTATTACGCTTTGTTATTTTCTTACTATAGTGGCTTGTGCGCATGTATGATTACACCATGGTTTAAATTCGTAGTTAAACTCATATATATATATATTGTATATGTCATATAGTATAGATGTGCCGGTAAAGGACATCCTTAAGGAATTTTTTTTTAAGTTTCCTTATTAATAGTTATAATTATTAGATTTCATTTTTTTTGTATTAGATGAATCTATTAATAATATTTAAGTATTCTCAGTCTCACTTCTCAATATTAGACAAAATGTTATTGAAAATAATAGAAATACATCAAACACTAAAAATTTCAGCAATGTACATCCCACAAAAGTGTACATGTAATTGTTTTTATGACTATTTAGAACCAGGATTTAATGAACACATACTAATGAAACAAAATTTTTATTTTCAACACAATTTAACAATTAAGATATCAAAAATTAATAAAATAATGCGATAATTACTCATTTTTTAAAATCAATAATTGTTATTACCACAAAATCAATATCTTAATTCTTTTAGATACATGGTTTAAAATAATAAATGTCATGGAATTACAGTTATCAAATTTTTGGGATTATGAGAAATTCAGAAAGGTAATAAAAAAGTTTTACAAAAGTATTTTTGCAATATTAGTGCATAAATTAGTATATTTATCACTATTTTCAACAATTAAACAACCCCAAACTCCTTTATATATTAATTATAACGTTAACTTTTGATTATATGTATATTTTTTAATTTATTAAAATGTGATTTTAACCATGTAATTAAAAAAATGTGATTAAAGTGCATTTTAAAAATAATATTATTAAATATTTTCAAATCGTTGACATGCTGTTCCGTATTTCAACAAAATAAATGTTAAATTTATTGAATTTACTAAGGTAAGTGAATTCAAAAAAGTTAAATTAATATGATAATTATTCCTTTTATAACATGTTTTTTACGAAATTAACAGAAATCATTATAAAAAAAGCAGGAAAAATAACATTTTCTTACCTCTTTCTTATCGGCATTATCCTCTAATTCCAGTTTCATAATCCAAATAGGGAAGATAATTTCGAAGTCGGAATGTCCGAATGAAGTACAATGACATTGGCGCGCTCAAATTAACGAAACGCCACTGACATTGTATTTTTTCGGACCGACATTTTATATAAAATGTCACCTGATCTCATTTTTGCATAACTTTTTAAAAATTTTCAACTTACGTACTAAATATACACACATAACATTATAACAAAGTTACTTGAGCAGCTGCATAATATTCTAAAGAATAAATACACTAGTGTCAACTATTCTGGTCGTTGCCAAACGATATTTTTTAAGCAGGTGATTTTTTGTTATTGTTGGTTGTTTGAGCTTCGAAGATTTATAAGTTGAATGCGCATGCGCATTAGTTTTATGAGGGTATCCCTAATTAAAATTTTGAGTTAAAAGTTTTTTTTCACGCATTTCCATTTTACTTTTAATTAGTTTCGAAATACAGTGGAACTTTCATTTAACGAAGCCCATATTTAATGAAATTATCTACTTTTTTAATTTTCTGTTGAACCTTCATTTAGAACGCAATTAACATTTAAATTAATATTCATATTAAAAAAAATTCTACTTAGCAAAATTTGTTGCACTTCCGTGCGTGCACAATATTCAAAAGGATAGATTGCTGTTAAGATTGATTGATGAATATATTTCAGCGGATTGTATGAATTGAAATTATGTATTTATTTTATCTTTTAAATAAAAAGGGAAAAATGCGAAAATTTTTCGATATGCTAAGAAAGGGATTCTAGTTCCACGAAAATATTATAGGTCCATTCTCTGAATACTTAAAAAAGATGCGAAAGTTTTTATGAGTGTATCTTTCATAAGAGATCACACACAAAGTAATATTCCAATTTTTTTTTTAATTTTTCGATTTGAAATACAAGAGAAAACGAGAAATAGAACGCTGCGATTCAGTTTTTGTTTCCCTTCCTTTATTACATGGTTTTTTAGATATTATACTAATGATTTTTTTTATGTGGCTATATTGCATAACAAAAATTACTATCCAAATTAAAACACAGTTTTATAATATTTCCACTTTTATTTGTAGCTTACTATATAAATTTCATGAATTTTCGTGGGTTTCTATTCAACGATATTTTTTTCATAACGAAGCATTTAAGTGTAACGAGAAATTTCCTTAAATGGAAGTTTCACTGATAGGTTCATTGCTGGGTGCTTAGTTTCATATGATGGGAGGTTTATCTCACATACAGTGTCTCACAAATGTGATGGGACACTTGTGCTTTATAAAAAGAAACTGCAATAAAATAAATAAACAAACATGTGCAAAAATTTTTTGGGTGTGTTTCATATTTAAAGTTAGTAACAATTATTACATAACATACATTTTGTCAAAATATTAAAATATTAATTTAGTAAAAATACAATTGTTCAGAACGGAGCAAAAAATGGCTCACATAAGTGATGGGATACTTACTTTTCCATCAAATATTTATCCAAAAATTTTACTTTTTAAAAGGTTTTAATATTTTGTTGGATTTCCTTTTACTTTTAAAACATGATTTAATCTTTTTGGGATGGATACGACTAATTTTTTTTGTGATTTCTGGAGTGATTTTACCCCATTCTTCTTGAAGCACCGATTTTAGTTGTTGTTTTGAAGAAATGGTGTGTTTGCGAATTCTTGATTCCAATTCTTGCCAAATATTCTCTATGGGATTTAAGTCTGGAGATTGTGGTGGTGTTTTTATTATTTCAGGACAGTTATATAGCAGCCAGAGTCTAACGTTCAGAGCAGTGTGCTTGGGGTCATTATCTTGGTAGAATTTAAAATCGTTATGAAGGTTCAATTTTCGTGCTGAAGATTTCAAATTTTGCTTTAAAATATCAATATACTTGTACTGATCCATTATACTGTCAATAAAAACAAGATTACCAACTCCAGCGGACGACATACACCCCCATACCACAACTCCTCCTCGACCATGTTTTACTGTTGGTACCAAGATCTGTTTGGGAAATTCTTCCCTGGGTTTTCTCCACACCAAGATTCTACCGTCAGAACCAAATATATTAAATTTACTCTCATCAGCAAACATAACTTTATTCCAGTAATCAGAATTCTTATTTATGTTGGATTTTGCGAAAGCTAGTCTGAGTTTTCTATTTTTTTCAGTTACGAAGATTTTTTTCCTGGCTACTCTACCGTGATATCCATCAGATCGAATTACCCTTCTAATAGTCTCAGAATCAACAATTATTCCATATAATGCTTGTAAATCAGCAGCAATTTTTGAAGCACTATTTCTTGGATTTTTTTTTTTATATTTCGAACGATAATTCGCTTTATTCCATTGGATAGCTTTGATGGTCGGCCAGGTCTTCTTTTATACTGAATCATATGATTCTTTTTATATCGTTTAATGATATTGAAAACTGTTGAACGACTCAAGTTAACTGTTTCAGCAGTTTTTCTAATAGATTTTCCACGTTCAATATGCAATTTCTTTTCGTTTAACATTCATGGCTACACAGAGCTAAAAAACACAAAAATTCCAAAACAAACTGACGAGAAATACTGCAGACTATTTTATAAATTATTGCCAATTGCTTTTAAGTAAAAATAAAACCCCCAAAAATATTTTTATTGCTTATTTCAGACGATTTTTTGTTGCATATATAATGATGTCCCATCACTTATGTGAGCTATTTTTTGCTCCGTTCTAAACATTTGTATTTTTATTAAATTACTATTTTAATATTTTGACAAAATGTATGTTATGTAATAATCTTTACTAAATTTAAGTATGAAACACACCCACAAAAAATGTGTACATGTTTTTTTAATTTATTTGATTAGTTTCCTTTTGTAAAGCACAAGTGTCCCATCACTTATGTGAGACACTGTATGTGATATGACGTACACGTTACACGCAGTGCATGTAACGTGTGACATAACAGCGATTGCACAATATTCTTCTGAAATGCCAGAAAACACGTTTTTTGCCAGTAAATAACATGGTTTGAAGAATTTTTGTAATTTTCTAAAGTTTTCTAAGAAAGTCACACCTGAGTCACAATGTGACGTCACTGAGTGGTGGTAATTTGGTCACAGATGTGATGTGACCACAGTGACTCGCAGCGACGTCATTGTGACCATGCATGCTATGACGGATCTTTTGAAGAATTTTTGTATATTTTTTTTAATTTTCTAAGAAGGTCACATTTCAGTCACAATGTGACGTCACTGAGGGGCGGCATTTTGGTCACAGATGTGACGTCACATTTCACTCACAACGTGACGTCACTGAAGGGTGGCATTTTGGTCACAGGTGTGACGTCACATTTCAGTCACAATGTGACGTCACTGAGCGGTGGCATTTTGGTCACAGATGTGACGTGACCACAGTGACTCACAGTGACGTCACTGTGACCATGCATGCTATGTGGGAATTTTCCAAAGCAAGATTGTGTGTTATATTATTTTCAGTCAAACTTTCAAAATTAACAAATAATATCGACTATATTTGATTGTAAAATCCACTCGGTTCTGTGTTTAACAAATAGGCCACAAAACTTGGGGCTTAAACTTATGTTCGAATGTTCTACACAGGGTCGCCAAATTATTAATTACATACCTAAACATTACATTGTAAAGAGCATGAAATTTTATTTTGTTGTTGCTTATTGGTGGATTGTTAAATTACTTTCTGTATACATGGACTAAATATTTGTGGGTTTATAAATAAAAGCAAACTTTCACTCAGAAAATAGGCAAAACTCAACACAAGTGTTTTAAGACAAATTCCTCAATACTTCGTCGCACCTACTTTTTACGGATTTTACTCCTCTTGTCCTGCTATTTATAGATTTTTTTATGCTTTCTTTTTAATTACTCATTATATTGAAAGAAAATAATTAAAGCCTGTAACAAATTTCTTTCATTTAACGTGTTTTCTTTTGATACATTTTGCAGTGAATAGAACTCACAAAAAAATTTCAAAACATTTAAGTCACCAAGTATTCATGTAACTTCCCTGACGAATTTTATTCAACAAGAGCAGACGACCAGGGATCCAGTGTAAGGTATACGGGAGTATACCCCGTATACCTTCTGGATTCTTTATAGGAACACCGTATACCATCAGTTTCTCAAGAAAGCTATAGTATACACACTCTAGGGTATACCTTCTGACTTAAGCGTATACCCTCTGCTTAGAGCATTTATCCTCTGTCACTTTTATGACTTCACCCCTGTTGATGACGCCTATCAAATGTCACTTGAAGGTTTAAGCACAAAAATATTAAACCAAGAGTGCTAATCAGAAAAAAAATTAATGTAACTAATAATTTGGCCATCAACTGTATACCAGTACGCTACATGCATGTGCTGAACAAAGATTTCACAGTTCATTTGTGACAAAATGATAATTCGGATAACTTTCTCTTCAAGAGACATACCGTAAGGCATGGTGACGTCACTGCGACGTCGTTGTGAAGTCGCATTGAGACTTTGTGACCATCGATTGTCGATGTGAAGTCACAGTGACTAAAATGTGAAGTCGTTATGGCCATTTTAGAGCTCGTTTGTGACGTCACATTGTGAACACTTTGTGAAGTCACGGTGTGACGAATTTGTGAAAAATGTGTCATTTGTTACTACTTTGACATTAACATCGTAACGAAACTGTGACAAAAGCGACGATGTGACAAAAGTGTTTTTTTAAAGTAAATAACATGTTTTGAAGAATTTTTGTAATTTTCTAATGATTTTTAAGAAAATCACACCTCAGTCACAATGTGACGTCACTGAGTGGTGGAATTTTGGTCACAGATGGGATGTGACCACAGTGACTCACAGTGAAGTCGTTGTGACGTCACTGTGACCATGCATGCTATGAGGGTAGCTATGGATAACACTTTCCAATTTGAAAAAAAATCCCCCTTGTACCCCCCGCCCCTACAATATAATTTGAAACATTAATTGCTATTTTTAAAACCATTTAGTGATTGTAATATTTTTATGTTATCATACTACTTTTCATTAGATAACATGTCAACTTTAAAAAACAGTAATAATAACAGAACTTCTGATAAAAGAATTTGTGAGACATTTTTATGTTTTCTGAGGATTATCTTACAGGTTTTTTTTCGAGAATAAATAAAAAAATAGTTTCAGTTTATCAATGGTTTCCGATAGTGTTATTAATTTAATTTTTAATCCTATTATCGGGGTATTTTATGAAAACAAGTGTACAGCTGGTAATTATGTTAGCAAATTGCAAGATATGAAACATTGTTAGAAAAACTCGCTAGTAGGCGAAAGTTCGATAAAACCAGGTAGGTGTATAAAACGGGGAACCAGGCTTTATAGCTTTATTTGTGGCAGTATCTAGCGGAAACTTCTAGAATTACTTCTAGGCGAGCGGCATACCAGCTCCCAGTAAGCAAAAGTCGTGTAAACGAACTCATTTCGCAGTAGTGATTTTTTAAAGATTTCACATGAAAAAGTTAAAAATTCGACGTTTAAAATATTACGCTACCAATCCTAAATACCTAAGTATTTAGTTTAGGCAAGTATAACGAATGATAGCCTATTATTTACTTGTAATTTTAACTTTTGTACTAATGTCTACGAGTTATCTGAACAACGATAGAGTAACATTTCATTAAATTGGCGTGGTCGGACGAAACGGGGGTGCAGATGGTCGGACACAACCGGGAAGTCTCCGGTGTTTTTACGCCTTCTTAAGGTCTGAGCAGAGATATCAAGTGTCCTTTTGTACTCTCACCACAGGATATAAAGCCTAGTACATTCAGGCATTCTATTCCAGTACATTCAGGCAATCTGACAAGCAGCGAGGGAAAACAGCTATCCTTATTTCAACCCCCTACAAATTAGAACTCGAACAAGAAGAAAAAGAAAGGATGGAAAAACAAGACAAGAAGAACTTAACCGGGAAGTGGAAACTTTCCATGATGCCAGAAAAGAAAAGTAAAGAAAAATGATATGAAAAAGAAGATTTCAAAGAAAAAAAACCTTGAAATTAAGCGAGGAGGAATATGAAAATGAGCATGCATTTTTTTGCAACGGCTTACATGAACATTCTAAATCTAAGGAGAGTTGGATGCAGTGCCTTCAATGCAGAGAGTTTGACTGTTTTGTTCACATAGTGCACAATAATAAAAAGAAAAACATTAAGGTCCCGATTTTATCCGACTTTCGCCTATACACTAAATTATTCCTCAGTTTTTAACAAATAATATCTGAACTCATAAAAAACGTGTTTTATCCGTAAATTCGTCCAGAAAGTCTGACGAAGTGGGCTAAATTCCGTTCATTCCTAGCACCAACGCGCTCTCTTGATACTAAAATCCGAATTTATTTTTAAAATGAAAAAACAAACATTCTAAAAATTAAAATTTCTAGTTTAACTAAAAAATAAAAAAAATCGAATTTAAAAACAAATAACAGTTACTTTTCTCGTTAATTCAAATATATTGACAATTTACTTTTTGAAAATTGAATAGAGTTAAATAAAGTTGAATTTATTAAATCATTTATAAAAAAATATTCGCAATTAAACTATATTTAAAATGAACATATTTAAAAGGCATTTTAATTTAAATATTATGAGAAAAAATTGATTTTACTTAAAAAAACATAGTCTTCTCGAATAAAAATTTATATTCATGTGTTACATCTAGCAATTTACTTTAAAATGTTTATAATTCATATTTTTATCATGTAGTAAAATCCTAGCACAATCTCAATAAAAACGAAATCTTTCAAAAATTAATTTCAAAATTGAAAGATTTTAAAATAAATTGATTTGAATTTACGACGAAATTTAGTTTTTCACTACTGTACATTTGTAGTCCAGTGGTTAGCGTACTCTGCTAATATAAGCGCTTCTATTCCAAGGTCTGCAGTTTTTCATTTTTTCCGTACTTTTTTCAATTGAGATGTATTTTTCCTCCTGTAACGAAATAAAGAAACGGATATTCGCCTATTTACTGAAAAATACTGGCAGCACTATTTTCCCTGAATAAAAGAAAATCTTTGTGAGGGTAAACATACATTCTTTCTTTATAAAATTTATTGTCGTCAAGAAAATTCTTATCACATTTAATTTCTGAAACTTGATAGTCATTAAATTATGTTACTTTTGTACATCTTGTACCAATAATTTTAATTTAAAAGCTAAACTTTTTAAGCTTATATGAAAATTTCCATCATGAAGGACCTTCGTTTAACTGTGGTGCTAAGCTCAGATGAAAAAAAATGTGAGCTCTGCTCAAGTCTTCAAATACTTGTTCAAAGGTATGCATTAAAATGTTAATATATGACCATCTCTTACATAATTTTCAAACAATAACAAAGGCATTTTAAGTTTCTATATTTTTAAATAGATCTCTAACAATCTTATCAATATGTTTTAAGTTAAATACATTTCTGTGAGTTTTTAAATACATGCCAAAATTTAAAATTGTCATCAATGTATCATTAGGAAAAAAATCAAAAACCTGTAATATATCGTTTTGCAAACACCTTTTTTTAAAGTAAACACAAAATTTCTAAATTGGCACTTATGAAAATTTTTGTTCTTTTTTTTTACGAAAGTGCCTCATTCTCTTTCCTTTTAAAAAAAGTCGCATATTGCAGACAGAAAAAACATCTGTATTTATAAATGCCAGCATATTTTGTTATTTATAATGAAGCACTTAAAAGTTGTTACATATTTTTCGTTCGTTTCTAAAAAGAAATTCTTTTTATAAATGTCACAACTATAACTATCGAAGCGGAAAATTTGAAAATAATTTTCCGGTTCCTGAATTTCAATTAAAAAATGCAAAATGGATGTGTTATAGAATGTGTCCTTCTGACAGATATTTATACACGCGTATCATTTTGTAATAAAAGTTTCTAGGAGTTAATAATCCAACTAGAAAAAACATTTATGTTTCCATTGGAGAAGGTAAATTTATAAAGCAAGTACTTAGAAAATAAATGAATTACATAGGTCAAAATTTGATAATAATTTTTTTTTATGCATTTCAAAACACAAATGTAAAAAAAATATATATAAAACAATTGAATAATATTTATGAAAATACCATCATTGTATATTTTAAATGCAGCGACAAACTTTTAGGAGAGGTATGGCACATAGTAAAGATTGAGAATCGCACAGCAACCCATGACCGGAAACGTCACGAGAAAATGTTATCAATGATACACCAAATAAAGAGACAGAAAATGGGAAGACCCCTCATTATTTTGAAACCACAAATTGAATTTCGCATTTTATGGCACAGAGTGGAGTTAATCTGGTAGTAAGTTCATGTTCTAAAAAAGATGAGATAATTTGCTGATGTCAGAGATAATGGTGGCAAGTAAGACCCAAAATCGTGACCAAACCAGCCCAAAGTGTTTTTGAGCTGCTCGTTCATTACCATTAGCAAATTCGTACACGAAGTGAATGACTACCAGCTTCATGTCCGTAAAATGTTGAATGATTTTCACATGGCAATTACTGGTCAAATGACTAAGATAAAGCTGATATTTCCCCTCCAGTGCTTTAGTGAATAGCACCACCTAGCATCGTTCTATGACGTTTCCGATCAAGGGTTGCATCGCAATTCTTGCCCCTTATGATGTACCTTACCTCCACTAACAGTTTGCTGCAACATTTTTGAGAGACCCTATATAATTTTATATTTAGATAAGTGGATAAATTACTTTAAACATGTGTGTAGGACCATCTCCAAAGAAAGCAAACTAAGATTTCAATTGGCTAACATACTATCCTTATCAGATGTTCTGCTAGAACTCTTTCTTCCCCAATGATTATATTTACAAATTTCAGGCAAAAATTAGAGATTTGGATTGTCTGAATCCAAGTAAGTTTAATACATGGAGTCAGAGGTGTAGTCCTAAAAAAACAGAGGCTATACTCTGTAAGCAGAGAATATACACTCAAGGCAGAGGGTATATACTAAAGTGTATATACTATTGCTTTTTTGAGAAACAGAGGGTATGTGGTGTTCCTTAAAAAAATCCAGAAGGTATACTGCATATACCCCCGTATAGGGGAGAGTGGGGATGAATGGGACAATTTTTACATTTTTACTAATAACTTAAGTTGTATACAGTTGTTACGTTAAAAAATATTATTTAAAATATATTTCAGCATTTAGCAACTTATTGACATACTAATTACAATAAACAATTGATTTTTAAATTTTTATTAAGTTTTTTAAACATGCATGCATACTGTCCCATTTATCCCCATGGTGGGGATGAATGGAACAATTTTTGGGGTGAATGGGACAGGTGAAAAAATTATTACAGACATATTTTATTATAATACTGATACATTTTATATTACTACATATTGACTGAAGCTAATTTCAAATGACAACAGTCCTTTGGTTCTGGCAGTTCCCTGAGGCTTAGGCTTTGGTAGTTTCATAACAATATCCTCCCGATTAACAAAATAAATTTCTCGTGGATCGGTATATTAAAATAAGGAATTATTATCCTTTTTTCTCAAGAATTGTATTTGAAGGTTATCATTATTGTTCCTTAAAGCCCTATCAACGAAACGACAAATATTTTTTTCCACGTATCTTTGTTAGGAGAAAGTCGTCTTCTATTATAATATCCAAGTTGCAAACTTGGTGGTCCATATAACTTGAAATCATATTCAAATCACTTTCATCTTTATCATAAAGTGATAAATTGTCAGATTCATCACTACTGTCCATACCTTCACTAAAAATATTTCTTGAAGGCAGGCAATTCATTTTTCTTATTAGTTTCTGTTTTTTTTTTTTACAATTTCCTTTTCTAAATATTGTTTTTCTGGTGTATTGGTTAGAACACGACAGTAGGTTCGTTTTCTCCTCTTAACATCTGATTTTTAGGTAATGACAAAATTTAATTTTATGTATTATGGAATAGCCCTGGGAATGAATGTGACAGTCCCATTCACCCCCATAAATACTGTCCCATTCATCCTCATAGCCACATGGTTATATAAAACAGTGATTAGGCTTAGCAAGCACTGTCAGTATTGTTCATTTGCATCATAAGTATAAGAGATGATATCATTTTAAAAAATTATAAGGTTTTGCGAAAGTTAACCATCAATTAAATACTAAAAAGTTTAAACGGATAAATTTACTTTGGTTTATGAAAAATATACTATGTACAATAGCTAATCTTCTGTTATGTATATTGCTTTGAAACTATGTCTGTTGAACGATCTCAGTACTACCATCTATCAGGTAAATTACCAAATTATTTATGTTTGTGGAACAATAAAAATTTCTGTTGCCCAATTTATCCCCTGTCCCATTCATCCCCACTCTCCCCTATTTTCTACTACATTCCTGCATGGAATGGTCATTATAATTGACGTTAAATTTACAGAAATGTAACAATAATTGTTGATAATATAATTAATATTGTTGCGTCGTAAAAGTATATAATAAGTTCTCCACAATTAACGCGGGAAAAGATTTTGGGATCTGTAGAATGACAGGAATGATGGATTATTATGTTAAAAATAGTTATTTACAATTTATCTCAGACGTGCTTCATACTTTATAAATTTTTGCAGCATATCAAAGATATGAATTCATTTAAAAATTGCATCCATATACAGGTGAATGCCGAAGTGGGATAAGTAGAGAACAATTGCATAAGCAAAGGAAAAAAGTTAGAATATGACTGTCACACTACACATAAATTACAATACGAAATATCTGTAAATCGCCAAATGTGTTACTTTATTGGCTGATTCTTTTGAAAATTGCATCGAGGTAAAATTTTGAACATATCTTATGAATGCAGACCAACATGGCATGCTTATCATAGTACCTTAATTGTCGCCAAAATCTGGGAGTAATTTATAGAGAATTTCTAATAGTGTGATGTAGATATATCGATGTAATATAAAAGCTTTAAGTCTTAATTAAGTCCACTAATAACTATATCATAATAATATATATTCTAAAACGAAAATCAAGAACATATACTAAATGCGATTTACCTATACATACTCATATGCTTGTATACTTATATATACTAATATACAAGGAGAATCAGTAAATTCCAAACTGGATCTTTTTCATCTATGTATGCATTTTATTGCTATTATTATTGATTATGTTGCTGTTGTTATTGTTGTTATCATCACAACTCTATATCAAGATACATATAAGTATACAGGGTGTATCTAAACTACAGGGCAAAACTTTAAGGGGTGATAGTACACATCAAGGCAAATAATATTAAATGAGAAACTAAGGATCCCAAACGTCTTCCGAAAGAGATAGGCGCCATCAAAGTTTAGGGTCCAAAATTTGAAATTTTTATAAAAAACGGAAAAAAATGGTCCATTCGTTTGCGGTTTTCACAAAAATTATTCTTTATGTCACTATTGTCTTGAAAATAAATTATAAAGATAAATTCCAAAAAACGCCGATAGACGGCGCTTTAGACTTTGGAGTAACGAACAACTATTTTTTACCGTTATTTTTTGCATCTTATTAAATTTTTTTAGAAGTTTAGACATAAACTTAAATTTTGAGCTCAAAACCTGGGGTTAAGTAGCGGAAATTGAACTGTGTTCAATGGGAGTGGGTAGGTTCAAATTTCAAATTATTATAAAAAACAGAATAATTGGTCAATTGATTTGCAGTTTTCACTAAAACTATTCTTTATGTCAGTAATGTCTTGAAAATAAATTAGACAGATAAATTTCAAAAAATGTCGATAGAGGGCGCTTTAGACTTTGGAGTATCGTACAACTATTTTTTACCGTTATTTTTTGCATCTCATTAAATTTTTTTAGAAGCTTAGGCATAAACTTAAATTTTGTGCTGAAAATCTGAATCGTTGAGAGTGGTTAAGTAGCGCAAAGTGAACTGTGTTCAATGGGGGTGGGAGGGTTCAAAATTCAAATGATTGTACAAATCGGGAAAATTGATCGATTCGTTTACGGTTTTCTCTAAAACCATTCTTTATGTCAGTATTTCCTTGAAAATAAATTTTAAAGATAAATTTCAAAAAATTCCGTTAGAGGGCGCCTGAAACTTACCAACAACAATTTTTAACTGTTATTTTTTGTATCTAATTAAATAATTGCAAAAGCTTAGACTTAAATTTTGAGCTCAAATTCTGAATCGTTGGGAGGGGTTAAGAAGCGCAAACTGGACTGTGTTCAGGAGTTGAAATATTACCCTGCCTACCCTGCGAACACGGTTCAATTTTTCGGTACTTAATTACTCACAACGATTCAGATTTTGAGCTCAAAATTTAAGTCTAAGCTTTTAAAACATTTATTTAGATTTTAAAAAAAATAACGGTTAAAATAGTTGCTGGTTACTCTAAAGTTTAAGGCGCCCTCTAACGGAATTTTTTTAATTTATCTTTAAAATTTATTTTCAAGGAAATACTCACATAAAGAATGATTTTAGAGAAAACCGCAAACGAATCAACCAATTTTTCCGTTTTTTATAATCATTTAAAATTTGAACATCCCCACCCCCATTGAACACTGCTCAGTTTGCGCTACTTAACCACTCTCAACGATTCAGATTTTGAGCTCAATATTTAAGTTTATGTCTAAGCTTCTAAAGCATTTTAATGAGATGCAAAAAATAATGGTAAAAAATAGTTGTACATTACTCCAAAGTCTAAAGCGCCCTCTAGCGACATGTTTTGAAATTTATCTGTATAATTTATTTTCAAGACAATACTGACATAAAGAATAATTTTAGTGAAAACCGCAAATCAATTGACCATTTTTTCTGTTTTTTATAATCATTTGAAATTTGAACCTGCCCACTCCCATTGAACACAGTTCAGTTTGCGCTTCTTAACCACAGATTTTGAGCTCAAAATTTAAGATTATGTCTGAACTTCTAAAAAAATTTTATGAGATTTAAAAAATATCGGAAAAAAATAGTTGTTCGTTACTCCAAAGTCTAAAGCGCCCTCTATCGGCATTTTTTGAAATTTATCTTTATAATTTATTTTCGATACAATACTGACATAAAGAATAGTTTTTGTGAAAACCGCAAACGAGTCGACCAATTTTTCCGTTTTTTATAATAATTTCAAATTTTGGACCCTAAACTTTGATGGCGCCTATCTCCTTCGGTAGACGTTTGGGACCCTTAGTTTCCCATTTAATATTATTTGCCGTGATGAGTACTATCACCCCTTAAAAATTCGCCCAGTAGTTTAGATACACCCTGTATAGATATTTAGTTATAGGTGATGACCCGAACTTTCATGGGATCTGACTAGTTTTGTTCACGGTGTCAAAAATATTTAACCACACTGATATAATTTATGTTCAACATACACCTTATTAGGGAACAAACTCAAATGCTAGTTCTGAATTACATCATTAGGAGTATCAGTCAAAATGTTTTATCATAAGGGTATAACTAAAATGTAATAACTACCATCCAGAATTTAAATAATCTCGAGATACAGACCAATGTCTTCCGTGATGTCATACGAAATGAAACAAGTTGGAAATTGCGCTTGAAACGTAGCAAATGAGGTGCGTTCGTACGATAACGAAGTTTTTAAAATATTCAGATCTTGCTATTAAAGTAGATGGTGCTTCGGATACACTATAGTACCCCAAATCTTTTGTGCGTCCCCGTAAATACTATCTGCTTTGTTTTATAAAGGAAATATCTTGTAGTATTCCTCAGCAACGTATATCAATCTCATAAAATGTTAAATAGTTAATTACAATTAAAACGCTCACTAAGCAATATTCTCCCTAAACCTTTATGTAATGGAATACTTTTGTGCGGCCTTGTAAATCAATAATAAATGTTCTTTGCTACACAGATTGTGCAAATTGTATATTATAGTATATATTTCATAAATGCATATCAATTTTATTATGTTTGAATGAGTGTAACACCATTAAAATGAATTTGAAACTTTCTCCCCATTGACCGTAATATAACGGAATACTTTTGATTTTCCCTGTAATTGATCTATACTGCCGATTATCATAAAATTTGAAATGACTTGACAAAATTATGTAATATTTATATATTTTAAATTTCAAACGATTAAAATGCATTTGAAACTTTTTCCCCATTGACCCTAATGTAACGGAATACTTTTGATTGTCCCTGTGATTGATCTATCCATCCGATTTTCATAAAATTTGAAATGACTCGACGAAATTATGTAATAATTATATATTTTAAATTTCAAACGATTCCGTTGGGTAGTTTTTGCGTTGTTATATGCGGACAGACAGACGGACAGACAGACAGACGGACAGACAGACGGACGGACTGAACGACAACTATAGGTGCTACGTTATTACATAATTACGAACGCACCTAAAAAAGGCAAGAAGAAGAATCTTTCAGAATGTATGTTCGCATTTCAGTCGTTCTAAAGTAATCTATTATCATAATTATGAACTCGTTAGTGTAGACCATGAGGCGGCAACACAGAAAATCGCCTCATCGAGTTCACGGATGAAAATTTACGATTAGTTGCATCTTGATACGCATATTACAACGCAATCGGTTTGCCAAGTCATATCTTGGAGGAAAACACTTAAAAACCTGATTCTAGAGTTTGATTCATAGGTTTACCATTAGGTTTTCCTGCTCCGAATTGTCCATGTTTTCATACAGTTAAATTCAGGAAAGCACATTTGTAAACCTACGAGTCAACCGCTAAAATCGGATTTTAGGTGTTTTTCACCAAAATATGACTTTTCAAATTAATTGCATTTTGCATTAGTATGTGAATCGAACTTTAACTAATCTCAGATTTTCACCCGTGGTCTCGATGAGGCGATTGTCTTTGCTGCCGCCGCGCCGTCCGGTCTAGAACTGGTGGCAAGAACTTTTCAGTGATACAACTTTTGATGAAAACTTATTCTGTATTGTTCTTTAGCCGATTGGTGGGTTATCCCGCGCTGCTGAATCTGAATCTGAATCTGTATTAAGTCAAAACAAATTCTCTTTTATCTCTTCCGATGTGTAGTTAGTATACTTTTCTTGGTCATCATTCCGAAAGAACTCCAACTGTACTATTTTTCCCAAATCCCGATATTTTTGATGACATCATGGAAGAAATCCGCCCTCATTTTATGAACACGAATATTTGTATAAGATAGTTACCATATTTGTCTTAACCCTAGTAGCAATGCTTTTCCAAAAAAACCTCTCTTCATGAAACCCAAAATCAACAGTTAGTATATCAAAGTGACACTAGATGTCTCTACTTGCGTACGTCTCTTTATAACGTGTCATTTATATAAAGATGTTAGTCTTGTCTTTCGACTCAGCTGACCATTGTAGAAAGGGCACTAATAAAAGGCTTAGTTTTGATAATAAATTTTGTAATCTGTTGTTATCTTACTACATCCAATTTTCATTTCAATTGCAAAATAAAATCACTTAAATTTCTTGTCTAAAATAAATTTTATAATCTGTTGTTATCTTACTACATCCAATTTTCATTTCAATTGCAAAATAAAATCACTTTGGAGTTACTTCTATTGAAGATAATTAAGTAAAGATAATTAAGTAAAGAAAAATCTTTAAAAGAATAGCTTTTTTTCAGTTTCACAATTCAAAAAAAAAAAAAATTGTGAACTTACAAAATAAAAAAAGACACAAGCTAAATTATGATAACTAACAAATAAAAATAAAATAAAAATAACATCCTGCAGAATATATTTAACTTCATTCCCTAAAATCCTTTCATACCAATATCATAAATTAGACGCAGTATTTCAGTATCTGAAAAGAAAACGAAACATGTTGCGTTCAAATAAAATATATCTGTTTATTTTAAACGATGTTCTATTGTATCTTTCTAACGGCATTTTCAAAATAAGTTTGTATCTACATCATCAATCTCTTTATAACTGGGTATGTCACCGTTTTATTTCAAAGAGAAAAAAATGTATCATCAGAATTTCTAAAGCGTCTTTTAAAACGAAATTTTAAATATATAGCAAAAACAAATGTGTTACTATGTAATTATTATTAAAGCTTTCATTTTCAAAGTAGTAGTTTGTATCCAGAATATTACTTGTTATATCATATATTTGCATCCATAATTTGTGCATTAAATATCAAATATCCATAACGATATTATCTATTGGAAAAACCAATGAATTTTACTGATGTTTCAGTGAATTTTGGTAAGTTTTAGTGATGGTTTCATGTTTCAGTTCTTATAAGATCAATATGTATTACATGTGCTTACTACAAAATCCTTTCTAAGAATATGGTGGGAGTAGCATTTGCAGTTAGTTTATAGAGATGCTCAAAAGTATTCTTTAATATATTATACAGAGAAAAATTGCTGGGACTGAAGTGCGTTGAATAACGTATCTACTTGTTTATTGTAGTTGTGTTATCTTGCATTACTATGTTTTAATAATGATGTATTTCAAACATACGTGAACTGATAATGGAATTACTTAATTACACACCAACGTGCTTTGTATAAATCATGAAGTGTGTAGCATGTATTGCGTATTTACAAAGACACAAATTACTGTATTGGACAGCATACGATAGTGTACGATGTATATACTTTATGGATATTTTAAATTCGGTATATCCTCTGTTTCTCAAGTAAAGCAACAGAGTATACTCGCTATCGTTTACCCTCTGCCTACAGCCTCTCCTATCTTGTTTTTTTTTATAACTACCGCACTTAGAGTCAAAGATAAGAAAGCGATTACAAGTAATAAGGTATTTGTACCCTTATGGACAGTGCTCTCAATATGGACACCCCTAATATTTTTAAAAATAATAAATTTGATCGAGAGTTGGCTCAACATGTCCGCGAAGAAAAGCAGTTGAAAAGATAATTAAGGCTGGAAAGTGCAAAAAAGCGCGCTGTTCACCATTTAGAAGGAAACTTGTTGTTTCGTGGTGCGCTATCTTAATTACTTGGGAACTTAAATTCTTATTATGGTAAAAATACATTAAATATTGAAAAGTGGAGTATTTTAGAAAGCTAATAACACATACTTTCGATTGCTATTGCAAATTTTGCTTTAAAATATCTTTCTTATTTATTTGTTACAAGATTTAGTAAAACTACGCCCGGTTCCCAATATGGACAGCTTATGACCCCTTCGACTCCAACTGTAAGAAGGAAGAAGACTCAACGCCGCCAGGCAATAAATTCAAAAGGCATGAAAGTAGCAAAATCTTTGTTCAACAAGATGCCATCTGAACAATCCTCCAAAATCTTCCTCTAAAAAGCCCTTGCAGAAAAATGAAAAGAAGCCTCCCCCCAGTAGGATATCTGTTGGCGAAATCGCAGGTACAAATGGTATGACTTCCTCAACAAAGGAGGGCTGGTACTGCTTCTTTATGCAGTATTGATGCCGTTTCAAACATGCGGCTATGCATCACATGTGGCAGATATGTCCATGAGGACTATGTGGGACGTACTGACCATGATGAAAAAGTTTTTATTTGTCCATTCTTTGAGGACTGAGTAATAACAGATGTAAATTCTGAGAAAGATGCAATAAAGCTAAGCAAAACCAACAATATTATTTCATAATATTTAGTAGTAACTAAGTGGCTTTGCATGGTTCTTCGAAGGGCCAAAACCGAGAATGACCTTCCCTTCTAAGATGCCTGTTCTGATGCAATTTACTATGCACCACCTCCTCTCCCACAATGCTTTAAGATATATTTTTTTATCCCCTCTATTTTAAAATCCCGTGAAATTGTGACTCTTCCATACATCCTGTGTAGTAGATAAATAAGGAGCTACCTGTCTCTAATGCTATATGCATGTCCATAATAGGGACAGGTGGTTCCTTATATGGACACTTGTAAACATTTTTTGTTTTAATCATTTAAATTAAACCAGACGAATTACAAGGTCGTTAATTTTTATAATGATAGTTAACAGTCCAGAGATAGTGGTCATATATTTTTGGAGTCCTATGACGTGTACATGGGGGTGAAAAAAATACATTTTCCTTAGGGTGTCCATATTGGGTTCAAGTATCTTATTGCAAGAGAAGCATTTTTAATTGCGATATGCATTTTTTATTATATACCATATTACATAGTGAATATAAATTCTATAACGCTCCATATATTGTTATTATAGTGCAGATATTACTACTATACTGCTATTATAGTCTATATTGGCTATATGATACATTTCGGAAACATTAATGATTATGAGTGTAAATCAATTGAAATGATTTTTCTACATGTTTTTCCTATGAAAGAGTGATTATTCATTCTTGCATTTTCTTACTTTTCCGATTTTTTAGCCCGGAAAAATTTAATAGAATTTTTTTGCTTATTTAATCAGAAGATTACGGCGACTTGAAATGATAAAATTTTTTATAAATTTTTTCTGGGCCACAAATGAGGAAAATGTTGGTAGCTATGCTCCTGTTTCGAGAAAATTTCTTGGGAATTGCATAGATCGAAATATTTTTCCGTTTAAATCAGGATTCCACCATATGCAAGACCTTTTTCATATTTTTCGTTGTGTTTTGGTTCTATTGCCTAGCAATTTTTAATGTTGAACTGTAGAGCAATACAACTTTAAAATTTATGTACAGTCGGCTCTCGTTAATTCGAACTCGTCGGGACCACAAGAAATGTTCGGATTATCCGAAGTTCGAATTATGGAAAGTAAGAAATGAAAATATGTTTAATATGGAATTATTACAAATGAATTAATGTTATAGTGTTTTTTTTATATTTATTTCGTCTGTTATCATTAGAATATGACTTTATATTAAACTAGATAAATAAATACATAAACTAATTAAAAGATTAGAAACAAGCACAATGAAAGAAAGTTTTAAAGCGTCACTGATGGATAGACGGGGCACTAAAAAAGTGGATATCAAATGCATTAGATTATATGTATACTCGTTCGGAACAATTTTTACAAAAATCAAGTAAAAAAAATTATTCAAATGATACGAAATCCGTGAGAAAGAAAAGAAAAATGAAAAATCGGAATTCGCGTTAGTTCGAATTAAACGAAGTCAAGAGAAAATGAGTTCGAATTAATGAAAATGTTTAACGTTATTCTGCCATTGAAAATTTCGGGACTTCATGTTTAGTTCGAATTATCCGATTTCGAATTAACGAGAATCGACTGTATTTTCTTTAAAAAATTTTTAGGCCTGTCCGAATTTTTCTGAATTCTCGATGGCCCAGGCAACACCGATTCACTGATTTTCATACCAGCTGGATGGATATCGAGAGTGAAAATTTCGACCACGGAAGAACTAAGAAGAATGGTTACAATCCTTGTTCGCTATGGAAAATATGCGTTAGGTCCGTACCGATTATTCGTAGAAAGTAAGGCTCGAGAAAATCTAAATATATTCACGGCTCGGCCCGACCCGACCCTTCAGAAAAAAAAATGTAAGCTCTGGGACAAAACTGTTCCCTGTGTATTCAGCTGTAAGTAACCAAAATTTCAACGCTCTGACTTATATAGTTTTCGCGTATCGACTCTGTGACAGACAGACAGAGGACAGAGACGAATAGAGTTTTGTCAGATGAACTAAACCCTAAAAATACATGTTTCGGTTCCAACTCTGATAACAACCATAACCAAAATAAAAAATACAAATTCAAACCGTCTCACGGTCAATATAAATGACCCCTTACGGAAATGACTTTTAGAATTCAATAGAAAAAATTGTATAGACTCCTATTAAATTATGGCCCGTTTAAAATCTGTAGTTTAAAATCTGTAGACATATCTGTAGACGTTCAATAAAAATGTCTGTAGCACTAAAATTTCCTTTAACCCCTTAACGCACAGTGTTGCCGGGTCAGCACCACAGAGATCAAACTCTACTGTTTTTAAATAATAGGTAAAATGTTTTACTGTAATACGCGCTTCACAGCAATGCTCTTCTCACTGCGCTTAACAATGCTTTACTTATGGTAGGTTACCACTTCGGCAACAGCTGTATAATTAAAATGGTTAGTGCAATCTTTACAAAAGAATACCTGTGTACTCCTCTAGGCCTAAATAGATTGCCTAATTTTTTTTCCTTTAAATTCCAACTTTAAAGAGTAGTGCGCCGGAAAGGGTTAAACTTCTATTAAACACCTTCTCTCTACAAACATTTCTATGAAACTTCTACTAGTATTTTTATATCTTTTAAACTACTAGCTTATAGAAAAAGGGGCCATAATTTTATAGGAGTCTATGCAACTTTTTCTATACATTTCTAAAAGCCATTTTCGTAACGGACAAATGACAATGAGATGTAAACAAAACCACGCACTCTTTTGGAAAACAATAAATTAAAAATAGACGCTGATCTAAAATTAAAGAAAATAAAATTATTTCAGGTGATGTATCAAAATAATAAGGCTCTTTACTCTTAATAATTTGTAATAAATATCATTCTAATTTCTGGAAAGACAAAACTGTTCTTTAAAAACCTTTTCTTCAAATTAGCATAATCATATGCCTAATGATTTATATCGCCACTGAGAATACTTCAAAAAAGAAAATAAATTGTTATAAAATGATAATAATTTCTAATACACTTTAGAAAAATTTCATCCTGTTCCTAACGTTCCCAAAATTTAAATATCAGAATATTTAATTAGAATAAACAACATTTTTTTTTCATTTTGTGCATTAAAGATATTTTATTTTGTATAAAAGTAATATTTAGAAGTATTCCAGTGGTATAAAAAAAATATAATGAAATTGCAGAGGGTTTACAAAGTTCAATGCAACACAAGCTGATAAATTATTTTCTTTAACTTTTTGTTTATAGAACACAAATATTTGTTGAAACTGACAAAAAAAACATTTCGAAAGAAAAAAAAAACATAAAAATGAAAAATGTAAGAACAAAAATTTTCAGTACAAAAAGATTGCAAAGGTTTTTATTATTATTATTATTATTCGAGTAATGTTAAAGCTTGACTTTATTATTATATTTTTCTGCTCAATTTTTTTTAACATGATGACAACTTTTACGCCTGGGGCCATTCATCAAGTTTTCAAGCTTCTATAAATAAATAAATCCATTTATTTTGTTTTAGGTGGCAGAATAATGGATAATCGTTACACAAAATAACGTTAATAAAAAATGCTGTTCCTCAGTTCTAAGTGGCATGTTTCGTAACCGATACGCTTAGCAATTTAACTCCTTGAGGGGCGGTGGTATGTATGGGGGTGTTTATACCAACTAATTTAAACGAGATTCTCAACAGATATTTTAACGAAGTTTTTCATTTTTAACTTTGGCGGCAAAATGTTGAAAAATTGCCTTTTCTTATTTTAAAACTTTTTTTGTGAGAATTTAATATTATAGAAGCATTATTGCTCGCCCCTTAAGGATTAAATGAACAAAATTCGTGCATGTTTGGTAAGAACAAATTTCTTCGTTTAAATTTTGCTGCAAAAAAGAGCACTTTCTGATGAACATATAAAGTTCATAAATACAGGGTAATCATATAGAAATGTTGCCGATATATGAATCCTTGACAAACCGGAAACTAATCACCAATGCTGTTGTTATTGACGTTCTTGTAAGAGTCGCAATGCTCTTGTTCACCTTCGATCTGCAGCGATCATTCGATTTATCATGATGCATAGATGTTAATCATGTAATGGAATTTACAAACTCTTGCGTATTGCGATGGTCTGAACAAGCAAAGGCTAAAGGGGGAAAGAAAAGGACCCAGAACCATACTTATGTATATATATATATAGGCATATAAATTAATTAAAAACAAAAGTAGAACTAAGAAAAAACAAGTTGGGAATTGCACATAAAGCGTAGCAAATGAGGTGCGATCGTATGATAACGAAGTATTAAAAATATCACTATCATATATCAATCTCATAAAATTGTAAATAGTTAATTACAATTAAAATGCGCATATACTCATTATGTAATGGAATACTTTTGTGCGGCTTTGTAAATCAATAACAAATGTTCTTTGCATCACAGATTATGCAAAATATATAATATAATATGTACTTTATAGATGCATATCAATTTTATTATGTTCAAATGAGTGTAACACCATTAAAATGCATTTGAAAGATTTTTCCCCATTGACCGTAATGAAACGGAATACTTTTGATTGCCCCTGTAATTGAACTACGCTTCCGATTTTGATAAAACTTGAAATAACCCGACTAAATTATGTAATAATTATGTATTTTAAATTTCAAACGATTAAAATGCATTTGAAACATTTTTCCCCATTGAACGTAATGTAATGGAATACTTTTGATTGTCCCTGTAATTAATCTATGCATCCGATTTTCACAAAATTTGAAATGACTCGACAAAATTATGCAATAATCATATATTTTAAATTTCAAACGATTCGGTTGGGTAGTTTTTGCATTGTTATATGCGGACAGACGGACGGACGTATAGATGGACAGACAGACGGACTGAACGACAACTATGGTTGCTACGTATTTACATAATTACGAATGCACCTAAAACAGAAATAATATCTGGCTAGGATTCGATGGCTAACTTCAGCAGCCAATGAAGTTGTAGAGTGAAACGAATCAAATTACCAGAGAAAATCGAGCTAAGAGAAGAGATTGAAATGACGGAAATGCGGATGTCTCACTGAAATATAACGCTAAGACCTCTTTCGCATTTGAGCAGGCCCGAGTAAAGTCGTGCAGGGCCTTTTGAAAGCAGTTTGTAGGACCCAGCATACACTGCAATACTGGACTAATTAAAATATTGTTTTAAATTACATACATAATGGAATATAAAATAATTATATAAAATGCATCCTGCTACAAAAGTATAAGACCCCTCAGAATTTCATCTTTTGCCAACAAAGAAAATATTAGTTTGAATTTAAAAGTAGTTCTATAAAAAGAAATAACTCTATAATGTTTATCTAGCTCAGGTAAAACAAGTTTGAATAATTATTTCTTTCATGCCAAACAATTTTATGCAAACCCGCTGTTTCATAAATATAAGAACATTTTTATACATAGAGGTGCCGTATGTCGTAAAAAAACGTTTGCTATTTGAAACCATTATCACTCATATTTTAATGGCCACATTAGACCCAAGCACATGGAATAGATTTTGTATTAATAACACCAATTCAAAAAGATGAATTATAGCTGAAGCATGTTTTAAGAAGAAATAGTAAATTTTTGAAACATTCTGCGTTGTATTATTATTTATTAAAATAAATGTTTGCTTTTAAAATAATAATATTGAAAAATTAGAAATAACTAAATGTCAAAATAAAATTACATGAGATTTTGAAAACATTTGATATGAATTAAAAATTATATTACTTAAAGTTTTCTTCATGACAGTAATTTTTAATTTTTTATAACGTAGATGAGAAATGTTTATGACTTAACAACATTTTAACCCTTAAGCTGTAACCATGGGTCACTAGTGCCTCGGTCAAATTTTCTTTCCTTGCTAGCTTAGAGGAGAGAGTGAGGAGCGGGACTAAACTACCCTGAAAAAAATAGTACACTAGTAGGCTATTAGCTCCCGAAACGCCGATGTTTTAGTGCGTTCACAACCGACGTAAGAGCCAGTCAAAATTTCGAAAAGGCACGAGTGACCCAGGGTTACCATTTATGTTGACAAAAAGTGTAAGGTAAGAAAAAATTTGTTTGGTTAGGAATTGATGTTTTTTTCATAAAAAATTCATAAATGTGCATTTTGTGACACAAAGAAGGACAAAAAAACCTTTATTTGCTGCAGCAAGTGTCACAGACCTGTGTGCGAGGAACACAGACATCAAATCTGTTCCGATTGTTTATAAATGATGATATCAGTGTTGCTGTAATTTTTCATTATTATATTTTTTGTTTAATTAAATAAAGTTTGATAATTAACATCATTTTCATAAATAAAATTGATTAAAAACTAATAAAATTTCTATTTCATTGTAAATTGTATCTATTTATAAGTTAAAAAAACGTCATTTTTATGTTCAAAACATAAGCATTTTTTTAATTTATACCGGCTATTTTTATTTTATTTTTTTTATAAAAATACCATTTTTGATCTTCAATTTCCCGTTTGAAACAGCAACAAATGTCAATTCTATCCAAAGTTATGATTTTTTAAAGAAAATGTGCATTTTTCACATTTTTATTTGTTTATTTAAACTTATTGTTTAAACAAATTAATAAATCAGCAATATTGTGTCTGATTCTTGTTCAAGGGTAGTTGATGTAATATCATGAATTTTTTTAGAATTTTTAAAGCACTTTAAACCACTTTTTACAGCGCTAAGCACGAGTGACCCATGATTACCGTTTAAAGGTGCCGAAAAACAAGTTACCGTTTAAGGGTTAATAATTGCATATAATCAGGTAAGATATAGCGATGGAAAGTTAATGACTTAACTCATGTATGAAAACTTAATTAACAAATGTTAATCTTAAACCTAGATTTTAAGACGTTAACGAAAGAATGTTACATTTTCAAGCAAAATCTTAAAAGACGCCTCTATATTGATATTTAAAAGACATATGATAAAATAATCAAATAATTCTTTCCTGTGAAGTGAAATATTTTGTATATTTTATACATTCCGATCTAGTGCTACATCCAACAACTGCACAAATGGTCATATTTATCTAATTTGAATGAGATCTTGAATAACAATTTTTGATGGTAAAAACGAAATTAAAGAAATACAGGTTTCAACAATTTTGAACTGATAGGCGTGTGAAAACACGAAGTTTTATTTGGGCCTAATGTTGTTAAATTTAGGGTTACATTTATGGCGTCACTCCTAGCCACTATACTTCCTTTCTGTTTTTTTCTTTTTACTCTATGACTCTTATATTATTAATAAAGCAGACGATTTTATTTTGAACTCAGAGTTTAACTGTAACCTAAACAATCTTTAAAATTTACAAAGGAAAAATGAAATGCAAGAAATCTTAATTGTATCTGATTCTTTCAATTTATTAGTAAAATGCCTCGTCAAACCCAGCTGTCTTAAATCGAAGTGACAAGAGATCGGTTCTATACAGGAAAAAGAAAGTCTGAATATGAAATAAGTAAGATTCTTAATCTTTCTAAATCTGAGCTTCATAATGTCATAAGTAAAAATTATGGAACTCATAAACGATTTGGTCGTAAAAAGAAGTTATCATATCATGATAATAGGCGAATTTTCAAACTATCAATGAAAAAGTATCAGTAGACTCGTAAAATAGCACAACAGATAATAGTTGCATTTAAAAAAAAATTCTGTAATATTTTAGCTTATATTTTTAGTGCAAGTTGTATATTTTTCTTTATATATCAGCATGAAAATGGAATATTCATACAGTCATGCTAATTTTACTCGTACTTGTTACAATTTTTTCTCTTTGTAGACGATTATTTATATTTCTAGTAAAATTATAAATGACCCCTATTTCGCATCAATAAAAATGCTTCAACTTTCAAAATCTGTTACTCAGTTTTATGCGTTGAAAAAAGGAAATCGTTTTTAATTTACTTCTTAGAGTATTAGGATACTTTTACTAAATGTAGCTTACTAGCAAATCCCTCGGCTTTGTTCGCGTAATAGTTGAAATATGTCAAGTGATATTTCTATGTTTAAATTTTATTTCAAAAAATTATACCCTTTCAGGAATAATTAAAGAATTACCAATTAAGCCAAAGTTTCACAAAATTTCTTTATTGCACTGCATTGAGCAGAAATGAGACGTAAATTAATAAGAAGAATAAAAGTTAATTCTAATTAAATGATAATTTATAAAACGTATTGATACTCCTATGTTCAATTCATACGCTCATTTCTGTGTTCATTTGAAATCTTGAATTTTTTAGAAACCATCTTCTTACAAGGAAGGTCTCCATACGGGCATACTCAGAAAATTCTCAAAAAATTACATAATATTCTTCTCATGTGATACATATGTTTGTAAAAAAAATTTCGGCGGAACCCCGATAGAACGTTCGTAAAAAATAATGAATATTTCTTTTATTTGGCGACAATATAAAATTTCAAAAAATACTTTTTTATGTCAAATTCTTTTCCTTCTATAGTAAAAAAAACTAGCCTTAAACAAATCTCCAGGAATGACTCCTGGAATGATGCTGACGTGTAAGGTTTTCGGAAATAACACGTCCGGGTGGACCACACCTTTCATGAGTCGAATAGACCAATCAGGAAAGGGCTCCGTCTATGCTTCGACCAATGAGGAGAAGGATGAATTCCAAAATGCAGTGTACACTGTTAAAAAATCTGCTGCATTTTGTTGCAACGCACTCCACCGCTTGTATATAATATCTCTATCCCAACCAAAGAAAAAGCTCCATTTCACGGGCAAGTAACCGTTTTCTATACAAGCAGGGGAGTGCGCTGCAACAAAATGCAGCAGATTTTTAACAGTGTATGGAAAATAAGGTATCGCGAAGCGATTCCATGGGGTATTGGCGAGCGCAGCAAGAAGGGGTAGCCTACAACTTGGAATCACGAAGCAATTACGCGGGGGGTATGCGAGCGTACCAAGCAGGGGGGCGGAGCCCCCCTAGTTAAGGTAAAAATATTTGATCTTGCATTTGTTTAAAGAAATTTTATTTATATAATGTTTATATAACGTTGTATAACGTTGAATAACGTTGTATAAAGTTTTATTTATATAACGTTGTCACTTTTAGTTTGTTTTAACAATATTTTTGTCAGAATATATTTAGAATGAAAATTAACTGTGAAATTTTATGAATTAAAACAAAATTTAAATTAATTAAAATTGTTTCGATCTCAAAATGAACTCCAATCTAACTAAGCTCTGTCGATTCAATTTTATTGCTATGGAAACAAAAACTTCTCCGATATTGAAACGCATTATTGTAGCATTCTTCATATGGCCTTTAATTTGTCATACGCTTAAATATATGAAAAAAATACTTTTCAATATGAAAGTATTTTTTATATAAGAAATTATTTTTAAAGTGATAAAATTAAATAACTGCAGCAAAAGCAACAGAAATATGTAATATAAAATACATTTATGTGTCAAACTCTCTCATTTTTCAAATTTAAATTCATTAAATACTATTTACACGCATTCTAAAATTTAATTGACAAAAAATTTTCAGGTGCATTAAAATCGTTTGCTTTTGGCGAGGGAAAATGCTGCCCGCCAAATCACGTGACGCTTTCGTCTTTTCGCGCCAAATACTCGAGAGTATTATATTTTTTTACCGACTTTCTTCTGTAATTCCGCCGCTACATTTGACTGATCCTTTATTACATACATGAATAGTTTAATCAGTATTTTTTTTCAAAAAATTCGGAGTATGCCCAGTATGGAGACCTTCCTTGTTAGTGCATACGTATTTAATCTCAAAATTAGCCATCATATCAAATTCCAAGTCTACCGTCTCTCTATAGGTAAATCAACCAAAGCACCACCTAAAGTACTAGCATAAAATGTCTATGTTGAAAAAGGGATTGCCAATATTAATTTGCCAACATTAATTTTAATGTATGTTTGGTATTTCTAAATAAATAATGCAATTTAGAAATTTTTAAAAAGCTTTTGGTACTACTCTGTTAACCCGTCGACCGATTTCGCCAAATTATACAAATCGACAAACTAATAGCCAAATTATACATATTGACGTAATTTCTATTTTAAATAATAAAAAATAATAATAATAATTAGTAGAATATTAATAAAAATACAAATAAAAAGTCGAAATAAAAATCACTTAATGACGTTTTAAACACGTCATTTAATGTCATTGAATTGACATTCACGATCATCCGTTATTGGCATTTATTCTTATAATTGGCGATAGTACTTTGGTCGACGGGATAACAGAGAAGTACCAAGCTTTTTTTAGATAGTTTGTTGATTCTGCCAACCTAAGGTGTTTATGCCACTGCAATAAAATAAAGCCTGAGAATAGAATCACAGAGTGTCATCATTGACTCGCAATCATTACTTTTATAATCGGTTAATTATTATTTATTATTTATTAATCCCTGAGATTGGATAGAAATGGTATTCTATAAATGTTTTGAACGCTATTCACTTTTTCTCTTCCCTGCACAACTTTTAAACTTCGTATTTAAAAATTGACTGTTTCGAATGTTCTTATAAAACATTTATATTTCATTAGTAACTATCATACCAAATTTAAGGTTTCAGGCCTCTTTAGTGTCCTAGAAATCACACTTTAGAATGTTTTTCGAATGTTTTTTTGCTCCTGGATCCTCTGGTGGTAGTTGCACCGACATAAAATATAGCATATGTTTGAAAAGGTTTTATCAATACCATACTGCAACCGTTATTTATTTAATCGGTTTGATACTTCATAGATTTCATAAAAATCGTAATTTAGAACGTTTATGAAATACTTTTCGCTCACTTCATCTTTTTAATTTCGGAATTTACTTTTGAAGTTTCTTAGGAATAATTTGTATCTTTTAAGTAATTTACTTGCCAAATTTCAATATGTTGGACTGCTCAGTTGTACAAAAAATGCAATTTTTGCTCTTCCAACAAACATGTGATGTTCATTACAGCCTATATTGGAGCAAGGGCTGTCACAATCAATTTCTAACAATTACTCTTGAAATTGGATAGGTACATCATGAGACTGCGTAGAAAGTAGAGATGAGAAATATGGTTATTTTTGGTTAACAGGTTACATCATTCCATAGTAGCGCTGGTAACAGTTACCAACATACTGTTATTTTTGTAACAGGATACAATAAACAATTTATGAATAATTGTTAAATATGCTCCCAAACGCACAACACATGGGATATGGGCCCTAAGGGTTTGCCCTCCATTCCATGGAAACCCAACCCGTATTTACGCAAGGAAATCCAATGTTCGAAGAACACCACGGAAAACTCCGAATGATTAGGCTGACGGCTGCGATTGGGTTCCGTTCTAATCCAGCACCTGACTTATACCAGTTTTGAGGGCAGAATCTCTCGGCCTCTGGTGGGGCATCAACATTTAAGAAAAAATCTATAGGCACATATATTTTTTAATAAAAAATAATGTATCCTATAGGAAATACGAAAAACAGAAAAATTAGAAAGTACAAAAAGCATATTAAGAAAACTTTCTTTAACATACAGAGGAAAACGAATTTTTCAAAAATCCATCCTCCATGTACCGCGTTTTCTCAATCAGTGCTGTTGACGTTTTAAAATCTGAGATGAAATGCATACTGAATTTTTTTACAGCAAGTCAACGCGTGCTGCCACTACCAGAGCGGCTGCAAAACATAAAACAAATATTCACTGATAGGACAGAAAAACTTATGAGTTAGGACAGATGGTAGAGTATGAAATTTTTCCCAGACTCAGTTTTTTCGTCTAGTTTCTTAATAGCAGATATCTATAGTATGCAAGATCAATTGTACGCTGTTATGAAAGCAAAAAAGGGTGTTACAAAATATTAACTACCATTTACTTCACATTAATACGGTAATATTGTTGCGTAAAATAAAATATTCTAATACTTTGAACTCATCTAAATTTTATCCTACTATTTTTATGTCTTTCAGAAAGCTGTAAACCTGTACTGTAGCTGTAAAATTGTACTGTATTTTATATTTTGTAAATATTAAAATCTTATCTAAACATTCCAGATTCAATTTATAAGAAATTTAATTGCATTCACTTAGAATGAAAAATGATTAAATTAAAAATATTTTTTTTAATAATTCTTTCTGAATTATTTAATATTTTGAATATGAGTTGTATTAAAATGGTTCCAAAGTACACTAGCTCTTGCTTTTTTTATCGCAATTTAGTACTCTTTTTGCGCAGTAACACCTCTTTACAATTTCAATTTTTTTAAGAAATGGCTTTAAAGATAATTTTTATCTAATAAGTAATAACCATGCCAAATTTTACGTTTCTAGGCCCGTCAGTAATACAAGATTCTTATTTTAAGAGCGGTTTCTGTTTCCTGCACCTTCTTTTGGGTAGTAACATCGATGTAAGGTGTAGCCTATGTTGTAACAACGACTATCACCAACATTTTGATTTCACTACTTTATAAATCTGTTCGTTGCTTCCCGAGATTGCTTAAAAATCGAAATTTAGACCGTTTTAGAACGCTTTTTGCGCATTTAAACATTTTTAATTTCGTATTTTTTAGGAAATATCCTTAAATATCATTTATATCTTATAAGTAATTAACATTCCAAATTTTATGTTTCTAAGCCTTTCAGTAACACAAAAATAGCATTTTTAGAACGTTTTTTGCCCCTGCAACCAGTTCGAATTAGTGACATCGATGTGAGCTATAGCCCATGTTTGAACAGGGGAAAAACCATCATATTTTAGTTTCATAACTTTTGAAATCGGTTTGGTAGTTCTAGAGATTACCCCCACAAAGAAAGAAACTTTACCTCCTTATTAGGCACTTTTTAATAGGTATAGAGGAATGACCGTTAGACTGTACAATAATTTAAATTTCGAAATGTTTTAATAAACGTTTTTATTGATCAAAATTGCTTTAAAAATACATTACCTCATTTAAAATATTTTTGTAACTGGATTTATATATATCTAGGTCTAACGGTTTAAGAAGTAACGAATGAACACTGTAGATCGTGGACACCTTGTACATGTATTAAAATATTTGGCATGTAGAATATTATTATGGCTTGCTTCAATATTTATTATCAAGAGTGAAAATAACAACAGTTTCAAATGAATATAGTTTAAACTAGTCGGATGTGGCAATCCAAAAACTTTCTTCTATCGCATACACATTAATACTTACAGAAAAATTAAACATAGCACCGTCGCCGGTTAGGTAATTTATACCAAAATCTAGTCTGTAACAACATGTTTCAATTGCTCACTGAATCCGAAATTTGATCCGTGTATTAGAATTTGAGATCGAATCACCGCAGAAATCGAAAAAAAAAAACTGGATATAATTGCCACCTGTTGAGCAATTTACTCTAAAAATTTAAGGATACTAATATATATCAACGATTACCTGAATTTGAAATTTGATGAAAATTCGTGCTTTAGTTCCTGAGATAGAGCTATTGCGATAATCAGGAATAATACCGCATAGCAGCGCCACCTGTTGGGTGATTTACACCAAAACATAATCAAAACCATATTATAATAAGAACTAAAATAATCCGAAGTTTTATGAAAATTCGTTCATTAATTCTTGGGATATAATTATTGTGGAAATTGTGAAAAAGGCAGCATAGCAGCGCCACCCGAAGAACGATATACATCAAAAACTACTTATATCAAGTTTATATGAAGGTCTAACAGAATACAAAATTTTGTGAAATTCCCTGTATTAAATCTTGCGATAGAGTTTTAAAAAAATTATGTCACATACAGACAGACAGCCGTTTTTTAAAAACATACTTTATGGAATCTCTGATCCCTAAAACGTGTAAATCCGTCGAAAACCGGAATTCGAAAATTTTCACGAATCCAATACTTTTTTCTTGCAAAGATAGAAAAAAACTAAAAAGCTATTAATAATTTTTTTATAGACGTGATAAAGTGGTAAAATTTTGTTAAGGAAATATTAGAAATAATAAAAAAACTCCAGTTCGAAAGAATCTATTTTGTCATAGTTTGGACAAAATAATTAATGATCATTCGATGAAAACCGTGTTTCTCATTTATTAGTAGCATTGTCTTGAGTATATTTTATCTGTATAGATTTATTTACGAAATATTTTGCCTAAATATAATTGATTGGGAGAGATAATAAGGCATCTGTGTATGTGTCAAAGGAAAAATATATGCAGGAAAAGCAAATTATGCGAAAAATACCTTGCCTCACAGTTAGCATGAGATTACACCGAAATGAAAATCAGAGAATTTTAATCAGACATTTGCTGTTGTCGTTTTCGTCATTTATAGGATTTTTTCTCTTTTGTATCATACTATAGATAATACACTGTAAATATGTTGAACAAATATAAAATTTCGCATTATAATTTCTATCAATATTGAAATTAATGTCTTATATTTGATTTACAATCCTTTCGGGTTTCAGTTTTTTCACAAAAATTATTTTTACGTTAATAACATGAATACTAGCTATCCAAGTAGATTAATTGGTGTTTAACGAATATTATATATGCCTGAAACATAACAAATGTTTGTAAGAAGTCGCCTTACAAATGTAGAAGAGAAGAAAGAAGTGATAACTTATCTTAATAAATATCTCGGGGTTGCATTCTTCTTTATAAACTTTTTATTACTTGAAAAGACGACGCTTACAAATATAACACTAACGCACACACATTATATACAAATAAAGCTTTTACATAATTCTGGCGCACGCCACCATCACAAGATATAAAATACAGTTTTCCACCAACATTCGAATATCACTAAAAAAAAAGAGCATTTTTTTTAATAGAACTAGTGTTGCCAGATTTCTTTTAAACGCGAAAAATTACAACTACATTTTTTTTTAATTTAGCAAAACTCAGGTAACGTGACGCGTGAGTCTATTTTTTTTTCTTTTATTCCTTTGGAAAGCGCGTGTTACATCCTCCCCCTCTGTTTCCGATCTACGTCTCGGTGAGGAAACAGGATGCTTTTTTGGTCTTCCTCTTTTTCTCAAGGGTGCAACTGGAATAGTTTCAGATTCTTGGAAAGGCAACAAGGCAGAAACGTGGTAAATCCAATTCGTTCAGTAGGATTTTCTAGACTAGCAATGTCATATGTCACTAGTGACTTTTGAGTCAAAATTATGTATGGCCCATCTCTCTTAGGCATAAATTTTGCTGTTTTATTTTTACTTGCCTTGCTTACTGGGTGTAGGTTAACCCATACTTTTTCACCAGGCTTGAAATATAATCGTCTATGATTTTTATTGTAATATCTCTTCCGCTGGCCTTGTTTCATTTCAACACGTTCTTTCACACCTTTTGAAATATTTACAAAACGTTTAAGATTTGGGGTTGTCTCTCCCCCTGGTCGAAAACACTTTTGAAATCTTTTTGGAATAGCTTTAAGTTTTTTTCTGTCATCGGAATTTAACTTTTTGCCTTCATCTTTACGTAAGGCATACGGACACACTTTGACCGCATCAGTACACGTATTATTTTGTACTTCATGTTCTTCTACAAAATAAAACCTTTTATGAGGTTTGTCACTAAAATACCATGTTTTACTTGCAGCGTCTAACACTATGTTAGCTTTGTGCAGGAAATCCATTCCTAAAAGAGTTCTATTACCTTTGGCATTTGGTAATACAATAAACTCTGTTTTGAAAATTCGGCCTTCAATCTTTACACGCACAGTGGCAGAAAGAATTTTTCTAGCCATCGTAGTTCCATCAGCTAATGTTACTTCATGAGTATGAGGTTTCATTGCAACACCAGCTTTCAAAAATAATTTATACATACGTTCTCCTGCAATAGAATGGTTCGTTCCTGTATCTGCACAGACTAATACCTTCTTATTGCAGATCGTAATAGGTACATTTAAAGCTGAAACTGTTGATGTATTTAAACTATACAGCTTAAGACGTTGGGCTTGCACTGTTTGTTTCTCAATCGTAGGGGAACAATTTGGGCATTTCTTCTTTATAAATCCCACTTTGCCACAACCATAGCAAAATATATCGGATTCTAAACGTTTATTAGCAAACTTAGGAGAAGATCTGTCTTCTTTTGGAGGCTTACTCTGCTTCCATGTATTTTCTCGGCGAAAATACGCTTTTTTCTCCTGGGGTACAACCGAATCTTTTTTAGAAAACGTAGACCTGATAGTATCATACGCATCTAATTTTCCGGCAAGGTCGACTGGTGAATTTAAATGTTCCCAATCATCTAACATATGTTGTTTGCATTCGACAGACACGCGCCTTTTCATCTGATCCGCTATGATCAGATCTTGAAGAGCTTCAAAAGACGTTACATTTAACTCTTTAAGCCAGTTTTCAAAGTAAGCACGTAACTCGAAGTAATAATCCCTCCAAGTAATTTCTTTATCTTTGCAATGCGTGAAAAACAGCTGCCTAAACCTTTCAGCGCTAATTTTAAACCTTTTTAGAAGTAGACCTTTAACATGTGAAAAATCTGAAGCGTTTTCTTCTTTTTCACGAGCAATAAGCGTAGATATAGAAGAGGGTACAACATTTAGTAAATAAGAAACCCAGAGGTGCTCTGGTACCTTCGAAAGCTTTAACTGTCGTTCCAGGAGCACCAGAAACAATGTTACATCATCTGTCTCTGGCTTAAATGTAGGCAACAGCTTCTGGATATCTATTTTACTCTCTGGATGAGACATTATCCCTGCCGCATTACCACCTACCGCTCCACTGGAAACACTTTGGCTCTGAGCCTGTAACTTAAGCTTCTCAAGCTCAAAATTCATCTCAAACTTTTTTAATTCCAGTTCTTCCGAACGACGTTTTTCTTCTACTTCTAATTTACGCTGTTCTAGTTCAGCTGCTTTTTCCTTTTCCTCTAAGTCTCGTTTACGCTGTTCTTCCTCGCGAATCGCAATTTGGTTTCTGACTAACGAATTTACGAAATCAACTTCATACGAGGGAGAGGATTTAATCTTATCACGCAATGTGACAACAGTCATAGAGGGTTGTACATCTAAATTCATTTCTAAAGCGACCTGAAATAGGTCTTCTTTTCGTGCTCTGTTGAGGTCGGACATTTGTAAATTTAGCAAACAACAAGATATATACCCACAAATACTAAAATTCGTTTAAATAAATTGTTCCCCGGACGTGAGCTTTGCTTTACAACTCATATAAACAAGACATTAATAAAACAAAACAGTGAACTTTAACGTTAGCAAAATATACTTTTAAAATAATTAAACTTCATAAAAGTATCTTTAAAATTTAAACTTTATTATTTTTTTTTAAGAAAATATACTTTAAATTACGTGTCCTTTAATCAAAACATTATTTTAACTGATATAAAACTAGTACTGAATTGTTGGCAACATTCATAAACAATGTTCTAAATAAGTCAAAACATATCTGAATAATTAAAATGTCAAGCAATATTATTATCATATTATCAAGACAAGACTACATAATATAGTTTTTTTTTCAATATAACTTTAAAAGAAAAGAAAGTCTTATTTCATAAAAATAAATAAATAAATAAATGCAAAAACTTACTCAATCTGTTTTAAAAATCGTATTCAATGCTATTTCACAATATATCAGGAACTCTAAATTAAATGCTTAAAAATAACTAACAACAGAACACTCAAATAGAATTTCTAATTAAATTCTGTTATCTTGCGAAACCAACAACAAAACAAACAAAAAATAATAAGCACATACCATATGACACTTGAAATACACAGTATAAATACCTTTTAATATATTTTTCCCTTTTTTCACTCAATTTATTTCCCTATTTGTAAAAAAAAGAAAAATAATATCAACGTAAATAAATGCTTATTTTATTATTTATCAACCCTTTTTTTTTAATGTTTTTCTTTTTTATTCGAAGTAAGAAAAGTTGTTATTTAATCAAGATAAAAATTAAACATGCATGCAGAGAATGAAAATAAACAAAAGAATAAAAAATATAAGCATGGGGAGGGAAGGGGAATTACACAATACATAAATAAATTGTAAAGTAATCAATAAATTAAAACTAATATGTGGTATGCAAAATGTTACAGACAGGTAAAATGTGGTAACTTGCGAAAAGAATTATAGATACTTTAAAACTTGGCTTACTTATTGAAAATATATGACAAAAGTATCAAACTTTAAAATGTTCCAAAATAAACACATATAAGATGAAACGACGATGACTGAAGCAGAAAATTAAACAAATTCAGTCCGTAGAACATATATCACAAACAAATGAAAATGGCGCTTGGCATAAGATTATTCCGTAGATATTTTTTCACAAACGAAGAACGAGAACTTTAAAGGCACAGAACATGCAAGCTTTGAAGAACACATTTCACAAACAAACGAGCAACGACTGCTCGTGCCATTTTCTTGCATTAAACATGCATGCATTTTTATTTCGTACATATTTCACAATCGAATGATTTCACATCAACGAAACAAACTTACTATGTTAATCATTTAAAATATACTTCACAAAAAGACGAGCACGACCGCTCGAGCCATTTTTTTTTCATTTTTATTAATCATATTTCATTATCAAAATATCGAACTTTTCTGGAACTAAGATTGCTGAATACTTTGGAATTGATTCGTAGCCCGAAGTTGGGTAGCCATTTTGTAAGAAGTCGCCTTACAAATGTAGAAGAGAAGAAAGAAGTGATAACTTATCTTAATAAATATCTCGGGGTTGCATTCTTCTTTATAAACTTTTTATTACTTGAAAAGACGACACTTACAAATATAACACTAACGCACACACATTATATATGTTACAGGCCAAACCCGATTTTAGGCCAAACTAGATTGGCCTAGTCCAAACTAGTCTATCCTAACGCCCATCGGATAAACTGGTTTTACCTAGGCCAAACTAGTCTATCCGAATGCCCATCGGACAAACTAGTTTTTCCTAGGCCAAACTAGTCTATCCGAATGCCCATCGGATAAACTAGTTTTTCCTAGGCCAAACTAGTCTATCCGAACGCCCATCGGATAAACTAGATTTTCCTAGGTCAAACTAGTTTGGCCGAACGGTCATTAGGATGAACTAGTTTAGCCTGCTATTCATTGGTTTGAACTAGTTTATCCTAGGCCGAACTAGATTGTCCTAGGCCAATTCAATTTGGCGTGACATTTTTTAATCTAAAGACCGCCACGGCGCCAACTTTCTAGTTTTGATCTAATTTAGCCTAGGCCAATGCAGTTTGACGCGATTTTAGCTCACAGACTATCAAAGTATGAGAGCTAATGTGCTCGCAGATTCTCTGTGTGTGTATGTAACCATGTACGTATGTATGTACGTATGTACGTACGTATGTACGTAATGCGATAAATCCTGATAAAAATATCCAATTTGCTTCAAAATTTGGACATAGATTTATCCTGATAACGAACTTTCCTGATTAGTTTCAGGGGTTCATTGAATAAGAATAAGGGAAGGGGAACAAAAGGCTAATCTGCACCCCCCCCCCCCTCCTTAATTTCGTTAAGTCAGTTTTCCATGCAAAAGTATCAGATTTTATTAAAATTTTAGGTACAATATCAGTTTGATAAGGTACATCCATGATTAGTTGCGGGTGTTCATTGTTTACATATAAAGAAAGGAGGAATGGAGGGGTAACACTCTTAATTTATGTAAATAAGTTTTTCACCGATAATTTACGGATTTGTTTCAAATTTTGGATGTAGGTTTCTTCTGATAAAGCGTTTACCTGCATAATTTTGGGGGTTCTGAGTTTAAATATAAAGATAGAGTGGGTTATTTTTTCAATCGGATAGAAACATTTTGTTTTATGAAAAGATTTTTAATTCGTAACAGATATTGGTTTTCACACACATCACTTCACGCGAAATTGTTCATGTTAAAAAAGTAAATATCCGAATTCTTTTACAAATAAGAAAAAGCTTAAATAAAACATAAAACTTGAAATTTAGGATACGGGAGGGGGGGGGGTAGAGTAAGGGGACGCTAGATTTTTTTTTAAAAAAGCTCAGCGTTTTTTTTTTTTTTAAGTTTTAGCTGCTAATTAAATATTACCATTTTTTGAAACATAATATAACATGATGTTAAATATTTAAGAAAAAAAATGCCGCGTCAAATACCACTATTTTCTATTAGTAATTTTTGTAAAAATGTTAAATTCTTGTTGGAATTGTTGAAACTTTGTGATAGTTTACAACACGTGATAAAAAATTGTATAAAAAGTCCCATTACGAAAGGGAAAGAGGGGGGGGGGGCAAACAAAATCAGGAAATATAACGGAAAATCTAGGTTGATCTATTTGAAACTTTAAGATAGTTTATGACATATGATATAAATTTATAAAAATATATTTCGCGTTTAATGCTACTATTGAAGAATAGTGATTTTTGCAAAAATCTTAAAATCTTGTTTTAAAGCACCGCGACATCGAGTAACATATTTACTGATAGATTCTTTAACGGAGTTTTCTTAAGATACAGTTTTGTTGGTAATAAGGTGCATTCCCTGGTGATGGAATGTGGAACTAATGCAAGCACCCTGGTGTTGGAATTTGGAACTAATACAACGCGATTTACGTATTTACGAATTTTGAATCGAAGAGAAAGAAACAGGATGATAAATACTTAAGAAAAAGGATTCCGCATCAAAATACCACTATTTTCTAATAGCAATTTTTGTAAAAATATTAAATTCTTGCCGGAACATTTTGAAAAATCCGTAACAACGTCTTTCAAATTCTAATTCAATCTGAAATTTGATGAAAATCTGTGTATTAGTACTATTTGAGGTACTTGAATTATCGCAGAAATCCTAAAAAACTGGATAGAAGCGCTACCTATTGAGCCATTTACTCTAAATATAAAAGAATATTAATTTATATCAGGGACAAACTGTATTTGAAGTCTGATGAAAATCCGTGCGTTTCTTCTTGAGATAGAACTATTGCGATAATCATGAATAATGCCACATAGCAGCGCCACCTGTTGCATGATTTACTCCAAAAACTAAAAAGTACTTTTGTACTTTTTTATATCAAGGACTAACAGAATCTGGAGTTTCATGAAAATCCATGCATTATATCCGGAGATAGAGCTATTGCAATAATCACGATTAAAACCGTATAGCGGCGCTACCTTTCAAGAGATTTACTCCAAAAACTACAGAATGCTAATTTATATCAGGGTCATTACTGAATCTAAAGTTTGATGAAAATTCGTGCATTAATTCTTGCAACAAAACTATTTCAGGAATCGGGAAAATTGAGCACAACAGCACCACCTATTGTGCAATTAACACGAATACGTAAAAAGATTTAGTTCATATCACGGATTTACTGATTCGGAAGTTCGATGAAAATCCGTAAATTAGTTATTGAAATAGCGTTAATGCAAATCAGTAAAAACGCACTTTAGAAGCGCCATCTGTTGAACTATTTACATGAAAAAGTAATCAGTATCGATTTATATCAGGGACTATCTGAATATAAATTTTTATTAAATTCCGTCTATTAGTTCTTGAGATACAGCTATTGTGAAAATTGTGAAATAAGCAGCATATCATAGCCATGTTGAGTGATTCACTTCAAAATAGAAGCAACACCAACTCGTGTCATAGACGAACTGAATCTAAAGTTCGATGGAAATTTGATTGTATTAGCTATTAAGATAAAGCTGATGCGTAAATCGTAAAAAATGCAAAACAGTAGCTCCACCTGATGAACGATTTACACCAAAAACTAATCAGCATCAATTTAGATCAGAGACTACCTGAATATAATTTTTTATTAAATTTCGTGCATCAGTTCTTCAGCCGCGTCCCCACAGCCTGCGGAAGCGTATAGCAGGTGTGCTGCACGCGTACTGCCGAATGCCCTCTTCCTTTTCGAATGAACTTCGAAGCGAACAAAAACTAAATCGTAACAAGCGTGCTGAGCACGGATCACCGAGTGTAACCCTCCTTTTCGAAAGAACCTCGAAGTGAACGAAATTCAAACCATATCCCCGCTGCCCACGCCAGCCCGATAGCGGGCGAAGCCAGCAAGTTCATATTCTAAGCCACGTTATATTAGTTCCTCATTCCAACACCAGGGAGCGTACTCTATTATTAACAAAACTGTATCTGAATGAAACTCCATTAAACAACCTATTAGTAGATGTGTTACTTGAGTTCGCGGTGCTTTAAAACATAGAATTTCCGTTATATTTGCTGATTTTGTTCGCAACCACATCCTCTTTCACGCCGAAATGTAACTTTTTTTTAATAAAATTATATCATAAGCGATAAATTATCACAAAGTTTCAAAAAGTTAAAGCAAGAATATAACATTTTTACAAAAATTACTATTAGAAAATAGTGGTATTTCGATGCAGAATCCTTTTTCTTAAATATTTATAATCATGTCTTTTTCACTTCGAAGTTCGTTCGATTCAACATACGTCCGTTTCAAGATTTTTTATAAAAGAAGGAGCCCGATAGCGGGCGAAGCCGGCTGGCTTGAACTAAATCGCGTCCAAATTCCAACACCAGAGTGCTCGCGTTATATTAGTTACACATTATTCCGTTATATTAGTCGCGTTATATTAGTCCTATATACGTACGTACATAAGTATGTACATACGTACGTACATGGTTACATACACACACACAGATTCTGCGAGCACATTAGGTCTCAGGCTTTGATAGTCTGTGAGCTAAAATCGCGTCGAATTGCATCGGCCTAGGCTAAATTAGATCAAAACTAGAAAGTTGGCGCCGTGGCGGTCTTTAAATTCAATAAAATCGCGCCAAATTGAATTGGCCTCGGACAATCTAGTTCGGCCTAGGATAAACTAGTTCAAACCAATGAATAGCAGGCTAAACTAGTTCATACTAATGACCGTTCGGCCAAACTAGTTTGGCCTAGAAAAATCTAGTTTATCCGATGGGCGTTCGGATAGACTAGTTTGGCCTAGGAAAAACTAGTTTATCCGATGTGCGTTCGGATAGACTAGTTTGGCCTAGGAAAAACTAGTTTATCCGATAGGCGTTAGGATAGACTAGTTTGGCCTAGGAAAAACTAGTTTATCCGATGGGCGATAGGATAGACTAGTTTGGACTAGGCCAATCTAGTTTGGCCTAAAATCGGGTTTGGCCTGTAACATATACAAATAAAGCTTTTACATAATTCTGGCGCACGCCACCATCACAAGATATAAAATACAGTTTTCCACCAACATTCGAATATCACTAAAAAAAAACAGCATTTTTTTAATAGAACTAGTGTTTCCAGATTTCTTTTAAACGCGAAAAATTACAACTACATTTTTTTTTTTTTTAATTTAGCAAAACTCAGGTCACGTGACGCGTGAGTCTATTTTTTTTTTCTTTTATTCCTTTGGAAAGCGCGTGTTACATGTTGTTTTTTTGCATTTTTTTTCAACTCATATTCATATGACACTAGGCTAAGGAAGAACTTTTGGAGATGTTCAGAAAATATTGTATTACAATAAGATTTAACTTTTATTACAACTTTCTAATATTTTTTACGCTTTATTATTTTATGTAAATAATTAAAATCAGAGAATTCTAATCAGACATTTGCTGATGTCGTTTTCGTCATTTATAGGATTTTTTCTCTTTTGTATCGCCCCACCAGTGGCCGAGAGGTTCGGACCTCTCAACTGGTAGACGGCAGGTGCTGGGTTCGAACCCAATCGCGGCTGTCGGCCTAACCGTTCGGAGTTTTCCGTGGTTTTCTTCGAACCTTGCGTAAATACGGGTTAGGTTCCCCTAGAAAGACCCCCACGGAGGGCACTCCCCCTGGTCCTATATCCCATTAGCGTAGATAATCGGACGACAAAAATCAATCAATCAATCAATTCTCTTTTGTATCATATTATAGATAATACACTGTAAATATGTTGAACAAATATATAATTTCGCATTATAATTTCTTTCAATATTGAAATTAATGTCTTATATTTGATTTACAATCCTTTCGAGTTTCAATTTTTTCACAAAAATTATTTTTACGTTAATAACAAAAACACTAGCTATCCAAGTAGATTAACTGGTGTTTAAGGAATATTTCATTGCCTAAAACATAACAAATGTTTTTTTTTTTTTTTTTTTTTTTTTTTTTTTTTTTTTCTTTTTTTGCATTTTTTCAACTCATATTCATATGACACTAGGCTAAGGAAGATTTTTTGGAAATGTTAAGAAAATATTGTATTACAATAAATTTTAACTGATATTTAAACTTTCTAATATTTTATGCGCTTTATTATACATTATTCTTTTAGGAAAGTAACTTTTTATTTTAAATTTAAAAAGTGAAATATTTGTTTAAAATGAAAGAATCGTAAACGGCAAAAAGAGAATTCGGCAAGTAATAATAATAATTATTATTACTAAATGATTAAACATAAATGAAGTCATATAGTAAATATACTGACATATACTAACATTAATATGTGTAAATAGTAGCAAAAGTATTTCTTGAAACAAAATAATACTCCATTAAAAGATATCTTCTATTAATAGTACAACGCACCCGAAAGGCTTAAAATACATATTAACAAACACGTAATAAATATTGCTCTATCAAGTAAGATAAAATGGTAAAATTTTGATAAGGAAAAAATAGAAATAATAAAAAAAAACTCGAGTTCGAAAGAATCTATTTTGTCATTGTTTACAAACATTAATTAATGATCATCTGATGAAAACCATGTTTCTCATTTATTAGTAGCATTGTCCTGAGTATATTTTATCTGTATAGATTTATTTACGAAACATTTTGCCGTAAAAATAATTGATGGGGAGAGATAATACGACATCTGTGAATGTGTCAAAGGAAAAAATATATTCAGGAACAGTAAATGATACGAAAAATACCTTGCGTCACAGTTGGCATGAGATTACACCGAAATGAAAATAATAGAATTCTAATCAGACATTTGCTGTTGTCGTTTTCGTCATATGTAGGATTATTTATTTATTGTATCATTTTATACATAATACACTGCAAATATGTTGAACAAATATAAAATTTCATATTTTAAGTTTATCAATATTGAAATTAATGTTTTATATTTTGATTTACAGTTTCTAACCACTTCGGGTTCGAATTTTTTTTTTTTCATTATTTTGAAAAAATAAACTTTTACGTTAATAACATGAACACTAGTAAAGTATAGTATAGTAACACTAGTAAAGTATATCCAAGTAGATTAATTGGTGTTGAACGAATATTTCATTGCCTGACACATAACCAATGTTGTTGTTTGCATATTGTTCAACTCATATTCATATGACGCTAGGCTAAGGAAGATTTTTTGGAAATGTTTAGAAAATATTGTATTACAATAAATTATAATTTATATTTCAATTTTCTAATATTTTATGCGCTTTATTATAAATGATTCTTTTAGGAAAGTAATTTTTATTTTAAATTTAAAGAGTGAAATATTTGATTAAAATGAAAGAATCGTAAATGGCAAAAAGAGAATTCTGCAAATAATAATAATTATTTATAATTATTTCTATATGCTTAAACATAAATTAAGTCATATAGTAAATCCATTGACATATACTAACATTACTACATGTAAATAGTAACAAAAGTATTTATTGAAACAAAATAACACTCCATTAGGAGATATCTACTATTAATAATACACCGGATTCGAAAGAGTTAAAATAGATATTAACAAATAGGTAATAAATATTGTTCTATCAAGTAAGATAAAATGGTAAAATTTTGATAAGGAAAAAATAGAAATAATAAAAAAAACTCGAGTTTGAAAGAGTCTATTTTGTCATTGTTTGGACCCAATAATTAATGGTCATTCAATGAAAACCATATTTCTCATTTATTAGTAGCATTGTCCTGAGTTTATTTTATCTGTATAGATTTATTTACGAAACATTTTGCCGTAAAAATAATTGATGGGGAGAGATAATACGACGTCTGTGAACGTGTCAAAGGAAAAAATATATTCAGGAAAAGCAAATGATGCGAAAAATCCCTTGCGTCACAGCTGGCATGAGATTACACTGAAATGAAAATGAGAGAATTCTAATCAGACATTTGCTGTTGTTGTTTTCGTCATGGATAGGATTATTTCTTTTTTGTATCATATTATAGATAATACACTGCAAATATGTTGAACAAATATAAAATTTCACATTTTAAGGTTTATCAATATTGAAATTAATGTCTCATATTTTGATTTACAGTTTTTAACCATTTCGGATTCAAATTTTTTTTTCAATTTAAAAAAAAAAATAAACTCTTACGTTAATAACATGAACACTAGCTATCCAAGTAGATTAATTGGTGTTTAACGAATATTTCATTGCCTGACACATAACCAATGTTGTTGTTTGCATATTGTTCAACTCATATTCATATGACACTAGGCTAAGGAAGACTTTTTGGAAATGTTTAGATAATATTGTATTACAATAAATTTTAACTTACATTTCAACTTTCTAATATTTTATGCGCTTTATTATACATGATTCTTTTAGGAAAGTAACTTTTATTTTAAATTTAAAGAGTGAAATATTTGCTTAAAATGAAAGAATCGTAAAAGGCAAAAACAGAATTCTGCAAATAAAAACAATAATTATTATTACTAAATGCTTAAACATAAATTAAGTCATATAGTAAATACATTGACATATACTAACATTACTACATGTAAATAGTAGCAAAGGTATTTCTTTAAACAAAATAATACATTAAAATATATCTTCTATTAAAAGTACACCGGACCCGAAAGAGTTAAAATACAGAGGTGTGAAAATTATAAGAATAATTGTAAAAATTTCAATAAAATCTTGTTATATTAAAGAAATAATACATTATTTAAAGAATACTGATACCTTTAATATTTAGTGTGCATTCCTTTGTTTTTTGTTATCAAATATTTGATATGTTTTGGCACACATTGTATGAGGTTTTGGTATTTAATTTGTATTTCGTTGCATGGTGCCAAATTTGTATGAGTCTTTCTATCAAATCATTCTTGTTTGTGATGTTGCATTTTTTTTTAATTTTCTTAACAATGACCCAAAGAATCTTTATAGGATTTATATCTGGACTGCTTCCAAGCCATAGAAGTGTTTTTATATTTTTAGCATGCAAAGATTTTGTCATAGATGAAGTTTATTGCACGAAGAAGCTCTATCATGGCTGAATATGAAGTCTCCATTTATAAACCAGTCAATTGTGAAATTATTCTGTGTTCAAACACTATTTTATACTAATACTGTTCGACCAGGCCTTCTACAATGTATAAACATCCAGTACCCTGAGAAGACATCATGCTTCATACCATTACTTTAGTAGGATATTTAACCATTTGTACTGTGAAATTTGGTAAAAATTATTCGCTGGTATTTTTCATGACATATTGGCTGCTTTCGCCTGATATTGTAAACATTGATTAATCAGAAAAAAACATACCTAAAATATAAGAAATTCCTTAAGGTATGTAATTTGTAGAGAATTATTCTTATAAAGAAATTATTAATCAAATTTATAAACAGTTCTTTATCTTTAGTCAATATGCAAAAAACATGATTTCAGGAAAAGAAATGCACAACTTGAATTCAGCTGATTAATTAAAGGAAAGATAAGATTTCTCAACATGATCCAGTCATTTACGGATTTGGTCTTGCACAACTTTTGCCCAAGCAAGTCTCCTCTTTGCTATATCAGGTGTAATTATGGCCTTTTTCTAAGGACGACAAGCACCAAGTTCAGTTGAAATGAGCTTTCTATGAATAGAAGAATCACATAGATTTATTCCATATGCTTTCCAAGAGATTTTTAGTACATGACTACTTCATTTTCTGTTAGCTGTAATAATTTGAATTAATTTCCTTTCTGTTCACGCAGTAAATTTATTTTTCCTTCTGCATTTCCTTATTTTAGAATTTTCATATTCACATTTGGAGTCCAAATTTTTTATATTACAAACAGATGTTTGCGAAAATTTTGCTTTTTTTGATGATTTCATACTGTCTATAGTAACTGTCATGGATGAGACACTTTACCGCAGCTAATTTTCTAGAAGAAATATCACTCGCTTTACTCATAATCATGCAATAATCTTTTGACAAACGAAAAAAAGCTTCCAATTAGTATGAACTAATCAAATCAGCGAAAAGATTTGCTTTAAAAATAAAATAATACGGATGTCAACTCAAGAAAAGAAAGAAAATACTAGCACAGCAAGCAGGTGATTTAAAAATTTTATTTTAAATTCCTTTGTTAACCAAACAAATTGTTTATGCAATGGAAAATATCGATTTCTTTGGATCATATATTTTTCTTTTTAAAAACTGCCAACATTTAACAAAATTTTGTACCCAAGACTATTTTAAAAAAGTGAAAAAATGACGGGATCAACAACAAAAAAATCACCTTTTATGAAGCATTGCAATTATATACAATATTATTCAAGAGAAACAAAAAAAATAACAATTATTCTAATAATTGTCACACCTCTATAGATATTAACAAATACGTAATAAATATTGCTCTATCAAATAAGATAAAATGGTAATTTTTTGATAAGGAAAAAATAGAAATAATAAAAAATAAAAAGAATATTGCCCAGTTAAACTGATGACATAGAGCTCACAGGCTATGCACTCGTCATAGCAATGCAATTTATTTCGTCATAGTTCGCAAACAATAATTAATGATCATCCGATGAAAACCCTGTTTCTTATTTATTAGTAGCACTGTCCGGAGTATATTTTATCCGTATAGATTTATTTACGAAACATTTTGCCATAAACATAATTGATGGGGAGAGATAATACGACTTCTGTGGATGTGCCAAAGGAAAAATATATTCAGGAAAAGCAAATGATGCGAAAAATACCTTGCGTCACAGCTGGCATGAGATTACACCGAAATGAAAATAAGAGAATTCTAATCAGACATTTGCTGTTGTCGTTTTCGTCATGAATGGGATTATTTATTTTTTGTATCTTTTTATAGATAATACACTGTAAATGTGTTGAACAAACATAAAATTTTGCATTTTAATTTTTTTCTAACAGATAATACTGACAGAGATTTGTTTATATTACAATAGGGCTTGTCAAAATTTTTTCGTCTTAAATTACCCATTTTTATTATGTCAATTTTATATCTTAGTAGTGCATATATTACATAAACGGTTGGAATTTGAATCACTAACGACGAATTTTATACCTATATTTTTATTTAATGAGTAAAAGAGTAAAATTTATATCAAATAATATTTAAATTCATTTTTCGAAGTTGATTGCCATTGTTGCTTCAATAACGTTATTTCTTAATAACACTCGTAATATTAGTTTGTGCAGTTAAAACAAGTTGGAAATTGCACGTCAATCGTAGCAAATAAAGTGCGTTCGTACTGGAGCAAAGTTTTAAAAATATTCAAATCTTCGTGCATTTCGGTAATAAGCAGTACTTCGGATACAGTATAGTAGTCGAAATCTTTTGTGCGTCTCTGTAAATACTATCTGCTTTCTATTATACAGGAAATTACTTGTAGTAAACCTCTGTAACGTATATAATTTTCATAAAATGTGAAATAATTGAATAGTATTAAAATGCGCTCCAAACAGTGTTTCCCCCTATACCATTATGTAATGAAATACTTTCGCCTGGCCCTGTAAATTAACATCAAATATTCTTTGCACCACAGATTGTACAGAATAAATTTTTTAGCACAGAACTTTAGATAATTAAAGTCTGGAATAGCCACCCGATTCGCAGGGCAAAACCAAGTCAAGTACTTAAAGATTACTTTCACGTTTCTTATTTATCATTTTGTTTCATGCATCCTTTTAAATTAAATTGTCTGTATGATTTACTGACAGAAAAAATTGCCCATACGTATATTCACTGCCAAAATTGCTTAAGGATTACACAAAAGTCAAGATACATTTTGTAATGTTCCACATTGAAGACTTTTTGAAAATTTTTAGGCAGAAACTTATACTGAAACAAAATCTTAGATATATAAATTATGAGTAGACACTCTATTAATCTTTGACTACGAGTTTAAAAATGTCACAGGATTCGAGCTTTAAGGGGGCACAGTACTTTGATATTGATCAAAATATCAATTTTCTATATAAATATATATATGTATGTTAACTGAAAAGCTTCTTCCATTGTGAATATTTTAACATCTCATTTTTACCTATACGGCAAAATTGAAAAGGATTAAATTTTTTTTCAAATTAGAAATTATGTCTTCGAGCATTCGCAATTTGACTTCATTATTTTTATGTCAGATACAACAAGAGAGACGTATTGTTGCCATAGAAACAACGACTTAATATTGAAATGTTTAGTAATACCATTCTTAATTAAAATACACTTAAAACTTATGTAGCCTATGACACTATATATAATTAAATACCTACAGCAACACGCAATTTGTACATTATTTTAGAAGCTTGCAAAATATAATAAACTAATCGATCGTTTAAGTTTAAAGTACTTAAATATTAGACACTTACATACTTATTTAACAAGTAATTTATAAATGCATTCCAATCTCTTTCATTTGGCTAGGAAATGTATTGATTCGCCAAATATCATCGAGCATTCATCTTTTCGCGCCAAATGCTCGAAAACAATATTTTATTTCTGCAGATTTCTACTGGGATTCTGCCACTTCATTTGTCTGATTTTTACATACATGAGTAATTTTACTAGAACCTCCTTTTTTTTAAACATTTTGAGTTTGTGCTTTAAGATGATCTTCCTTGTGATTAACATTTTTTTTCTTTTGTTATTTTTTTTTTAATTTTTTTATTATCTAACCATACAGAAAAACTAGCAAATGTAATTATGAAATGGCGATACTTATCAGCTAAATGTCTGTTTATTTATGATTTTGATTTTATTTTTCTCGCCAAACAATTTGGGTTTAAACCAAAAAGGCGTAAACCTGACATCAACCCCAGCCATGTTCACATTACAGCGAATTTTTTAAGCTAATAATATAACTTCAGATATTTAAAATATTTTTCGCCTACTTTACTACCGTTGGTTAGTTGGTTGTGCTTATGACGGCAAATTATCAACACGAGAGATATAGTTCCTGGGAGTTGGTGCCCTTCTTCGAGATCTTTCTAATTGAACCTAACTCGTATTTATGCAAATCCTGTTCGAAAACCACGGAAAATTACAAACGATTAAACAGACGGGCCCGATTGGGTTCGATTCGAACACCGCGTCTTCCGTTTACCAGCTTCAAGAGTATAACTTTTCGACCACTGGTGGGGCCTACTTTACTACGGAAACATGCTGATTTATTTTACCCAAATTTGCTGCTTTTTTAACTTCGAACGCAGTTCAGCAAATATATTCCAATTTTTATTTATTTATTTTTACATAAAAGGCTAGTTTACCTTTTAGAAATATCTACTGCTTCGAATCTTAAGTACTAAAAATTATTCTTAAGAAGATTTATGCAATTATGCGTCATTAATACCAACTTTTGTAAATAGAATTAACAATGCAAGTTTTATTCTGTTTTAATAGTCGAAATAATTATGAAATTATCAGGTAAATTTCACGATTACTATCATGTAATAAAATATAATAATATGTGAGAAATTACAGTAATATGTCGGAAAAAAAATCATGAAAGGTTCTCGAATATTCTGTACTAAAAATATAAAACAAACTTTAGACTAGATTCAGAAAAGTATACATTCAAGCGCATTTATTTTGTAAGATTCGCCTTTTTATATCTTTGAAATAAAACTGCCATCAGAAACTTCCCATTTAAATAAAACATATCTATTTTAAATGATAGTCTTCTTGCATCTTTTCAACTGTATTTTCAAAATAAATTTATATGCAGTCATTAATCATTTGATAACTGGATTGATAACTGGCGTCTTCGATTCAGTTAGATATATAAAAATTTATTTCGAAATAAATAATATCTTTCAAAGTATGAAGAAGTTGAAATGTAACATTAATAAAAAGATATAGTGTATCAGATAGTTGTTATTAAAATTTTGCTTTTTGAAGTGGAGTTATAGATGAAACAATTGCAATAGAATAGCTGCTGATGCGAACACAATAATGGAACATATACCGGGTGTTCCAAAGTTCAACCGACAAAAATTAAGAAGGGTCACTGATTTGGACACTGTTCCCCGGACTTGGACCTATGAAGCCCTCTATCCTCCGATCGAGACAACACTTTCAAAGAATCCCTCTAGGCAAATCCTTTCGAACTACCTATCAGGACTCACGTATCCGTCTTACTTTTCACAGATAGCTTCCGTCTCAAGTCTTGCACTGCCCAGCGCACATCACACGACTCTAACTACAAAACAAAGAAACGAAAAGCCGATTTCGACAATTCTCCCCACCCAATATTTGAAGAGCCAAGTGGTCCCTTCACTTGGTACCCCCCCCCCCCCGAATCACCCTAGGGACCCACAGGTGCCGGGACTCTCGAACCGATGCCAAGGATCCTCGAAGAGGAGACCTCAAGATTAATTCCTACGATGAGGAAAGACATTTATGAAAGCCAACGAGTAGAGGGGTGATAAAATGCATTAACAGGATGAAAAATTACCATAGCCAATTTTTCATCCTTTTGCTAACAGTCGTAGCTATCTACCAGATTGCTAAGGACGTTATGCAATATAAATATGCAATTATAATGCTTATCAAATAATTGTAAAGTATTTATGAACTCGGTTTGTTAGTTTGTCTATCTGCCTGTGCTCTAACTCTCGTAGGCACACAGACTGTCATGCAAATCTTATGTCTTATTGGTGTTTACTATAGAATGATTAACAATGAAAGTGAAGTGTACAACATTTATAATTCGTTTACAGTACAGTCAATCAGGATAACTTTGACGCATCATGGTAACTTCGGGCCAAGAGAGAAAAAGAATTAAATCTGCTACATCATTTGAGTTTACGGCAATGGTTTGGTCTCAAAATGTAGACAGCAGAACTAGTGTGAGTTTGGCAGCTCATTAGAAATAACTTGACAAAATTACAACATGGTAGAATGGATCAAAGTTTTGTAAAGGTGGAGAAAAGTTACCAAGATTTGGGACAGAGCTATTCTGATTGACTGTAACATAAAAGTATTCCGTTAAATAGGGTCTATGGGGGAAGTATCTATTCTGGCGAATTTTATTGATTTTAGGATATTTTAAACATAATGTGCGTGCGACATGTATGGCTTAAGGTATACGGAATACATAACATTTACAATATGTTTACAAACGCTTTTCATTACATTCTAATGTAAGGTTAAAAACCATGTGCAGTGTATTTTAATGATGTATGATTCTCCCATGATTTAAGAAGCATCACTGACATGCAGTACTATATACCGATCATCTGCGAGAAAAGTCACACAACTCGCGAAAATTCCTTTTGAGTTTATTCCACTAATATGTCTTTCAATCTTGCTAGAGAAAAATTTTCAGAAGTGTAGTTATGCGAAAAATCGCTTTCTTAAGCCATATGTGTATTGTGCAACCGTCACCTTTGAAGCGGGGCGGATTTTGTGGCGAGGTAAAATTACTACCTTCTAAACCCAAATTGCGTCTGTGTTCTTAAGGGCTTATGCTTTTATGAACACTTTTATTCTTGCATGTAGAACTAAGTGCTTCAATCTAATGGTGCACTAAAACTTGCAAATTTTCTTTTGCCTCTTCTGTGAAATTTAATTTTTTCGAGATGTGTCTCTTTTTTTCGGCTGAGCGATATTTTCGATAGATTGTGAAGCGCGCATCATTGACATAGACGCGCATCGATAACGTAACTGCAATCGATATCTGATGCGCTTTTTGCTTTGGTTTGAACTTATGTAAGAGATAGCGTATTATGTAGTGTGTACTATTTTTATGTATCATATAACAGGCTGTATGACTTCTATCGCACTCAATGCCTTGTATGGACATCGGTTGACAAAGATGGGTTTTTACTGAGTATTTTTAAATGCGTGTTCAAGTATTTCATATCATTGAACGTAAAAATGAATTTTCTTAATCATATTGAAAAGTGTTTCAAATTCAACATTTGTTGCATGATTTTTTATACGTGTTTATGTTAGCTTTCTTTCCATTACAGATTATGTTTAGATTATTATTATTATTATTATTATTATTTTATGTGCATTAAAAATAAGGCTTTACTACGTAGTTAATTATATAATTCCCATGGTACAGTGCGTTATAGAATTCCGTAATTCAGATTATATCAATTCATATCACACAAATTTGAATAATAAACTTTATTTTATTTCATGTCGGAATGTCTCTTATTAAATAAAGAAAATATTGAATTTATTTTTCTCTGGTATGAATTTGGAATATCTTAATTTAAAAATCCAGTAAAGTTGATACGCTAATTATAACATGTATGCCACCACGGATATAATATAGTTAAAGTTAAAAAGATTTATGAAGATTCAGATGTGGCAGATGATATGACGTTTTTATTATAGTGATACCAGAAATATAAAAGATTAATCAATACTGAAAAAAAAATTGCATGTGTTTGTCACGTCATCAAGTGATCTTTTAAATCGACATTTATTTGTATTTTTATTAATGCTTTTCTAATTTATTTATTCTTCCGTTATTTAAAATAAAAATTATGTCAATATGTATATTTTATCGGTAGTTTGGCGACTGATATGATATTGACATATTGGTCTAAGGAATAATCAAGTAGTACAGAAAACATGTTAAGTGATTTCTGCTAAGTTATTTACGAATTTTTGAAATCATGGCTTAACATTGCCTGTATCAAACTAAAAATAATAATAAACTTTAGAAACAAATACCTAACATTGGAGATTGTAAATCAATTTATTGAATAAAGTATTTATAGATGAAACTGAAATCGAATTCATGGGAATATCATCCAAATTGACTTGATTTAATACGTTTTTTTCGGCAGAAAGTTATATATTAAATAGGTTATAAGAATTTTATAATAAAGATTTTGCAATAGGCTTAATTTAAAGAAATAATAGGTAGTGTTATCAAAATTATGCCTATGTCGTATAAAAATAGATAAAACGTTTAATATAAATGTGTTTTATTGCATTACTGTTCAGAAACTGCAAGTGGACGCAAAAGAAACTCTTTTTATATGAAAGCTGATTTAAGGCTGGACACAAAAATTGCCAAATTCTCGCAAAAAACATCTTATTGAATTAAAAAGTTTCTGTTTTTCAAATGGCGATTAAATCATAATTCTATTTTATAAACACACATAAATTTATATGTATATTTATTTTGGTATATTATCAAAATCTAGCTGTTAAGCAATGCTTGCCAAGTAAACTACTACTTGTAAAAATGAGTTTTCTTTATAATGGGTTTTTTCGCCATTTCTCATATTTAAATTGTTATAAGTCAAGAACAGATAAAGAAAATTCAAAGTTGTAACATTATTTTTTTTGTTTTATTTTATTTGTCTTACTTTAGTTTTGATTCAGTAAACTTAAACAAATTATTTACTTTTGAATTTTTTTCTTTTATATAAGTTACATCTTTTTTCAATTTAAATGTTTTAAATTTCATTTTAAATTAATATTAAGAAAAAAACACTGAATCAAAATTAAACTTTATATATTTATGTTTAATTAAATAAAAAAGTTTTGGAATTCGACTAATAATACTTCGAGTTAAAATGATTTTAAATTAACCCCCCCCCCCCCCAAAAAAAAAAAAAACTTTATTTAGTTTTTTTTTTCTTAATTTTTGCAGTAGTTTTGTGATTCGATTTTGTTTACAAGTGATATGGTTAGCCATCTTAAATAATTTAAAATTCCTAACTTAGTATTTTTTTGTTATCAGAACCCCCCCCCCTCCCCCCTCTTTAATGATGCAAAAGGATCAGTTTTTTTAAGTTTTCAAATATAAAAAACGCTTTCCGAGATCACGCATTATGTAAACTAAAAAATATGAAAATATTAATACAATCTCTCGTATGAAGATGAAACAAATGTCTTATCGAAAGATGCAGAATTTTTATGCTTGAAATAATCCTTTGAGAATATAGTTTGCATTTAAATAAAATATATCTAATTTAAATGATAGTTTTATGGTATTTTTTTAACGAAATTTTCAAAATAAATTTGTATCAAATTATCAATCTTATAATAACTTGATGTGTCACTTCTAAATTTGATATGCAAAAAAAAAAAAAAAAAAAAAGTATTTTTTCATAATATATAACATATCTTTTAAAGTATAAAACTATTTGAAATTTGATGTTAATAAAAAGTACAGAGAAAGATTATCATAATTATTTTTTTTTACTTTTCGAAGTAGAATTGAAAAATAAAACTGTACTATTTGTAGCGAAATATTAACTGACATTAAATAAAATCTCAAAAACAAAAAAATGTGCGGGAGAGGTTCTCAAAAAATGTGTGTCATGTAATATGTGCTTTCGTATCATTTTTATGTGCTTTCGTAATTATGTAAATACGTAGCACTTACAGTTGTCGTTCAGCCCGTCCGTCTGCCGTCTGTCTGTCCGTCCGCATATTACAACGCAAAAAATATCAGACAGAATCGTTTGAAATTTAAAATATATAAATATTATATAATTTTGTCGAGTCATTTCAAATTTTATGAAAATGGGATGCATAGATCAATTTCAGGAACAATCAAAAGTATTCCGTTACATTACGGTCAATGAGGAAAAAATTTTCAAATGCATTTTAAACGTTTGATATTTAAAATATATAATTATATAATTACTACATAATTTTGTCGAGTCATTTCAAATTTTAAGAAAATCGGATGCATTGATCAATTACAGGGACAATCAAAAGTATTCCGTTATATTACGGCCAATGGGAAAAAAAATGTTTCGAATGTATTTTAATCGTTTGAAATTTAAAATATATAATTATTACATAATTTTGTCGAGTCATTTCAAATTTTATGAAAATCGGATACATAGATCAATTACGGGGACAATCAAAAATATTCCGTTACATTACGGTCAATGAGGAAAAAAATTTCGAATTCACATTAATCGTGTTACACACATTCGAGCATAATAAAATTGATATGAATCTATGAAGTACATATTATAATATACATTTTGCACAGTATGTGTTGCAAAGAACATTTGTTAGACGTAACCAGCCTTTTGAGCTGAGGGGTGCCCAAATTTTTTAACCTGAACATGTTGGGTACAAACAATATATTATGTAGTAAAACCTAACAAAACGGAACCCCATAAAACCTATCGAATTTTTGTTTTAGACAGATTTTTATTTGCGGAAGGCATAACTGTGTGGTACTTCTTTTAAAAAGGACCCAAACGCAATTTTTTATTGCGTGAAAAAGGATGAGAAGTTGCTCAAAACTAAATCTCATGGATAAGAAAAAGATAAAAAAAAGAATATAAATATAAATCTCTGAAGTGTCTGAAGAATTTCTTTAAAAGGCTCTGGGTCTCTTTTTTAACAATTTTCAAAACATAGACTGTTAGTTTTGTCCAACTAATTGAACTAACTTTGATGTCATTTTTCTTTTTTTTCTTTTATAAATTTAGATTTTTTTTAAATAATCAATCTTGGATCTGCATGAGCGGGGGGATCTGCATGAGTGGGCAAGAGCCCTGGGTGCCCGGGCACCCAGGGCACCCCCCCCCCCGGTAACGCGCATGTATGTTATTTTATTACAAGGCCACACAAAAGTATTCCATTACATAATGGTATGAGAATAACATTATTTGGTGCGCGCTTTAATTGTAATTTTAACTATTTAACATTTTATGTGATTGATATATGTTGCTGAGGAATACTACAATTTGTTTTCTGTATAAAAGAAAGCAGATAGTATTTACAGGGACACACAAAAGGTTCTGTCTACTATACTATATCCGAAATACTGTGTACTATTACATGAAGATCTGAATAATTTTAGATGCGTCCGTAATTATATTAAAGGCTAGCACCTATATCGTTGTTCAGTCTGTCACTTTGTCTGTCCGTATGTCTGCCCGCATATAACAAAGCAAAAACTGCCCAATCAAATCGCATGATATTCAAAATATATAATTTTAGCGTAATTTTGTCGAGTCATTTTAAATTTTATGAAAAACGGATGTATAGTTTAATTAGAGGGACAATCAAAAGTATTCCATTACATTACGATCAATGGGAAAAATAGTTTCAAGTACACTTTAATGATGTTAAACTCTTTCGAATATAAGAATTGGCATGAACGTATGAAGTATATACATACTAAAATATACATTCTGTACAATTTGTGATGCAAAGAACATTTATTATTAAATTACAGGGCCACGCAAAATTATTACACTACATAATGCTATACGGGGAAATATTGTTTGGGTCGTTTTTTAATTATGTTAAACTATTTCACATTTTATGAATATGATTGTTGAGGTGTTACGTTGCTGAAGTGTAATAAAGGTTACTTCCTGTATATTTAACGAACACAAAAAAGATTTCGACCACTATCCGAAATACTGTCTACAATAACAGCAAGATCGGAATATTTTTAAAACTTCGTTATCGTACAAACTCACCTCATTTTCTGCGCTTCACGAGCAATTTTCAAATTGTTATGTATTGTTTTATTTTATTATTTAATTTATATAAACCATTCGATTTTAATTCATTAAATGCACACCAGTAGAAAAACAAATTCTTTTATATTTATTATTTTTAATCTATATCATCGAAACGAAATTTTCTCAAATTAATCACGGCTTATAAAAAGAACGAATTTTTAAAACAAAAGAATTGGGAAAGTTTTAAGAAATTTAAGTGAACTAAATTCGAATTCTGTTAGTTTAAATATTTATAATTATTATATTATTATTTCGTACTTACTGTTACGCAAACATTTTACATATATAAAAAATAAATAAATGTCATGGTATATAAAACTTTTCCCAAACCTCAAAGAATATAAAATTCAATTAATTTAGGTATTAAATTTCCATCAGTTTTTCATCTTTTATATTCGGAAAAAAATTTACACTAATACAGATTTTTGAAATAAATTAAAAATGAACAATTCATTTTTTTTTCTTTATCTCCTTATTGTGGATGATTTTACTGTTTTAGGAATGATGTTTCATTAAATTCGGAATTTAATATATGTGATGGCCATCTTATTAGATAAACTTTTACCTCCCAAAATAAAACTGGAAATCTTATTTTTTGCTTTACATAGGCGAGATAGATAGTTGAATCTACCATCAAAAGTTAGGAGTTGTACATAACGGGTGTCCCAAAAATGACTGATGAATTTTAATGTCGACGCTTCACTCTTCACTGATCACCTAGCCTTCAATCGCCGTCAGCGCCACCTGTTGTTTGAGATGCGATCTAAAATAAAAAAAAATTACGGTAAAAAACTCCTGACATTATACATAACCCTCCTGCAATTTCTTTAAATAGCTGTCACCGTTTGCAAGTTATTGAATTTTAAAATCCATCAGTCATTTTTGGGACACCCGGTATATAACTTTATCAACTTTTTGGTAATTTCCCCCCCCATACCCGTTTTGATATAATACATTATCATTTCTTGAACTTCTCTCCTCCCAGTAGTGTTATTGTTATCAATGCATAAACATTTTTTAGATTCTTGGAGTTTTCTTCTCTTTTTGAATTATGTATAAATATGGTTACATTTATTCTTTCGCGTACTTTATTCATTAAAAAGAAAAAAGCTTTATTGATGCATTTCAATAAAATATCACTTTATCTATAAAAAAAATACATAAAAGTATTAGTTACTATTTCAAAGAACTTAACAATATATTTTTATTCAGCAAACATAATATCTTTTTTCACTCCCCCACACACACGCTAAATTTTATTCTAATATTTTGATATGTTTCAAAAAGCTGTATATACATAATTTACTGTACTGTATTTTATATTTTATAAATGTTAAAATTTTATCTAAATATTTTAGATTTAATTTATAAGAAATTTAATTGCATTTACTTAATATCAAAAATGAATGAAATACAAAAAATATTTTTTTTTATTACTTTCTTTTCAAATATTCTAATATTTTGAAAATGAGCTGTACAAATACCTGTAATACGAGAAAGCGAATAACTAGTGATAAACACAGTAAGCGCAGATTGAGAAAATTCTTTTGATTCAAGAGGCCTAGACATTTAGCACAAAGAACATTCCAGTAAAAAAAGCAATAAATAAAATCGAAAAATATTAAATGCGAAGAATTTTGAAAGGTAATTTCAACAGGCAAAAGCTTTTACCTACGATAAAATTAAAATAAATATGCATAAATTCGATTAGATTATTGAAAGGCTAAAAAGAAAAAGAAAATGATAGGGTTTTTTAAACGGGTAAAAAGAATTAAAAGAGACTTTAAAAGGGAAATTAAAAGAGAAAAAAATTATTACATTATTTAGTTAAATAATTAAAATACTTTTCATATACGTGTGTTAGAAAGGGAGCGGGTGTGTGTATATGTATGCATATTTGGTTTTTATTTGAATAGTTTTGTTTTTCAAGAAAATCAATGCTTTTAACATAAAAAATAATTTTTTTAATCTTTTTCATTTTTTTCTGAAGATAATCTTACAGTGTAGCGATTGCCAAAATATTTTTAAACATACTGAAAATAATTATTTAAGATGGAGTTCTGTCCAACAGAATAAAAATATGGAAATATTAACGTCAAAAGCTCCAATAATTTAAATTTTATAGCATACCGATTTCGGTAGCATATAGTATACTTTACTTGTTCTCGGCACTGAGGCAGGTATGTTATATGCAACCGAAACCGATGTGCTTAAGATTTAAAATTATTGTTGCATTTAACATTTATATTTTTATGCATTGAAAATTGTTCCCAAATAAAAGTTATTGTTAACTTATTGTTCCCAAATAAGTCAATATACGCTGTTTTCTGTAGTTTCTTTTTTCACATGTTTTCTCCAATGTTATTGTCACCTTAATTGATAACGCACATTTAAAGAAATTACCTAAACAAAAGCATTTTATAATAAAACACGAAAAATATTTATATTTAATCAAAAAATGATGGATAATATTAAGGCAATTTTTTGAAGAAAAATGTAAGTGACTAAGGGAAATGAAGTAAAAAATATTTTGTGTAACATCTGGCAAAAGAATTTTAACGACAACCGGGGTAAAACAATCCCAACAGAATATTCATTTTTATACTTCCCATATCAACAACATTAGATATTAATCTAACGTACATTTTAGAATAAATTTCCATGTATAATCTACACAGATGTCAAATTTATAATATTATTTCACTCGCCGTCAGTTAAATTAATAAAAATTTGTATTTATTATGTTTATGCAACGTTATTATTTTTAAGAGATATTATTTTTGGCATCTTTGTATAGCATTTTATAATGTGTTAGAATAGAACAGCATATTAAAAATTTTTTGATTTTGTTGCTTCTGAAAACAAAAGGAAGACAAGTAAGAAATATCATGCGTTAAGCATAGATTATGAAGCACTTTCCAACACTTCATGAAATGTTTAAAAAATATTCATTATTTAGGGAAATAAGGGTATATAGCTAAATACAGTCAAACATGTATTCCAATACTTTGAATAGCCCTGTATTTGATCTGTCAGTTGATACATACTATATAATGGGAAAATTTAGTTTAGCAAGAAAATGCCTAGTAGCTTGAATTTTTTTTTCAGCAATTTATATTAATAGATGGAAACATACTTGAATACTATTGTTCAGCCCTGTAATTTAGCTTGTACCTTTATTACACGTCAGTTTTAAGCTAAAACATATTTTAAACTAAAACAACTGAAATCATATTCTCATAAATTATCATTCATAGGCGTCCATGTACCCAATTCTTTGCGTGGCCCTGTATATCATTTTATCTATATTCTGGAAACATTTCTCCGTAAATTGAATGCAGTTCAGCGTAAAAATACATACCTTGTTTAACCCTTTCCGGGACAAGGTATTTGTATTCATAAAATGTTGAAATAATTGTATAACACCAGTATTTACACGAAATTTTATTTGTAAAGTAATAAATGTGTATTTTTTGCGTATTAAATAAAAGTGAAATTTTTATAGAAAATTTCTGGTGCCAGTGTGGCAATTTGGGATTAAAATTAGGTGTTGTCATGTGTCAACACCGCTCTTCAAGGGATTAAAAAGCAACTTTAAGTAATTTACGCTCTTATTCAGTAACATTGGCGAGTTCTTTTGGGTAGCCCTGTAATTTAACTACAGCATTTATACATCCCATATCATGTGCACAGATTTAGTGAAACCTAAACGCGCATATCATAATTAAAATGCATTTCATCCATGAGACATCATCGGATACATATACAGTACTTCTTAAAAAATGTACTATTCGAAATCTTTTGTGTATCCCTGTAAAAGCTATGAACTTCATATTATGCAAGACAGTATCGTATAATTTATATTAACCCTTAACTATTGTTAGCGGTGTCAGAGAGCGCTGGGATTTTCAAGTTTTGGAGTTTAACTCGTAATTTTTAGTTTAACTATAGATACTGGTCAAATTTTGTTTCGTTTTGAGACCTAGTACTATCTTTAGAAACTTTTTAAGAGCTTAATTTTATTTATAATAGTTCCGTATATAAAGTTTATTACAAAAATAGTATTATGAGAGTTAATTTAACATTTTATGCATCTTTAGATTAAGCAGTCTGACAGACCGCTTACAGAAGTTATGCGACAATTTTTGTCACAGCAGTTAAGGGTTAAGCCTCAGTGAAGTGTATCAATTTTATTATATATGAAACAGTTTAATATATTTAAAATATGTCGCACACAATTTCCCCCTTTACCATTATCTAATGGAATCCTTTTGTGTAGCCCTGTATATTAATAATAACAATATTTTCACCGCATATTTTATAGAATGTATATTTTAATGCACCTCATAAATGCATATAAATTTTAATGTGTTTAACAGGGTGTAAAATCTTTAAAATTCCTTTGAAACGATTTTTTCCCATAGAAAAATGTTTGACTCTCCCTGTAAATAGACTAATCATGGTAGAAACTTCATTTTCAATAGGGTTCATGCTAGGGTAAACGTCAATCACGTCCAAAAATTTCAGGGCAATCCGAGTGTGTTTACAGGAGTTAGAGTGCGAAAAGAAGGACAGACGGACAGACAAACCGTATGTATAAGCACTTCCTTGAAAAGTGCTAAAAACATAGCTTCCTTTATGTCGGCTTTTGTAAGTTCTTACTGCGCAATAGTATATCAAAAATAGTATTGTAAATAACACTATTCGTTTATTTACACATCTCTTAATTGCATTTTATATGACGTGAAAAGTTTTTTAATAAGAACTTTTTAAAACTGTTTGTCAATATTGTTAAACATGTTAAAAATACTGTTCAATATCCTTTAGCAAGGTAATATTAGACAATTATTTGTTTATTACAGAAGAGAAAAATTAACATTTCAACATTTTCCCTTCCCAACACATCCCGCGACCAAAAAATTATCGCCAAACTATAAGATTAAATGCCAATAATGGATGATCGTAAATGTCACATTCAATGACATTAAATAAGATTCACGTGTTTAAAATGTCATTAAGTGATTTTAATTTTGTTTTTTTATTTGAATTTTTATTAATATTCCACTAATTATTTGTTTTTTCGTTATTTAAAATAAAAATTATGTCAATATGTATAATTTGGCTATTAGTTTGGCGATGTGTATAATTCGGCGAAATTGGTCGACGGGATAATAGAGAAGTACCCATTTTTTAACCAATAAAAAGTAAAAAATAAATAAAAATTTACCTTGGAATCCAAATTCGAACGTAAGAAAAATAGTATTGTTATATTACATACAAGACACAACCACTAACTTAAACAAGTCGGAAATTACACGTCAAGCGTAGTAAATGAGATGCATTCGTACTATAACGAAGTTTAGAAAATATTTAGATTTTGGTGTAAAGTGGTACACAGTACTTCGGATTACAGTCCGAAATCTTTTCTGTGTTCCAGTAAATACTATCAAAATTCTATTATACTATTATACAGTAAATAACTTTTATAAACCCCAGGAACGCTTATCAATTCCATAAAATGTGAAATAGTTTAATGTAATTAAAACGCGCCCCAAACAATGTTTCCCTCTATACTATTATGTAATGAATTCTTTTTTTTTTTTGTGTAGCCCTACCAAATAATAACAAATATTGTTTGCTCCACAGATTGTACAAAATTTTTATTTTAGTACATACTTTATAGATACTACATACTTTATTTATTTTATTATGTTACAAAGAATGTAGAATCATTAAAATGCATTTGAGACTATTATTCTCCATTGGCCGTAATGTAACAGAATACTTTTGATTACCCCTGCATTTGAGCTATACATATGATTTTCATAAAATTTGAAATGACTCGACAAAATCATGCAACAATTATATATTTTAAATTTCAAATAATTCGGTAGGGTAGATTTTGCTCAGTTATATGCGGGCGGACAGACGGACAGTCTAAACGACGACTATAGGTGCTATGAATTTATATAATTTATAACGCTCCTAAAAAATTGCGAAAATGAGATAGAGAGAGAAATAAAATTATTATCAATAGGAAAGCGTTATATTTTTGACGACAAGTAATTTTTAAATAAAATATAAAACTGATCATACTCATAGTGATATACAAGAGATACCCACTCAAACGACTAGTTTAAAAGTTTTATTGAATCTTGACCCCCCTCTCCTTCCTCACCGCGCACACACAAAAACAGTTGAATCTTGATGATTATCGAATATGTCGAAGATTACTAGCCTGGAATAAAGATAATTAACCAAGAAAACGAATCCATTCCTCACAAAGAAAACATTGTCAAAAACATCGGAGCAACCTTTCAAACGTTACGCATAAAATCTATATTAAAGTATATATGTATGTATTAACATATTAACACATTTTTAATTATCATTTACGTATCTCCAGACAGTGTATGATTTAAAGCTTAATCCGAAAATGATATAAATATTTATTTAATTATACATTAATTTTTATTCCAAAACAATATATTTTCCTGATAATAAATGCTACAGATGGCAGAACTTTGTTGATTCCTTCGATAACCAATTGGAATTCATTTTTTAATGTTCTATAATGGACGCTGGTACTACATATTGAGGTTTGTATTGATTTTGCTGTACATTATTACACCTTGGTATTTTAAAAAACTTTTTTGGCAATATAGACTAATTTTGCATTTCATGTTTTATACAGGGTGAATCATAAATACCGAAACAACAGGCTATCTCCTTAAATATTGCCCTTAGACTTATACTTCCAATTGCGAAAATTCATAAAAAAATGTGAAAATTTTGATAAGATAAATTGCGACTCCATGGGGGGTCTAGTTGAAAAGTTACGAAAATTAAATTATTATACGGCCCCCGTAGAACAAAAATTCCAATTAGGAAAACTTTCCTTATTCAGTCCTGAATAAAACACAAAAAGTTGCATCTTCATATCTCCAAAATTTGCAAAGCTATAGCCGTTTAAAAAATTCATCAGGTTTTAAGAGATTAGACACAAATTGAAATGCGCGCAAATCAAAAAACAATGTTACTTTAACAGTTCTAGAAAACACGTAAAAAATATACTTCTTGAGTTAGAATTTTGATTTTCTTCTTTTTTGTGATGATTAGCGTTATAATTTGCTAAGAAAATCACATTCTAAAATTCTCATACAATTTATAAAAGTTTCATGTGGTTAGTACTGGTTTAAATGGGACAATCAAAAATCGTTATAATTCGCAACATTATTTATCGGATTTCAATTTCTTTCCATTTAATTAAAGATGAAAATCTGATTTTAGTTTTGTTCCAAGGTTTTTTTTTATATTAATTTTAAAACTATTAAAAATGTTTATTGAAAAAAATAATATAACTTAAAAAAAAAAAAATCATATTTTCAAAAGTGGTCCGGGTTATGATGTTGAAATTTTTTCAGGCCACGCCTAACTTTTTCCCCTATGGGTCGGTTCGGAACCTGACCTAGATATTTTGACCCAGGCAGACGCCTGGTATACCAATTTAGCGTAAAAACTATACGCTGCTATTTTATGTCCAAGAAAAAAGCGCTATCTAAAACCGATTTTTATTAAATTGCAGTTTGTGAATGTTCCCTAACAAGCGTTGAAATTGATTCAAGAAATCGCAGTTTAGAGGCAGGGAAAAGTGGTGGAAGTCAAGAATTTTTGAGGATTTTGGGATTTAATATCTCTGCGGGATTTTTAGATAAGGAGATGAAATTTGTTTTGTTCAATTTAGGAATGGATAAGCAATAATTTCCGAATTGGGAATTTTGCCCTACGGGGGCCGTATAAAAATTTAATTTTCGTATTTTTTCAAATAGACCCCCCATGGAGTTGCAACTTATCTTATCAGAAATTTCACCTTTTTTATGAATTTTTGCAATTGGAAGTATGGTTCTAGGGGCAATTTTTGAGGAAATAGCCTATTGTTTCGATATTTATGACTCACCTTGTATATGATATATTTGTGCTTTTTTATGACGATTGAGTGAATAAATCAAAACATGTCAATATTTTATTTACTTATTTAACTATTATCTGACGTCTTTCAACAATTAAATTATTTTTAGTATTCATTTTGATGGAATTCGATGGTTCGATTTGATGGTTCGAATATATATTTTACTAAGGTTGTAATTAATGAACGTAATTTAAAACTTTTTTTCTAGTTTATGTGGCACTCAATTATTGTTATCTGTCAAGAAAGAATTAGATAATAGACCCCACTGACGAAAAGTCCGTAGTAGTTTTTGTCACAGAGCTTAAAATTTTTAAATTACTTATGTAGAGTTATTTTTCTTTGTTAAAATATGTTGCAGAAAAAGGAAATTTAATTGATTAAGTTTCAAAATTCAGGAAATGGCTATAACCGCCCGCTTTTAGCAGTACAATTTTCAATTCCGCTTTTCCCAAAACAAAGAAGGAAACGCGTCAGATATTTTTTTTTTTTTTTTTTTGCTCATAATTATACATTGCGTCAAAGTCAGAAGATGGATTGCTAATTGACTAAATATAATTAAAGCAGAAATCAGTCTGATCCTGACACTTTCAATTATAGAAAACGATGAAACTCTACAGATGTTAGTTAAGGGAACTGCAGTTCAGCAAAATTATTAATTAGGACTCAGCTCCAAAACAAAATTCTAAAGCAAGGATTGCTATCATCATTCATCTGTACGTTTTCGTGTCGAAATCGTTGCATAATATAAGCACAAAGTGAAATCTGGAATAATATCAAGTTGTAGTTAATTTTGCTGTGAATGTTTTGTTATGAATTTCGTTATCATTTTTAAATGTATAATGTCTACATCACGCGTAAAAATATAAAATTTCGAAGATTTTTAATTATTATTTCTTATTATTTTTATACTACGTCAGTAATTTTTGTACTTTTATATTATCTGTTTTAATGAGATATACCGCTAATAACATTAAAAAAATTAAATTGAAATTAATTTGCATTAAAAACTTAATTTATTAACTTCATTTAATTGAAACATAATTGCATTCTTACGTACATCCTTTTTTATATGCTAATAAGTTTACCTCTTATAGTATATGCAACTTATATGCTTTTATATGGCTTGCAGCATACATCTTAAAACTTGCGTATATCTTACGATGCATGCATATGCACATGACTCCATTATTACCGGAGAAAACTTAATCCAATGTTAACAGGGAATTTCTCTCAAGAATAAATTAAAAATTTCTGTTTCTTTTTACTGCTGGAAGTTACCCCGTTGACAATCAGGCGCGGCACAAGAATACATAATTTCATACTGCAATTTTCATATATATACATATATATATATAATTTAATAGCATTTTACGTACGTGTGGAATTACTTAGAAAATTGCTGCTAAATACATATTAAAACATTTTACTCCTAAACTCACTCAATTTACAAATAAACTTATCAGAAGTCTAGTTTTTAAAATTTAAACTATTGTTTCTACACGCCTGCTAAAAGACAGTTACGTAAAAAAAAACTGTGCGAAATTTGAAGATGCTCTATATTTTTTATTAAGAAAAGGATTCCACAGACAAAATTTCGTGATCAAATCTGTCAAGGGAACGATCTCAAGATAAAGTTGTGAATTTGGATAAGTGTGTTATCAAAAGAAAGATTTCGTCATGTACGTTAAAAAGTTCAATGGTCCCGTCAAAAAATTGTTGGTTGCAATTCATATTTTTTTCGAATATTAATTTCATAATTCGTGTCTGAAATTTTTTTGAATTACAAATTTAATGTATTTATAATTGGGTATTTTAGTATTATAATGACACATAAAATTATCACGTTAGGTTTATAATTTCGAGAGATATTAATAAAAATATGACAACATAATTTGACATTGGAGGCTCTAACTTTTCAATGCTATCAAAAACTTATCATTAAACTGTGCCTGAAATTTTATTTCTAGGCACAGTTTGAGCGAAATATTTGAAATATATTGTCAAAATTGGGTATTCTCTCTGATTTTTTTTTTATGCGGTTTAGATTTGAGGAGCCCAGAAGCCAAGGGGTATAAGTGACAAAATTGATAAAAATGAGTTAAGTGAACAGACGATCTGGAAATAAGTCTATTTATTTGTAGGTAAGAAGTTATGAGTGATTTAAATTACATACTGTGTTTTAGGGGTCAGTTACTTAACCTCTTTCCCAAAACTGTGAAACGCGTGGAGGCCAAAGGGTATAAGTGCAATTGTATCCATTAACGTCTACAGCAGAAGCGCGACCAACGACATACAAAGCCATTTGCTTTTTTATACATTAAATAAATGCATTTTAACTGTTAACATGGAAGAAAATCATGCTTTAAATGTAGATTATGAAACACTTTCCAACACTCTCTGAAATCTTTAAAAATCTTTGCTATTTAGCGTAATAGAGTGTTACTGTCCATAGCCAAATATGTATTCTAATAATTTTGAACAGCCCTATATTTTATCTGTCGGTTGATATATACTGTATAATGGGAAGATTTAGTTTAGCAAGAAAACGCATAACAGTTTGAGATTTCTGTTTCAGCAGTTTTTACTAATAGATGGAAACACACTTGTGTACTTTTGTTTATCCTGTAGTTTACCTTGAACCTTTATTATACGCCAGTATTTAGCTAAAATTTAGTTCAAACTAAAACACTCTTCAGACTACTGAAATAGCATTTCCAGACATTATCATCCATAGATGGCCATGTATAAAATTTTCTGCATGACCCTGTATATTTTTTTATTTATATTTTGCAAGCATTTCTTAGTAAACTGAAGGCAGTTCAGCATAGAAATATATGAATTATTTAAAAGCAATCTTTAAGAAAATTACGCTCATGTTCAGTATCCTTTACGAAATCTTTTGTATAGCCCTGTATATGAACTATAGCATATATATTAATATGCATAAATTTAGTGAAACTTAAAAGCGCAAATCATAATTAAATAGGCATATCGTCTATCCAGCAATCATCATCGATAATATACAGTACTTCGGATAAAACATACTGTTTGAAATCTTTTTTGCATCCTTGTAAATACTGAGTACTTCGTATTATGCGCGAAATAACTTATATTAAGCGTCTGCAATGTACATTAATTTTATTATACATGAAAATTGTAATATAATTAAAATATGTTGTAAAAAATTGCCTCTTTATCATTAGGCAATGTAAATCTTTTGTGTAGCCCTGTAAATAAAAAATATCTATTCTTTTCATCTCATATATTACAGAACGTTTATTTTAATGCAATTCGTAAATGCATAAAAATTTAAATATGTTTGACAGGTTATAACATCTTAAAAATTCATTTGAAACGATTTTTCCCATAACCCGTAATTTAACGGAAAACGCTTGATTGTCCTTGTAAATAAACTAATCGTGTTAGAAACTTTATTTGCAATAGGTTCGTGTTAAGGTGAACGTGAATAATTCCCAAAAATTTCAGGGCAATCCGAATATATTTAAGAGAGTTAAGGCACGGACCACGGACAGACAAACTAAAATCATATTCACTTTTCAACTTTGTTGAAAAGTATTAAAAAATATAAAATTTCTATGTTTCAAAATTTATAATAAAATTTTAAAACTTATATTAGAACAAAAAAGTTTTCTTTCATTCATTTACATCAACGTCGTTCACATTTTTTTTCTTAAATTCATTTTTTATTTCATAATGTTTTCGTTTTTAGAATTTATATTTAAACAAAATTTTGTCCTTTTATTTATGTGTATCAACATTTTTCTTAATTTTTTCATAAATTCAATTTTTATTTCATAATTTTTCATTTCTTGTGCTCATTCGGCACTTGTACCCTTTGTGAGAGAGTGACTTTTGTGATAAAGGCACTCTAGCATTTTTTTGAGATCGTGACGTCAATTATTTAACATTGTGTAGCGTGAAAGCGACATCTATCCTCTCTTTTACTTTTACTTTCTAGAGCGTGTGTGTCTTCCTCGATTTCTACATTAAGTCGTGGTTAGAAGTAATATGTAAATTTGTAGTATCTCAGTTTGCAGCATATAAAATCTTGGAGTTTGAGTGTGTGTATGAGTCTAGCGGCGTTAGCCAGCTAGTGGTGTCTAGCGGCGTTTGTCTAGCGGCGCAAGCTAGCTAGGAGGTGATGACAAGCAGTGGATTGATCTAGATCGAGTAATAGCAAGTTATTATTGAGCCTCCAGTGAGTTAGCCAGGAGTTTGGCAGTGAGCCGCCAGCAGCATTTGCCGACTTAGATTGTTCAGAGGAGAGCGATTCGAGAAGTTTGCCATTGGTAGGAGATAGTAATTATTTACGTTGACTATTTCAAAGTTAATAAAGAGTGTTGCACAGCCACGGGCTGTTTAATAAAGTTTTATCTAGCAGTTTAGCTGAAGCTTACGTGAGAAGTTGATTCGAAGTGCCTCGATTGAGGCTAGTGCCGGAGCTGTGAGTATGAGTTTAATCTTTTAGTATTGTTACTAGTTATTAAAATTAAAGAAGTAAAAGCTCCACTTTCCTAACCGTTTAAATAAACTGATTTTATCTTATATCTCGAGTCATGTATGCATTCCACAACCACCAGAACACCCCCAACGGGCAACCGTCCGTTACACCTTTAGCTTCCAAACACTTTTCATTACTGCTTGGAAGCCAAGGGATACAAGTGCCGAATGATGATAAACATTGCTTAGTTATAAATAAAAAGAAAAATTGTATTCCACCTTTTTTTAAACAGTTATTGAAATAAGAGTTCAAAGATCATTAAGGTATAAGCAAAAGTTTCATATCTCAATTCATTCAATTACAATTGATGTTTTACTTTGACCTCAATTTACTCGAAATCTAAATTTTGTCACTTGTACCCTTTGGATTTTCGGCTCCTCATTTGTAGTTGGCCTACAAATCAAATAACATGCACCATTCAAAATTTTATTTTCAGTCATTTGATACTAATAATTGTTTTTTATTATAACTAGTTGCAGACATAGTAGCTGTGTTTAGTTTTTACGCCACATTATTAGATATATTTAACAAAACCTGAAGTAATATTTTATAACATATATGTTCTTATGTATGGTTTCTTAAAGTTAAAAAAATTATTAAGGAAAATTCTAAGCAGCGCAATCGCACTGTTCAGTTTTTATGTCGATAAAACCCCGAACATTTCGAGCGTTGTGGACAACAAATGCTGCGTCGATTGGTACTTACCGGGTGTCCCAAAAATGACTGATGGATTTTAAAATTCAATAACTTGCAAACGGTGACAGCTATTTAAAAAAATTTTGCAGGGGGTTATGTAGAATGTCGGGAGTTTTTTTACCGTAACTTTTGATTTTAGTTCGAATTTCAAACAATAGGTGGCGCTGAAGGCGATTGAAGACCAGATCGACGCCTCACTCAGCACTGATCACCTGGCCTTCAATCGCCGTCAGCGCCACCTATTGTTTGAAATTCGAACTAAAATCAAAAGTTACGGTAAAAAAAAACTCCTGAAATTCTACACAACCCTCCTGCTAAAATTTTTTAAATAGCAGTCACCGTTTGCAAGTTATTGAATTTTAAAATCCATCAGTCATTTTTGGGACACCCGGTATCAGCGTAAAATAGAAGAAGCGCTATCGCGCCGCTTGGGATTTATTGACATAAAATAATAGAAGCGCTATCGCGCCGCTTGGGATTTGTCGACATAAAATAACAGAAGCACTATCGCTCCGCTTGGGATTTATCGACATAAAATAAAAGAAGCGCTATCGCACTACTTGGGTCTTTTCGACATAAAATAAAAAAAACACTATCGTGCTTCTTCGGGTCTTTTCTATGAAAAAAAGAAGCATTATCGCGCTGCTTGGGATTTTTCGACAGTGTTTTTTCAAAACCCTCTGGAGCTCAAGCAGTTAACTTACGTTTAGTTATATTACGACCCATTAAGTTAAATAAGGACATAGTTTTGGATAGCCTTAAAGGACGTTCAGGCTCTAATAAAAGTTAAAACGCCGAGAAAGAGATATAACACTTGAAAATTTTTTAATGTTAGTAGAGAAAAATCATTTATGTTAATTTTCTTTTCCATTAGGCAACTTTTCTGATGCTCAGAGTTATATTCGAAGAATGTCTTTCGATAAGTTTTACGGCAAAGAGGAAAGTTTTGTCTTCGATTTCCAACTTTAAGTGGATTTGAAACTTCTCGGACATTTGTATCGAAAGAATCCCCCTTTTGTTCTTACAGTTTCTTCCCGCGGGACTTAAAATCATGGCCACAACTCAAGATACATTATCCTGGAAACAAAAACGGAAAACTATAGATTTTCTTTTTAAATTCTTTGTTCTTGAAGTTTCATTCTTGCGAAACAGAAGTTTTGCAACTGAAGTGAAATAAAATTGTTTAGCGATAAAGTCGTATTTCTTTCAAAACGAACTTTTCTTTTCTTCATCAGAAGTATCTAATAGTCCATTTTTTGGACAGCTTCTGAAATCCAGAAATGCATTTACTGTAAAAACCGATGTATAACGCCCACCTATGATTTGAGACTGTATGTTTCTATTTTTAAGTATATTCGCTGTATAACAAGCACCCTTATGCCATTAGAAGTTCTAACATTACGCTTATTCAAACGCTCATCATCGAAATGGTTTGAAATGTTATTTCTTGTCATACTTTGAACCAAAAATTTAAAATATATTGTCAAAAATAGATGTTGCCATTGAAAATAAAATTGGGGATGGTTTATATTTGTAAATGGCATCCTAAGCAGATTTTATTTACATCATTTAAAAGTAGATTTTATTTCCATTTTTTTTAACCAGTAATATTTTCCTGTTATAATTATTTGCATATTTTATACAGGGTGTTTATTTTTTTTCTCCGCGACTGTACGTTGATTCTATAGATTGTACATTATTGAAAATTTTCGTTAACGACACCTTGCACAAAATATATATATATATTTTTTTTTTATGTTTCATTGATAACGAATTTTTTATTTTACTTTGGAAAAACTACACTCATTGCTAGGTTTGAAAAATGTATGGACGGCTAATGAAATAAAACATTCTTTAATAAATAGTCAACCTTCGCGAATTGTTTTCTGTATGGTTGATACTACCATCCAAGAAGTTTAAACGTGCATTTAAAAAATTATATTAATTTATTATATTTTTCTTGATACTAAAAATCCTATGTCCACATGGCCTGATTATGGCATGGATTCTGTCTTCTCGGTAAAAACTATCTCAGGGATAAGCAATTTTTCATCAAAGTCATTTAAATTATTATTATTATTATTATTATTATTTGGAGAGGGAAATATCAACAGGATCTTGAAGTATGCAACAAATAAATAACAAGAAATAAAATCATGTACCACGCATATATTATGAAACACGCTTACACTATATGCTTGACTACACTGCTACGAATGAATATAAATCTCATGTGTTTTTAGATGTTTATGATTAAATTTAAATTATAAGAACCTTATTTTTGAAAGAAAACTTTTCGAAAAACAGAATTAAAAATATTTATGTCCTAATACAAGAACAAACTTCAATGAAACGATTGACTAACGAAAATTTAGGTATGTATTTTTAATTAATTTTGCCCCAC